>OZ014444.1:16426474-17173075 GCA_963966035.1 Acleris laterana
CGTAAATAATTTTACAAAATAATTGTGCCCTATATTACTCTTAAATGTCGCAACCTTCATCAAATTTAGACAAGAAGCGCCCTAATTAAACTAGTTATGTTTGAGGAGCTACCCCGAATATAATGGCGATCCCTTCTTTGAGAGCTGATATGTCTTAACTTAAACAGCCTAACCGATGTTCATAAAACCTGTTACATACTCATAATTACACATCGCTAACTCGTGGCATTTAGGTAGCACTTGACAGTTTCTAACAGGCTAGTGATGTGACAATGTTGTTCTTGTACGAGTCGAGAAAAGGTTCAATCATTTAATATATGACATTCGTGATAAACAATTAATATTTGTTATCAATTTTGACATTGACATAGATGTTTTTAAACTAGTGATCAAACCTACTTCGTTATTATATCAAAACCATGTAGGTAATATTAATTTATTGTTTTATCTTATCAGAAAAGACACTTAAAAAACTTTTTCATCACTAATCTGTCAAGTGCTACCTAAATGCCACGAGTTAGCGATGTGTAAGAGATAAATGTTAAAATTTAAACAAATGAATATCAGTGGACAATGTCACACAAATTGACCTAACTCTTGTACTGTGGGTACCTACAAGGACCCAAGACTCAAGAACAATATTCGCGCTCATCAGCTCATCACACAAATATCTGCTCTTACCGGGATTGAACCAGGACCGCTAACTTCGTAGGTAGGGTCACTACCAACTACGCCAACACGTCGTCAGACACCTCTTTTTTGTGTCGCGGTAGTATAATAAAGGAAAACCAATGACTCACGAGTGGGTGGTCGGGCGTGGTGCGCAGGCTGCGCGCGGCGGGCTGCGCGGGCGCCGGCTCGCGCTCCGTCAGCGACAGCGAGCGTAGCAGCCCGCACCCGCTCCACGACAGGTCGGCGGAGTACGGCGGCGGCACCACCGTGTTTGCCTGCGTTCATACCGACACCTTATACGACATTATACTGCCTTAGAAAAGAGGGCGCGTGTCTCATAGAATCGCGTATTTATAGTCTGTGTCAATTGAAATTGGCAAAGATGTAAACACCACCAAACGAACTAATTTACCATTATTACTCGATAATCCCGTGTTTTTGGGGTTTTAAAAAGTCCTGACAAAAAGCCTGACATTTCGATAAAGGTCCGGAGATTTTAGACACAAAATGGAAACATAACAAAACATAGGTTAGCTGGAAGAGATCCCTTAAAGGGTTAACTTCGCCTTTGTCCATTCTAATTCTGTAAATATTGTATTTGATTTTCTGTTTTTTGTACAATATTTTTTTTACATACATACATAACACTTAGTTACAGTGGTATGGTAGGCACGCAACGTCCAAACTATTTAAAGAGTCGGACAAAGTCCGGACTACAGTTTTAAAGTCCAGACATGTCCAAACTAATCCGGAGGCATGGTAACCCTACGTGCTTTTAAAGATCAAGTGAGGTTTTAGCAATGATCTATCACTTGATCTTTACTTTCCCATAACACCCTATTTATAAAACCCCTTGCCCCTTTGCCATAATAAACCCCTTTTATTTTTTAAAATCCTTTTTCATTTATTTATAAAGTTAATGAAATTCTTTTTACTATAAACAGATACGAGCATGCAAGCTCTACAACTATGCCAAATTTCAGGTTGATACCATTTATAGTACAGACAGACGGACAGCCAGACAGACAGACAACGAAGTCTAAAAAAGTATTAGTGGCGACCCAAGAGGTTTTTATTTTATTTTCCTAAAGTAGTTAGTATTAAGTACTCACTTCATTTGCTGCGTTGCAAATGAAACTGGAGTTGAGAGATTCGGCAGTACTCGTCGCTGAGAGAGAGCCTGGAATGAAACATTAAATATTCATTAATATATATTAAAACGACGCAGAACATATACCTCTATCACAAGATAGCCTGGCTAAGCTAACTCTGCAGTGCCGACCTTTTAATAGCCATAAGTGTGCTACGCACATCTTGCTGCACATTCAGAGGCCTTATTCTATTCGGTAAAACTATATCACCTTTGACTCTGTACTATTTGATTTATTTTTATTTATATATTTAACTTTACTTACATCATAAGCTCACGCCTTTATTCCCAGAGTGGTGTAGGCAGAGCTACAGAATTACTAACAGCTCTAAAAACTTGTTAATAATTCTGTAACCAAATTTTGCACATTTAGACTACGATGTTTACCAGTGTATTAGTGACAGGTTGCAAGCCCATCGCCTACCAGTACTACAAGCCTTTATTCCCCTAGTCGTCTCTTACGACATCCACGGGAGGACATGGACTGGCATTATTCTTATCATTATCCCGACAACCACGCGGGGAAAATACTGAGGTAGTGCTATTACTTTCAAGTTAATAAGAGCTATCATAACGTCGACAGTCAAGATAATATGTCAAAACACATACATATAGTTTTACGCAGTAGAAGATACTACGCTACGCAATGTTTGCGCGTACGATGAAAGAAATGACAATTTAACACTAACATTCTGCATTTACTGTACAGTCGACTACAAGGACTTTTCAGCGAATTGCATTGTAGGGTAACGGAACCAGTATAAGGTGGTCGACCTTTTCATTCCGCGACTGTACTTATAATGTTATTTTTTTATAAATTACAAATACCTAAGTGTATGGACAAGGATTCTCATTTTACAGAAGATAAGGGTTAGTCATTTGTTTTGCAGGAATCAATTTAGGAAATGTATACAATTTGAACTAAGAATTAAATGTCCATTACTGGTGCCTGTCAGCTAAAAGTGTCCAACAATGGTGCCATCACCATGATTTAAGGTCTAATGTTTTTTACATCTCTTTGTAGTCGACCGTAACTTTAAAGTTATGATAAAAGGGCCGAATCTCTAAACGGTATAATATAACCTTTCGCTTTTGTACTTAAGCTTTATTTATATGATCATTTTCTAAGCCAGATTTATCGCGAAAACGCTGTTGTTTTAGTACCAATTGTGTCTATCTTTTTTGGTCTTACGAGTACAAACAAAGCCGAACGCTACACGTTAAACGTCAAGCTTAACACTCCATATTTTGGTTGAAACGTAACAAGAGACTACTAACAGTGGTGACGTTCAACTTAGCCAATCGCAGAGCCCCCTCATGCTGCTTCAACACATCTTTCACTGGCGTCAACATTGCTACGCTGTGACCACACTGCGGGGTTAGGCAGTGACCACACTGCAGGGTAAAGCAGTGACCACACAGCAGGCTTACGCTGCGTCCACGCAGCAGCGGTGCTCAGACCGTACTGGCTAGTTTAGAATAATTAAATTGTGTCTAAGTCAATTTGTGCATAATATGTGTAATTGGATTGCACTATGGCACCCCCGCGCGCAGCACGTGTAAACAATAAATAGGTGTAATGAACACCGTCATCAATTCATCATCATTATCAGCCACCTTTTCTTCCTTTATCTCTCACGTAAGATTTTTGGCATGTTTTCCTGCTGATCTATTTACGCATGTTATTTGATATTAGGTATATTGAATTTCATATTTATTGCTTTATATAATGCTAGATTAAGTAGTACCATTGTAATATGTTTAAAAAATGCCTGACTGCTGAGTTTCTTACGGCGTTTCTTCTCAGCAGTGTCTCCTCTTGGGAAGCGCTGGTAGATTCTTGACGTGTAAAAGTGCCCGTACGGCCTACTTACTGAATAAATGTCTTTTTTTTTAGGGTGACGGCACCAATGATGGACACTTCAATCTTAATTCAAGTTTCATACGGTTCTAAATGTACTGTCGCAAAACAATGAATAACCCTTATCTTCTGTAAAATAAGAATCAATTGTCCATTATTGGTCGTTGTCTATTACTGGTTCCGTCACCATAATAAGCTTTATTTTACAAAAACTATCAGAAAAAATGAACCGTTACAAAATGTTCTTTTTCTTAATTTGTTTACTCGAATGCCCGAGTAGGAGGGTTAATTTTTTGGCCTGTATGAATATGTATACCTGAGTAGTAGTATGGTCTTTTTGTTGATTGTTTCCAGTACCAATACATCAGTGCATATATTGAGAAACAATAATTTGGCCTTACCATGCGTTACGGTTAATTGTTGGACTGACAGACCGATATGGATTGAGCTGTCTGTTAAAATTTGAGACGTAGGTATACTTTCTCATTTTAATAAACAACTGTGTCCCTCTCGGCCTATCAGTCCGTCTGTGAGAGCCTTGAAACTAATACCAGCGCTGACTTAAATACCAGAACTACCCTGAGTTGGGACCATTTCGTGCCCAGATTCTCCTTTTGCGTATTTCTCTGTTCTTTGTTGTTATTTGTCACGATTAAAGTCTCCAAAACCCCTTCATCCGATTCCCATCCTCACCTGGCGCCCGGATGACGTAGTTCCGAAAGTAGTGCACCATGAGGTAGTTCCCGCCCGACTTGCCGTCGCCCTCGTCGCACGTGATGACCAGCGGGAACATGTCGGGCTTGCTCGTCACCTGACAACATAAGTATAATGGTAAAATCAAGGCATGTTCCGTCATGTTACATATACACACGGTAAAGCAAAAACCACTTAGAGTAGGGTAGACCGTGGTCGATAGTACCATCGCATCGCCTATAACTCTGCAACTACACATGCGAAATATGCATGTCTTTGTATACACGAGGGTGCCTTTTACGTGAGTTACAGGTTATTCTTTCTAAAATGGTACTATTGCCCCCGGTCTACCCTACCTAACTGATCACGAAAAGCATCATCAAGCGCTTGAAAAACAGTGAAAGACAAAAAGTGCTCGAGAAAACGCTGCCAAGGCACCCTCTAAAACTGGATCTCTAGAGTACCTTCAGGAAGCCAGCAACAGTTAATGACTATTCTAACTAAAATAATGACTACGAGTATTTAATATATCCATAAAAACCCCCGACATATTAAAGTAGGGTAGGTACTTTCAGAGCAACGTCGCTATTTCCTAACGCATTCACAATCTCGGTCTGAGCGTTTTTCTGTCCGTTTCGAAACATTTACGAAAAACGAAAATTAGTATATTGGCTAGGAACTTCTCTGTTCTCTTCGACAAACCACGTGATCAATTTGTGATCCCATACATTTCAATGCGATAGAAGAGAAAAACGAAAGCGGCGTTTGCATCTTGTCTGGACCCCCTGGCCGTCAACTTAAACGCCACGGCAGGTACTTACAGCCGTCGCAAGTTCAAGATTAAAAAAGACTGTTTCGTATCAATTAAGTTGTAACTTGCATAGCATAGCAAACATGTTCGATGCAAGGCGTTCAAAAGGTTAAATTGGATAGATAGATCGGTTCCTCAAACTGACAAGCTCCGTCGACTCAGTTGAATTGAGAAAACATGCAAGTGGGGAGAGACCAAAATGGAAAATAAGCAGTTGTTAAAAAAAAAAGTGACGAAATGCGATTGGAGGGAAAATGCGACTAGATAGTTTACTACGCGGAATTATGGCTGGTTCCTATATTCAAACCGTGGACAGATAGGATTACTTCGGATTAAAATTCGACACATTTTGTATGAGCAAATGTCAAATTTTAACCCGAAGTAAGCCTTATCTACCCGCGGTTTGAATATAGGAACCCGACGTTATTCAGTCAGGGTAATCGATCTATGTTCTCGTTAAACTTCCCTCTATTTACGTCAGAGGTTAGACAACCTTTAATTGAAGTGGTATACGTCTCACAGACGTCATGACTATTATTTTGAACTCTGTCACCATGGCCTAAGTGTTACTTTGAGAGTGCTCTAAAACCACGTCGTCAATTAAAGCAGCGACCACACCAATGCTTAAAAAACTGTGACGGCACGAAATCGCAGGGACGCGTCATATTAGCACCGTTATTGACGCATGCTCTCCACACCGATGCTCAAAATTCGCAGACGGTGCGTAAACAAAAGAATGTGTCATAGTAATAACATGGCGTCAATTTTGACGTAGGTACCGTGATATACGCAACGTTAAGCAGCGGTGTGGGGAGCGTGCGTCAAAAACGGTGCTAATACGACGCGTCACTGCGATTTCGTACCGTCACCGTTTTTTAAGCATTGGTGTGGTCGCTGCTTAAAGGTTAAAAAGGCAGCGTACCTCAGAGTACGGCGGCGGCGCCTGGTGGAAAGAGCCGCAGCGGCTATAGCGCGGCGGCGGGTACACGGAGCCGGCTGAGTCCAGGTCGGAGGCCGGCCGGCGCACACAGCACGCCAGCGAGCAGAGGCAGACGCGCTGGGAGCTGCGCCGGGCCAGCATGCACCATAGACAGCACACGAGGACGCTGCCCAGTGTGCCTAGCAGGAACAGCACAGGCCTGGAAACAGAACAACAGGGCTGTAGCGCAAAGCTTTGGAAACTTTTCATGGTAATGAGTGTCTGTCAAAAATTTCATTTAAGGGACAATAATTTCTTGCCGACTTACTTTTTTTCACAGTCGTTATCTACTTGTCAAGACGATTCTAACGAGCCCTAACACGACGGGTTTATCATGTGTAATTTAGGAGTGCCTATGGCCACCCTGAGTCTCCATCATCAGACCAGCTCCATGATACTATATTATTGTATTGTCAAGGCGTATGCAAATTTTCAGCTTCGGCGGAGACCGGGAAGTGGGTCAAATTTAACTTGCAAGATTTGACCCTTACATACTTACATACATTGCAAGTTAAATAAAAGCTTCTAAAAACAGTCATTAGGTACGTTTCCGAAATTTCATAAATCCGAATCCAAGGTCTTAAAATAATACTTTATTCTTTGATGACGCTAAAAATTAAACCTAACCTATAGCAATAAAATTATGCACTTAATTAAAAAAAAATAGCTCCAGCATAAACTAGCTTTCAAAAATTAAATTAGGACAAATTAATATTCGAAAAAAGAAACAATTTTAAATGATAAACGGGATCTAATAAGGCCCGTATTAATAAACTAATCTCTACTCTAATGCTCATCTCGAGACGCGTCAAAAATGACAGCTTTCTATGGCGTGACGTTTACTTTGACGTATCTTGTGACGCGCATCTCAGCCAAGATGAGTTTATTAATAAGGGCCTAAGACCCGTAGAAGGCATTATCAAGACTACAGTCTTACGGCTGTAATCCTAAGAATCCAAATGGGTTACCAACTCTGAGGAAGTGGGAAAAATCGAATGGAGTTCAGATCCCACATTCCATCAGGATTCATGGGGCTTAAATGTGTTCGTTGCCAGAAAAAAACGGAAATCCCTGAGTCCGTTGCCAAGGTGCATAACGCTAACAAGCGTATCCATACGTTTCGTTTTGAAACCAATCGCGTCACTGGTAGATGACGTGATACGAAAAGTCACGTGATCTACCAGTGACGCGATTGGATTCAAAACGAAACGTATGTTAGCGTAATTCATCTTGGCAACGGCCTAAACTGCAAGCCAAAGCGAAGATGGCTAATGCTCTCGTACGAACCATTGCGCATACCAGGTGTACCGGAGAGGCTCTTTGACCGTGTCCTGGTCGCGGCGGGGGGGCGGAGTGGGAGGTGGGCTAGGCGGGCAGCAGATATCTTCGCAGCACTCCCAAAGCGCCGGACAGAACCGCCCGTCGTGGCACGGAGTCTCCAGTGACACCCGCTGGAAGAGAGAGGGTTTTGAGTACGAGGAACTTATCAAAGGTAAGTTCAAGTCCGACTTTTCGAGATAGCGAAAATAAGCTGATACTCGTATATTATAGAATCAGTATCGGCTTCTATTCCAAATATTTTCTCTATCGTAAAAACGGTAAAACATATGTACGATAAAGCGTCATTTCATTTGGTATGACTATAGTAGAAACCCTGAAGACAAACAACAAATAGTTTTTTTTTTAATTTATTTTTTTATGGCATAGAGAAGACAAACGAGCACACAGGCCACCTGATGGTAAGTGGAAACTGTGACCCATAGACATTCGCATTCACAAGACTGCAAAGCAATCCTAAGACTGCAAATGCGTTGCCAACCCTGAGGACTAAGATGGAATGCCTCTATGCTAGTCATTTCACCGGCTGTCTTATCCCCAAACCGGAACACAACAATGCGAACACTGCTGTTTGGCGGTAGGTTAATGGATAAAATGGTGGTAGCGATCCGGACGGACCCTGCACAAGGTCCTACCACCAGTTACTAAAATTTGTCAAATGTGAAGTACTTATCTTATTATCTTATCTTCTTGATGGGGTCCTTACGGATACACTTCGACCCTATGGGATCTTTTGTGTAATTACCCCTCTTCAAATCTGAAGTAAGTAAGAAGTGTCGAATTCAAATCAGAATATTTATCTACTGCTCTACAGAACCCTCAGAGCGCGAGTCTGTCTACCACCGTTTTTTAAACATTATAGTCTCGACATTAAAGTTTATGTAAAAAGCAATGTGATTTCGAAAGCAAGATGTATTAAATGTAATGTGAAAATTTGAAAGGGGCCTTATTTCAATTGGTTTGAATGACCATTATAAAAATACCTATTCAAAAAGTTACCCAACTCTCAACGTTCAAAGATCGCACAAAAGTCTTCATTTTAATACAAACATTTCGCAAATATACCTCATTTGCAAATATAACGACAAATAAAATGATTCCATTCAGCCAGTTTTTCCCCCAAAGCCTCGCTAGCTGCCTCATTTCCGCCTCAATGGCCGCCTCATCAGTTTCCGCGTTTCACCTCGGTCCATAGCGCGAGTCACGCTGAATAGAACCCATTTAATATGTGATTTAATATTCTGTTTGTGAGGTTTGATCAGACGCAGAGAGATTTTAAACATTTTGAAGGTTATGTTGGTACGGTCGGCCAAGAAAGTTGACAAAAGTTTCTGTGAGATGTAACTAACGCTAAGGTTGACAACTGTCACTGTCATCGAAAATCGAACTTGTTGTATCATGACCTGCATATGAACTTCAACCGTAGGGTGGTAGACATCATTTTTGACGGATTGTACATAATCAATTTTATTTTTACACTCGAACTGATGATTCAGCATCTGTTTTTTTTTTAAATATTTTCACCGATTACGTGTAACTTCTGTAACAGAATTGTCCCACTACACAGTAGCCATGTATCAAAGAATTGAACTTAAAGCGTTACCGCCTCATTTTTTTTTTGACACAAATCAATAGAACTAAATATTTGTAGATACAAATACGTAGTGAAGCCGTCTTCAGACCGCTGTATTTATATTCATTCTGAATGACAAACTTATTTGACAATTTGCTATAAGACTGCACCGAGCAAATGTCGAGCGTCCAGTGGCGCCCTCATTACTATTATTATGTTTTCTAATTAACCAAAGAATTTCCTTGGAATCAGACGAAATGTTTTTGTAGTGTAAGCAAGTGTAAGTCAAAACACAATTTATGTAGCTTTGAGTAGTCAGCTTAACGGAAAAACCCCTACTACCTAACCTACCTAACCTATAAGTTGTGTTTTCATTTGTAGTTCATAAAAATTTCGTCCAATTTCAAGAAAATACTTTAGTTTATTAGAAAACACAATAAAAGTAATGAGGGCGCTACTGTACATCCGGCGTACGCTCGGCGCAGTCTTAAAATCCTTGTGTATTGGTTCTATTGGTTATCTGTACAAATGTAACACATTTGTCAAACTGATGCCGATACACACACGAATACGCAGCGCCAATATTGCCATCACGCAGTAAAAGTTTCGACATTCATAAAAATGTACTTAGATACAGTCTCAAATATTTTCGTGCGTAATCAAATAAAGAGTACTGAAACTGAACTGTAAGAATAATGTACCCTTACCAGGGGCCCTGGTATGGGTACAGTATTCATTAGTGATATGGCTGCGTTTATCGCGAGCTAAACTTTGGACAGTGCATTCGTCACCTTCTGACACGTAAATGAGTACGAGAGAGACGGATGTTTTATCCACATTTGACACGCGATGTAGAAGCAGCCATACTAGTCCCGCGTGGGTTACAATTCCCTCTAAGGCCTCAGTAGGGTGTTATTGGGGATTCTGGATCACCTCGCTGCGCTCGGACGATCCGGAATCCCCAATTGACCCCATCTGACTATCTGCAGACCGCTCAATTAACGTATAATTAAACCTTATGTGGGTTTTTGTTTCGAAATGTCTCAAGCTAGCTGTCGGTTGTTGGTTTATTTGCTTCGCAACATAACTGAGCTAAATAGATAGACAAGCAGATGATTAATCAGCCCGATTTTTTGATTTAAAATACCTTGAATCGTCAACTATTCAAAAAGTAAAATCTAGAACAACCAATTCTACATTTGAAAAGATAGAGTGCTGCATATTTATCTATTCAAGAAATAAAACTATGTAATATGATTCAATTCAACTGAATTATTGAGCTATTCGAGAACTATCTTGAATTGATTCAGCTGAATTATAGGTCTAGTCAAAAAGTAACTTTAATTGAATCAACTGAATTATCTACCATTTGGGAGCTAATCGAAAGAAGTAATCAATTCAACTGAAGGTTTTTAGGTTCGTAGTATAATGAAAAGTAATAAAAAACCCGCTTACATTTGTAGAGTAGTTTTATTTATTTAACGAGAGCACACATTAAAAATTATAATTATGTGTATGTATAATTGAGAGTAATAAATATTATTTGAGATCACTTGATCTAGAATAATCAATTATACATTTGAATATATATTAGTATTATACATTTGAATAGATATACTTAGTTTTATCTTAGGTTATATTTCAATCTATTCAAGAAGTAAAACGCTATCTATTCTATAGCTGATTTGAATCATCAACTTTCTAGAAGTGTAATACATAGCTCTAGGTTAAAGTTATTGGAATACATTAATGAAAACAAAGAAATATTTAGTTTTTAAATTTATTTTTAAATCACTTTATTGAAACAAATTAAATTTCATAAGAACACTTAAAATTATTTCAATTGAACCGTTATAGCAACGGTGCTCTAACCTCCAACTGCAGCGCCTCGACGCGTCCAGTACAGCCTCATGCCGCCATATGTTACTAGCCTTGCGATGATTAACTTAATTTCATCGTCATGACTGCCCCTGCAGTCGTATCTGGATGCACATAATAATCGCAATGTCTCAAGCAACTCATGTTTTATGCTTTCATCCATTCGTTTAATACAACATTGGTTTATAAATAATCATGCAATACTGAACAATTCGTATGCAACAAAGTAAACTGTTTTTCGAGCGATAATACACGCATCTGAAATCGATCTGCATCGATTTTCCATGTCCCCCTTCGACTATCTTCACGATCAGGCACCAAAAAATATGTAACTTTACCACTAAAAGCGACTTTCTTTATCATTGTAGCATGATTAAATTTTAATAATATTGTCATTAGTGGTAGTCAACGTTGTTTAATAACGCTGGATCACTACTTTCTGATTTTAAAAAAATGGGCTATTGTTATTTATACTATGAATAAAAGACATTAACTTAAAACATACTTTTATTTAAACACCACTTTCTTAAGCTAGTTACATTTCTAAGCGCACATACAGTTGGATGATATATACAGTTAAACACATCACTTGACAATCTATAATCTTCGTACAAACTTAACAATTTAGGACATTTCATATCTTCCAGGTTAATAACGTCATTATGATCTAAAATATTTTTAAGCCAGGTAACTTTTTCCAGACCCTTACAATAAATCGTCTTATCAATCAAAAACTCTTGGATATACATTAAATATTTTTCATAAGGTATGAATCCGTCATTCCAATTAATTTTTCTGTTTCTCTGTATCCACGATACTTGTTTACGTTCGGTTGGAGAGAGATTGTGCAACGGGCAAGGTGGTAGAATGAGAAGGTGTAGTAATTGTTCATTAGCGGCTATTGCAACTTCTTTGACAATAAATGAATTGTTGTCCGTTTTAAATCCCTGCACATCAACTATTGCGGTGGACATCATGTCAATTTTCTAACAATATTACTCAAAGGTCTGTACTCCACCAATCGATCATTAATAATCAAACAGTAAGCACTAGTGTTGTCCGGCAAATCCTTTTCTGTCTCAATTTCTAAACGAACGTCAACAGGTCCAGTTTTTAAATGCTCATTTTGCCTCGAACAATCAATCACATATAATGGAGCTTTTTCCTTAAATTGCGTAAGATCAAGCAACGGATCTATAGGAAGGTTATAATACGACTGGCGGAATCTCGCATACATATCATATAATATACTGTATTTGTCCTCATCAAATTTCAAGTTAAGATTATCGTATGGATAATAGTATGAATTTAAAAATAAAGTCACGTTTTTAAGATTACAATGATCGAATAAAGCGCTATCGTTTAATTTGTTATTTTTTCTATTAGTTTGCAATCCAAAAATTACAAACCGAGGCTTTTCTAGTTGAGAAGTGGTCTTTATGGACCATGTATGTTTGGTTGTTCTTGGTAATAACGGATATTCATATAAATCCCAATTCCTAAACGCTATTTGCATAGGTTTATCTTTTTCTAAATTTTTGAGCAAAGCAAGCCTTTGTTGATCTGAAACTTTAACATGCGGCATGCGCCATTGAACTTTATCTACCTTAATTTCCACTGAATCGTCTTTTTCGGTTACAACACCATTCAAATTTGTACTACTTCTGTTTAGTATTAGTTCATGCTTACTATTAATTACTATTTTCTTGTAATCGTCTGCAAAACCTAATAATTTATTAAGTGGTAAAAGAATACAAAATTTTCCACTGTGATCGTTAAATCCGTTTACGTTCCAACCCCACATTGCTGCAGCTTTACTTTCTCCACTATTCATGGAGACTAAAGATTTCATTGTAGTAGTTATTCCAACATTTCTAATTCGATCTATTTCAATCCCATTCATTTCATACCTAATATCTTGAAAAAGAAATGATATAGCGTTATTTGTCAACTTAACATTTTTAACTTTTTTTACACCACTCGTGTCTTTAGCTGTTATAGAAAAATATCCTTCTATGTATAACGCGCTAGCTGAAGGTAATACGTATATATCTTGCTGATGGATCGGTATTCGTATTTCATCATTTTCATTAAAACTATTATTGTATGGGTTATAAGTATGGATTTCATAACTTTCAATTGAGTTGTCGTATTGCGGATCATCGGTTATATGGAGGATGCTCATATTTTTAATCCGAGAGCCCGAAGAAATTCTTTATTACTCTTTGTTATTGCTACAACCTTTTTACGTCTAGCTCGTCTGACGTTGTGCTTGATAGTGGAGTTACAACTACTTTGTCTTTGTATTTTGTTACAGATATCATCGTTAAAAATTATCATTTTGATTTTCGCAAGTGAAGACGTATACTAATATTTTCGTTACCAAAATTAATTAGATTTCCCTGTAAATCTAATATTTTCACCGTAATTGATGAAATATGTTTCTTCTTTAAAGGGAAATATATTATATTTTTAGGTACTTCAATTACTTGATATCCGGGTGGACTGTTAAGCGCGAATTCATGAATTATATGTGTAGGCAAGCCGTTCGTGTAGGAACCTTGGACAAGATCACATTCGATCCGTATCACAGACGCAGCAATAATGCATACAGGGTTGACTGATTCATGCCATTTATTTGGATCCAACACCCTCTCTGAGAACCCCAATAATGCACCTACACTATTTTTAACCTTAAAATTAATCGGTTCGCTGCAAAAAATTGAACATTTAGAAGTATTGATGTTAGGAACGATTTCAAACTGACAATTGTTCATATTACTTTTTAAATATTCATATAAATCAGACAAGTCATATGCACCGCAAGGAATTTTAATATCCTTCTGTTTGCCGTAAGCAAATACATTGTTGCCGTCAGTAATATTGGGTATTGAATTAAATGTTGAAAAATTTAGTAAACCGCATTCGTAATCGTCTTCTAATATTAAATGAGTATTTAATTCTGATCGAAGAATGGATTCATTTCCAGTGATTGTGAATGTAATAGACATTGTTTTGAACTAAAATGTTTTTGAAAAGTGTGAGCTATTTATGTAGATCCCAAAATGAGTTTAAAAAGTCTATACACAAGTGTCCGCAAATGAAAGGATGAGTCTTTTGTTTGTTAACATAATTATAAAAAATATTTAAGCCAACATATCTTAAAAATTCTTCAGGTGGTTTTAAATTACCATAACTGTCGAAATATTCGATATAATTATTTAATTTTGCATAGGCTACCCAATGAGTCCCAGAATTCTGCGAGCTGTCAAGGTTAATAACTCCACATTCTTTTTTTAATGGACGTTTTGGCAGCTGATCTCGCATGAAAACTCCTCGAAAATGGGGAATTTCTTTGCAATATTCGAGAATATCGATGTTAGTTAACGCTCGTTTAGGTAGCCTATGCATTAGTTTTTTTCATTTTTAAAATAAATTCCTAATCCATTCTTATGCTCTTTGAGATGCAGCCCTCTTCCCAAACTCAACTTTTCCATTTTTTTATTGTGCCTCTTGAGTTCTTGAAAACGTTGTTTAGCAGACTTAATAGCTTCTACCGCTCTAGCAATACCAGCTGCGCCACCTGCTAAACCACCTGCAGCAGACAATCCAGCAAAAATTGGTATTAGGGGCAAAACTCCTCCAACTTTTGGCACAGGTATCATCCGGGGAATGTTTACTGAAGTATCTGAATCCGCAGTTAATTCTCGGGCAACAGCCACTGCTAACTCTATAGCCGCTTTTTTACATGTAGGTTTTAACTTTTTAATATGTTTTTTTGTCAGAGAAACGATATTTTTGAAAGTATTTTTAAGCCCAGCGCCGGACTTGGCTTTCTGGGAGGGAGTAAAAACCATTTTTTTCTTGTTTTTTCCATTCGATTTAGGTTTTGATCGCACCATTTTGTTGAATTTAAAATTAAATTATTTATAAACAAGTTTCTTTTTCCCAACGAAATACACTGTCCAGTTTCAAGTACACAATTAAAATGCGGTTAAACTATGATGTTTGCTGCTTATAAGATTTCTGTTTTATCAATCCAACTATTTTCTTGCGAAGGTAAACCTAACCATTTTACATATAATTTTCGACCGTTTTTCTTCAAGACTTTTTCTACAAGATAAATGTTCTTATATTTAGGTTTCTGCAATTCTTGAGCATAAAATGATCCTAAGATGGGTCGATGATTAGCATCTTCTAGGATAAACGTTATTGGGTTTGTGTTTTGTACTTTCGTAATAGTAAATATTTCAGTTGACCAATTAGGAGTGTATCCTTTTTCAAATGTTCCTTTATATTTGCTTATACGAACAGAATCTCCTACTGCAAATTTATTTTTATCCTTTGTTGATCTCCTTTTCAAAAAAAGATTTTTATATTTCTGTAATACCGCATCTTTATTATTTTCACTGACTTCAATTGGTTTAAGACCTATTGTTCTATGTATCGTATTATTATATATATTAATTACTTCCGAAAGTGTGTTTCCTATCCATTTATAGTTTCCTTTTAAACTAAATTGTTTATACAATTTATTCTTAAGAGTCCTTATAAATCTTTCCACTATAGAAGCTTTTTTTGTAGAGTATGTAGAGTAATGGTTTATTTTATGCAGCTGAAGTAATGACTTTAGTTTTTTATTATAGAATTCAGTTCCTAAATCAGTTTGTAAGTTTTTGGGGATTCGATTTTTTTGTAACAAATCGCAAAAGGCTTGAGTTATATATTCCTTATTTTTCTTTTTTAATGGATATACCCACGCGTACTTAGAAAAAGTATCAATAATGGCTAAAATATATTTAAACTGCAAATTGTTGTTTGATATAGATTGCATATCAATAAGATCAGCTTGCCACAAATCATCTATATCTTTCATCACTACATGTCTTCGAGGAAAGTTTTTCCGAGCTTGTTTATGTATTTCGTTTACTACAATGTCTTTACTCATTTCTTGTATTTGTTCTTAAATGAAACTGATTCAATACTTTGTTGCAGGCTATTCACTTCTGTCTCTAACTGAGCTAACGTTTGGTTAATTATTTTTATTTTATTAAACAATTTATCTACAGTATTGTCAACATACTGTTTTGTGGCGCAGTCCTCTGGATCGACAGGCTTTCCAATATGTTTAATTATCTTATTTTTTGCATCGAAACAATCAGTAACATTTATAAACGCCAAGGGAGGTTCATTAAAATTATTCATTTTATGCTTTTTTAACACATGGTGTCCAAATTTATCTACATTCATGTTCAACCAACACACTGAGACTGAGTCAGTAGTTGGTTCTGAAGTCTTTTTATTCCTTAATGATGCCTGCTTCTTTCAGCTCTTCTATGATCGAAATTATTTCATTATCATGGTTAGTGTTGCCAGCATCTTTAGAAGCAATTAAAATTTTTAGACGGTCAATCAGCTCATTAGGATCGTCCCAATATACAAAATCCGTATTTGAATTATATTTTTTCAAGGAAGGCAGATTACCACCCTGCTTTGCCGGGCTGGATTCTTGAAATAGGGGTTTAATTATTTTACAGTATTTCATTCCTGAATTGCCTTGTATCTGACCTTGAGGACTAAATCCTCTCTTATGAACATTTGTGTGCACCAAAATATCTTTATAGGTTATTTTATCCTTTTCATTTATTATGTCACAATTCGGTTTACTTTGAAATAAAAGCTCTTTTAAACCTGGCGTTAATTCATAACTTTTATCATTTACATTAATCGTAGATATTTTATTAGGAGAATTCTCCCCAAAAGATTTAAGCGTTGCAGGTGAATTTCCTATCAAAAGTGATTCACCATCATGTCTGACTCCAAAGGCAACATTAAAAGGTTTATTTGGGACTTGCAAATAAGAATCAGAGCCCTCTAAGCTTTTTACTTTTGCCACATTATTTTCCATTTTAGTGGGAGTTTTTATTTCAAGTATGTTGGGAATATTTATTTTATCGTTTTTGATACAATCCAAGTTTACATCATTTGGTGATATATGTTTGTCATTGCATGCATTTTCATTATAAGATGTCATATGCTTAGGAGAATTATGAAGAAACATCATTGTTTCTAGCGGATCGGTTAATGGTTTCAAAATCTTCTTATTTTTTAATTCTAAATCGTCCTCCTCTTCTCGCATCCTTTTCAACTTATTTTTAATATTCTTTACAGATTTAATTAATTGTATTTTTATGTCTGGGTCCATGGCAAATCAATAACGCAGTCTAAAAACACTTCCGATGTTTATTATTATTATAAGTAAAGTGATTTAACTTTAGTCATCATTTATATTTATTCAAAATTTACAAAAACATCGAATGATTTTCTATATCGTCCATTATTTAATGTACAATCTTTGTTAATTATAAGACACGCATGCGAATCTTTCCATATATTTGCGACAAGCGATTTGAATTTTTCCCAACTCATGTCAGAATTTACATGCTCGCGATAAATATGTTTTAAATTGACATCGTCTTGTTTAAAAATTATCAAAAAATTAACATTGTCTCGTATTAATTGTTTTGGCACTTTAGAGTAAGTCTGTGTTAAATAAAAACAGTCTATACCTTTATGTCTTCCCATACAAAAGTAATTACGAATATTAGTCTGATTTTCGCAAGCTACATCATCAAAGATGAAAATTGAATTGGGCATGGCCTCATGAGGAGAGATTACCTCTTTTTCATCATGTATCATAAACAGTTTAATTTCAGGAATTCTTTTAAGAACTTCCTCTAAAAAACGATATTTAGGTTGAAAAATAGTTTTAGAGTATATGTAGACATTTCGAAATTTTAATCCATTTTCATGAAGCAATAAAGTTAAAATTATATTTGTTTTTCCACAATTTGATGGTCCACATATAATACTTCGTATAGAGTTAGGAAGAAGCACACTATGTCTGTTACGATAGTTAGCGCAATGTGATCCTTCACTTATTTTGTTGATTTCTATAGACACAGGCTGTTTAATAAACTTCATTGCCTTCTGTTCAGTAATTTAATATAATTTCAAATAAATACTTGTGATAATATAATCATCCCAAATGAAATATTATCTTTATAAGTTTGAATCATTTCTCTAATTACACATTCCTGTCCTATATTAGGCGAAGAATATTATTCACCGAGATCTAAATTGCTACTACTCGAGCGTCAGTCGCAGTCGAACTTTGCCTCGTTTCTAACGCGGGTAAACCATATTTATAAAAATATATAGGTAAGTAAATTTATTTATTATTGCATCATCTTAGTTATAAATGGTTGATTTGTTCACCATTTTTTTATTTAATATAAACTAATGAAACTTTTATATTTCAGATAATTATGGAAGACAGCACGCAGAATGATCAACTTGATTTTGGCAGCATATATGATGTCAGCCCCGTTTTCCATGATGTCCCTGAGGATCATCCTTTTTATTATGCTCAAGACGTTGATGGATACTTAGAAAAAGTAGAAAAAAAGCGGCAAGAGCTTTTAACCCGTAGAGCAACCTACGAAAACATGTGTGTTCAGAACGCTGTCGTAACACGAGAGCCTGACGCTCAGCGGGAGAAAAGGGAGCAGAAAGCTCTAAATAACAAAATGGGTATTAATAAAAAGGATCGTACTAAAAAAGGATCATCCTATGTTATTAAAAATAACATTCGCAGTGGACGATATTTAATAAAAATAAACATCGAGACAATGGATGAGTGTTACAGTGATCGGTCAGTCAGCGCACAATATCTCGTATGTGATCCGTATGATGAAGTGTTGGACAGCGTAGAAAATGTGGTAAAAAAAATTATGAAAAAACTTGAAAGTGATTAATGCAGTGTAGTTATATAATTGTGGCTTGTTTCTATTATTTTTTCCCCATGTTTATATCATTGTAAAGTAGCTTGTTAATTTTAAATATTATTATAGTTATGAATTATGAAATCAATGATGCTAATTATATTATAATTAACTAACTTTACAGAACCAATTAATATAAGTTATTGTCAATGAAGTTCAAATTAAGAAAGAAAAAGTAATAATTATTGAATGTGATTAATGCAGCATCATTAATTTTATTCTAAATTTCTTCAATTTATGTTTTTTACCAATTTATTTGGCGTTGTAAATATGTTATATATGTTTTATTAAATTGTAAGTTACCTATGTTATTAAAACAATGAATTATAAGAATTCTGTTAATCTGCTTGCTATTTATTATTTTAAATAAATGATGTTCAATATAGAATGTGGTACTTATTTACGTACAACAAAGTTAAATAAGCAGAGATAACTCGTTGTACCTAACATGTCATGACTTGTTTCTCCTGCGACAGTATTGTAGCAGAACTACAAACCGTTATTTTATTATTTAACTTCCTTGTCTGAATCTCAATTATAACGAAATAAAAGAATTACAATCTTGTTTATTAGATTCTTCTTGTTAGCAAGTCGACGGTGTGACAGATTAAAGTTAACCAATATTTCAACCACTCTACTGGCGACGTGGTTGGCTTAGTTGGTAGTGACCCTGCCTACGAAGCTTGCAGTCCCAGGTTCGATTCCCCCCCCCACGTTTTCTATACATTTAAGTATTTATTTCTGTATAATGATAAGCTTTCTATAGTACCCTTAGCACACAAGCCCTTAGCACACGAGCCTAGAGCTAAGTTTGGGGCGTGTAAATTGGGATGAGATTCTCCCATTTATATAAAATATTTTTTTTTTATATTTATACGGACCTTCATTTTATGTTTTCTATTTCCCTGTTGCTAACGTATTATCAACGTGTGACAGCTCTTATTGACTTGACAGTAGAAGCGAGCGAGTCAAAACAATACGATTGCAATAGGTGTAAAAACCAGCGTAAGTCAAAACAAAGCATACTTACTTCGAGAGCGTCTTATTACACTTGTTATATGGAAAAAAAAATACTTTTGAGTTAGGCAGGTTTATTACTAACCATATGAATAATAAGCTGGTGGTGGTAAATGAAAGAAAACAATAGACATACATTCAAAAATTTATTGTTATTATAAAAATAATAAAAACGTTACAAGTCGTATATTAGCACCTAAATTTCTTGTTATTATAAAAAGAATAAAAATGTTGCAAGTCATATATTAGCAGTAAATTTCTACTACTTTACAGTGCTGCTACATTAAAAAGCCAATTTGTAGTGTCCCCAAGGCAAAGTCGAAACATTGTCTTTTAATACACACCTCTTATCATCATCCCTTGTAAGAACTAGCTTATTGATATTTTGCGTGAAAATTTTATGATTTTTAGATTTTATTACACACATATTATCTCTAATACATTCGTTTTGAAATAAAGCGTTTTTGTATTTATTAATATTAAGTTTTTTTGTAACACACTTTTTTATTCCCTTTGCTTTCCTAATTGTCGAAATTTGGGTATCTATGCAATATAGTTTTGCTCTCAAACCTACAAATTCCTTCACGATCTCACCCCCCATTTCATCTTTAAAATATCCTGGAATTTTACAATTCACTAAGGGCATATTAAATATATTGTTAACATCAAAATTGCTAGTATCAAAATATTTTATGTGTGTTTTGAGATCCTCATAAAAATCTTCCGTATGAATTAAATACAAAAGACTATCAGTGTCCGTATAACAAAGATGAATTTTATTTTTATAAACACGTTTCATTACATCATAATGAAAGCGATACAAATGACTTTTGGCTATTTCTAGAATAGAGAAACCTACGTATATGGGTCGATCTAAAACGATTTTAGTTTGTTGCAACTGAATTGCTACTAATGAATCGGATATAACTGCCAAGTTTTTGAAGTTGGGAGCACTTATGTATTTTTCTGCACCGCAAAACTTATTTGTGTTATTTGAATCATCTTTCCAGACATTAACAAGTTTTACATCAACCTGCTTTCTTTTATTTTCAATCGTTTTGCCAAATATTGAATTGTTTTGCTTTTTGAAAAAATCCCTTTCATAATCTGAGGTAGCATTTTGTCTTAAGGTGGTATTTAAAGATATGTATGGTTCTAAAAAGTTACTTTGATCGAAAGCTAAAATTTTATACGTTTTTAACAAAATAAGACCATTTTTCAAACACTCTTTTAAATGCATATAGTGAATAATGTATCTATGTTTGTCATAGAGGCTAGCAATTAATTTTTTATTTTTGCTTCCTCTGGGAGTAAATTTTTCAGCTGCAAATGGCATATCTGAATGAGACTCGTGAAGTTCAACAGGATAGTGAAGGTCGACTTCAAGTATAAAACCGGTATCTGAATCGCTTGACTGATTTTCAACGTTAAAGTTTGTTAATTCTTCATCGTTAAGATACCTGAAATTTCCGGTTGGCAGATGCTGCATCATTGCGTATCCATATAAATTTACGCAGTCTAAATAGGCTAAAAAGCTGTTCGGTTCATTAATGTTAAAATCTGGAAGATATTTATTATTCGCCTTTGCGTATCTACGCGAACATTGAGCAAGACCTCCTCTTATCCCGTTTTCCAGCATTTGATACATATCTATATCGGAGAGAAGATCCAATTTTACTTTTGTGTATAATAACATCGCATCCCAACTTAATGATGGTGACGATACGTAATAGCAGGGATCAAGATTGTAGTACTTAAGGCTCATGCTTCGAAATTTTTCAAAAACGTCGCATAATAAAAGCACATCACATTTCAAGTATAAATCTGTATATTCTCCTAAGTTCTTAATATCGAAAGTTTCCCAAACATGTAAGGCATAATTATAATCCTCAGAGGACACAGATTCTGATGAGAGCTTACTAAAAAAATTGGATGCCTGAGGCAACTGGGTTTCTTCATATCGCCGCCAAGAGTTTATATAATCGTAACAATAGACACCCTTTCTTCTCACTATATCAAATTTGATCTCATCTCTAAAAAATGATTTTAGATGTTGGAAATCATCTTTTTGCATTGTATTCACTAAATTATCTAAACTTGAACTCAAAAAGTTGAAAGAATCAATAAATTTTAGTTGAGCTACATTTTGCTGGTCTATTGGAATGAACTTCGTAAATGAAATATACTTTTCTTTATTTTTCGGGATAAGGTTTATTCGACCGCATACGTTTGTGAGTTCATTAATAAACAGATGGCAGTCATATCCGGAAAGGTTATGAAAAATGATTGGTATAAATGGACAAGTTTTTGAATTTAAATTACAACTATTGTGAGCGGGCCCTCTATATCTACCTGTGAAGTGATCATGATCCTTTACAATGTTATCCTTAGACGAAAACTTGTCTCTACAAATATGACAAACAGTGCTAGTTTTAAATGATAGCTGCTCTTCTAGCGTAAGCGGAATCATAGGTTTGCTAACAGATAATATTGAGTACAATCGTTGCACATCATTACATATAGACTCTACAAACTTTTTCGAACAGTTAGCACCGCGATAAGAAACATAGTCGTTTAAATAAGGATCACTTCTACAACAAATGTAATATGCAAAGCAAGACGCCTCATGCAATTGAATATTTTCCACGTACATAGATTTACTTTTATCTGAATACTCTCGTAATAAGCTTTCAAAGTCACCATAGATCACAATTGGTACCTCCTGAGTTCTTTCAAAATTAGAAAAAGAAAGGCTCGTATTTGCCTCTGGTAAAACAGTTTGTACCCCTGCACAACTATGTTGAATTAATTTTGCCTCTGTTGAAAAATATAAAAAACAATCTTCGCACAAATGTATCTTAGATTTATGTTTAGTTATCTGTTTGCGAACAAGTTTCTCAAAGTTTTTTATTAGGCAAAAGTGTGCCTTACTTTTTTTAGTTATTAATAACAAGTTAATGTGCTGTAATTTACGATTAGCGGTTTTGTATAAAGGACCCGTAACGCTACCATTTTTGGTTAAACCATAGATGTTAAAACTAATATCTGTATTGTTGGCTTCAAACCACTTTATATCGAGCATGCTGGGCGGAAATGTCATGCCGGAAGTGTTTAAAATATTTTGGTATTTGGGATAAGATGAAACTCTATTTGAGTTAACCTTGCTAGGATACAAATGAGCCATTATGGACCATAGAAAGCATTGTTTATCATCATTATTTATATTTAAACAAGCTTTTGTATTAGCGATATGTTTTGGTAATGGTATATACGATCCAGCTCTCAAAGGATTGTATTTTACTATGTTTATCTCTAGGTGACTAACTGATTCGATTGACCATCCTGATTCGGAGAGCTCAAATTCTGTACATTTAGTAATTAGTACATCAGCAAGTGATTTATATAATGATAAAACGTCTGTACTCTGCAAAACTATATCATATTTCGTGTTAAATGACTTAATGGAACATTCACCATTTTTTGGCAAACAATACTTTACAAAAAGTTCCAAATTCACTTTGAGTGAGACATGCTTTTGTAATGAATCTTTAATAAGTTGTTGTGCTATATCAGAATTTTCACATAAAAATGAATCTGGGGTAATATTCGTGTTTGAGGGATTGACTTTATAACTAACTATTCTATTTCGAAAAGCGTTAGCTATTATATAAACGTTTTCAAGCCGCGTACTTAATAAACTATTAGACTTGTGGATATTGGTCTTTTTATGTGCTGCTAATTTTGGAACAGAAACATTACATACATTGCAAAAGAACATCTTTTTACTGTATTTGTTCTAAGATGTGCTTTGTTTTTCTAACGTGACTGTAAAAGTTTTAAATTTGGCAGTAAACCGACTGTAAAATAGTAGATTACAAACACATATCACTAAAATCAAAAAGTATTTGACGGGTACAACACAGGTTGTATGCCCGTATATTCTTGTTTAGCAGCCTGACCAACTTGTCTAACCGCTTTGAAAACGGGGCTATTGTTATCTACAGCCCCTTTAAATGTAAAAAAGGCGTGTTTCCACCTGGTTGCTTCCGTCGCCACCGGCTCGAGCTCGCGCGTGTTGAAGACTCGAAGTTCGACGTAGTACTCGCCGCGCCGGCTGGGATCTTGCTGCAGCGTGTATCCCGAGCCCGTGCGCCGCGTCAGAAAGTTTCGTAGCGGAGCGGCTCTGATCGGCTCATCTTCCTCACCCTGAAATTTTTTAGTAATCTTATATTATTCACCTATATAAATACTATTAAGAAAACCGCTTAAATTATAAAAATAAGCGTGTACCTATAGAAAAACTTAATTGTGAGTATCTTTGTTAGTCAATCACTAATTTAATATAACAAGTAATAAAATAATAGAGAAACTTATATAGATAAATAAATACTTAATATATATAGAAAACATCCAAGAGTTGGGAACAAATACTTGTGTTCATCACTCATCACACAAATATCTGCCCTTACCGGGATTTGAACCCGGGGACCGCTAGCTTCATAGGCACAGTCACTACCAACTAAGCTATCATGTCCCCGAAGAATGTTTTGAGAAACAATAGGCATTTTACCTCGGAATCTAAAAACGCAGCGACTCGTCTCTTTTTCGGTTTAGCAGCTGATGCATTCGCTGTGCCATCCAGGTCTGAATCACAGCCCCGCAGTTCCGCTGCAGATGGCTCCGCCGCCTTCTTTGTTCTTCTCTGCTTCGCGTTTACCGTCTTCACTTTCGAACTCGTAGATGCAGGCTGTTGCTGCGCAGCACTGATCTCCTCATCGGAGTCAAACAGATTGAACGCTGACGACCTATTATCATTAAACATATTTGAATAAGACTCACTAAACAAACACATTAATCAACGATAGTAATATTATAAAAAAAAAAATACGTACATACTTGCTGCAACTTTTAATCAGACTTTGGACACCTTTATCACTGCACTGTTGCTGCGAATTGAATGCTCAAATAAAAGGATGCTCCATTTATAACCCTATAAACTAAGGCTAATATATTTTTATTTCAAATGAGATTGTCCAAACAAAATCAAACCTTAATTCAGCACTACAGACGCCCGTCTTTTAGAATTCAAAATATTAATTATTGTGAATCAATCCCAATCCTTTACACATAAGGCGCGGCGCCAGCTAGCCGAGTTAATCTGAAACCGTATTCGTATTTGGTAGCAGCATGTACTTGCTTTCCTATGTACCGAATGAAGCTTAACTATGAAGATTTACTTTTAAGGAAAATATAAAACAGACATTGTCTAAACTGTAAGACAGCAGCGACTGATTGTACTTACTTTGACGCTGTTACTTACTTTGAAGTTGTTTAACGCCTTCAGCTAAAAAAATAAGAAAGAAAAACACGTACGTAGGTATATTTTCGAATCACATGAAGAATGAACTTGAATTACAGCAAGGAATTACTTACGTTTCCTAATATTTACATGTCATGCAGCATGCTATGCAATGGTTATTTTATTGCATTCATCACGCCATCTTAACATTAATTAACAAAGTTCTTAGTGAACATTACACACAGCGCGTGAGTTTTTGATCGATTAGCAATAAAGTTGACACCTGATTTAGATAGATGTCGTTTATTATTGCATTCATCACGCCATCTTAACATTGATTAGCAAAGTTCTAAGTAAACAGTAAACACAGCGTTTGAGTTTCTTGTCCGATTAGCAATAAAGATGATAACTGATTTAGATAGATATCGTAACATACTTTTATGGTTTGAATAAAATATAGAAAATGTTCGTTATTTAATAAAATATCATCATAATTGTGACTCTAGCGAGAATCGTAATCAAACACACATAATTAACCATGTTATAACCTAATAATTTCAGTCGATTTATTTATTAACGTTTCAGTTCACGATCGGAATTTTAACGTTAACGCCACCTTACGCTAAACAATAACATTGATTAGCGCAGTTCTTACTAACCGCATCGCAGCGCGTGAGTCACTTGCCATCCGATTACTCTATGTCTGATTAGCAGATGTTAAGTATCTTTCTTAATAGATGTCGTAACAATCTCTCATGACTTGAATAATATACAAATGTTAGAATAATTAATGTATTTCACTTTAATCGACGCTTGTATTAATGTGGTTTTTAATAAGAACTGAAGAGAGCTTGAAACCAAAAAAAAGTTTGTAGTTATCATTTTGATTTGATATTAATTATTGAAAAAGATCTAAATCGCGCTATCAAAGTTTTTAAAATCGGGCGTATATATAGATTAACGTACTGACATTATATTGGTTGAGTAAAAATCAGTACGGAGGAGGCGCCCCTTTGGAACGTTTCGAAAGACCACCTGTCCTTAAACAATTAGTATGGAATTGGCCAATCCAGAAAACTGTTTGGGACTATCCTACATTAGTACGATAATGGTTGTCGGAAAGTGTTAATGGGAACAAAATGAAATGCAAAGTGGAAAGAAATAAAATGTATAAAAATAAACCGGAGTGCCGTAAACAGACAAGAGAAATAGTAAACTTGAATTATACGGCACTCCGGTTTTGCCTCTTTTTACTAAGTATTTTTGTTGCAGAAATTTTTGATAATAAAACTGGTAAACCTACATTTCGCTGAATGAAACCAGGCTTCCTATATTACAAATTACATTCTGAATCACAGACCGAAAGATCTATTGGGGATTCTGGATCATCCGAGCGCAGCGAGGAAAAAATGATCCAGAATCCCCAATATCACCCTACTGGCCTCGGAGTATTCTTATAGAGTGCGAGGGACAGATTAAAAAAAAAATCAAAATTCCAAATATTTATTCAGTAAATAGGCCACATGAGGGCTCTTTTACACGTCGGTAATATAGGGTGAATCTACCAGCATTCGACTCGCGTACGGTAATTGTAACTCATGGTAAGGGTATTATCTGAACAAACAAAGTCAAGGCTTGCGAATATTTACGATTAGAAGCTTTTACCGAGGTGACCTTGAGACGAAGACAGTAGTGTTCTCGCAGAGGCCCGTTGAGTACGCACCGGGGGGTACTGCTTCCTTCGTAGCCAAGATGGTAGAAAAACCTTCATAAATTTGTCATGTAACTTCTATAATGTATTGTTGTATGTGTTGTTGAGAAAATGAACGCGTTGTTCACTGAAAAACCGAATGGGTTGATTTTACTAAATTTTAGGACCTACCCATGAGTTTCGTTGAGGTAACACCTAACCTTAGTAAAAACAACACATTGAAAAGGTTACTTCAACCTTTTTAGTGGTTCACTCAACCAAACTCACGTGTAGGTCCTATTTTAACCATAAAACTTAGTAAAATGAACCCATTTGGTTTTTCAGTGTTCGGAGTGAATTTAATGGAGTGAATGCAAACCTCACCTAAAGAAAGTCATTATAAAAAGTGTACTGAATCTCATTATAACCCGTTGGTCAATAATGAGATTTGAATTCGTATGTTAAATTGTTTCATAGAAGCCTACAGCAAAACGAACTTGTTTGAAAATCGAACTGGCCACTACAAGCCATATACTCAAAACAAAGAAAAGGTGAGAAAAGTATTCTCCTTTGGGATAAAGATATTTCGTCTTGGGCAAGCTTGAGTCCCTCGCTGCACTCAGGACTCCGTTTTAATTAACTCGTAACACCCTCGTTACGCTCGGGAGTTTAATCTAGAGTCCCTACTTTGCTCAGGATCCAATATCGCGCCCGTGACATAAAACAAGGTGGTTACTATAAAACATTAATTTGGAACGTTCAAATGCACTATCCCTTTCACTTGTCAATTGTTATTATATTGCGAGAAAGAGAAGGAGCAAATATAGCTGTGAACCTCGGAGCTTAAAGTAGGTCCTCAGTGCTTTGTTCCGTTGGTGTATAATCTACTATTTTCAAGCGGAAGCGGATTTTTTTTGTCACTTGCTGTCAGATGCAAATGTCACAATTACAGATAAGGACAAAGCATGTCATAAACTATTCCAAGCTTATTTCACGTTTATAATTAAGGGGGTAGGGGGGGGGGGGGTAGGTGGGGGTATGTTTTAATGTTTTTAACATATATCGACGACACAGTGTCAAACAATGCAGTCTGGTTGTTAAAGCTTACTTTTATTTAGTTACTTATTTTAGCGTTCTATTTTAAGTTTTTTATATCATAGACTTGTAATTGTTATATTTTCATATGAATAGGTAAAATAAATAAATAAATAAATATCAGGGGACAATGTGATACCAACTTAGTCCCAAACTAAGCTCAAGACTTGTATTATGGGTACTAGACATCGATATAAATACTCAAGTATATAGAGAAACTAGCGACCCGCCCTCGCTTCGCTTCGGTTTAGATTTTTCATACAAAAGGATTTTCCCGCTAATTCCCGTTCCCGTGGGAATTTCGGGAATTCCTATCTTAGTGCACCTCTACGGTAGGTACCTAAACTACGTCCCTTCCAAATTTCAAGTGCCTACGTTTAGCCGTTTAGGCTGTGCGTTGATATGTCAGTCAGTCAGTCAGTTTCTCCTTTTATATATTTAGATATATACTTAAATACAATAGAAAACATCCATGACTCAGGAACAAATATTCGCGCTTATCACACTAATATCTGCCTTTACCGGGTTTTGAACCCAGGACCGCTAGCTTCGTAGGCAGCCATCTTTATTTTGCAGCGTTAAGAGTTTAGTTTTACGTTGGTTAGTTATTCATGTTATTTTTCACTAGATAGTGAGCCGTAGCTGACTGTAGAATAGAATAGAATAGAATAGAAATCGTTTATTCGGTGTTAAAATAAAATAAAATGAACAAAAAACGGCAAAAACATTATAAAAATAAAAGAATAATACAAACTTAGAGTAGCTACTTAATCTAAAATTAACACCGAAAAGGTTGCCACTCAGCATGGTGTCAGGCTTACTAGCCTTGACGCTGGTTTTCAGGGCCACCTGTACCGGTACTGCCGGTGGGAGCGGACGTCGGACGGGCTATAAATAAATAATCGATGCGTGGCCCGGTGCAACTGTTGCAAATGCATCCTGGCAGGCTAGAGCGACAGCTCTACGTAAACGTATTCGATTCGACGCGACAGTTTTACCATATACTTACGTCATAGTTCATATGAATTGACAGCTATTCCAATCCCAAACTAATGTATGTATGTATGTAAACACTTTATTGTACAAAAGAAAAACCATAACAATACAATTAATATAAAAATATGTACAAAGGCGAACTTATCCCATTAAGGGATCTCTTCCAGCTAACCCTTGAGAGATTGAGATGAGTGAACTAATCGCGGTTTCATAATAAATTAATACCGGGACTTTATACTAGGTAAAATCTAATTGCTTTATGAATCTTATTGTCAACGTTATCATAGAATCGAAAACGACAAGTCAAGTGACAGGTGTCACTTAACGTGTGCTATTTTGTATGTTCTATACTCTATCAAAATTGTCGAATTCATTAAAAAATATCCGACGATTTGAGAAACTTCTCTTTTTTTAACCCTTAAATTGGCATAAATAAAAAAAGTCGTGAATTCAAACCCTATTTGTTTTGAAATCAGCATAAAAAAAATAGTAACCAAAAAATAAAAAAAGTGAACATTATAGTATGTGCATTATTAGATACACTGTCAATTTAAGGGTTAAAAATCGAATGCAGCTGTTTGAGATTAATATGCTGCTTGCGTTAACGTGCTATTTGAAGTTTCTATTTCATTGTTGTTGTTGTTGTTATACTTATTGAAGTTACTATGCACTTAGATTAGTTTCAGAAGCGTCATAGAAGAAACCTCCTTAGATATCGTTTTTTTTTATTTTATTTTTTTGTGCCTAGTGTCTTTTTTGGTATTAAGTGTATCGTTGTATTTATATAGATTTAGTTAATATATTTTCTAGTTTTTCATTCTGCTGAATTTTCGTGATTCAGGAGCTTTCGTCTTTTATTGTTAAATAATTTGTTTTGATATGTATGTTGTAAAAAAATAATTTTAACGATGGTTCAACTAAAGGTGCCAATGGAAAACCAGCGCTGCGCTCCCCTGACCACAGCATCATGCTGAGTTGGAACCTTTTTGGCACCACAACTCGTGCATTATGTTTCTAAGTGTGTTGTTTATTTTATTTTTTTGGTGTCAAATAAATTTATATTCTACATACATACATACATAAACTAACGCCTTTATTCCCAGAGTGGGGTAGGCAGAGCTACAGAATTTCCAACAGCTATAAAAACTTTTTGATAATTCTGTAACCACATTTTGCACACTTAGGCGAAGATGTTTACCAGTATTAGTGACAGGTTGCAAGCCCATCGCCTAACAGTACTCACGCCTTTATTACCTTAGTCGGCTTTTACGACATCCATATATATATATATTTTATATTCTGTTTTATTCTATTCTATTCTAGACATACTAACTAGATAGCATTACGTAAAGAACGTTCCAGTCTAGCCCTAACTAGGTTGCCGACAGTCTACGCTAAGCTTAGACTTAGCTAACAGGTTTATATTATAGGTCACCGGACATTAAACTGGTGGCTGAAATCAATAGGCATTCGTGAATCCTAAGATTAAACCGTATTACAGTACTAATTACCTACCCGCTCACCTGATTTGTGCAACTAGAGTAGCGAGTGATAACCTCTATCTATGTACCTATACACTGTGTTACCAGCACCCTGGCTTTTTTTAAAGTAGGTTAAAATAACGTATACCTATCTGTAACGTAACTATGACATTAATTAAAGTAATAAACAACTTTTCAGGCTTTGTTAACTTTCTAACAAAATGTTAATTGCCAGCAATGTAAAGCACAGAAATTCGATAAGTGTAAATGACAGTTGAGGGCTACTTTGATTATTATGATCTGCCCCCGTACCACGACATGCCTTGTACCAAGCAACAGCGATACTGATAACGATCAACACGCAGCACATGCACTACATTAAAACTGGACAGTATCTAAAAATTAATTGTGAAGTTATTTTAATTATTTTTTTAATTGATAATACTAGCGATTAATTGCTAAAGCAACATATTATCGGCAGTTTTAATAAATTCCCGCATGCCGGTAACACACTGTATATATAAAAATGAATGTCTGTATGTCCTTTATAGAATCGTAAACTATGCATTTGATCATGTGATGATATTCAGCAAAGTGTTGTGCATGAGTCTACGAAGGTTTGTGAGTTGGTACGACGTAGCAACGCGCGCAGCTAGGGTACCTACAGCTAGTTTGCTAAAAAATAAAATTTGTGCAGTACTATATTTGGGAGTAGACTAACACAAGCTGCTTAAAATATACTAAAAATACTGACGATTCCATCACGGGCAATATCATCAGAATCAGACTACTCCTTTAGATTTGAGACAGGTTTTGAATAACGAAAACCTGATGTTATCACCATAAATTAAAATTTCATAGAAAACAACTTCTCTGTGAAAATGAAATATCAAAAAAAATATTTTTTTACATTTTTTTTTGACAAGCCTGTTTGTAATAAAATTTGCTTTATGAATGTATCAACAATATTAATATAATTCAATAAATGTCGACACAGCTAAAAACTTCCGGATCGGCCCTCGTAAATGAGCATTTCTAAAAAAGTTTGTACATTTCATTTACGACTCCGATTTGCGAAAATCCCAATTAATTTGTATGGAAACTTCCTTTTTTGTTATCACGAACGGAAGAATTCTGGTAACAAAAAAGGAAGATTCCATACAAATTAATTGGGACATTTTGGGAGACTATGTTATTTAGGCTCAGTATCATTTACCCTACCTAACTGCAATTTTTTTCGCAAATCGGAGTCGTAAATGAAATGTACAAACTTTTTTAGAAATGCTCAAATATGTACGTTCGATCAAATATGTACGTTCGATCAAATTTGTACAAGCACTCAAGTGGTTTTTAATATGTGAAACTATTGTGTTTCAGATTGAATAACGGCCTGTATTCAACTCGGTAAATCCATATTGCCTTTGACATGTTATCGTATTATTTTCAAACCGGCAGCCATTGGTGTTTTACACGTCGATAATATCACTACACAGTATAAACCAAAGTCGCTTCCCGCTGTCTGTCTGTGTATGCCCCCCCTATGTACGAGTATGCTTAGATCTTTAAAACTACGCAACGGATTTTAATTAGTTTGTTTTAATAGATATAGAGATTCAAGAGGAAGGTTTTTATGAGTAATAAATTCTGTTTTATGTACGGGGGTTACAGAAAACTCATAAACCGAAGCGAAGCGAGGGCGGGTGGCTATGGCTATTACTAATATAGAGTGAATCTACTAGAGCGCTTCGGACAAGACCATCATTGCGGAGAAGAAGCGCCGCGAGAAACTCCAGCAGGTCATTTTTTCAATCATAAAATTAAATAATAGTTGAAATGAAAGTAAGTTACATCTAACGAACATCTTAGCCAATTTGAGCAAAATGTGGTTACTGAATTATCAACAAGTTTTTAAAGTTGAAGGTAATTCTGTAGCTCTCTGCGATAACAGGCGTTTAGGTATGTATGTATGTATGTTATGTCTGTAAGTTACATTACAAGGTATTAAAGTACAACAAAATAAACTAACTAAGTAAGCTCAATAACATTAAATTAAAAATAGTGACTAAGAGAACAACATGACGAGGTCTCGACGTCAGGAAAGATAGTTAAATAATTAACTGGAAAACAATAAATAAAGTTCTAACATGTATATAAGCACGAGAGTGACGTATGCTTTATCTTCTGCTAAAACCTTATTATTTTTAGATAATATTAACCATGGGTAATGTAGGTTAGACGACCACCAAAAAAAAAAAATCGTGTAAGTAAATAAATGCCTGTCGATGAAATGTAAATTCGGCGAAATAGAACATTCAATTCAATGAGAATGTCGGCGATTAAAGGGTAACACTTTCAAATAATTATTTATGGTGTATCTTCCTCTGGGGTGTAAGTGCTTTGTTGATTGTATAGGTAGTTTCGATGGGTTTGCCGGCTAAGTACATTTTGCGCGGGAAACCCGCGGTGCGCCGCACTGCGCAAGCGTGGCGGCAGATCGATACACCTGTCAAATGCCACACGCTGCGATAATGGTATATGGTCTAAATCAAAATCTTCCTTTTTTATTATTACTGCGGTAAAATATAACTATGGAATTACTTTAACACTTGTAATTGTTTTTTAATTATGGTGTCTCAGTTTATTTAAAAAATATGTAACTTAAATGGAAGTGTAGTTTTGATTGAATGGACTGATTCCAGCGAATTTAGACTATCTGACCTACATTGGGAACCTGCATTTCTTTGTATTAAAACTAAATATTGTTTTCTTATCTTAGCATAGCGTACATAACAATACATTTATGCTTAGCATATTTCTACGCACACAATTTATTTTATTATACTCAGATGTTATATTTAAAAAAACGCAACTAAAGCTCTCGTCTCAATTTTAACATAATACAAATTAACCAACACGTAAAAAAAAAAACACTCACTTGTATGGGAGTCATAATGAAGAAACCAATTAATACGAAGGCAGTGGCTGCTAGCATCATCATAATGATCAGAAAAGGCGTTGTACAGGGAAACATGAGGCTCGCATCACAATGCAACACTGCAACAAACTGTATTTTCAGAGGAACGTTGTCGCCCTTCCTCCAGGCTAGCGCGGCGCACACTGAAACGAGATGGCACTGCCACCATTCAACATGACCCCTACCCTACCCTTCACTAGTTGTTGGTTTCGCGATATTGTCAAACCTCCGCAAATAGCGGCGGGTCTCCTTAAACTGGACAGTCTAAGAGCGCTTCTACCAACTTCAATTTGTGGCCGTATTGATTTTGAGTAGGTTTTACGGCGCTTGAGTTAAGGTAGAGTCTTGTTTAACTTTGTTTTTTTTTCTTGTATTTATTTTGTGTGTTATATACGAGTTATAGGCGGTATCAAGCGTTGTTTTTATATGGCGCGCGTGCAGTAATTCACGTGTTTTATACCAGGCACGAGTGCGGTTCGACGTGCGGAGGGAAAGAAAGTGGGCATTATACGTGTGCGATGCATAAATCGAGATACGAATATACGGTACGGCGGAAATAAAATAAGGCGTAAAAAATGCCCATAACCTATCTGTACTTTTCGACATAGCTCTACCTTAACATACGTAAATGATTACGGAGAAATTTCTGGAACCGCTTTGAAAGAGTTTTAGTTATACATACATACATACATAAACTCACGCCTTTATTCCCAGAGTGGGGTAGGCAGAGCTACAGAATTACCAACAACTCTAAAAGCTTGTTGATAATTCTGTAACCACATTTTGCACACTTAGGCTAAGATGTTTACCAGTGTATTAGTGACAGGTTGCAAGCCCATCGCCTAACAGTACTATACACCTTTATTCCCTTAGCCGTCTCTTACGACATCCACGGTTACGGTAACGGTCAGACCCCAGATCCTACAGACCCATCAGCCTAACCTCGTTCTTATTAAAGACCCTGGAAAGGCTATGCGACAGGAATCTGCGGGAAAGCTGCCTGGTCAACACACCAATGCACCTAAACCAACATGCCTACAGCCAAGGTAAATCTACAGACTCAGCCCTACATGCAGTAGTAAGCAAGGTAGAGGAAGCCATCAAGAACAGATCAATGTGCCTAGGCGTCTTCATAGATATTGAGGGGGTCTTCGACAAGACCAACTTCAGCAGCATAACAACCGCGCTAGTCAGGCACGGGGCGAACCCGACCCTGGTTGAATGGATAGGTAATATGCTTAGCAAAAGGGTCATCAGACTCAATGCAAACAACAACCAACTAGCACTGGTGGCAAAGGGCTGTCCCCAGGGCGGCGTTCTCTCCCCGCTACTATGGAACATAGTTGTGAACGAGTTGATCGCCAAACTAAACGACAGTCGCTACTACGCGGTAGGCTACGCGGACGACATAGCGATACTCACACCGGCAACGTCACCAGCACGGTCTGCGACGTCACCCGCTCAGCTCTAAGTATCGTAGAACGCTGGTGCTCAACCAACAAACTATCTGTCAACCCAAAGAAAACGGAGATGGTATTGTTCACTAACAAACGCAGCCTGGGCAACTACCAACTCCCCAAGTTGTTTGGAACAGAACTCCAGCTATCGAATGAGGTAAAGTATCTAGGAGTCGTACTTGACAGCAAATTGAACTGGAGCAACCACCTGAACAGCAAGATAGACAAAGCAACAATCGCTTTCTGGCAGTGTCGCAGGATGGTAGGTAAAACATGGGGTCTACACCCCAAGATCATCCTATGGCTCTACACGTCAGTGATACGACCAATCATTGCCTATGGTGCGGTAGTCTGGTGGCCACGCACCAGACTGTCCACTGTGGAATCAAAACTACAACGACTCCAGAGACTAGCCGGCATGGCAGCCACCGGATGCATGCGGACTACGCCCACAGCATCCCTGGAAGCCATACTCGACCTCCCGCCACTGCACCTCTTCATCCAGCAGGAGGCGGCGGCAACAGCGGTACGTCTTAGGAATTTGCACCTGTGGAAACCTGCCAGGGTACCACACACCGAAATACTCTATGAAGCGGTTAACGAGGAGCCACTCATAGAGGCAGCTACCGACAGAATACCGAAGCAGTTTATCTTCGACAAGAAGTACAAAATTCAACTGTATGAAGATCCGTGGGAAGGCCTCAATCCCAGGGAAGTAAGGATCTTCACAGACGGATCCAAGACAAAGTCTGGATCCAGAGCAGGTACTTTTTCAGAAGATCTAAACATACATATCTCAACGCCATTAGGAGCCCATACCACAGTCTTCCAGGCAGAATGCGTGGGCATCATTATGGCTACAATAGCGATTGAGCAAAGGAAGGTAAAGGATCTCCCCATCCGTATACTCTCCGACAGCCGATCAGTTCTCCAAGCCTTACAGTGCTATACAGTAACGTCAGGGCTAATATACGAATGTCACAACGCCCTCTCTAAGGTATGTAACCTAAACCCCATCACCCTACAGTGGATAAAGGGACATAGCAACTCACGCGGTAACGACGCGGCTAACGTACTCGCGAGAAGGGGCTCAGAAATGGAACTGATAGGTCCTGAACCGTTTCTGCCCCTGCCGACCAGCTGGCTGCGGAACAAACTGCGGCGAATCACCAAGGTAAAGCACCAACACTACTGGAGCAACCTAGACACCTGCAGGCAGAGTAAGGAAGCTCTTCCGATAATCAATCCCGGATTGTCGTGTAAACTACGATTACTCAAAAGGGCCCAACTCCGATTGTTAACTGGAGCCATAACTGGCCATGCCTTGTTTAACAAACACTTGTTCACATTAGTTGTTACAGACAGCCCCCTGTGCAGAGCTTGTATGACGGCGGAGGAAACCGCAGCCCACGTCATCATGGAATGTCCAGACGTGGCAACATACCGGGCACGTCACCTCGGAACACCGAGGTCGCTACCAGAGGCCGTCGGCAACATCAAGGGTCTGCTAGGCTTTCTGGTTGAACTGGGCTGGCAAGAGTAGTGCCAGTGACCCAGCACGCAAAAAAGGCGCATTTTTAAGTCGTCGAGTTGCGGAAATTAGCCCGCTACAACCTATAACCTATATAACCTATATAACGGTCAGTTTTAGTTATATTTATTTAATAATGTCTCACCTTAACGTACAGTCAACCAATATGATTTCTAGGCCACTATGGACCATGTTAAAGTGACGTTGACAACCAAAACGTAAGAGACTTTTTATAATTTGGTTTACATACAACGTCACGTTGACAAAGTCTTGAAAGTAAGTTATGACGCAGTTCGGGAATCGTATATGCTAGATTTATGTACAGTCAGCAGCAGAAGTTATTTGAAATAATAATAATAAATAAATATTTGAAAAGATCAAAATTACCTACACACGCTCATGGCACAATAATACTACCCTCCTACGAAGAAAAGGCACAAATGCAATTAATTTATGGAAGCATATTAAACTGTCAAGGTTTAATAATAAGGTTGGATTTGATATACAATTCATATATCAGATGTGACTTTTTTCCGTAGAAGGGCAGAATATACTTCGCCTGGGATTCTCTTCCGAAAAGCACTAATGATTGGGCACAAACTAATACTACAAGGTAGGCTGCGAAACGTTTTTAAAATAGTTTGTAGATAGAGCAAATGTAATTTTAAGATAGGATCTATCAAATCGTTGACAATACGACAACAAGTCAAAAGCAATTCGGTTTTATCGAGCAGAATCAAGTCCCTTAGGCTGCGTTTCCACCAGAGATCTGCGAGGTAGCAAAGCGGTGCGAGGCTGTAACGTGTAACGAGGAGGTGTACATACATACATACATACATAAGCTCACGCCTTTATTCCCAGAGTGGGGTAGGCAGAGCTACAGAATTACTAACAGCTCTAAAAACTTGTTAATAATTCTGTAACCACATTTTGCACAATTAGGCTAAGATGTTTACCAGTGTATTAGTGACAGGTTGCAAGCCCATCGCCTAACAGTACTACACAGCCTTTATTCCCTTAGTCGTCTCTTACGACATCCACGGGAGGACATGGAGTGGCACTATTCTTACGGTTCCACAAACCAGCTACAAAAAAAAAAGTATAAGTGACTGCGCTCGCTCCCGTCAGCCAGACGCCGCCTCGCAACACATCCCTCGCAACACATTCCTCGCACACATCTTTCCCTTCTTTTGTATGTACAAAAACCTTCCTCAGCTGAGCTGTTTCCACCAGAGCTAAGCTAAGCGAGGATAGGTAAATGAAGTGTTTCTATTGGTTTATGACAAACACATCCCTCGCAAATGCATCCTCGCATATCTCTGGTGGAAATGCAGCCTGAACGACCTTGTAACTTGACATGAAACTATTTGACCCTGAAGGTGGCAGAAAACATTTGACAGACTGTACCGACCTAAAATGATTTTAGGTATTTAAAAATACAGTTCACTAATATTTTACCTAATCAACATTAGACAAACTTTAATTTCGCAAAGATATACTTCCCGCCGCATTATTTTACAATTTAATGTGGTTAAAAGTCTAACCTAACCTAACTTACTTAATAAGCCCATGTAACCTTTGCTATATGTCATGGTATGGTTTAAGCACTAAAACGTTTTTGCGAAATGAAAGCTTGTTTAATAATATAGTTTGTGAAACGAGAATGTCTGGAAGGGACCTAGCCTAGTTCTAGTTCACCCAGTTAAATGTCTGTTGTTTTTAATTTTCGGTTGCGTATTTTAATTTGATTTGTTTTCTTTTATTTTTATTGGTTGTTTGGACTTTTGTCTTATTGCACTGGTATTCGTGAAGTCATTCAAAAACAGCGTCGTGTGTCGTATTAAACACTATTTGATACATGTATTGTGTAAAATTTTGACAATAAATCTATTTGTATTCTATTCTTAATGATTTGGTCAAAAGACAGGATACTTAAAAATACAATAGCCAAGTGTTTGGCTACTTGCAGCATCATTTATTTAACAGTTTGTCGCAGTCGTAAATCAAAATTGGGCTGGTCGCCAAAATTTACAAGTTGTCACTGAACTGGGAATAGTAGTCACCAGCAATAATATATTATCCAACATGAGGCTCAAAAATATCTGATATTTTTAAGCGCAATGTTAGATATATTATTGCGGATGACTTTGCTTTTTTGTATAAAAAGTTATTTGTTATTATAATGTCGGCGATAGACGGGCGAGTGGGTGTGTTATATAGAGCTAAATCTTCAATTCCCAAAAAGAAACCCGACAGATAAATCTCATATTTTTCTTTAACTTAAAGGGACAAATCCATGACTTTTCAATAAAAATAACAACTCTATCGTCCGGCGCCGAACGGTCTACGCCGTAGCTATGCGTAGACATGCTACGACGCGTAGCGATTGCTACGAGATCAGATAAAGTAACCTAATTCAGAGGCCATAGCGCACTACTCGTATTGAAAAAGTACGTCCCTTTCTAACTAGTGTGTAAGAGATGGATGGTAGAAAGGATAAATTGCGGAACCACGTTAATTTAGGTTAAAATAGGAAGCGGTTTCGTTGGTAGCGATTTCGTGCGCGCATTTTTAGTTGGGTCGATTAAGGGTTTACGTATCAGACCGCCTAAAATTAATAAGCCTAATGAATCATAATACTTAAAAGTTCATAATACCTAATGGTCTTTTTTACAGAAACCGAAAATATTTCAGGATTTTTTAAAAGGCTGTTTTGTAGAACTCAATAGGTTAGGTTAGTTTTATAACAATCCTGAAAAATGTACGGTTTCAATAAAAAATACCAATGGTTAGGGTACCGGTAAACTGGGGTTACTTTGATTTACGGGGTAACATTGCTCACCCTTAAAACAACAACAATTTTAGTGGTAATCTTCTTAAATTATTTAAATAATTGTATAACTATATAAGTAGCTTGCTCCTGATGAAACATTTAATAGAATAATTGAATATTAAAACTAGTTTTTGGGGTGGGCAATGTTACCTCGTAAATCAAAGTAACCCCAGTTGACGGTACCTTTTAGGGATTATGATACATTAGGCTTATTAATTTAAGGTGTTCTGATACGTGGTAACAAGTCAAGTCGCATTTTTAGCATTTTGATAGCTCTTATTTAAGGTAAATGCACCCATCATGTGCTCCAGTGATGAACAATAACAATTTTAACTGACAAAAAGGCACTTTCAAAGAATAAACTCTAATACAGTTAGGGCCAAAGTATTATAATCTTATCTAATTGAAGGGCATTAGCGTTCTATAATATGTAATTACTTTAATTAGGATTGTTCATGACTGGAACACTGTCCATGATAGGCGCATTTACCTTGGTTAACGGTAATGGCGGCCGAGTTACAAACAATGCGATTACACGTCAACAGCAAATTTTTTGAATGTCGTAAATGTATATGCAAACGCTACCAGGGTGATGGATCCAGTAAAGAAATTTTGAGACAGTTAATTTATAACCTTATGTTATTTATGTATTTGAACGCCGCTAAGCTGCTAAACATGGCTGCGCGGAGGCGCATGCACCTGGAGACCCTTATGTTCGGTGTGGTGCAACACATGACCCCCCCGTACCTCTTTAAAAAGATCCGGTGGTCCAGCAATGTACGCAGGTTTAAACCTAGGGCGATTGTGCCGCTGCATCGAACCGCGGCGTTCCGGGGTAGTTTCAAGTTTGCGGCGTCCAAGTGCTGGAATGATCTCCCCCCTCCCATCCAAGAAGCGCCTGGCAAGTACACCTTTAAGCGTAAGCTTAAAGGCTATTTGTTGACGCTTCAAAAATCCTAATTTCCCAACCAGCACTTTGTCCTTCAATTATAGTTTAGTTTTCTGTCTTTCTTTTGTTTTTTGTTAAATAAATTGTGTCAAATTGTCGATGCTGTATACTGGCTAAGTAGGTATTTCTATTTTAAATATGTTTCGGTAAGTTATTTAAATGTAGTTTTCGTATTTATTCTATCACTAACTATAAGGTATCTGTTTAATAGTAGGTATATATTTTTGTATTACACTATTTATTCGTTTAGCGTACCGTCCGTCTGTCACAAACGGAGCTGGCTGAAAATCAGCGCTGCAGGTGTTTAACACCTCAGCATTATGCTGAGCCAGTGTCCAATTCACTGCCGCGAAGACACTACTATTTCTATTGCTTTTTTTGTTTTTACTTTTTTTTTTTTTTTTTCTGTGTGTCATGTGTGTAGTGAATAAACGTATTTTTCTTTCTTTCTTTTCTTTCTTTCCTTATGATATTTGAATTAAGAGTTACGTGTCCATTATTGGTGCATTCAGCTAAGTGTCCATAATTCACAGTCGTGTTTTTCCCCTGCCATTTTTATTTAGTCGCTTCTTTCCCTGGCGCCATATTTTCACTGTCATATTTTTCTAATTCCAAAAATCTAATTTAACACAGTTGACCTACAGTTCATATTTCTAGTTCACATTACGATGTATTTATATTACGATTTTGGGGATAAGTGCGACTGGGATGAAATCGAACGGGAATAGATGCGACTGGGTAAAAAGACGAACAAGAACAAAAACGACGGTACTAATACCAAACAGGGAAAAATTACATTTAAAAATTAAGAATGGGAAAAAATGCGAAAAGATAAATCGCATCACGGAAATAATGATTTTGTGAAAATAATCTAACAAACATGGACGTCTTTTAGCTGAAATGATGATGATCATGGGTATAGTAAGTGTGTAGAATTACAAAATACGGCTGTCTCAGTTTGTCATTACGGTTCAAATTATACCATTACAGTTTATCGTAATGTGCTGAAATTTGGAATTTAATAGTTAATCCGATGACCGAAATCTTTATCTTTACAATGCCCCACGTTGGGCGCCACTGCATGGATTTGGAGTTAGGGCAGTGATGAAATGACACCTAATAAAAAAAATACTATATTTTAATATTTGTGAGTACCATAACACCTTGGATCAGAGCGCAGGGTATCAGGTACTCTCCTGAGCGCCGACGCAGGTAAGGCAAGTGACAGCGGCGAGATTCGTTCACGCTTGGGAGGTAGCCCGGAATCTGGAACCCAAAAGGGGGGGAAATATCCTCACATTAATCACTAGGCCGTATTTGCAAATATTTTACGACCCATCATACTACAAACAGGGAGATTTGTAAGTTTGACTTTAAATCTACCACCAAGGCAATAAAGTTCAATAACGTTTGTTCGATAATGCCATTTTTAGTTTAACAAGATAGGAAAATAAACCTTACTCCTTATTGCTACACAGTCCAAATTAAATTGCCTTGATTATGTACATCCTATAGGATACTAGGCCTTACGAGGATAAATATGCAGTTACTATTATTTCCCTTATAAAGAACTCTGTCGTCAACGTAGCTAGAGGGAATGAATAATTTCTTGAAGCATATTTTCCGTTCCCGTTTTTCCCCATCAATTTTACCAGTCTTTTTTTCTTCACGTGCTTTCATTCATGATTTTAACGACATATGTATGTATAGGACAAGGAGGTCTCAAGACGTACCGAAAATGCCTGGAGGAGCTATTGGGATATGAAGGAAAAAATTAAGAGGGTGCTATTCGCTTTTGTCAGAAATCATTTGCCACCAGTCCGGAACCACCCGAAAGTATCTAGGTAGAGTAGATTAGTCAGGTATCGTTAGATGCCCGAAGGGCAAACCGCCCAGAAATAGGAGCACCGCATAATAAAACAGTTTTTATTTCAGATCATTTCATTTATTTACACTATTTATACTAGAATACTAGTTCTCATTTTTTCTGTCTCTCCATCAGTTGCGCTATCCTGTCTAGCGCACGTGTTTGCTCTTGCTGCGCACGCGCCTGTTCCTTCTGTGCGATCGCTTGCTCTTTCTGTGCAAGCGCTTGTTCTTTCTGCGCGAGCGCTTGCTCTTTCTGCGCAAGCGCTAATGAATCTAGCGCGCGTACCTGTAATAGAGTAAAGTCATTTTAGCCTCCTAAAACCCAGTATACAAGAAAATTTGTCAATGGAATATGAATCTATTGTGAATGAAATAGTCAATTTTCTAATTTGGTTATTAGTCATAAAAACACAAGAAATTACGCTTTACTACAAAGGTCTTTATTTTTTGGCCGTATTATGTACTATTTTTGAGGAGCTTTATGAGGTTAAAAGTCAACACATTCGTTACTATCAACTGGTTTTTGTACGAATTTTTTACACGTCATAATTGTCTCTGGCTCTGTTTTTTTTTTAAATGTATACGCTTATGGATAACTACCAGCCTTCATATACAGCCCTTATTAATCCATTGTCAGTCCGTCTGACCTGCTCCATAAAACATAAGTTGATTATTTCTACCTAATAATTATGTGCGGTGTATTAAAATTGTAGTATTATAGGAATGAGCAGCCAATATGCCTGATGTTGACCTGTGCCTCCTGCGCCGCTACCTGGCGCGTCATGCAGGCCAGGATCGCCTCCAGGAGTCGCGAGCTGGCAGGACTGCTTTCTGTTGGACAATCAAAAGTACAGCGGTTAAGAAAAAAAAATGTGGCATGAAAACATCAAAATGCCACACTGAGGACTACAGCTTAAGTTCTAGATTGGCATTGGACTTGGATTGACAAGGTGGACCGACGATCTGGTGAGGATCGCGGGAAGCTGATGGATGCGAGTAGCACAACACCGGCTGTCGTGGAGATCCTTGGGGATGATCTATGTCTAGCAATGGACATCTTTTGGCTGATATGATGATGATGATGAAGGAACACTAACCATTATAACAATATGAATAGATTAGATAGGTGAATATAAGTAATATAATATCTAAAAACATATATTAAATCATGCCTGTTTCCCTGAGGTGTAGGCAGAGACCACTTTTTTCCACTTGCTACAATCCTGACAAATTTCTTTTGCTTCTTCCACATTCATACATCGAATCATGCACGCACTTCGGTTTGGGGTACTTGATATTCGGCCCTTTTCTAGTATTTCTCCGATTTGATTCGAAAAAGTACGCTTTGGGCGGCCTCTTTCAACACTTCCACTCTCAATCTGTATTTCTCTTTCATCAATCTTCCAAACGACTGAACAAAAACATGTTTGTAGTTTACCAGCATTATTCCCGTAGACTCGTTCTATTGGTTCTCGTGGTTCAGTCTTGACTCTGCTGGCAGAAGCATCAGTGACGTCTGTTGAGTCATCGCTGACCTGGCCGTCGAAGCTGTCGGAGAGAGGGTCTGGATCCACAATCACTTCCTGAAAGAAAATAACCGTTAATGAGTTGGACGTGAGATCTATTACTATAAAATCCTAAAAGGAGAGCATTTGTATTGTATATTAATTTGAAAGAACAAAACTCAACTTTAAAAACTACGGTTCATCACAATATTTTCTGCCTCAATACGACCTAACCTTTAACAAAAAAGGAGGGAAAAAGAGAACTTCATAATAAAAAATGACATGCTTACGATTCGTTTCTTGGCTTCGGACTCTGAATCTGTAACTTGTTCCGAGTCCCGATTGCTTTGCTCTCTTTCTGGATTACTTTTGAGCCCTTGTTTATTTGCCTGCCAGTCTTGGAGTGCCTGGGATACCATACAGATAATATATTAATTCAAATATTAATCATAAACTCATGGTTAGTTAAGCAAATTTCTCTTGGGGTCATAAAATATGGAGTTTCAACCTTATGCTGGAAGCGAGTTATATTCAGTAGTACTATATATTATGTATTTATAATAAAAACAATTCCAAATATAGCAAAAATACCCTAAGTTTCTGAAAATTGCTAGTGGTAGTGTGTGACATACTAGATAGAGAAAATCAATAAACAAATAACATTTGTCCGTACTTTCTACGCAATCATTCTATCCTCACTAATATACACATAAAAAATATGCACTAGAGGCTTAAGGAATATTTTTGTGAAGCAGCTCCAAACTGACATTAATGGAAGTTATTTATAAATTTGCCATCAATTAGATATTTTAAATTTCCATTGTAATTATAATTTGAGCTTTACGTAAATTGAAATTGAAGGTATACCTTCACGTTTCACGATAGGAGATCTTTGAGGTTATGCTCTCTTTACCCAAAATTGGGTTCTTACCTTCAGTATGCTTGAAGATGCTGCTTGCGTTGAGTCGTTTAGTGTATTAGCTCCCGGAGTTGTTTTTTTAACAAATATAATCTTTACCATAGTTGGACATTTCTCACAACTTGCAATATGATTTGACATGCGTGTGGCATTTCGGCATGTGTATATTTTCCCGCAGTATATACATTTGTAAGTAACCCTATCGTGTTCTTGTAAAATTGTAAAGTGTTCGTAAACAATCCCTTTTGGCTTCATATTACTATTTAAACTTTACTATTAATATATTTTTAAATTTTAATAACATTTTTAAATTAAAAAATTTAAAGTTTTTATGACTAATGCACAAATCAACTTTACCCACCCCTAAAGAACTATGGTTCTATACATAAATAACACATTCCGAGTTTCATCATTTATACCTTGATGAAAAGTTATATATTTAAGTTATATCAAAATAAATATATTTCCAGTTACATAGATTTAAAATGGATTAATTACTTATTCTTAGGAAAATCTTTAATTTATGTGCTTTCAATAACTCTAGAATCATGTAGGAACTTAAAATTAATTATACCTTTATGAGTTCATTGAGATCTGAGATACAGATCGGAACATCATTCCCCAGCAGTGGGGGGCTACTTTGATTACCTAATTATTGATTGCACCTAACCCTAAAAAACTGTTCATTAAAAACATTTAAATGGACTTACTTAACGGGCCTTTACTTTTCTCCATAAACTAAGTGAAACTGAACTTTTTGAACCACTATTGTTTTTATCTTATAGATGCAATATTATTTATCTTGTTTATCGTTGGATTTTTGACATTGTAAAGTATGCATTTTGTTATTCGGTATTCCTACTATTCAAAGACTACTACTAAACCAGAATCAAAACAAACAAATATATTGTAGCAATAGTGAGAAGCGGGGGCGGCCGACACGACATGACATTCATTGACATGACATTTGTCAGCCTGCTGACTGCTCACAGATAGCGTAAATTTTATGATACAATGACATCTATTTAATTGTATTCTAAATGACTGGAAATGGCTACGAAATAATAATATGCTCGCAGTGGATACGTGTTGGCTCCATCAAAATATAATTAAGTACGGAAGGGTAACCTCAAACAAAAACGAAAGGCAAATTCACTCCAAAATACCCACTTTTTGAAATGAAAAGACCTTAAGTACCTATCGAGTGGTGTCGATAATCAACTAAATTTTCTCTCTCGTCTGCTTTAACACGAGGCTTCACCGCTTCATATTCGATTTTGAACTACCCTTTGAATAGAGTAATGTAGGCCAAATTGAAAACATGCTATAGAAAATATTATGAAAAAAAACAATCATGAAGAAATATAAAATGTATATTACCTATATAGGGCTATAGTATAGGCCTGATATTAGAATTTCAAGGGCAGAGTAAACTATCCGTAAAATCAAATATATTTATATTCATAGGCATAATTACCTGCAGCTGCGGTTGTGTTTCTTGTGAAAATATCATCTAAGTACATAATAAAACTAATAAAACAAATATTCTTAGAACCTTATGTTATATTTTATTGAGTAGAAGTCTGTCACAATTACAAAGGAATGTCATTATACACATAAATTACAAAGATTATTTGATTTATTTAATTACCTTTCATTGGTATTTCTTCGATGTTTCGAACGTCGCTTTAAATCCACGGTTTTGAAGGAACTGTCGACATAATGCAATGTCCGAAACTTCGAAGAATTACCTACTATTAACAGGCAATTAAATAAATCATACTCATACGTGTTTTGTTGTTCATAAATAATATATCATAGTTAATTCTAAAGGTGGCGACTGACTTGTAACATGTCGGTGTAATGTATCACTCGCGGCCCTTATCTAATGGGTGCGATAAAATAAGGACCGCAGGTGATACATTACATCAAAATGTTACAAGTCAGTCGCCACCTTAAGCATGCATATGCATATCGAGCATACGTTAAGCAGGCTCAGGTAAGTACCTACCCATTAGATGTGTGATAAACCACTCGACGTCTGATATTCATTAAAATATTATGAATATTATTGTAAATAAATATTGACAACGTACTGTAGGTACAAATAGGGACTGCTGTGACTTTTAAAAAATGTCTTCCAGTTTTTGAGATTATACATATAATCGGATTCGTCAAAATGGATGCTGCAAATCCTGCAATGTTTGCTAGGCATCCAATTTTTGTTACGCAATTCGCGACGAATAGCATCCACCCAAGCCAAACGGCGTTCTTCATTTCTTGGAAAACTTAAAAAGATCATGTTACCCATTTGTTTTATTAGGTACCTATGTAAAGCAACGGTAAAAATAAAATAAAAGGAGGTAAGAAAGAATTTCTTATTTATTTGATGTAGTTGCTTGTAATTCACATTTTTTAAAGATAATTAATTAGACATTATAATATGGGAAAATTTAAATTTCAATAACTTACTAATGAAAATAAATATTGCTATTTTTTGCATATGTGTGGGTCCTGCACCAATTCACAATGCAACTTGGCATTTTTGGAGCGTTATTTAAATCCGGTAGTCATTAAATTAAAAATAATTTTGTTGTAATTATAAGGTGCTGTTATTTATGTTGTACTAATTTGTAAACAACTGTTTGACACTAAGGCCCTGTTGTTTGATCAGTAGTTAAACTAACTAATGGTTTAATTCGAAAAAGGAATTGAAAATTTGACACATTTCCTTGAGATTCCTTCAAATTTTCGATTCCTTTTTCAAATTTTAACAATTAGTTAGTTTAACTACTGATCAAACAATAGGGCCTAATTCAGAAAGTCGACCACATATTATAAGGGTAGAGGTATGTCTAAAAAGTCGATTGATTGACGGTTCGGCACTAACTATTAGCTCTACCCCTGCCGGCGCTAAGTCAGTGGGGCGGATTTTCAACGTCAGTTAGGCTTCTTTACTTATTATTATTAAGATCGCCGTCAATAGAACTTGCAAAAGATGTAAACAAAACCAAATTAACCAATTCACTATGATTACTCGATAATCACGTACCTTTAAAGATCAAGTGAGGTCTCTGTAATGATTTATACACTAGATCATTATTATCGTATTTAGTTTAAGATGAAATAACTATACTTACGTTATTTTTAATAAAAATACGCTTGGTGAATATTTGAGGTTATGTGTCAAACAGTTACTAGGTACCTACTAATTTGTTTACATCGTTCACAAGTTCTATTGAAGGTGACCATAGATATATTTCGATGATTTGCTCTCTTCTTGCGTAGTGTCCTACGTAAGCATTACGCACGTAAACTTAAAGGACGCGATGCGACGTAAAAAAAAAAACAAAGGCGCATTGAGACGCTTTATTATTTTGCATCAAGATTAGAGAAGCAAAGGATTAATTAAATTTAGATTTATTGTCTCTTTCCCACTTGTAAATAATTTGTAAATGCAAACATTTGATATATTATTATTGTTGTTTCTCATTATTTATTGAATGTCTGATCATTTAAATTTTGTCTGTTTCCTTAGGAGAACATAAAAGCACTATATAAACTTGAGAAATAAAATCCAAACATTAGCTAAAGTAGTTTAATTACTTAATAATTATTGCGTACAGTCTCTTAAACAATACAAACTAATATAAAGCTTGTCCAGAAAAATAAAATACCCCATCTACTGTCACTTCTATTGCAATTCACGAAACAGATAAAAAAAGTACCTATTAGTGGCGAGGTTTTTAATTTTTCTGGTCAGGCTTTAACTAATATATGCATGTTATCTTATTACCAAACTTATACATGTTTATCTGATCATTGCCAGTTGAGATCAGCATTACTTGCTCCATTACTTAAATATAAATATTAACTAATTAATCTAATTATTAAATTAAATGTCTGTCGGAGGCCGAACGAATTGTGGGCTAAAGTGTGTACCACGCTAAGTGGTGGGAGATTGCCAAGACTAAGTGGAAGGAAAGGAGGGAGGCCTTTGCCCAGCAGTGCGACTATAGATTGTAAAAAAAAACAAAAAAAACATGGCCGTCCTTGCCTTCCGTGTTCCAGGTTGTCTCGAATGAACTCTGACTAGAGTTCTTTGTTGGGGCTCAAATAACCCTGAGTTGACCTTTATGAAGTGTGCGTATACGCTACTTTAAGGTCAATAACGACAATTCAGCGTTAATCAACGTTACGTTATTTCATAAGTCTTAGGGTTTATTTCAATTTGTTTTAGCTTTCTCTATATCATAGTCAACAATCACATTGTTGCCGCCGCTCTTAATAACATGACATTAAGAGCTAAAGTCTGTGTCAATTGAAATTGGAAAAGATTTAAACAAATTAGTGCGATAACTCTTAGGTGCTTCATGTTTGTACTTGTCTCTCACTCGCCCTCATACGCTCCTATTAAGAAAGAGTGAGAGAGAATTACAAACCTAAAGCACCTTCTTTACGACTGTGGTACTGTATGACACATAACCTCAAATATTCATCAAGCGTGTTTTAATTTAAAATAACGTACAACTAATTGTTATTTAACACTTAACTTGATAAAAAAGCAATGATCAAGTGTATGAAACATTACAAAAAACTCACTTAGCAAGATAGCCCAAACCAAATTGAAAACCAGCCGCAGTTGTGATATGTTCATATATTTGGTATACCTACCAAACCGTTTTTGAACGGCCAAAGGTTTTAGCGGAAGAGCTATTCGAATAAGGCACGTTTAAAAAAATAAGTTTCTATAAATATCGCTTAAGTAACTTTTTTTATTTCAATATAATACTTACAGCTAAATTTTTACGCTCATTCCCGAAATACCAGTATTTTAAAATACCTGGTTCTCAATATATCGGAATCCCAAAACTAAACATACAAATTAGGGTATTATTTATTATCTTTACCCAACATTTCGAATCTGGTTTTTTGATAACCTGGTAAAAAGAGTAGTTTGGTATTTTGAAATACTGGTATTTTGGGAATGAGCAAATTTTTATTACGAAGACAACTGACGTTTGCTGGGTTGCCAGCGTTCGAGACAAAATAAATAATAATAATAATTGTGACATAAGCATTCTCGTGATTGATTACTGCACTCAATTTCACGAGGATATTATCTTGTATAGGTGAGGACCAAAAAGTTGGACCCAAAAGGGAATATTTATGACCTTATTAACTACTACTAAGATAAAAACTAAGAAAGATTTGTTCCTATATCTTTCTAGCAAAACATGATATTACAGTGTGATGTTTAGAGCATACTGTTGTAACTTTTACACGAGCAGCCTGTGGACAAACTATACGCAAAGACAGTATAGCGCCCTGCGCGTGCAGTTCAACAACGCATTTAGGGTGCTGATGGGGCTGCACCATTCTGCAGCGCGTCAGGTATGTTCGCGGATGCAAGAGTGGACTGCTTTTACGCCACCATGGGAAAACGCTGCACATCCCTGGTGCGCAGGGTGCGGGCCAGCTCCAACAGCATTCTTGGTGATGTTCGCCCAGAGGTTCGATTGTCAGTATGTGAATCATTGTTGTCTGGCACATCAATCTATGTAGGTTAGCTTAGGTATGTGTATAGTTAGAACGTTACTAACATTAGGTTTAATTTTTAATTTAATTTATTAACACTTTTTTATTATTATGGTCCAAAGATGGCTGAAATTAATGATTTTGAGTGTTTTGATTGATTGATTGATATCGGATCTCTCTGTCTAATCGCTGTCTAATAACAATTTAAATTGCTTGTATCATCCGTATTTTTGGAATATTTTAATTTCACTTCTGGTCTGGTGATCTTTTTTACGGTATTGTCATATTTAGAGATGAAAAAAATCCAAGCATATTCCCTATTCGCACATAGTTAGCCGTAACCATACAAACAACAAAGGTGAAAAAGTTCTATGGCTCGACGAAGTTTTCTCACAATTGTATGGCTATTTTTCGTCGCACCAAGGAGTTTCACGCGTGTGAACCCAACTTTTTGGTCCTCACCCGTATAGGATAATCATTTAATAATATTTTTTTAACAGATCTTGTTAAACATATAATACAAGTATTTAATTATTGTGTTAGTAAAATAAATTATTCCATTACAGTACCGTTTTATAATACTTCCCTTTTCCTGTACTTAATAAATGAGCTGCAGTTTTAACATCACTATGACATTAAAGGCATCATAAAGGCTGAGCATTCACGGTCAGTGCATTTGACAAAGTCCTAGACCTGGTCAAGTTGTAATCAATCCAATGGAAGGACGCTAATCCCGCCGATCAGTTTGCTCTACTCGCGACTTCAGTCCACTGGCTTTAATTTCTCAGTTAACAAAAGTCACCAGTTCAAAAGCTCAACTAAATATGCTTCACCAACTGACGCGATCAATCCACCGTGAATGTCCAGCTTCATCTTCCAAACTGGCATTGCCACATGTCAATTGACTTGTTCTTATTTTAAAAATAACGACGAGCTACCAAAATTATTGCCATCACATTATTATATCAATGTATTCACTGTCTGCGCTCCGTATCTCCAAGGAGCTGCACTATCTTGTGCAATGTGAGCGCCTGCGCTTCCTGCGCGCGCGCCGCTCGCTCCGCGTTGCGCTCCTGCCGGATGAGACACGCTAATATCGCTTCTAGGGTGCTTTTCTCATTAGTATTGGTGGTACAGGGTTCTGTCGAAAATTCGTATAAATATTAGGCGACATTATGGGGTGCGTATCTACTCACATAACTTTTTAAGTCCTATTATCGGAAGTCCGAAAATGTTTCTCATACCATTTTACATCATAATGATCACTTCATACTCTTCATAAATAAATTTAGTACTAACGATCCGAACTCATAATCATCTGAATTCATAACGCTAATATTAATGAAGCCGTACACTTTTCACAATTTCTTAAATATCTTACGTGTAATAAGGTTAGGTTAGGTTAGGTTAGATTTATAAAAATCTCAAAATGTAACAGTTTCTTATAAAAAAAAATGCATTATGAATTGCGATAATTATGACTTAAAAAGTATGAACAAAAAAGTATGTGGAAAAAAATATGAAGAGCGATTATTATGAATACAAATCGGTAGGAAAACAAAAAATAGGAATAAGAATTTTATGTGAGTCAATATGGACCCGACATTATGACACGAACTGACCTAGTCCCGAACTAAGCTCTAGGCTTCTATTATGGGCACTGTACTACGATAAAAATACTTATAGAGTCAGAAAAAAATACTCGCTCCCATTACACAAATATGAATATGCTCATATAGTTTAAACTTTTTCAACTGAGATTATCCACCTAAGAATAAAAGGGGATCCCTTTGACTGCCATAATTATCGTTGGTCATAATGTATTGTTAGTCATACTTTTTTTTGTCATAACTTCTTTCAGGCTGAAGTTACAGTTTTTAATAAACGGTTATCGTGTAGATTAGTTAGGTTAGGTTAGGTTAGTTTTATAAAAATCCTGAAAAAATAACCGTGTCCTGAGAAAAATGCATTATGACTTGCAAAAATTATGACTTAACCACAGAATAAGTAATAGTACAAGTACAGAAGCGACTCTCTGTGACAGCAAACATGCGAATTTAAACCTATTCAGAACGCGGGAACGATAATAATACAAGTGCACGCACGGAAGTGACCTTGGTTACATTTTTGCGATCGATAGTGGGGGCGCCCCTAACGAGGCAAAATGCACCTTAAATCTGCGCCGCGAGAGTCTGTATTATTTCGCCCGCCATGAGCTTTATTGACTCCGCCCACCTCCCAGGGCTGGCACTTACTTGTACTATTACTTTCCGTGGCTGTTGTAAGAAAACAAATTGAATGTATGATCATTTGTAGTTTTTTATGTAGTTCTTACTTAAATGACGAGAAAAAATAGTTCATGCCTGGAGGGCTAGCAAAAGTTGTCCGCGACTTGTTTGCTGTTTGCTCCGATCTCCCTTTCCATCTAAGTAATAAGACGTAGTTTACTAATATTAACCTTCAAAATATATGTTATTTTAATTATTAATTTTTTGGCATTTTGCTGTAATGTGATAAATGCCTAATTTTTAGTTTTATTGAATCCCGATTGTGCTAATAACTACTGTTGCACAACTGTAATTGGTACTAACTATTTAACTATTTTCTTTATACATACCTTTTGTATTTGTATTTGTTTGTACAACTATTGGTGTGTCTAATTGATTAAATAAATAAAATAAACAAATCAATATAGACCTTAAAACTTTTTGTTTGTTATAAACTCAAGCACTATCGTTACCTACTCCGTTACTTCGAAAAGCTGCCATTTGTTTGTGTGTTGTGTTTACCTAATAACCAGCACATGCTGACCTTGCTTTAGCAGGCAGTTACTATTACTGGGAGATCTACTGACTTACACTGAACGCTGTTTAAGGCAAGTAGATAACTTGTTTTTGGTCCGAATAAGTTGAAAACTGAGAAACTGCGGACGGGTCGTTAATAAAATAAATAATATTATACCGCTCTTATTGCGTCGAGGATTCAAAACTGTAGGTACTGATTGTGTCAGTAATTAAGTCCAGCTACTCGTAACTACCTATCTAGATCGAAGTTATTAATAATATTAATAATAATCTAACATTTCGGCATCCTGAGGCAGGTTAAAAAAAGATAATTCAACATTGGAGCTATTATTTAAGCACCCGTATGCGATGCAGTACTTTTTCCCTTTTCGATTAGCCATATTCGTATAAGTGCGTATTTAAACAAAAACTTTGGCAGCGCACGGCGGGGCGCGCGTCGAGACGAGCGCTCGCGTGACACTCAACTGATTCGCCCCTTGCAAGGGGCAGCACATTTTGTGGGCGATAGCGCAGAGTGTCACCGGCCTGACTTAACACACATTATGACTAAAAATAATTATGGCAGTCAATAGAGACCCGAATAAAAGACATTGTGTAGTTAAATAAATTAGGACAACGAGCTCGCAGTTAAAGCAGATAATAACCGCATTCGAAGGTTAACATGTATTATCGACTCTATTTCTTTATACAGTAGACTACAAAATGCAGTAATAGAATAATGTCAAGCATTTTTTTTACATTTTACAACCGCCCGATTAAGGTTGTATAGATACAATGACCATTGTGTTTACAGGCATGTTGAAGAGCTCAGTTCAAAAAGTTTAAACTATACCAAGAACCGGACCCAGGACCGCTAGCTTCGTAGGCCGGGTACCAACTAGGCTAACTTTGGTTGATTTCAAAAAAGGAACTAAGAGCAAGCAGTATAAATGGATTACAAGCGTATAGAAAGTGAAATAGATTATCTATTCTACCACAATAGACATTAGATTACAACTTCACTAAAAGAAAAATGGGATTCACAACGCGGTCGGCATCATACCGCTGCTGGTATGCCTTCATAAGCCTAAAGGCGATATCTCAAACACAATAACCAAAGCAAATACAACGCTCTCCTGTTTTAAATAAGGTTGTAATTGCTACAGGAGTTTTGTCAGAGATACCGCCTTTTGTCTTAGCAGGGCAGTGGTTGTAACGACATTTTTCTTTTAAGCTACGTGCACTTCCGCATATCTTTCAAATTAATACAAACACCAACAAACCAAGTATTAAATTTTACTTTTTATGATTAAAAAACTCAAGTATAGTCTGCGCAGCAAGATAAGGACAAGTCGTAGTGTAGACATTAACTTCGACTTGTCCTTAGCTCGCTGCGGATACTATACACGGTGGGGCCTGTAACTAGAGCAAAAATTAAAAATGTACTTACATTCTTCTCCTCAAACTACGCAACGTTTGTTTGACGACTTTGAAAAAATACTTGCGGTTTGTATTTTAATACATTTTAAAGTTAATTCGAACACGCAATGTACTATGAAATTGATTATGTCTGTAGAGTGACTAGACTGACAGGCGATGTCAATTAGACGGAGTTTTAAGTACATGGAAAATCTTTATGATTTTAAAAAGTTGCTAAACAAAAGTTGTCTAGTTTGAGGAGTAGAATCTACGTTTTAATTTTTTGCTTTAGTTACAGGCCCCACCCTGTATACTCTGGTGGCAAAGAAGTATAAACATTTCATAAATATCTTAAAACTGCTGTCTCTAAACGAAAAAGGAAGCTAAGGGACGAACGTCCCGCGACACGTGTCGACGCAATGTCAAACAAAATTGAGCGACTTTGACATATCTGGCGACATCGTGCAAAGTCGAGCGATTTCGCGAAACTTCGCCTGATATATTTAACGTCACGGCGGCAAGTGCCGCGCGATTTTGCCTTCACTTCGCCTGACGTCGCTGCCAACACGTATCACGCGACAGATATGTCGTGGCAACATTGCCACCACTTCAGCCGACGTCGCTAGCGACACGTGTCGCGGAACATTAGCCTCCTAGTAAAAGTAGTGAAGACTTAACGCATTCACTGCCACCGACGCATATATGCGTCACCGTGACTTACACCCTGTGCCTTTGACGCACCGACGCGTTGATAATATTGAGTGATTTTCACCCTGTGCCTTCGACGCGTATATGAGTCACTAATGTTGAAATGTTCTACTTATATGTCTAATATTTTCATCACAAGATACGTAATGCCCAAAATTATACTATAAGTACATTATATTATTTTGATTACTTTCAGTAATTTGAATTATAAACATCAATATTCACAATTATAATATAATTATTCCAATTTCAATGGTGTTTTGTTAGTCGATTTAGGTTGTATTCGATTTAGTTCAGTTTTAGTTGTATATGAAGCACAATTAGAATCAATATTAAAGGTTCAACGTGATTAAATTAATTAGGGAGTCTTATTGGGGAGTAAGGGGAGAACGGAAATTACATCTTTGTCCGACCCAATAGTCAACCTCACCTGCTCGCGTCGGTGGTTCGTTATGAATAGCCGACGGCGGCGCCTCTGGGCGCCGTGGTGCTTCCTGCTAGATAACGGACGAGGCTCTGGCGACCGAGCAATGGCGGTATAACCATACCACCGGTCGGACATCCGACTGAAGAGGCAACAGCGGCCTTGGGGCTTAAATAACCTCTAAAATGTCTGATGCAGAAAGCAACGGGAGACAACTGCACTATCTATCCCAAGAAAACCACATGGATATGGATTTGAGTCGTCAAGATGGAACTATGATGTCTTGCGATCCGACTGACGCTCGGCGCCATTGTGATTCCGGGTTGCATGGTGGGAAATATGCTACCGGCCACTTGACTGCGGACCACCAGACAGGAAGTGGAAACTATGCTACTGGTCATGGTACAGGCATGATGAAAAACCCATTACGTAAACATCTTCGCATGGGGACTTGGAATGTTAGAGGGACTCTAAAGCCGGGCAAACTGGATATTGTGGAGAGTGAGATGGACAGGTGCAACATTGACATCTTAGGGCTTAGCGAAGTGCACCGGCGAGGTAGTGGTCATTTTACTACTAGTAACGGCAATACCGTCTATTTTACTGGAGCCCAGGACCATAGTAATAATGGAGTAGCTTTTATTGTACCAAAAAGACTACAAAACACTGTCAAAGGATACTCTACTCCAAATGATAGAATGATTGCTATAAAACTTGAAGCAAAGCCCTGTCCAATTAACATCATTCAGATATATGCACCCACTTCTCAATCGGAGGAAGAAGTTTCGGATCAATTCTACGCCGAACTCGATACCTTGTTGCGCACAATACCATCCAGGGAAGTAACAATTGTACAAGGGGACTGGAACGCGAAAGTTGGCAGCACGATGGGAGACCCACTTAAAGGCACGGTAGTCGGTGGCTATGGCCTAGGGGTAAGAAATGACAGAGGCGAAAAATTTCTTTAATATTGCGTGGAAAATCAGTTAACTGTCATGAACACCTGGTTTGAAAACCATCCAAGAAGGTTATACACATGGACATCTCCACGGGGTCATAGAAACCAGATCGATTTTATAACGATAAAGTCCAGATGGCGATCGTCGGTTACTAATGCCAAAACTCTTCCTGGCGCAGATTGTGGTAGCGATCACCAACTTTTAGTAGCAGACTTCAGACTTCGCCTGAAAAGTACTCGTCCCAAACCTCGGTATGCCATTTTACTGAAGAAACCAGCTCTAGACCATTTTCACAAAGCAGTTGATTCTAAAATAAAATCTGTAGAATTTGACCCTTTTGACTCCAGCGAAGCAATGTGGAATAACCTCAAAGAGGTTGTTTTAGAAACCGCGAAGGAAAGCAGGGACCTGTTTAAAACGGTAACAAAAAAGGAAGAGTGGATCAGTAAAGAATCATGGAAGCTAATAGAGGAGAGGAAGATGCTAAAGTGTGAAGGACTCGAGACTAAAATTAATATTGATCGTTACAACCAGTTACACGCTGAAGTACAGAAATCCACGCGGAGAGATAGGGACAAGCACATCAACGACATATGCACCGAGATTGAAGAGCATGCTGACAAGGCGCAAACCAAAGATCTGTTTTTGAAAGTGAAACAACTGACTGGCACCTTCAAACCAAAGAGTTGGATAATTGATGACAGTAGAGGCAACACCTTGACAGATCTGGATGCCGTTCTGGATAGGTGGAGAGAATACTGTTATGAGCTCTATCGGGATGAAATGGGACATAGTATAGAAAGAAGATGGGAAGATCATGAGAGAGAACCAGACATATTGCTTACTGAGATTCAAGACGCAATCAGGAGATTGAAACATAAGGCTGTGGGCCCTGATGGTATATCTGCCGCTATGCTTCAACATCTGGGCTGTGATGGGACTAATATTATCCACCAGATATGTAACAAGATCTGGAGAACTGGCCAATGGCCGGAAGACTGGACCGAATCCGCTGTTGTTCCGCTGCACAAGAAGGGCTCCACAAGAAAATGTGAAAACTACCGCACTTTGTCGCTTATGTCGCATGCCAGTAAAATTCTACTACACATCATAAACGCCAGGCTATCACCTTTTGTCAATCACCAGATACAGATTTTGAATGTACGCATTCTCATCGAGAAATGTCGCGAATTCAACAAGCCTCTGGTTTTGTGCTTTATAGACTACGCCAAGGCGTTTGACTGTGTGCAATGGAGTACTATGTTTGATGTTCTTGTGGATATGAGCGTGCCTCAACACCTTACTTTTCTGATCCAGAATTTGTACCTGAATGGCTCAAGCTTCGTGAAACTGGAAAATCAGAATTCCAAAATTTTCCACACTGAACGAGGTGTACGCCAAGGATGCATACTGTCACCCAAGTTATTCAACTTGTACGGCGAATATATAATGAGGAAAGTTCTTGATGGGTGGGATGGTGGAGTATCAGTTGGTGGTCGCAAGGTCAGCAATCTGAGATACACAGACGATACAACCATAGTTGCGTCGAGTGAGCTGGAAATGGCAACTCTTCTGAAGAAAATTGAAGTTGAGAGTGCTAATCTCGGTCTTAAGATCAACCATAATAAAACGAAGATAATGGTGGTAGACAGAGCACAATTACTTCCAGTCACCGTCGCACTCAACGGGTATGAAAAGGTCAACGAGTTTGTGTATCTTGGGTCGCTGATAACTAATGAGGGTGGCTGCACTGAGGAAATCCGCCGTAGGGCCGGTATGGCCAAAAGTGCCATGGCTAACCTAGACAGAATCTGGAAAAACCGTGGTATTCGTCGTGCAACTAAGGTGCGTCTGGTTCGAGCGTTGGTATTCTCATTATTTACGTACGGTGCCGAAGCTTGGAGCCTACGGAGTCGCGATAACAGTAAGATCCATGCTTTTGAAATGTGGTGTTGGCGAAGGTTGCTCCGCATACCTTGGACTGCCATGCGAACAAACGAGTCGATCCTTAAAGAGCTCAACATTACGGCGCGACTCTCCTCCATATGCCAGAAGCGAGCCTTGAGCTTCTTCGGACATGTTATGCGGTCCTCTAAGCATCAATTGGAGCAGCAAATTATTGTTGGGCAAATGGACGGAAGGCGTGCTCAAGGGCGGGCACCTACAAGATGGTCTGACCCATTGAAGAAGGCGGTGGGCGGCAGCATGCACCGAGCGATCCACACTGCTTACGACCGCGCTGAGTGGAAAACCCTAACATGTGGTCGCGATCCTCAGCATTGAGGGAACGATGAAGAAGAAGAAGAAGAAGTGATTAAATAATATGAAATATTAATTACCATGCATTATTCCTGTTGTTAGAATAATTACCTAGTTCCAATGCGAACAAACCAATGTCAAATTAGTATGAACTCATATGTGCGTCGGAGGCACTAGGTAATAGTCTGTTGAACTCACATATGCGTTTGGGGCACACAGTAAAGTGCGGCACCTGGTGAATGTCCAGGAAAAGAGGGTGGCAGTAAATGCGTTAAGAGTGTGAAATGGCAGAGTCATTTAGGCCTGGTAGGGTAGAAAGGTCAAAATAATCATTACCTGGATCACGTGGCATCTGAGGGAGTTCAGTCTTTACTACCCAGGATAGCTCACGCAAGCTCGCCGCGCCATCACTGTCGTGAGAGCTATGGGCATGCTCCGAGTCGGTATTGTCATCCTAAAAAAAAAAAACCAGTTAATGGACTTTTATATAAACCCTCGAGACCGACGTTCATGAAGAGGTTGAGGAAGCGAAAGTTGTACGTTTTGTCTACCTACCCTATTAGGAAACAGGCGTGAAGGTATGTATGTATATACATACATACATACATTAAATCACGCCTGTTTCCCAAAAGGGGTAGGCAGTGACCACTTCTTTCCATTTGCTACGATCTTGACAAATTTCTTTCGCTTCTTCCACATTCATACATCGAGTCATCCACGCACGTCGGTTTCGGGTACTTAAGATTCGGCCCTTTTCCAGTATTTCTCCGATTTGATCAAAAAGTACGCTTGGGGCTTGTATGTATATGTTTAAAGATAATAAATAAACATGTTAGAATAAAGAACAATGTTGAACTGTAACATAATACTAGCTACTGCTCGCGACTTCGTCCATATAGATTTCTATCATCGTAATTGCTTCGGGAACCCTAAGCAAGATGCAGCATTCGGCGTTCGTTATCGTTATCCAAGATGTAAAAAGCGTGCCTTAAGAAGCCTCATTGTGTACCAGTTATATAAATAACTATTAAAGACTTCTTACACTGTACTGAAACATTTCTCCTCCTGAGGTTCCTTGTACTAATAAGTAAAAGATAAGATAAAAAGATATTTATTCAGTAAGTAGGCCGCACGGGCACTTTTACACGTCAAGTATAATATAATACGGACATTGAAACAAAGATCTAGTGCAAAGGAAGTAAAGTGGAGTTTCTTTAGTTTTTATGAGTAATTGTAAAAATAATATGATTAATTTAGTATAATAATTAAAACAATTTATTGAAAAAGTGCAATTACGATGACAGAGCTATACCGCGAAGTGCAGTAAGGTGGCGCCAGTAGCGGGCCAAAACAGAAACTAATATTTTTTAAAGGCATAGGCGTTGTTTACATTCGTCCAACAGTAATTATCAAGTGTACTAAGGAGGATTTAGCTGTTTTACTACTGTGTAAGTTCTTTAAAAGTCTTTCAGGTACTTACAGATATCAAAATTGCAGAGATCAAAGTAAACAGACGACACTCATTGAATACGAAACGGACACATTTCAAAATAATTTGCTTTTACATTATAAATTGTATTACAACAGCTTCTAATTTTAAAATGCAATACTGACTCATTTCGGATTGTGTCCGTTTTGTATTCAATGAACGGTATGTTTGGGGAATATAATTTTAGTTAATTTTATCTAGAACTCACAATTGTTATTGCCTCTATTTTGACTTCGGTCTCCGTATAAACCGAGGATTTCTGCTGTGCCTCTAATGAAATCGGATCGTCAAATGAATCTGTGAGCCTGGACTTCTTAGGCTGTATGTCCTGCGACTCCTGAAATATATTGAATTATAAATAGCGTTAATCAACAGTTTTGGAAATACATTTTGCGGCTACTCTCTTAAGGTATAAGACTTAGAATAGTGCCACTACATGTGACGAATAAGACTGTGGTGCCATGTGCTACTTATTTAGGCCTAATAAGAAGGTCCAGGACTCAAGTAAAAGACATTTTTTTTTCAAATCGTATTTTAAAAACGGTTAAACATATAAGTGTCAAATGTAGTATAATTATAGTACAAACCCTGAACAAAACAACACAGTAAAATGGGTAAAGTGTGAGTAGGTACGCTGATTCGGTTCGAAATCGAAATCAAATCAGAATATAACACCTACTGTGAGGTACGGAGCCCTCGGTGAGCGAGACCGACTCGAACTTGACCGTTAATTTTTTAATATTACGTGTCACGCTCGCACCGTGACGTTCGCCTTTGTATATTTATTTTTATATGAATTGTATTGTTCTGATTTTTATATTGTACAATGAAGTGTTTACGCAAAGTGCATACGTTATGCGAGCGCTGCGTGGACGCTACAGCTGCGCTGATAAAACGTTAGAGGAACACGCACGCCAGGCACATGGTAGTGGAATCGCGGCTTAGGGGATGAATTTTTAAAATATGCGTGACTTCATTACAGAACAAACTCAAGTACAAGATATCTTGTTTCCAAAACATGATTTTAGCACAGATTATAATACTAGTTACTTCGTCACAGATACATCACTCGCAGCCGCGTACCGTTATAATTACCTACCGGCCGGTGTATCCCAGGGGACACAAATTTCAGTTGAGTGTCCAAAAATTGCACGTAGCGTAGGTATGTCAAACTGGTCAGGGGGCAGTAAAGAGGGACGTAAGTAACAAAAACAGCCGAGAAGTACTCTGTTGTATGGAGTGATGGGGCACTGGTTTAAGGCTGTGTTGTGTCACTCAGTGTAAAAGGTTTATTGCATTCGAAATACATAATGCACTCACTTTTAATCCTGCCTCTGATTTAACTACAACAATCTCCAAATTGGGTTGGGTATGCTCTGATTTCTCTGATGAATTCTGATCCTCAATCAAATCGGTCCTGGGCCTCTTGGAATAAGAGTGTACAGTGTGCACTACCTGCAAATCATAAAATGTTTTTTTAATATAATTTAGTAGGACTGTAAACCTTCTTCTTCTTCTTCTTCCACAGCATTTATTTAGATGCTCACTGTTGGGTATATGCCTCTCCAATTCTTTTCCATTTTGCCCTGTTTTGAGTTGTTTTGTAAACCTTAATTACATTGAAAATATATTTTATAGTTAAACATTTTAAGCTAATGAGTAACGACTATTTACGCCTTTATCTGGCTATACATAAAATAGATTTTATGCAACTGTGGCATAATAAAGATAAAGATGTGATTTGAGACTAATTAAAATGTCTGCAGCAGGTTTCATTGGAACATTGTTCTTAGAAGGATCAGTTCTCAGAATTAAAAAAAAAACAAAAATTATAGGGATCAATAAATGTTTTGTTTTTGATTAAAACTCGAATTTTTAATCTTTTGTCAATAAAATTTAAATTCAAAATCATAAATAAAATGTTTGACGTACAGGTGCGTCAACAACATTAGGACAGGTTAATAGTAGGATTTGTAAAGGTATAAATGTACCAAGCGTTATTATATTGTTTGATCACACAATAGTTACCAATCAAATCAAAAGATGGCCTTACTTACTAGACATTGGCAATTGCCATAAAATATAATAAATATGCTACCTTATTTTGGTCAGGCTCGTCAACCTGTCTCCCCGGTATGGTGTTAGACTTTTGAAACCATGGAGTACCATGTCTTCTTAACGGTGTGATGTCTCCAACAGAATCAACTAGTACAGTCAAAGAAGTCCGCCGGAAACAATGGCCTGTATATAGTCCTGGATTAGATAGCTTCAGATATGAAGCTATTGTTTTGCCCATTTTCCCAAATGTATTTATACCAATATTCTGTGCAACGCATTGGCCATTGCAATAACGTAGAAAGAATTTTGGACTATTACAGGGGTTTGGGCGTAAATTCATATAAGATTTGCATATGTCATAAAACTTTTGTGGTATGCTAAAGGTGCGGACTATTTTTGTTTTTGGGCTAAAAACATTAACCAACATGGTGGAGCGCAAGTCTATTATATCAGTGATTTTAATTTGTTGTAACTCTTGTCTTCGGCATGCACCCACAATTCCAAATACTAACGCTACCTGTAAGAAATCGAATAGGGAGTTGAGGAAATTACTAAATAACTGGTCTTAAAAATAAGTTTTTATTTTAATTAAATTACCTTAATGACTAGATATTGCTGATCGGGGGCTGTTTCCAAGAACGTTTTAACTTCGTTAGGCAAGAATACTTTGGCTTGTTTAACTTCAAATCCATCTGATTGGCGTTTCAAATAATCGTAAAGTTTAGAGTACTTTGCGATATTTGTTTGTTGGTTAATCATTAACGTGGATTTAAGCGTTGAGTATTCTGTCCATAACGTTGAAGATTTACATTTTTTGGACAGATCTTGAAAGTACGCCAGTAATACACTTTCAGAAAACGATTGGATTTTTTTTTTGTTTTTCCACATCATGAATTTGTCGTAATTTTTCTCGTATATTTTTTTTGATTTTTCTGATAATACGTTAGTAATGCTCACGTCCATATCGTGTTCTTTTTCGGGTGGCGTTAAAACCTCGTCCGTATCACTGTCAAAATCGCTCATTTTAAAGTAATTATAGTTTGCCGTAATTAGTTCCGTATAAGATAGGAAGCTTCCCTTTTACTTGGTCTGGTTTGTTGTCACTTGTCTTGTCACTTTCAACTTTCTATTTTTTTTCTTCAGTGACCATTGACCACAGTTCCAAGTAACATACAGCCTAAGTCAAAGTACGTATTATTTAATGTCGTCTTTTAATCATTAAACATAAACAGAAGTGTATTTTTCATTATTTATTATAATAATTATAGATTTCAAATGTTAAAACAGTTCTGTCAATAAAACAAATATTGAGGACAATTTCAACATCTAGTGTATAGTCCCTTTATAATTTTAAAACGTCATACTTTGACGTTACTGTTATCAGCGGTCGATTATTTATTGAATTTAGGAATTTGCGCTTTACATATTTTGTCAGCAAACAACATGACTGATTTACTTGATGATGACTTGGAGTTCCGTGGGGGCACGCTACAGCTGTCCACAGAAAACAACGCCGAGGAAAATGCTGGGACTACGGAAAATAATGCGTCGGGTGATACGCGAAATAAGTCATCGTCTAATGTAAACCCTTCGGTATTATCTGGCGCCGATTCTTTGTCTTCTTCATCTTCATCTTTTGCTGGTAAGTAGCTTTCTTATTAAAGAATTGCCCTGCGAATTGATTTTTCTTCTGTGGCGGAAAATTTGCCTCATTCGTTGTGTGTAGACGTTGTCTCTAGGGTAATCTAAACTATTGTAACTATTACTACAGTAGGGGTATATACCACATGAGTATGGTTCCAATTAGCCTATTCGACAAACTTATTGTGCATCAATTTTATTTCCCATAACTCGAAACTCTCCACATTTATTTGACAAATACAAATTCTCTTTTATTTCTCTTTTTATTTGCTGGAACTAAATTTTACATACTACTTTTATAGATTGTGTTAGGATTGATACAAAGGCATAAAAAGGCTCAAAATTACGATGATATCTTATACAGACATTGAAGATGTCTCTGGAATGGGAGAAGGCCAATTTGTTGAATTTTTTATTTAATCATGTCTGGATAGTGATTTAATTGAATGCAATATACTAATTAATAACTATGAAAAATGTTAAAGTTGTTTAAATTCTTCTTTTACATTAAACATAATATTTGTTTACACAAATGGGTGCATTTTGCTCCTTATTTATTCTGTTACTTTTGCAAATCAAATCAAGTGCAGTATTGCACTATAAACAACATGACTATTGATATGTATTTATCACTACAACTTAAACTAGTACAAACTTACGCCATTTCCTTGTTAATGTAAAGCCCGTTTTAGTTGCAATTTCAATTAAACTTTTCCACACCATTCATGGTTATACCCGCACCACTGGTATCCGTGTTTGATAGTGTAAATTGGACCTGAGTGTCTATGAGGTAAGGTTGACATTAGCTCTGGTGTTTAGCTATCATTGGCGGGTGAGTAACGACTTTGTTTTTGACATAGCGTTGAACAGGTTAAGTGTCACTGCCTATGAAACTAGCAGTACCGGGTTCAAATCGAGGTAAAGGCAGATTTGTGTGATGAGCGTGAGTATTTGTTTATTATTGTCTAATACCCATATTATAAGCCTGAAGCTTAGTTTTAAACGAGGTAAATTTGCGTTAAGTAATTATTTTATTTCCGATATGGTATTCTTAACTTTTTTTTTTTTGCTTCTTTTCTGATCTTAATGTCAGATATTAATCACTACATAGTATAAAACAAAGTCGCTTCCCGCTGTCTGTCCCTATGTATGCTTAGATCTTTAAAACTACGCAACGGATTTTGATGCGGTTTTTTTAAATAGATAGAGTGATACAAGAGGAAGGTTTTTATGTATAATAAACTCTGTTTTATGTACGGGTGTTACAGAAAACTGGCAAACCGAAGCGAAGCGAGGGCGGGTCGCTAGTTATTTGATAAAAACAAGTTTCTTGCCATAAAAAAAAATGTCATGAAGAATATACAATGCTGAAATTTACTGTTCATTTCTCACCTAGGCATTCAAAACGAATTAATGTCCAATCATACTGATTGCTGGCATTGATTAGCTTGATAATAAGTACAGTCACCACCCGCGAATGTTACGCCACTTGCCACTCTTCTTAATTTAGCCGTGTACTACACTCGGGTAATATGTCAAGTCGGCTGTCAACCCAAAATGCATTACATGGTTAAATTAAGAAGAGTGGCAAGTGGCGTAACATTCGCGGGTGGTGACTGTACATGATTGTTACTCATATTTAATTAATTAAAAAGTAGTAAAGTAGGTACATTTACTAATCATATCACATTCTACATCAGAGTTAATTAAAAGTGCATACTTTACCTTGTTCTAATTACAGTGTGTATAGTTTTATTATAAACAAATTAAACTTTATGGATTTAATAATTGGGTCATCTTTTGAGTGTTGCTGTGCCCAACAGGGTCCATAATTAAGTTATATATTAATTACTGTAATAGGTTAAGTTAGCCTGTTAATTGCCAACACATTGTGGAATGCAATAAACGTTTGAGTATTTGAGTAAGCCCAATTGAATGGTGACGCTTTGTCTTAGAGCTGATATCTTTTAAACAGTCAAATCAAATCAAATCAAAATCAAAAATCTTTATTTTACATAGATCATGTCAGTCTCACGGTTTTTTATAAAACCTAATTAAGAACCATCCCGATTAAAGTGTTTGGGAGCTATGATGCTACAGACGGATACACAGACACACAGATACACATGTTAATCTGATAATATGTTTTGTTGGGGGTTAAATAGTGATCTAATAAGACTGCACCGAGTAAACTTCGAGCGTCCAGTGGCGCCCTCATGACTATTATAATGTTTTCTAATTAACTAAAGAATTTCCTTGCAATCAAACCATACGTTTTTGTAGTGCAAGTAAAAACACAATTTATGGGATACGTAACAAACTTTAATAACAATTACTCTTTGAGTAGTCAGCTTAACGGGAAAAGGTGGCCACTTTTTTCCGTTAAGTTGATAACTCGAATGCGAATTGTTATTAAACTATGTGATACTAGCGACCCGCCCTCGCTTCGCTTCGGTTTATTTGAGTTTTCTATAACACACGTACATAAAACAAAATTTATTATACATAAAAACCTTCCTCTTGAATCACTCTATCTACTAAAAAAAACCGCATCAAAATCCGTTGCGTAGTTTTAAAGATCTAAGCATACATAGGGACAGACAGCGGGAAGCGACTTTGTTTTATACTATGTAGTGACACCCTATAAGTTGTGTTTTCATTTGTAGTTCAAAAACCTACCGACCAATTTCAAGAAAATTGTTTAGTTTATTAGAAAACACAATAATAGTAATGAGGGTTGCCACTGTATATCCGGCGTACGCTCGGCGCAGTCTTAAGACTACGCCTAGTGTCCAGTGGCGCCCTCATTACTATTATGGTGTTACTATATTGGACGCTCGGCATAGGTCTAAACTAGAGTTGCCGCGAATAGTGGTTATAGCGAATAGTCGAATACCGATTAATCGCAATTCACTTTGGCGAATAGTCGAATAACTCGACATTACTATTCGACATAAAAAAAACATTAAATACATTAAAAATATTTCTAATTTCTTCTAAGGTTGTGAGCAAAAGAAAACAATAAAGTTAACGAAATCTGTTTCATGTTATACATACCTACATATATGTAGTAAATTTAATTTTAAATTTTTAAATGCTGGCAAGTGGCAACCCTTTTCTTGTACATAGTTTACGGGGAATACCCCGTTTTGTTTTTAAATATTAATTAAAAAGCCTAACTAATTTAATTTCATGAATATGATAGGCACAGGCACATATTACAGATAATAATTGATATTGTGTATTGTAATAAAAAAAATGATTATTTTTAACTCATTAGTTTATTTGTTCGATAAAAGTTTATTTTAGTCGAATATTCGCCGAATGCCGAATAATACTAGCTATTATTCGAATAATAGCTAGTATTCGCGGCAAGTTTAGTCTAAACTCAACAAGGCATTTGTTTTATTCTGTCACACGTGTAATAATTGTATTATACAGATGCAAGAACACAAGAGGTTCCGAATGCTTCTGCAGCTCCACCGCTTGAACAAACGGTGTATCCTCGGTACGATGTACCATTCAACCGGGAGAACATACAGGACTTCTTCACGTTCCGCAAGGGGGTTGTGGAAAATGCTATCCAGGAGTGCATCACCGTTCTGCTGTTCCCTGAGGATGGAGAGTACCTTGGCTCTTGGTTGTTGACGGAGTGAGTGAAGGTTTTTGAATTCTGAATATTGCTCGTAATAAATACATAACGCTTAAAGACACAAAAATATGTCTTTAAGCGTTATGTATTTGTTACGAGCAATATGTGTTTATGTGATGTGAACGTGGCTTTGGAATTGACACAATTGCCAACAAGGTTTTTAAAAATAACTTGTTTTTTAATTCAACGTGTTGAATCTTTTAATTTTAACAGTAATTTATTCGTTTTCAATTTGGTACTCAGCTTAATATAAAATATTATAGAATTAAAACGGATTATAATTTTGGTTTATAATTCACTTTTTACAAATACTACTTTACTTTTTTTTTTACTTTGTACTTTTATAAATGGACGTAATTCCAAACCTCGCGAATTTAAATTTTGGGGGATTCCCCAAACCTACACCAAGGTGTAGTAGATACACATTGCACGTGTGTGCTCCGTGTCGGGGGAAATCCCTTGACATTTTTGGCCGGTTTACCTACGTTTCCTTGTAGGAAAAAGATCGTAATTGTTTTTTTTGAAAGTTATTTATATTTACTCGTGATTTAAGTTATGTTTACTTTTGTGATGTCACATAATAAAGGTGTAATCATTTTATTTATTTTATTCTAGAATAACACTATGGGACAATGAAAAGGAGAGGATAGTGCTGTTAACTTCGCGGCTCGTGATGACGATCAAATACGACTTTATAGCCATGAAGCAGCTGGACTTCAAGAAGACCTACTTGGACGACGTGGACACCATAGTCATTGGGGAAATGGTATATCCGCCATCTTCTTTAGTCCCGTGAGTATTATTAATTACTAGCTTCTGCCCGCGACGTTATTCCCTCGGGAACTTTCGAATTTTCCGGGATAAAAAGTAGCCTATGTGTTAATCCAGGATATAAGCTATCTCCATTTTAAATTTCATCCAAATCCGTCCAGCCGTTGCAACGTGAAGGAGTAACAAACACACACACACACACACACACACACACACACACACACACACACACACACGCACACGCACACGCACACGCACACGCACACGCACACGCACACGCACACGCACACGCACACGCACACGCACACGCACACGCACACGCACACGCACACGCACACGCACACACACACACACCACACACACGCAAACTTTCGCAGTAGGAATAGGGTAGATCATCGCACAACGCCCCGGCACGACGAGCACTGTGTCAACTCTCGCCTTTAGCCGTTTTCAAGGCCGCACCAATCTACCTCTAGATGGTTTAACAGAGACTGGTATACATATCCAAGTTATCACTAGTGCTGGTATTGATAGTCTGGAGTTGCTTGGTTGTCTCTCATTCAATAAACCCACTCGATCTAAGAGATATTATCCTCCGCTGTCCATTAAGTCCGCATCGTCCAGGTATAGGGCCAATAGTTTCGTAATACATGCAGGTAAGAGCTTGAACAACCTGCCAAGAGACCTGGACCTAGATATATTTAACTGCAAGGCTCAATCCGTGAGGCATAAATTGTCGGCGAGGTGCTTGGAGTGAGTGAAACCAGCATGTGTTTGCGAATCATAGCTGTCAAATTTTATTAATTTATATTTAAGTTTGTGTCGTTCCGTGTATTGTACGCATTTAGCATTTTTTTTCTATATCTATTAGTGAGATCCTGTAATTGGCTAACGGTTTCCTATTCTGTCTATTGTTCTTATTGTATAGCTGTTGGATTTCCTTAACATAAATAAATAAATAAATAAATAAATAATAAATATAAATACTAGCCTCTACCCGCGACCTTGTCCGCATACATTTCGAATAAAGTTAAACTAACAAGACCCATGTTTAAGTTGTTCAGATAGAACAAACGTCTTTATAGTGGTAGATTTTGGACCTTAAAATATACAGGATACTTCGGTTTATTGTTTATGGACGATAAGGGCAGTAAGGTCATTGACAATAACTGCCTCTTCCGTCGTTAATCCTCTGAATTATACCCATCCTTACTTACTAAACGTAAGGACGAATTCAAAAATACAAACAAGATTGTGTATACATGCTACTCAGAGGTCAATGCCGGTGACCTGTAAGTGCATAAAATAAAGGATCATCCTATATACATTTTAGGGGAACACAACGACTCCGCGATCTAACTTACGCCCAGCGCCATCTATCGAAACATAGGGCAACTGCCGCGTGTCGACTCCTGGATAAAACACCATGTTTATGAAGCCTTGCTTGTTTAAGGACAAATAAAGTCAAATTGCTGATTCATGAGTATCCTGTGTTATTATTATAATGTAATATTGGTGATCTAACACGGAATTTGATTAAATTAAATCAGATATACCTACTTGTTTTGAAGGTTCCAGTTAACTTGATAGGTATATTTTTGCTTTTGTAACAATACTAGTTTGATTAACATATTTGTAAGTACGTTTTTTTTTAAGAACAATCTCAGTCGACAAGTGATGTAGCGCCTGGCCACTCTACGTCTGCAGAAATTAAAAACCGCTAGCTTAACAAAAGTATTCAATAGCAACACCATGATTTAAGGATTAATATGTATTTAAACTTATTATTACTATCGTGTTGTCGTCGTTTATTATACATATATGAGACATCTTTCGCTAAAAGATGTTTTTTCGCTAAAAGATATGTGTTTTCGATTTTTGTAGGGATGTTTGTAACGAATAACCTCTAAAACTACTGCGGCTCTTACCAAGATGCACTGCGCAATGTAAAGTTTCTATTCGTTTCGTTTTTAAACCAATCGCGTCAATTACACACACACACACACACACACACACACACACACACACACACACAGGCGTGCACGCACACAAGCAATCGCCGCCAGTCCTTAATACATAACGTTATAAAGAATATCGTTATCTTAACGCTATATTTCATTAAGTGTTATAAATTTCGTTTAAACGTACCTAACTATGTTATTTCGCTACGAAATCAATACTTAGGTATACTTTGCATAGGTATTTAGATGGGTGCCAACGAAAGCAATCTTGGTATTTTACGAACCAGTGAAGTTAAGTGCACTTTGACGACGCGCTGGCCTAGTTGGTAGTGACCCTGCCTACGAAGCTAGCGGTCCCGGGTTCAAATCCCGGTAAGGGCAGATATTAGTGTGATGAGCGCGAATATTTGTTCCTGAGTCATGGTTGTTTTCTATATATTTAAGTATATATTTCTCTATATAAGTATTTATATCGTTGTCTAGTACCCATAGTACAAGCCTAGAGCTTAGTTTGGGACTAGGTCCATTGGTGTGACATTGACCCTTGATTTTATTTATTTTATTTATTTTACTGTATTTTATAATAGCGATAATTGTTATAACGTTATAACAATTATCGCTATTATATATCGATATTAATTTCATATCGTTATGATGAATAACGCTGTGAATCTGAGTTTTATAACATAGCGTGTAAATAACGATAAAATTATAACGTTATCGTGTGTGGTCCCCGCGGCGTACAATGTTACCTATTACTTCAATTAACTTCTGTTTGATCGTAAGGCCAGCTGGTTGGGAGCAGGCCCTTAACAGGTTCTGAACTCCTGGTATTCGATTTACTTTGAACCGAGGCTGTTCTTACCTGGCGTCGGCGCCGGGGCGTTGTAGTGTGCAAAAGACCTTAAATGTGAAAATTGCCTTGAAACTAATATTAATATTGCTAAATAATAAGTATGTGGTATGGTGGTGGTGCGAATTTGTAATATAAATATGTTGTGTTTATGTATCAGGGTCTCAATTTAACAGTAGCTATGTGTTAAACCCAAAATATAGAGCTGGCAATATCAATATCCCTACAGATGTACAGTCGGGTTCATAGATATGTATACACTTTAGTACCTTGTCTGTTTCATGTCGGTTTAAACTGCCATACATGTATTGTCACAGCGATTAAAGGGACAAGGTACTAAAGTGTATACATATTTCGCTGCTTAAATACAAAAGCGCCACAAATCAAAAACAAATATAGTTTGATTTAAAACAAAGTAAATAACGTTCCGATTTTAAATGCAACACAAACACATTTTGGTTTGTGTCGCTTTTGTATTTAAGCAACGATTTGTGAGCTCGACTATACAGGGTCTCTATTCTACTAGGTAAAACCATATTGTCTTTGAGATGTTATTGTATGGGAATGTTAAAAAATAGTTTCACCCAGTGGAGTACGTCCTCCATTCTACACGGTAAATCAACATTGTTTTTGACATGTTTCCGTATTGTGAACGATTTGATAGCCTCTTCTTTACTTGACAGTAATGGCCGCCGAGTGGATATGAGACGATATGGCTTAGCCGAGTTGGATAGGGACCCTGATGTACAGTCAACCAATTTGATTTCTAGGCCACTTTGGACTATGTTAAAGTGACGTTGTCAACCAAAACGTAAGAGACTCCCTATGATTTGGTTTACAACGTCACGTTGACAAAGTCCATAGTGGCCTAGGAATCAAATTGGTTGACTGTACTGAGTAATAATAATCATACGACATTGTTTTTGTTCGGAAAAGTTCGTATTTACCTTACTTTCTTTAGTACCCGTCGATAAACATTGAGAAAGCAAGAGAAACACGATTATATTGTCCCCTTACTTTCTCAACCTCGTATGTAATCGGATAGTTAGATAGGAAAAGCACTGATGTTCCCTGAAGAATAAAGACTATACTTTCCTATTTAACTATTCGATCAGATAACGTTAAGAAAGTAAGGGGACGATATCCGACAAAATACCATGTCGTATATGATTATGCACTACATCTGTAGAATTGTTTATGGGATTTAATTGTTCTTGAAATGTGTAAGTTTCCTCAAAATTTTCTCCTTTAAGGTGCGACCTCGCCGACGCGTAAAATACGGTGTCATTGCGGAAACAAAAGACGGCGTCATAGTAACAACATGGCGTCGTTTTTGACGCATCGTTAAGCAGCGGTGTGGTCGCACCTTTACAGTAATTGCATCCGTTAGCACAGAAATAATTTAGACGTGTTGTTATTCTTAAGGTATAGTACAAGCAGCACCACTGTTAACTGATCACTAGTGAGCCTTATTGTAAGGTGATAAGAATCACAAATGGTTAGTTATGTGTTGCTGACAGTACAATAGCTCTTAAAACGTCTTTCGGGTTCGCTAAATCCTTTTATTTTATGGAACTCCACACAAAGAGATTGCTGTTTTTTGAATAACAAAATATTTTACATCTTAACTGTAGCGTCTCAATTTATTTATGAGAATATTATTTATGTTATTAAAAATTTAATTTCTTTCACCAAAAATTCCGATGTACATAATCTAAATACAAGAAATAAAAATAAAATTGTTATCCGAAAATTCCGCGTCCGTAAAGTATATAAATCATTTGTTGGTCAATGCATTCATTTCTATAACAAATTACCTGACGAAGCTTTAACATTACCCTTTCCAGCACTTAAAAATTACTTAAAAAAGTCGTTAATATCTAAAGCGTACTATAGGGTCGAGGACTATCTAACAGATAAAAATGCTTGGCCTAAACCCAAAACTTAGTCATTCATAATTTGTAAAATTGCAAAGTTGTTTGTCTACAACATATTCAAAAAACGTAAAAAAAATTAATGTAATGAGAGAGAAACGTTATCATATTTTGCAAGGAACTGTTCAGTTTCACAATTTTCTCAAGCCACAATCGCATAGAGAGCGCCCTTAGCTTGGCAGAGGCGTTTCTGGTACACTCAACCAATTTGATTCATATGCCACTATGGAATTATGTCAAAGATGACGTTTTAACATACATACATACATTAAATCACGCCTGTTTCCCAGAGGGGTAGGCAGAAACCACTTCTTTCCACTTGCTACGATCTTGACAAATTTATTTCGCTTCTTCCACATTCATACAGTCATGCACGCACGTCGGTTTCGGGTACTTAAGATTCCGCCCTTTTCCAGTATTTCTCCGATTTGACTCGAAAAAGTACGCCTAGGGCGGCCCCTTCCGACCCGTCCACTCACTTTCGATCTGTATATCTCTTTCGTCAATCTTCTTTCATCCATCCTTTCCAAATGACCGAACCATCGAAGCATGCCCTTATAATTCAATTCTTAAAAAGTCTCTTACGATTTGAATCATTACGTCACTATGAGATAGTTTCATAGTGGCCTAGGATTCAAATTGGTTGACTGTACCTATAGGAACGCGCCGCACCGCGCCCGCCTCCGCTCTCTTGCATTTGCACCTTTAACCATTAAATGTGAAGAATTAAATTTCAGCAACATGCGAGTATTTTTATTTTACCTGTTTTTTTTACCTTGGTGACTTTCTCAGAACCCACTATGAGAATCGCTGGGTTAGACTATCGTAACAGCTTATGAGAGAACTAAAGTATCTACGAACCCGAGAGCCGTTTTAAGGGCTTTAGCGCTGCGTATGAGGACTAGGGAATGCACACCGGTAATTTTTTGTATGGGATTTACCGCGGTAACGGTAAATTACAGGTAATTTCTATACAAAGAATTACCGGTTTGCATTCCCTAATGAGGACCACTGAGGATCGAACCTGGTACCTTGCGATCCCGAGTCGATACCTTAAACCTAGGCCATGGTCGCTCTTGGTGTTTGCAACTAATTGTTGTCTATTAGGCAAGCCGCTTACTAGTTTTTCTCCCATTTGGTTTACCCTTGTTTCTCCGACACTCATTTAATAGAACGTATCACTTCGCAGAATTTTCGTTTTATTGAAAACTATTTTCTGCTGAACCCTTGTTGATCCAAGTGGCGAGTTTAGGTAGTCCTGTCAGAGCGAACAAAACACATTTTAGCGCGTGCATTTTCAATTAAACAGCCTTATACGTTCGATCCATCATCGGCAGAAACCATGCTGCTAAATATGTTTTGTTCGCACTCACGGGACTACTTAAACTCGCCATTTGGACATTCACTCGTCCGTCCGTCCGACCGTGTCGTTGTTCAGAGAATCACTACCCAGGTTATCTTGTGATGGTTACAAGTATAACTTAACCTAAGTAAATCAAATTTAAGATAACCTGAAATCAACACAGGTCCAACAGAAAATGGAGTTCTATGAAACGTTAATTCTGCGAAGTGATACGTTCTATGAAAAGAGTGTCGGTGAAACAAGGGGACACCTCTCCCATTTATATGTTGTATAAAATATCACGATATAGTTTGGGCCTTTGTAACACTTGTCAATGATTAATTAAGACCTTGTCACTAATTGTTATCTCTGTGTTATTGTATCACAATGGGTTAATAATATGCAATGTGTTAAGTGTTAACGGCCGTACTTAGAGACAGTATGACGATTGTCGTTCCGTAATGACGATTGTTCATACACAAGTTTGAAAAAGGAACGGGATTGAACGTTTCCGTCCACATCTCGATATGACTAATCGCTTTGTGACTATACCTTGATACTACATCGCTTTGTGTTGTGCCTGGATCACAATACGACCAGATCGCTTTACGACTAAATCTCAAAAAGGCTGAGTCGCTAAATGACCACATGTTTTTTTCATCTTATGTCTGTCTTAGCAATGTCCACGCGGAAACCCGCATGGCGGGGCTCCTGTTCTTGGGCAATTTGCCCTTCGGGCATTTGAAGTAACCTTACGAACCTAACCTACTAACGCAAACGAAGTGGTCACTTTGCAACTCTAACTTTTTGAGCTGAAGTTGCAAAGCGATCTAGACAGATCGAGATGTTTTTGCAAAGCGATCTGATTCTATTTGCTAACGAAATGTGGACCAAGAGCTTCTATACCAAAGGAAAGAGTTAATTGGGTAAGTAAAGTTTTTGGAAGAGATGTAAATTATATTTTTTTTCGATAGTCGTCATCCTTAAGATCATAGAACTGCGGCTCTTTTACTTTTATTTCCTCTAATATTTTAGAAATCTTTTTTTTAGTTATGAAGTTGACATTTGTACACTTCAATGACCGACAAGCTTGTTGCCTTCGTATTTAATGAAATAGAAAAAAAAACTGTCACTTCTATATCTGTCAACGTCAAATCAAATCAAAGTAAACAAACGGTTTAATTCAAATAAGTAAATTCAAGTAAATCTTTGTAATACTCCATTTCCACAGTCCGTGTGGGATTGCCTGAATTCATTGCGTGGATTGTACAATTCAAAAGTGCTCTCGTGGCTATCAAAAAGCAGAGCAAGACTCGTCGAAAAAGGAAGAAATCGGTGTCCAAGAAGAAGTGCCAAAGGGTTCGAAAATAAATCTTAGACCAAATATCGTGCAAAGCTCTTAAAGCAAAGCGGCAAAACGAAAGTCCAGAGTTCGTTCTGAGATCGTTAAAAATATTTCTAAAAACACTGATCACATGAAACACAAGCAAACAGAAAATAGCCGTTGTATTGAATTGTTTGTTTACTTTGATTTGATTTGACAATGACAGATATAGAAGTGTTTTTTTTCTTTTTCATTAAGTACGAAGGCAACAAGCTAGTCAGTCATTGAAGTGTACAAATGTCAACTTCTTAAGTAAAAAAAATATTTCTAAAATATTAGAGGAAATAAAAATAAAAGAGCCGCAATTTCTTGATCTTTAGGATGACGACTATCGATAAAAAATATAATATACATATCTTCCAAAAACTTTACTTAGCCAATTGTCTCTCAAATGTCTCTAAGTAAGGCGCTAAGTGTTTTGCGACTGTTTCTGAAACTATACTTCGCTTTTAGAATGTTTAGCAAGTTTCAAATTAAGAATTCAACTTAACCTTGAATCTTTTGATACCTCGCGTGGTCCTTCGACCCGGATGTTTTGTAATGATTCCTCTCCGGTCGCAGTCGGTTAAACGGCATAGCCACGGGTGTGTCGACTGTCGTGAAAGACTGCGTGATCGACCGCCTGTGCCGGCGCCCGAGCGGTCCCGAAGAAGAACACAAACTGTTCGATCCCAAGTATTTTGAACCTAGGTACTTTCAGTTGCGGTAGATGCCCACCCTTTTGCTAGCTGTTGTAGCACTATGCTTTTGTTAATGCTTCTGATAGATAAGAATCAATATTTAAAGAGAATTGTTGAACAATAGGCTAGTGTCCTGAAAAAATGTTATTAGTCTGCCATTTACATTATCAAAAAATATTGAACACGAATTTTTTCTTTTGTCAATTAAACGAATATAAGAGCGCGCACTTTATACGACGTTGTGACGTCACGAGCCCCCACTCTCGAACTTTGAGGCGCGTTATATTTGTCAATTTTGATTGATTTGATGAAGCGAAAAATACGTGTTCAATAAATTTTGATAATCTTACTGAACTAATTACTTTTTTTTTATCCAGGACACCCCTATTGTGACACAATAATAAGATTTATGTAAAGACCTTTGGTTTGTTAATTCAAGCTGGCTTAAATGTTGTCTTATAACTTATAACTTATAAATATTATGCCGATAATACTCAAGAGTACTAACTGGAGATGAGCAATTTCAGAGATATTCTCGATGTAGGATTTTTCAACTGAAAGTTTCCTAAGGAAATATTCTCTGGAATTTTTCATCTACTATTCGTTACTATATAGGATCGTTTGTTGCGTAACTTACCCAAGTTTTGTTGTTTTTTTCATTTCATAATAACATTTGTATTTTGTCAAAACACATAATTTACACATAAAAAAATTATCAGTCCTTAAATAGAAAATATATATTTTATCATATTATTTAGGATTGCCATCACAATAGTCTTTAAATGCAAATGTCTATGGCCCCAGATCAAACTAACCATAAGGTGTTCTGTGAGCTCATTTGGTTAGGTACTCCAATAATTTATAAAAAATAATAAAATAAAACAGTTTGTCACTCGTGTAAGCACTAGTTTTTTTCTAAATTATTTTCTATTTAAGGAACGATGTTAACATTGTAGCCTGTCGTCTGCTTTTTAATAGATGATTTCATATATAATTTTGGCTTTAAACTCTTAACTGATATGACTGTGATTGTGTAATATCAGGTGATCTGACCGCGGCATTGTCTATGACTTGTTTTTTTTAGCAAATTAAATGGTATACATGCATTAAGGTCATTAATGGTCATTTCTAGACGTTCGTGATCGGATCACCTTAAAGTGTGCTTTAATCTGTACGGTCAACATAATAAATAGCTATAAACAGATAACAAAAAAACGGCCTTGTTGCTTTACCGTTATTAACAAAATACGACAAGATATAGGTGAAAAACTTAAGTAAATGACCTCTTGCATGTAGTTGTAACACATCTGTATAGACCGATCGACATTATATTTGAAATTTGACGTAAAATCCATATTAGTTTTATACACTACATGCAACTATTTACAGTAGACCACAACCGATATGGCGTGTCGTGAATCCTCGTTCGCGCAGACACGAACAACGATTCCGATGATTTCCGAAAGCACGATTAAAACCCACGATCAGACTTGTACGTAATAGTTATGTGCAAATTAAATTGCATCTCTTCATTCCATCTCACTTACGCACGTTTGACGGCTGACGAATGACACGCGGGCGCGCGTCAACGTGGCGTCACTAATAACCAATAATAGCACAGAACACAACCACGCTACGCTGATTGGTTCCCGCACTTCGAAAAAATGTCATCTGTGCAGGTACATAGGTAAGCCATATCGGCTGTGTTTTACCGTACTTAAGTTTTTCACCAATAACTACTGTAGCTCGGTATTTATGATGTTGACTTTTCAGACTTTGAATTTACGCCAATTATTTGTGTGATGTGCGAGTATTTGTAAATCTTGGACGTTTTTGTGTATTTAAATATGTATTTCGCTATACACCGTGTTTTTTTTGATTTACGATAACTTTAAGGGAACGTTATTTAGGTCAAATAAAGTTAATTTCCCAAAGACAGACAAATGATAACTCTTACGGTTTTAAAGATATTTAATTTTTAAATTTAATCAGTTAATCACGTTGAACTAGTATAAAGGGCTCTTAATTGATAACAACAATTTTCTTTTAATTCTTATGAGTAAAGAGTTTCCAATTGTTAGGTTTGTATACGCGTCCATGGAATTAGTATACTAACGTACATCTGGAAGGTGCACTACACCGATTACGCGAGCCGAAAGAAATGTACTAAAGCTTACTGCGTTCGTTTCTAAAGGTGACCATATTTGAATTGCAATTTATGGACAAATTAATTTTACAAGCCGCCGGTAGTAAACGAAACAATATTTACTTATTCAACTGATTGTTTCCAAAACGATATCTGTGGATCTGTGGATCTGTGTGGTCACTGACAGCTAATCCGTTGACAAATTGAGGAAAAGTAGCCGCCATCTTGAACTTTTTAGTTATTCAACTGATTGGTCTCCAAAATCGATATGGGTAAAAATCAAAATAAATGTCCAGTTAAAGAGTTTTGTCACCACCGTAACGAAACTGTTGGTTGCCGTCAAACATACGTCATTATGTAATGAAATTGTAAGTTAGACATCATTTAAGTGATATTTAAATAGCGTCTTTATGTACATTTATTTTGATTTTTACCCATATCTGGGCATCATCTGTGTGATCTCCGTCAACCAATCCGAGGACAGACTGAGAAAACGTAGCTGCCGTCTTGAACTTCTTAATAAGAGCAGGTAGAACAAAATACAAGCATTTAAAGCTTTCAAACAAAATGTAGTATTAAGTTGTCATTCAAGTGTCAATTTCGAATAATAGGAGACCACACAGAATACACAGATCCCCAGATCCACATACAGGTACATTTCTTTCGGCTCGCGTTATCGGTGGAATGCACCTTCCAGATGTACGTTATTACTTACTAATTCCATGGTCATGCCAACATTGACGTATTTGACACTCACTATTAGTTAACTCTAAAGGCCCTTTTAGAATGATCAAAGATATAACATTCAATGACTTTGTTCTAAACAGAAAAAAATTTTTTTTTGCAATATTTCAAAATCAAATCTACCAATTAGTTTCTATGGAAATACCTAGTAATATGCCGAAGTTATCGTAAATAAAAAAAAACACGGTGTATAAGTACGTTTATTGTTGTCTAGTACTCATAGTACAAGCGTAAAGCTTAGTTTGTGCCAATTTGTGTGAGATTGTCCCCCCCCTAATTTATTCAAGTGCTCAAGTGCTTGCTTTTAAATAGAGTTAAGACTTTTGGTGGCATATCGTGGTTCTTGAATCCATGGAGTCGCTATTTCCTTATCATTATAATCAGGGCCCGTAATTTTCATGCCGTTGACGTAAAAATTACGTCACGTTACATAGAGTATGATTCCAATTAGTGTTTCGTCATAATCATTTGTCAACCTCTTGAGTTGACCGGTATCGATGAAATAATCAGTAAATGACGTTTAACTAACTGTGACTATTGTCACTCAAATAAAGAACAAATTGTCAGTTTATTAAATTTATATTCCTTAGATTTTAATAGTGTCTTAGTTATTGTTTAGATTTGCTATTGTTACAGGAGTTTTGCAATAAATATCCGTTTTTAATCGTAAACGACAAAAACGATTATTGTACTAATTGTGATCAAAATATAACATCGAAAATCAGCACTGTCACAACACATATGAGGATAACTAAACATATTGAAAAAGAAGAAGGAAATTTAACACAAAAGGTGTTTAAGACTGCGCCGAGCGTCCAGTGGCGCCCTCATTACTGTTATTGGGTTTTCTAATTAAGTAACGAATTTCCTTGGAACCAAACAAAATGTGTTTGTAGCGCAAGTATAAACACAATTCATGGGATACGTAACAAACTTTAATAACAATTACCCTTTGAGTAGTCAGCTTAACGGGAAAAGGTGGCCACTTTTTTTCGTTAAGTTAATAACTCGAAGGTGAATTGTTATTAAACTATATGATATACCCTATAAGTTGTGTTTTTATTTGTAGTACAAACAAATTTCGTCCAATTTCAAGAAAATACTTTAGTTTATTAGAAAACACAATAAAAGTAATGAGGGCGCCACTGGACGCTCGGCGCAGTCTTAACCTGGATCTTACGAATTTTATGATGCATCAGGAGCATAAAATACAAAACAAATAATTTCATTTCCGTTTTATGTATCAAGTAGGTAGGTATTTATTTTTCTACGCGTCTAGGTTCTTGCCCTAACAACAAATATAGAGGCAGGCTTCCAATCTGGAACAAAATCTTCTGCTGCATTTATAGATTTAACGGCTGCATACGACACTGTGTGGCGACAGGGACTGCTCTACAAGCTCCTTAAAGCTGTCCCTTGTATAAGAATATTCAGAGTGATAGAAGATGCTCTCACAAATAGGCCGTTCCAATTCTTTCTGGGCCACCAGTCTAGCAAAATAAGAACTTTAATAATGGCTTGCCCCAGGGTTCTGTGCTTGCGCCCTTGCTGTTTAACCTATACATCCATTACCTACCTGCCACGACCTCGCGAAAGTTCGGCTACGCTGATGATCTCGCTCTTGTAACCCAGAATAAAATTATGGAAACCACAGAAGCTATTTTGGAGAGAGACCTAGAGGCAATGGATGAATATTTCCAACACTGGCGCCTATGCCCAAATACCAGCAAGACAGAGGTCTGCTGTTTCCACCTTTCAAACAGACTAGCGAACAAACAGCTGAAAGTGAGGTTCAGAGGTACGACCCTACGCCATAACCCCTGCCCTAAATACCTAGGTGTGACCCTCGATAGGAGTTTGACGTATAAGAGCCACCTTGAAAAGTTGTTTGGAAAACTAAAGACTAGAAACAACATAGTTCAGAGGTTAACAGGAACATCATAGGGTGCCAGCGCTGCCTGTTTAAAGACCACTGCTATGGCCCTCGTCTACTCGACGGCGGAATACTGCTCGCCCGTATGGATGAACAGCGCGCACGTGACCAAAGTGGACGTGGAGCTTAACCACACCATGCGGATTGTCTCGGGCTGCATTAAGTCGACGCCTACTTATTGGCTCCCGGCCCTCAGCAATATTGCACCACCGGTCATCCGCAGACAGAAATGCCTAGCTCGAGAGTTCACAAAAATGACTGATAATACCTTGCTGCCTATCCACGAAGACCTGGATAAACTCAGCAATACCCGACTCAAATCCCGAAACCCGCCAGCTAAAACCTTTCACACACGCGACCCCGCATGGAAGGATAGCGAAGCGTGGATAAAAGAATGGGAAGCCCATCACTGCAGTGTAGGCAACACCATATTTGAACTTAACACTCGGGAGCGGCCCAAAGGGTTTAATGAGAGCCGACAGACATGGTGCAGACTGAATCGACTGAGGACTGAAGTCGGAAACTGCGCATATCTGTGGCATAAGTGGGGATGGTGTGAGTCGGCGGCGTGCGAGTGTGGAAACCCGAAACAAACCATACGCCACATGGTATTCGAGTGCCCCATCAACAGGTACAATGGACCAGCTGAGGACTTTAAACATCTGACAAAGGACGCTTGTTTATATCTGCAGAATTGTAAATTTTGATTTTAAATGATTAATGTTAATTTTTTAGATTGTTTTAAAATAACCAGTGTGTAATCGCCATACGATAAATAAATAAATAAATACGCGTCAATAGATTACTTGACTCAGTTTTACATGATTAAATGGTTGACGACTAATGGTTAATAATTACAATAAAACAATTTGAAATCATACTCTATGTAGCGTGACGTCATTTTTGCGTCAGCGGCATGAAAATTACGGGCCCTGATTATAATACATGACAGTTTCATTTTGACCTTCAGTATTTTAATATTTCAAATTAATTTATTCATTTTACCGCTAAACCAATTTAAAATTTAATATGGAGGATATCTCTGCTGTGAAAGCGTTACAAACAAGCAAAAATATTAGTAGCTATGGAATAACCGAACTATTTAAAAATATATTTAGTTCATTTTGAAATATGATCATACTGAAGAACACAATCAAACTGTAATGTATTATAATAATAAGGAAATAGCGACTCCATGGATTCTAGAACCACGATATGACACCAAAAGTCTTAACCCTACTTATAAAAGTATCGTATTTAGAGAATTAGCATTAATTGCGACGTTGCAGTTGGTGTATCAATTAGTACGCTCTCGCAAGCTTGATGTGTAAAATGTGCACTTTGATACATACGAGTACCTTGAGCAGAGGTTTTATCTCACGAAAGCGGGGCAAGCACGTGCACGTTATCTCTGAGTGCGTAACTGTCGCCGTAGTGTGCGTGTCTATACGCATTACAACTACTACAAGTATGGTCCAACGGCTCTCTTGAGATAAACCAACTGTACCTTGATCATACTTCCGCAACTCTAAAGCTAAAAAATGGTTTAACCTTGTTTCACCGACATTCTTTTCATAGAACGTATCACTAAGAAAAAATTACACTCATAGAAAGCTATTTTCCGCTGAGCCCGCATTGATTTCAGGTTATCTTGTGATGGTTACAAGTCTAACCTAACCGAAGAATCATATTTAAGATAACCTGAAATCAGCACGGGCTCATCAGAAAATAGCTTTCTATGAAACGAAAATTCTGCGAATTGATACGTTCTATGAAATGAGTGTCGGCGAAACAATGGGACACCTAAAAAAAAAGTGGAACAAAAAATGCAAGCGCCTTACATTAGAAATCGAACTACGAGGTGACGTTTTCGCCATCTCTTTCTATGGATCACGATTTACTTGTATTCGAAATTTCGTATTTAGTAACCATCCGAGTCTTTTAAATAAAATAAATAAATAAATATCAGGGGACAATGTCACACCAATTGACCTAGTCCCAAACTAAGCTCAAGGCTTGTATTATGGGTACTAGACAACGATATAAATACTTATATAGAGAAATATATACTTAAATACATAGAAAACATCCATGACTCGGGAACAAATATTTGCGCTCATCACACAAACATCTGCCCTTACCGGGATTTGAACCCAGGACCTCTAGCTTCGTAGGCAGGGTCACTACCAACTAGGCTATCGCGTCGTCAAACCCTTAAATGCATAGCGTTTCAAAAATCGAACGCGTTTTTAAAGTTCATTTCCAAATTTGAATTTTGACAAAGCTACAAATCTTACTGCATACATTCTAAGATTGAAATTTGCTTAAAATGTATGTTTGAAATTGAACTTTAAAATATACGATGTTTATCGTTATAACGCTAGTACCCATAGTACAGGACTAGAGCTTAGTTCAGACTAGAACTAGGTCTATGGTCAATTGTCCTCTGACATTTTTTTTACCATTCAGTAACAAATATTACGATCGTCATTTGAGGAATTCAATCTCATAGTTTTTTTTTAAAGGGAGCGCAACCTCCGTGGAGTCAGACTGATGTGGAATAAAGGAGAGCCTCTCGCTCTGAAAGCGGCGTGGAACCCATTCAACCAAGATGTGCCGTTCATCACCTTCGCGTCACACCCTATTTATTGGCATAAAGGTACTGTTCGAAAATTATTAACGATAATACTACCGTTATATCAAATTAGACCTGGAGTGCTATGAAAACTCGGAACCCTGGTGAATACAGGGTGGTACTCGATAAACTGTACATATTGAAAGGGGTGAAATTTTAGGTTGATTTATCGGTAAAACATTTTTTTTTATTTTTTTTTAAGTACCTACTGGTTCTTTTTTACAGATTTTTAAACTTTTTAATTAAGTTTGGGCAGTACACTTACTTGTGAGTTTTCGTAAGTTTTAGATTAACTTTTTCCATCAGTTCAAATAATTTGAAAACGTTTTGAGATCTAAAATTAAACGAGGAATACTGCCCTCCTTACGCAAAGTGCAATAACTCGTGTTTTGGGTCAAATTGAGTTATATACATATTCGTAATCAGCAAAACGAGTTCTATATTTTCTTCTTAGACAGTTTTCACGTATCGACAGCGTAAACGGCTTTTTCGTTAAGCATAACTGCAATAACTAAGAGAGCGACTTATGGTTTACTAATTAAAAACGCCATAACTCTAGGTATGAATAGGTTACTTATGCTATTAAGTAAAATTACTAACAATGACAGTAATAAGCATAGATATTGCGGTTCTAATAAGTACGGTTAATTTTTAGTTCATCTTAATTTACTTCTAATAACTGTAATAGGTATAGTTATTGCATTTATACTTAGTATATACATCATAATTGGTATTCTAATTTATTTGTCATAACTGCAATAAATATTGTTATTGCCTTAATGTTTAGAACTCTTGCTATTCAAAATTGAAAGATTACAAAATTAAAAAGAAATAAGTAAACATATTACATTTATTTCTAGGAACATCAGGTAAATCAATATACCTAATTTCAAATAAATTGCAATATGTTTCCGAGTTATTGCACTTATGAGTAGTAAAGGGCCTACCTGCGGGGGGTGGAAGCGAGGTGGGCGCGGTGTGTACGGAGTGAAGTTGGCTCTCAAGGAACATTTAGTCGCGCGCGGCGTTACCATCGAGCATTTACATTCTACATATTGAATTTCTATTTTCAGAACTTGTTTTATGCTTTTAAGAATACACGAATAAATAAAGAAATATATACGAATAAGTTATACCAATAAACTGGATTTCACGTTGGGTAGTAAGGAAGTTTCTCCAATCTAACCTCTGACAGGGGTTTTTCTATGGGAGACAAATTTCCGTAAAAATGGCAAATACACAATTTTTGAAAATCCATGTAACTACCTCAAACTAAACTCAAATCAAAAATATTAAATAATGATCAAAAGACAATTCAATAAGGTATAACTAGCCCATCAAACTTAAAAAAAAAACTATGTTTATGACAAATACCTCATAAATTCTCTCAAAAGACACTGTTCAAAAAGTTTTAGGTGAGATTTAATGTAAAAGGCGAAAACTTGAAAAATCTATCTCTAATTTTTACCATTCTTATTGTTTATTTTATTTAATAGTATCTACAAATTACTATTAAAAATGCACTGCTTAGAAATTAGCACAAAATAAAAATAAATTCCATATTATGTGCTGCTACTTTTTTTCCGGACCACTCCTTAAGACTACGCCGAGCGTACGCCGAATGTACAGTGGCGCCCTCATTACTTTTATTGTGTTTTCTAATTAACTAAATAATTTCCTTGGAATCAAATAAAATGTGTTTGTAGCGCAAGTATAAACACAACTTATAGGGTATATCATATAGTTTAATAACAATTCACCTTCGAGTTATTAACTTAACGAAAAAAAGTGGCCACCTTTTCCCGTTAGGCTGACTACTCAAAGGGTAATTGTTATTAAAGTTTGTTACGTATCCCATAAATTGTGTTTATACTTACGCTACAAACACATTTTGTTTGGTTCCAAGGAAATTCTTTAGTTAATTAGAAAACCCAATAATAGTAATGAAGGCGCCACTGGACGCTCGGCGTTTGCTCGGCGCAGTCTTAAGATATTGATCTTTAGAAAATAATTTGGTTTTATGGCTGTGCCTCAAATAAGTAGATAAAACTGATCTCATCGTGTGCCTAACTAGCTATAAGAATAGTAGATTTGCTCCTAAGATCTTTAGAAGATATTTTTGTTTAATGGCTGTGCCTCAAGTAAGTAGGTAAACAATATTTAGATAAATTTTATTCGTCAAAGAATAGGTACCTTATGTGATTTAGAAGAAAATTTTGTTGTTATGACCGTATTGTGAGTTATCTAATAGGTAAAATACTGAAGTATTTTTTCGTCAGACTGATAATAATTGTGATTTTGAAAATACTTTTGCTATAAGTTTTCAAGACTTATAATTTAGTTTGTTAAGATTTATAGGATTTTTTAAATGAAGACTTTTGTGATGCGATATTAAGATGTAAGAAAGAAAGAAATATGTTTCTATCACCAGTTTGTTTTTATTTGCATTATATTTTCCACATATACTTCGCAAACAATAACAACTTTACTAATTAAAACTGCAATAAGTAAGGTAGTTATTGCACTTATGGCTCAAACATACGGTTCAGCTTACATACTATACTTGCTACACATAATTGCAATAACTTGTTTTACTTACGATAAAAGCAATAAGTAGACTACTTATTGCATTTATGGTTAGAACATGCGGTTCAGTTTACATACTATACTTGCTACACATAATTGCAATAACTTGTTTTACTTACGATAAATGCAATAAGTAGACTACTTATTGCGGTTATGTCTAGTAAATATCTCATTTAGTATTAAATAATCCTAAGCATAAGTAGATTAGCTTGTTTTTTATAGCATTAATAAATAAATAAACTAAAATTAGGTACGTTGTAATAAACTACACAAGGTTACCTATATTCTAGTAAAAGTTTCAAGTCGATAGCATGCGTAATAACGGAGATACAACCAAAACAAATTTAAAATCTTTTACCACGTTTTTCTCGAAAGTAGCTGGAACCTAGTTATTGCACTTTGCATAAGGAGGGCAGAATAATAATAAGCAAAAAAAAAGTGGTAAAATATCTGCAAAATTTTGAGAAAATCGTGTTTTTATGAAAGCAAAATGCCATTTTTGCAGTAATTTTTCACAAAAAAAGCAGTTACTCAGTTGTTTTTTTTTATTGGTCTAATATTGTTATCAATTATAATTAACCATACTAATGTCAATACTATGCACTTTATTTTATCTTTTTTGGTCTATTAGAGTAAAAGTTACACCGCCACAAGTGTACTACCCAAACTATATAAAAAAAATTAAAAATCTGTAAAAAAAAACAATAACTAAAAAAAAAAAATGTTTTACTGCTAAATTAAACTGAAATTTCAGCCCTTTCAATATGTACAGTTTATCGAGAACCACCCTGTATTAGCAATATGGATGGATCTTACACAATATATTTTCATCAGTTTCATCACTTCCTTGCCGTCCGCCAGTTTGCGCAGGTCCTAATCATCATTGTCAATTATCTATACATTTTTCAACACTACCACGATAATTTCAGACGGTGAAATTGAAGAAAGATCCACATACGACATGGAGATATTTGCCCAAAAACTACAAAGGGCCGTGGAGGCTATGGCCTCTTCATCGTGCTGCATTCACCACTCGCCTATAGTGATACAGAGCTACGTGGGCGTAACCTCAATGCTCCACAACAAAACCAGCATGGGTTTCTTCAAGGTTAGAGGAAAGTTTAGCTTTTAATTAGAATAGGAACTGGTGGGATTGTTCAATTTGGAAGTATTATTGATGGGACCGATTGTGTGCTTCATTTTAAGGCTAGCTTCACCTGAAAAGAGACCAGACTGTTGGAATATAGTGCCACAAGCCTAAGTGCTATATTAGAGTTGTCTATTTTTTTATTTGTTGCTTCACTATGCACTCAAATAATTGCATGGATGATGCACGTTCAGTATTGTTGAAAGAATAGAATAGAAATAATAGCAGCTACCTGAAGATTGCGCCTGATTACTTGGATATAGTTGACACTTTCGGTACCTTGAAAATAGATTGAAGATAAACATCTGTGTTCTTCACAAACATACATAAAAAGAACCAGGGATTATAATTTTCGCATCTCTTGTACATCACTGGTGAACAGTTTGAGTCATAATTGGCTATCTTTTAGTGTTTATCATGTCCTATATCCTATACAATTTATCTAGCAATACTTGTATGTATATATTTGTAATCCCGCTCTCGAAAACGGCTCTAACGATTCCAATGGAATCTATACATATACTATTATCTATACTTCTATACTAATATTATAAGTTTGTGAGGTTGTTGGGGGTGATCTCTGGATGTACTGAACCGATTTTGAAAACTCTGTTAAGTACCAATAGAAAACCGCGTTATTTGTGAGTGTCATAGGCTGTTTATTGTTTCGATTATTGTTGAATGTTTTTTGGTGTCATGTTATGTAATGTTAGTCAAGGGTTAGTGGCACTGAAGGAATTGCATGCCCCGGCTCTCTGTTATGATTTTTTGAAGTGGTGCGGTCTATTTGAGTCCTTTTTTTAATAGAGACAGCGGACATTCCACATGTACGCTCACGTACATCGCCATGTTTGAATGCTCTCGCGCCGCGTCTCCATTGAAGAGACCAGGAGGGCTAGCGCATGTTATCCGTGACTTGTTTGTCGCTTGGATCTCCCTTTCTATCTAGTCTGTAACTATAGAGACGTACAGCATGACTAGAGAGAAAATACAACTTGTACTACCCGTACTGAGAGTCTGTTTCGAACAAAGACATTTGTTTCCCATCACGTCCATCTTAACCAAAAAATATTTGGTTAAAAATTAAAGCATATATCAGTGAATTGAAGAATTTGTGTTTAAGACAATGTATTTGTTCGAAACTTGGGATCTCAAGCAGAACGCGCCAGTTTAAAAAAACTTTCTATTGGCTAAAATAGCAATATTCTCTTTTTTAATGACTACTTTGTAGTTGTCAGAGAAATAATGTTTTTCTTTGTTAGTTGAAATTGTTGTGTTTGTGAAATTCTAATATTAAAATAATTAAATGTACCTAATAATATTGTCACGTCTTGTTGTTTTCACTAAAAATAATAGTTATAAGATTCGTCTTTATCGCTTTAAATGTTTATGCAAGCATTTTTTTAGGAACTATTATATTACCAAAATAAAGGTTTTTTGGTTTGTTCATCGCTCTTTATTATAATTGTGCTTTCTCTAATCAATTTACGGATCTTATGAAATTTACCAGTGTGTAAATATTTGCATTGCAAAAGAACTGTAAGAAATATTTCATAACAAAGAAAATATAATAATATGCCTTCTCTCGTTCATTATACGATTTAATCTTTAATGTAGTTTACAACACCAATTTTATGAGAAAAAAAAACAAAAATATAAATGTAAAAAAAATCTTTTACGCGTATTTCTAATCTTTGTCTTTAGTGCCTCATTACACCACAGTGAAATAAGATGGGTAGATATTCTAAACTAGGTATAAAGGGATTGAATGGTCCTGTCACGCATCTCAGTTAGAAGTTAAAAAAACTCAACAAAATTTGGTCAATCATTTTCCGCGACATGTTTATTTGATGGCTAACAATTAAGCTCGAAAAGCCTAGTGCGCAATTTTTTTTTCCGTTCTTCATTAATTTAATATCGCACTTTCGAACAAACGTAATAGAACTTTATTGATTTGATGGTAGATTCAAAGTCCCACTCACAAAAAACTGCCTGTTTGTGGTGTGGCCTTACGAGGTCAAAGCGTGTGGTTAACCTTTTTAACATTATTGACGGATTAAGATTAATGTACAAACTTCAGTTCATCGAACGCTATTTTCCGCTGAAATCATGATGTTTTCAGAACATCTTAAACATTAATTACGTACGCTAGGTTAGGTTAGTCTTGTGAATTAAAAAAAAAAACTCATGTGGCGCGAAATGCCATTCGATGAAATGAAAATGAAGTAAAAATACATTCGTTGAAAGGTGTTTCGATAAAATAATAGGTACGGTCGGCCAAGAAAGTGGTCTACCAGTGTTGACAAAAGTTTCTGTGAGATCTAATTATCGCTAAGGTTGACACTTGTCACTGACATAATATTATTGCAAGAGAAAACCGAACTTGTTGTCATGGGATCATGACGTGCAAATCAACTTCAACCGTAGGATGCTAGATCACATTTTTGGCCGACTATACCTACCCAAGATTTAGTGTTGTCGTGTTACTTGTGTATGTATATGTGGGAATGAACATGGATTTTTTTAATCGAATTTCTCATATTTCTAAAGTGAAATTCAAATTAAAATCGACCATGAAATACGGATGATACAAGCATTTTAAACTACTAATTAGACAGACATTTCCGAAGTGCACAATATAAACTCCACGTAAAATTCTGTTTTACTAGAAAGAGATAAGAATACATCTTTGTTGGCTTATATCTTGGTTATTTTTATAGCTATTCAAAAAAAACTCGCCTGTTTCTTACATAAATCCACTTTTATTGAAACTGTGGAAAAAAACATGAATATTCCCTATTATAAGGTTTCTTGTTGTTTAGACAGTCCAAATTTCAGGATATTATTCCATTGAAGCCCAGGACTTCATTATAAAACATTAACAAAATATCATAAACCATACCATATTAGTTTTTAGCGATTAAAATTTAAATATGTATTTATATTACTGTTTTTGAATGTCATAATAACGTTTAGATAACAGCGGACGTATCCGGTATTAAAATTAAAGGATATTGTTGTTACCAAGTATTTGTTAGAGGAAGTAGCTTTTGCAGAAAATTGGTGATATGATAAATTTAGATATGTACCTAAAGTCCATACCAACTGACATGTCTTATTTATGCACTTTTATAACCTCAAAATGCTCTCTTTTCGCCTAAAATAAAAATAAAAAACTTGAAATAACCATCCGTGATGTAAAAACAGGAAAATTGAGTGTAAAATGTGGTCTCTATTTGCTTTATTCACCAGAAAACGGCCGTTAAAGCCAAAAACGATGCATTTTGAGGTTATAAAAGTGTTAACTGAATAAGACAAGACAGATGGTATGGACTATATATTGTAATTGGCTATTTTGAGCGATAGTATTGTATGTCCATAATAAGTTTAGTTAGGCTGTGATTCCACCAAAGCGCAAGTAAATATATAACTAATAGGAGTAATTTTCCTAGCCTCTCATACTGGAGGTGAGCTCATTCTAATCGGTAAAACCATATCGTCGGTGATCTTGCAATACCGCATAACTAACAAAATCAAAAAGTTGCAGAATATACCTAACTGACCTACTGATATTGATTTTCATAATGTAAAAGTTACGATAGCTCTTATTTTCTTGACAGTAATGGTGGCTGAATTAAAAACAGTACGATAACATGTCAAAAGCAATATGGCGAGGCTTCGGCGTTTTTACCGCCTTCATTGTCATCTTCGCATATATTTCCAGATGAAATAAACAAGTTAATTTTTCTCTCGAATGACAAAGACAGCACCGGGTCTTAATGTTATCGTGTTTTCTAATTAACTAAAGAATTTCCTTGCAATCAGACGATACGTTTTTGTAGCGCAAGTAAAAACACAATTTATGGGATACGTAACAAACTTTAATAACAATTACTATTTGAGTAGTCAGCTTAACGGGAAAAGGTGGCCACTTTTTTCCATTAAGTTGATAACTTGAAGGTGAATTGTTATTAAACTATGTGATATACCCTATAAGTTGTGTTTTCATTTGTAGTACAAAAACCTACCGAGCAATTTCAAGAAAATACTTTACTTTATTAGAAAACACAATAATAGTAATGAGGGCGCCACTGTACATCTGGCGTACGCTCGGCGCAGTCTTAAGAAAAAAGGTTACTAATACATTCGCGATTGTATAAGACATACGCCATTTTTTCTAAGTAGGGCAGAATTATGGTCAATATATTGACGGCGGTTGAAACGCCCGAATACTCGCCCAGGTATTCTATCAGTTGATTTTCTTCGGTCATAAATCATAATCTAATACGGGCTACCCTGCTAAGCCGATAGGCAGTATCTCAGATAAAACTCTTGTAGCAATATCAAACGTATTACAAACGGAAGGGAATCAAATTGCTTTGGTTATTGAATTTTAGTACTGCCTTTTATCTTAGAGCGTACGCAGACAGAGCGCGGTCAGGAGTTCTGAGTTCCGAGTTCAGAGTTCTGCGTTCTATCGAACGTACCGAGTCTATAACAGTAACGCACACAGCGGGCAGTCAGACCGCGGCGGTCAAAGCGGAACGTCGCGTTCTGAGAGTTAAATTGCCGCCGAGACAGAGATCGCCTGGAACGCCGCAATGTCGGGGGTTGCTAAACGCAGAAAAGTTAATTGAATTGGTTGGGGAAAGGAGTTTATTATACGATTTAAGTGATGTGTGTTCGAATCTACTGCTAGTACATGAATAAATACTGTAATGTCATACGTACATAAATACAAATCTTGAAAATACAGCCAGCCTTTCTTTTGCTGAAACACACTTCCTCCAGTTATTATTTTATTTTTCGATATGAGGTTTCATGATGTTATACAATTCATTAAAACTATTTATCGACATGCGAAAATAAACATAGAATCGTTCTTCATCTTTAAGTAAATCCTGAAAAATACTACTAAATTCGCCTTGTTCTTCTCGCATGGTGTTAATTGGGTGCACCCAATACTTTCTTTTCTTTTTAGAAGCTACTAAGCTCCACAAGAGCAATAATTCTTCATCGGAAGATGAACTCTCTAGTGACATGTTGCATGTACGAAGACACGAACGAAACTAGAACGCGAGAATTTGAACGCCACTTGTGTGCGTCGGAACTCTTGAGCGGTCAACGGTCACCAGAACGCGGAACTCTGACCGCTCTCTGTCTGCGTACGCTCTTAGGAGGGCAGGGTTGGGCTGCGCCAGTGGACATAAGTTACATGAGGTCCGTAGTTTTGCCGAAGATCGTAAAGTATGACGTCACCACTCATTTTATGATAGTTTTTATTGATTTCATAAAACGTTAATCTATAATTTTATGTTAGTATTTAAATTTTAATCATTTATATGCATTTACAATACTATTTAGGACCGATACAGGCGTGCGTAGCGCCGAGTCTGCCGCTGCGTCTTTCGTGTCTATGGTCTCGATAAATCTTTCTGAATATCCCGAATGCGAGTAGGTATTTCATCCGAAGTAAAGGGGATGTATTTATGTAAATATTCAGTGTGCCTCTGACCTTGGGGTTTTAAATGCAACATTAAAAAATAACTTGAATTCAGATAACTAATTGATGTCAAAGTCAGATTGTGAAATCAGTGTATTCAATCATGGCCATATAATCACTATCTCATGGTACCGGGGCGCCATTTCCTTGGTACGAGGGGTAAAGGAAAATGGGGAATTGGATCGCGTACATTGAAAATTAAACTTAACTTGTATGTTTTTTTTTTTTAATTTTAAATTAGACATATTTTTAACAACTTGCAGAACAAGAAGTTCAGTTTCAGGAGTAGAAACGATCCATGCATTGAAAGCCAAGGTCAGAGGCACCCTGTATAAACTTAAAATCATGTGTATTTGTTTATTGTTATAGTTCGAATAACGTAATAAGTGAATGATAGTCAAAAAATATTGGTATGGCCAAAGTTTTCGTGATTATTTATAATAATTATGTTAATTTGTAATAGATAGATTGTTGAAAGTTATTTTATATTAGTTTTATGTATAGGAATTTGGTAATTTGGCCTAAGTTGTTTCTATTTATAATATAGAGTGATAAAATCATTGAAGTACTTTTGTAAACTTTAAAATGTATTTTATTTTAAGTTACACAATTTAGATAGTTCATAAATATACATTTGCTTCGTTATGTGTAAGGTGTTTGACTCTGTCACTACAATTACGTCTTATGTCTTACCTATTAACAAATAAAGTTTATTAATTGATTCATAAGTTTTATTCAGTTCCTGTAGTTGAGCGAGTCAATGTTACTAACCTTTTCCACGCCATTGACGAATATACCCGCACCACTAGTTCAACACCAACGACGGATATATCCGTCATGGTTGACAGCGTAAAAAGGACCAGAGTGTATGAGGTAAGGTTGACAATAGCTCTGGTGTCTAGTTGTAATTGGCGTGTGACGACTTTTGTTTTGATATAGCGTTGAAAAGGTAAATGATTATAGCCAACTAAGGGTCTCCCCAGACCTATCGACGCGGAATCGGCTTGAGCCGGTAAGAAAAAGTTTTATGTCCGTGCAGTAAGTGTGAAAAAGGTGTCACTCGGCTCGGCTCGGCGTTGCGAACGGAACGACGTCGTTTTCGATCTTATTGCTTATTTGTTTTTTTTTTTTTTTTATGGCATAGAGAAGACAAACGAGCACACAGGCCACCTGATGGGATGCCTCTATGCTAGTCATTTCACCGGCTGTCTTATCCCCAAACCGGAACACAACAATGCGAACACTGCTGTTTGGCGGTAGGTTAATGGATAAGATGGTGGTAGCGATCCGGGCGGTCCCTGCACAAGCTCCTACCACCCGCATAAAACATAAATAAACATTTGCGTGGACATAAAACTTATTCTGGGGAGACCCTAAGGCGATAAGGCCAACTCTCTTACTGGGAGAGGCGGGTTACGATGCGATGGGCGGGCGCGGCGCACCGCACACCCGTGCCGAGAAAAAAACAATACCAAAACCGGTCAAATACGATTTGGATTACCGCATAGAATGAAATCTAGATGATATCGCACTGCTAGAACAACTGTATTTTTTTAAATCATCTTTAATACAACTAGTATGAACTTGAAACAAAACTAGCGAGGATTTAGTGTTGATACTGTTTTGATCTAGCATGATATGATGATAGAGATGGATGTCACGTGCGTTTTCACCTAGATTTTTAAGTGACTGTTAACATTTTCAACGCAATTAAGGGATATATCCGTTCTACAGGGATCCGAGAACGACGGATTTATCCAGCTGTTAATGGCGTGCGAGTGACGACTTATTTGACATAGCGTTGAAAAGGTATTTTTACCCGAAAATTGTGCAGTGATAAATATAAAGACAATTTCCTATAATGATTGAAAACTACGTGTGGACTAAAACAAATTATTTATTTTGAGACACGGAGACACATCAGAAATCAACAAAACAGCGAAATAACAATACATTGCATCATTTTCATCTCACGAATCAAAGTCAAGATCATTCCAATTGTTCGGAAGAGAAAAATTATCCCAAAAATTATCCTCCGCAATAGTGAGTGCCGGGTCATTCTCTTCAGGGCTTACTTCTCTGACGAATCGAAGGTTTTCGACCCAAGAAAGGTCATTTTCAATATTGCTATTATAAATTTCAACCGCTGGCTTATTTTTATCAGGGTTTTTTTTATGTGCTTCGTTAACTAAACTTTTACTTTGATTACCTTTACGTTTGGGTTGTGGTTTAATACCGCCGTCTGCGGTCTCGTTATCTATGTGAACTTTAGATTTCGGCGTTCTCTTTTTTCTCACTTTAGTAACATTATTTAGATTTTTTCGTGCTCTCTTCTTCTTTTCTTTTGGTTGAGGTTCTGTTTGTTTAACTTTATTGCTTATGCAATTGAAACTGGTGTTTGATTTTGTAACAGTGGGTTGTGCCTCTAAAGTTTTTAAATTATAAGTATCACTGTCATTATTTGTTATTTGTATTTCTGTTAAAGAATTGCCTAGAGCGACATTCCTCACTAATTCAGTGTCTTTTAATTGGCATACTGCAACGCTTTGTGGTCCTTCAGTATTGTTTTGAGGTTCAATGACTATGCATTGAGGATGCTGAACTACTGCATTGGTTCGAATACCATTAAAATTCAAAGAGATTTCATTTAAATGTTGAGTTTTAGCAACGAAATAATTTAACTCAGCAGGATTAGCTATGGTGTTATTTTCCATTTGGAGTATTTCATTTCCTCCTGCGTTGTTATCGTGAAAATTGTCTAAGATACTCTGTGAACAATCATCTTCTTCAAACATTGTCTGTGTTTCGATTATAAATTCATCTTGAATGTTAGATATAGCATTATTCATAGTTGTTTCTTGTTGTGTCGTAATTGTAACGTCACTATCTTCAGTTATATCAATTATTGGAATGTCAATGAAATCATTGTGCTCTTTCATTGTCTGTGTTTGAATTACAAAATCATCTTGAATAGCCATGTTTGATATAGCATTAAATACATTTTCAATTATACTTTCTTGCCTTATTGCTGTATCGTTAATGTCATCAGATATATCAATTACTGGGGTATCAGTGAAATTCTCTATTTTGTCTTCATCGGGTAAGGAGTACACAGGCGAACTTGTTCTTAGAAAACCGCTATCAACTTGACCATCGTGATTTGTGTAGTCGTTACTATGCAAATCTTGCTCTTCAGTAATAATGGTTTTCATAATTCTTATCAGTTTTTCGATTACCTTGAAATTAAATGTTTAATATAATCACCTTAAGTTTCAATGCTAGCACAAGTGTCTCTTTACTCATAACAAATACATATCAGACGGTTATTCAAACATAAATTGACATAGTGCCGAACTAAGCTGGGCATCATGAGGTATAGGTGAAGAAGTATTATTTGCACCTATTTCGTCAACTACTATACATATAATACGCTCAGACAAAAGGAAACCACCATGGTATAATGCGGGCTATTCCCTGTTGTCCACACCCCTTAGTCCACACTGTGGACAACTGGGAAAAAAAATCCCAGTTGTCCACAGCCTCGAAATTATGTGAACATTTCACTCAACTGTGTTAGTTTTTAATTAAGTAGTTAGTTTTTATTCATGTAATTTAGTAGATATTAAACTAACACAGTTGAGTCAAATTTAAGAGTGTGAAATGTCCACATAATTTCGAGGGTGTGGACAACTGGGAATTATTATTCACCAACTGGTTTTTTTTTCCCAGTTGTCCACAATGTGGACAAAAGGGGTGTGGACAAATGGGAATAGCTCTATAATGCTACCTGCAATGCGTGCATGTTGGTCCGAGGACACTTCTGCTTCAGACAAGTTATTTCTTGAAGGTATTCTTTCGCAGCTGACGGGGATATGTGCTTGCCATAGTAGATGTGGTCGTCTGTCTTCAAACTAATCTGGATTAGTCGCGTTGTTAGAGCGTTCTGGGAAGCAGCTGATGACTGCAAAAAAGTAAAGTCGGTCAATACAGTTTGTCTCAAAACCCATTTATTAGACGGAAATGTATCTATTTGACAACAAGAGCAAATTTTGAAAACCGACTGCACATTTCAGTATTAAAAGTTAAAATTAACTTTATTGGTAACAACTGTTTTCAGGTCACAGTTATACGTCACTTATATTAGTAACAATTTTGGTAGCAGTATCGTCGTCTATATAAGTCAATAGCCATGTTTTCGGATGTAAATGGTTTTTAAAACAAGTGATTTTATAGCATATGAATTTATAGTAAGTATTTAATTTTTTGCCATTTGTTTTTAACTATAGAAAACGTGGTAGACCCTTCATTGACATATATCGAAATCGGATGAGTACTTTAGGCGCTACGGTAGAACGTAAATACAATCATACATATGATGCTTAAGTCATAAGACGTCTTTTGTACCAAGTTTACCGTAGTTGAATCAAAAGTAAAATTGTTATTTAAATTTTCACAGTTCGTATGATTAAATAATTTTTTGATTTAATGCTTCGTAAGTACTTTTTGCTAATTGGGTAACAGTTTTTTTTTACTCGACCGTTAGGTTTTAATTTAATCTTATTGGACTGCTCATATTGCTTAGGTACAGTCAACCAATTTGATTCCTAGGCCACTATGGACTTTGTCAACGTGACGTTGTAAACCAAATCATAGGGAGTCTCTTACGTTTTGGTTGACAACGTCACTTTAACATAGTACTAAGTGGCCTAGAAATCAAATTGGTTGACTGTACCTACCTATAGCGTGGTAAAAACGAGTGCGACGTGGTATCTGGCGAAACTACAATATTGTTAAATCGCAATCACCACTAGTGTTAAAATTCTTAGCTTGATTACCTACGTTCATGTGTACATGAATTCATGCCGAACATGTATGTAAACAAGATGTAGTTAAGTACATATATGTTGACTTGGGGTACACTACACAATTCCGAAGACTCATAATTCCGAATTGATTAAAATTCAGATTTTTTATATTTCCGCCCGCAATTTTTTGATAGAAGACTTAACTTTATGTTATCGCTCATAAATAAAACCTAACCTAACCTATGTAGAACAATTAAATTATGCATTTAATCTAAAATAGCTTCAGCGTAACATAGCTACCGGAAAAGTAAAAAAAATCGGACAAATGAATATTTGGAAAAGAGTACTTAATTCGGAATTTTAAGGTGTTTCCATGTTTACTCATATTTAACGCTACTCGTATTAGGTAGGAAAGGTACCTACCGTTGCGAACTAACAATCTAGAAAAACATTGATTACAACCTCACAAATAAAATACGTAGGTAGGAAGGTAAGTACGTATTGCAATGGTAATACCTGCCGTACCGAGTCCACAAGTTCCACAACCGAGTAAGGCAAGCTAAAGTCGAGTCCGGAATTAGGCGAACTAACTTGACAGTTCGTTGTACACAAATGTTGCCACAGTTTGGCTAGTGCTGTTAATATCGATAGCTAATCGAACACATAACGGATTTGGAATTATCATCGACGATATAACGTTTGTCTCTATCGCACTTTCATATTTGCCAGAAAGAAAGGGATGAATGCTATATGTATGGTACATGAAATGTACCGTACTAGCCCGACAGAAGTCATCTAAAAGGATCACAATGGCCTGTTGTAATAAGAGTATTATTTTTGTATTTTATTCCTAATTTGAGGAGTATCTAAGTATCGTAAATATCCGCTTTAAACCGTACATCCTTCAGATCATAGTACTTATCATAAAATGGTAGGTCATCCCTATTTGGCAAGTATGTATGAGTGTGAAAGTTTCGACGACAATTACTTGATAAAATATAAATAGAATCAGAATTTATAGAAGGCACAAGGTTATATCGACATATTTGTGTCGACATAAACCTATCACTATTTATTTTTTCCTATGTCTGGCAACATTTTCGGCTGTCAAGTTAGTTCGCCTAATTCTGGACTCGACTGTAGGTACTTATCATCTCTTTAGAGTAGTCATATAATCTTTACTTATCATCGTATCAGCTGAAGGACGTTCATTGCTAGATCTAGGGCATAACGTAGCCTACCCCAAGGTTTTCCATTTCCACGAAGTTTAGTTGTGTATTTTGAGCTACTCGCATCCATCGCCTTATAGATAAACATACTTAAGTAAGTATCGTTGACTGCTAATATCGCGTAGCTGTCAAAAAAAATCCATACAAAATTAAGCTCCGGGCGATAACGTTTTTCACCCTCTAAATCAAGTCCGATGTCCACGATTTTAAAATATATTGTAGTTATTATAAAGAACTACCTAGGAATGCACGTTTCTGTTTTTCGTTTGTTAAAATTGTTTCATTCTAAGACATATTTTCTTGGAAAGGTATTAAATGTACAGACATAGTTTTTTATAATATCTACATGTTCAAAAATTGTAAAAAGACTAGATTTAAGGGGAGAGAAACGTTATCGCATATTGTATGGAAATGTTTAGCTTCGCAATCGTAACGAGTTTACTAAGGTGATTAGCAACCAAATAACATTAATTTACTATATAATTAGCAGTATTGAGAGGATAAATAACATTAAAACATCGAAGAACTTAGTACATTTAAATTCTAGTCCGACTATAAGAAATAAAAAAGTAATTAAATACCTACCTGAAGTTTGCTTTTCTTTGAAGCTTTACCACGAGGCATTTTTAGTGTATTTTTTTTGTCATAAGCATTGAACTTATTCGTTTACAACAACTTTTCTTAACACAATGAATAGCTGATTACCTATTTTCCCGCGCTTAATTTTATCTTACTAAAAAGTAAAAAAGGCAAAGAATTTTACTCATACAGCCTGTTCTTAAAACATATTTTTACTTTCTTTTATGTATTTTCACTTTTATAAAACTTTTTATATCTCTATTATTAGTGTATTATAGTGCCTAAAGTGTACTTGACAACAAACACAACATCATTAGGCATGTAAAGCCTGCATTTGAGATAAATCTGTGTTATCAAAGGATGACATTCCGTAATATATTTATATAATTCTCGATAAATAATGCCATGTAACCGACTTAAGCTCAGTCCTGTTCGTGGCATTCGTGCCACTGACAGTTTCTAGTATTGTGAAAAAATTAAATGGGTGCTAAATGATTGTAAATATGAATTTATTAACTCATGTGTTCATTTTATTTTTCGGGATTTGTGTTTGCGACGCTGGCTATGGGACGGTCTCTAACGTTGCGGGGCAAGATCCGTGAGTGTTTTATCGTTTTTTTATTTATTAATACAACGATGTTGTAAGAAGCTTTGTAGCGATAATATAACGCCCTTTATTATAAAATGTAGTAAGCATCCAAGTTTTTTTTTTTAGTTTTTGAATGTTGGCAAAGAGTCGGTTGGTTGTCTCCGTCAATTATGGACCATTTAAAAAAAACTTTTTTTGTTCGTTTGTGTAGGTACCTATACTTCCGAGGTGGTTCCATTGTCACCAAATCTGAATCTGATCCGTGAGGAATTTAGGGAACTCCTCAAGTATTATAGGCATAGGTACCTACATACACATAGCAATTTTAGTATAGTACCTACTAAAATTACTAGCTACTAGCTTAAATAACTTAAATTTTAATACATATTTTTAAAGTTTTTTGATTTTTAGTCTAAAACTGTAAAATTTGACAACTACAATTCATTTTACGTACAATCGGTTTTCTTAATAGATAGAGTGATTCAAGTGGAAGGTTTTTATGTATAATAAATTCTGTTTTGTGTACGAGTCAGTGTTGCCACCTCAGTTTTTCCATTTTACCCTAACGCTCGGCAAAATTACCCTAAATTAGGCACTTTTATTTATTTTTTACCCTAAATGTTTTTTAAATAACAACTATTTAATTTACGTATAAATCTTTATTAATTCACCGTTCCAAACAAGTCTGTTGCTAGCGGAGGAGAAAGGTACATCGGCAAGTTGGGTACGTTCCGGTCCACGCATTAAAATTCAAATCAATCACCAAAACTTGTAAAGATTTTCAAATATTCTCTAGAAAATATTTTACCCTGAAATATACCCTAAATAATTTTCTACCCTAAAAATTACCCTGAACCCGTAAAAATGCCCTAAATTTAGGGTAAAATACCCTAAGGTGTGGACACTGGTACGAGTGTTAGTCCAAAACTGTAAAATTTATTTTCGTCGCAAAAATTAACGTCATTTTACGTACAATACAATAACTGCCTCATCTGCTATCAACCTTCTGAATTATACCCATCCTTTACTGAACGTAAGGATGAATTCAAAAACTTCACGACATTACAAAGAAAATTATATTTTGCAAGACTTCTTGCATAAGACTCTATACATTTTGGGGGAACACAACGACTCCGCGATCTAACTTACGCCCAGCGCCATCTATCGAAACGTAGGGAACTGCTGCGTGTCGACTCCTGGATAAAAAAAACCATGCTTATGAAGGTTCAGAAAGGACCAATAAAGTCAAACTGCTGAATTGTGAGAATTAAGATTATCCTGTGTTATCCTCATGTAATAATAATAACAATAAAACAAAGTCGCTTCCCGCTGTCTGTCTGTCCCTATGTATGCTTGGATCTTTAAAACTACGCAACGGATTTTGATGCGGTGTTCTTAATAGATAAGAGTGATTCAAGAGGAAGGTTTTTATGTATAATAAATTCTGTTTTGTGTACGAGTGTTAGTCCAAAACTGTACAATTTGAGAACTACAATTTATTTTTGTCGTAAAAATTTACGTAATTTTACATACAATACCTGCCTCATCTGCTATCAACCTTCTGAATTATACCCATTCTTACTCAACGTAAGGATGGATTCAAAAATTTCACAACATTATAGGGAAATCAATGTTTTGCAAGACTTCTTGCATAAGACTCTATACATTTTGGGGGAACAGAACGACTCCGCGATCTAACTTGCGCCAAGCGCCATCTATCGAAACGTAGGGAACTGCTGCGTGTCGACTCCTGGATAAAAAAAAACATGCTTATGAAGGTTCAGAAAGGACCAATAAAGTCAAACTGCTGAATTGTGAGAATTAAGATTATCCTGTGTTATCCTAATGTAATAATCACTACATATTATAAAACAAAGTCGCTTCCCGCTGTCTGTCCCTATGTATGCTTAGATCTTTAAAACTACGCAACGGATTTTGATGCGGTTTTTTTTAATAGATAGGATAATTCAAGAGGAAGGTTTTCATGTATAATAAACTTTGTTTTACGTACGGGTATTACAGAAAACTCACATAAGCCGAAGCGAAGCGAGGGCGGGTCGCTAGTATAATAACAATAAAACAAAGTCGCTTCCCGCTGTCTGTCTGTCCCTATGTATGCTTGGATCTTTAAAACTACGCAACGGATTTTGATGCGGTTTTCTTAATAGATAGAGTGATTCAAGAGGAAGGTTTTTATGTATAATAAATTCTGTTTTGTGTACGAGTGTTAGTCCAAAACTGTACAATTTGAGAACTACAATTTATTTTTGTCGTAAAAATTAACGTAATTTTACATACAATACCTGCCAGTCAAGTGCCTTCTGAATTATACCCATTCTTACTCAACGTAAGGATGGATTCAAAAATTTCACAACATTATAAGGAAATCAATGTTTTGCAAGACTTCTTGCATAAGACTCTATACATTTTGGGGGAACACAACGACTCCGCGATCTAACTTACGCCCAGCGCCATCTATCGAAACGTAGGGAACTGCTGCGTGTCGACTCCTGGATAAAAAAAAACCATGCTTATGAAGGTTCAGAAAGGACCAATAAAGTCAAACTGCTGAATTGTGAGAATTAAGATTATCCTGTGTTATCCTAATGTAATAATAATAACAATAAAACAAAGTCGCTTCCCGCTGTCTGTCTGTCCCTATGTATGCTTGGATCTTTAAAACTACGCAACGGATTTTGATGCGGTTTTCTTAATAGATAAAGTGATTCAAGAGGAAGGTTTTTATGTATAATAAATTCTGTTTTGTGTACGAGTGTTAGTCCAAAACTGTACAATTTGAGAACTACAATTTGTTTTTGTCGTAAAAATTAACGTAATTTTACATACAATACCTGCCAGTCAGTGCCTTCTGAATTATACCCATTCTTACTCAACGTAAGGATGGATTCAAAAATTTCACAACATTATAAGGAAATCAATGTTTTGCAAGACTTCTTGCATAAGACTCTATACATTTTGGGGGAACACAACGACTCCGCGATCTAACTTACGCCCAGCGCCATCTATCGAAACGTAGGGAACTGCTGCGTGTCGACTCCTGGATAAAAAAAACCATGCTTATGAAGGTTCAGAAAGGACCAATAAAGTCAAACTGCTGAATTGTGAGAATTAAGATTATCCTGTGTTATCCTAATGTAATAATCACTACATATTATAAAACAAAGTCGCTTCCCGCTACCGCTTCGCTTCTATGTATGCTTAGATATTTAAAACTACGCAACGGATTTTGATGCGGTTTTCTTAATACACTTGAGAGCAAAGAAATCGAGCCACTTAGTACTGAATTTCCATAGAAAGTGGCTCGATTTATTTGCTCCCCAATATAGATAGAGTGATTCAAGAGGAAGGTTTTTATGTATAATAAATTCTGTTTTGTGTAAGAGTGTTACAGAAAACTCACATAAACCGAAACGAAGCGAAGGCGGGTCTCTATAGTAAGTGTATAAAACTTTAGGTACCTAGTATGGTAGGAAATAGAAATCAAATGTTTAAAAAAAATCTGGGTAGGTACCTACTTGCTTATGTTTATGGACACTAAGCCGATTCCACATCAGTTGTACTTTATCTGCCTTTAGGAAGACCTAACACGGAAGGTTAACATTTAACAGGTAGGTATTGTGTAAACTAAACACACATATTGTGTGTCGATTATACTGGGTATGACCATATTACTTTTGACGTGTTATTGTATTGCCTACGTTATCATAGTTCTTATTTACATTATAGTAATAGAGGACGAGTTAAGAACATACATACATACATACATAAACTCACGCCTTTATTCCAGGGTAGGCAGAGCTACAGAATTACCAACAACTCTAAAATTTGTTATTAATTCTGTAAACACATTTTGCACTTTTAGGCTAAGATGTTTACCAGTGTATGTATGTGTGTGTGTGTGTGTGTGTGTGTGTGTGTGTGTGTGTGTGTGTGTGTGTGTGTGTGTGTGTGTGTGTGTGTGTGTGTGTGTGTGTGTGTGTGTGTGTGTGTGTGTGTGTGTGTAGTGTATGTGTGTGTGTGTGTAGTGTGTGTGTATTAGAACAATACGAAATAATTATGTCTAAAGTAATATGGTTTTACCGAGTAGTATAGAGCCAGAGCCCTTATTCTACGCTCGCTTCTGCCCGCGACTTCGTCCGCGTACATTTCGATTATCGTTATAAATATATTTTCCGCGGTGTAAATCCGGGTATAAGCTATGCCCATTCTTAATTTCATCCAAATCCGTCCAGCCGTTGCAGCGTGAAGGAGTAACAGACTAACACACACACACAGTCTTGCACATTTATAATGCCACGGCCGCTACTGTCGAGTTAATAAGAGCGATCATAACGTTGATAAGACGATAGCAATAGGTGTAAAGACAATCTAGATAAAAAAAGCTTAGTTTAAAATGGCAGGTAAGTCAGCCCACCTAAAGTCGTAGTTGTATCTGTTATCTTTGCATTTTTGATGGCTGTTTTTAGTATTTTACTTAACCCATTATAAGATAAATTATTTGATTATTTCAATTTATTTTGAATCCTAATGTATCCATACTAATATTATAAATGGGTGCGTATCTACTCACATACCTTTTTAAGTCCTATTATCGGAAGTCCGAAAATGTTTGTCATACCATTTTACATCATAATGATCACTCTTCATATTTTTTTTAGTACTAACGATCGGAACTCATAATCATCTGAATTCATAACGCCAATATTAATGAAGCCGTATAATTTTCACCATTTCTTAAATATCTTACGTGTAATAAGGTTAGGTTAGGTTAGGTTAGATTTATAAAAAATCTCAAAAAGTAACGATTCCTAAAAAAAAATGCATTATGAATTGCAATAATTATGACTTAAAAAGTATGAAGATAAAAGTATGAGGAAAAAAATTATGAAGAGTGATTATTATGAATACAAATCGGTAAGAAAACAAAAAATAGGAAAAAAAAAATTATGTGAGTCAATATGGACCTATTATAAATGCAAAAGTATGTCTGTCTGTGTATGTCTGTTACCTCTTCACGCTTAAACCGCTGAACCGATTTAGGTGAAATTTGGTGCAAAGATTTTGAATCCCGGGAAAGGACATAGGATAGTGGTTTTCCCGAAATTCATCTCCTAAGGGGGTGAAATAGAGGGTGAAAATTTGTATGGAGCTACGATATAAACGAGTTCCACGCGGACGAAGTCGCGGGCAGAAGCTAGTAAAACCATAAAGCACACATTCAAACACGACATAGGGTATCAAAAGAGACCGCTAGTCTATAATGGGGCATACATACATACATACATAAACTCACGCCTTTATTCCCAGAGTGGGGTAGGCAGAGCTACAGAATTACCAACAACTCTAAAAACTTGATAATAATTCTGTAACCGCATTTTGCACTTTTAGGCTAAGATGTTTACCTGTGTATTAGTGACAGGTTGCAAGCCCATCGCCTAACAGTACTATACGGCTTTATTCCCTTAGCCGTCTCTTACGACATCCACGGGAAGATATGGAGTGGCGCTATTCTAACCCGGCAACCACACGGGTAATGGGGCATTTGATTTGTTTAAAATTTCTAGTTAATAGAAGCGATAATTTTACAATCACTGGGTGTCAATAACTGCTATTTAGTGGACGCTAATAGCCGAGTTGGCTGAGTCCGTCGTCGTTAACAAAATTGTTATAATAACAAAAAAGATAAAAAATGCAAGGTTCCGTAACTTCTACTGTAAGCTTATTTTAGTTTAATTTGAAGACTGTTTTTTCATAAACAGCTTTAAAAAAAACTAAAGTACTTATGTATTATTAAAAAGAAGGTTAATGGTAACTTAAAATGTTCTGTAGGTTTTTCTTACGCGTGTAACACAATGCAACATTGGATAGGTCCTTGATAGTAACATCGCGGCTTATGTTTTAATTTTTAATTTATGGACTTACTACTTAAAAACTAAAACTTAAATAAGTAGTGTACTTAGGCCTTTTAGACGGTATTGATTATGGCAAGCTTCAAACAATTATATGTATGTATGTATATGTCTGTATTCCGCGTGTCTATGTAGGAATGTTTGTATCTTCGCCATTATTTCAATAACTACTGCGCCCGAAAAATCGTGTTTATTTTTACCTTTTTTGAGGTTCCATAACCATAATGGCAAAAACATATTCACAGTCAATCCGACGTAGAGGCACCAGCGTACGTGCCTCCGTACGCAAGAAGGAACGGATATACCGGCACGAAAACCGGCCACGCGGGCCCGAATACCGGATATACCGGCACGAAAACCGGACGCCCTGGGACGAAAACCGGTTATACCCCCACGAAAACCGGTTCCAGGGGCGGGTCTTCGTCATCTCAGTCGGGATACTCCGAGTCGAGGACCTGGTATTCAAATTCTGGTCAAGCGTAAGTATTGTTTTTCATACAAAATGTTATATTTCAGGAAATATGAATTGGCCTTCTCGATCTTCACTAAGATCTCTTTGTTCATATCAAACAAAAGGTACTTAGTATCTAATCGTAAAACGATTGATATTTAGTCGATGTTGACTTTAGCGAAAATTATATAAATTATTATGAGCTTGTTGGTGTTGCTGAGATAACGTGTAATATTTTTGTCTTCAGGCCATCGTATCAGGACCTTCAACATAATGCCAACCAGCCATACACAGCAGGTAATCTTTTTTGGAATTTATAAACTTATTTAAGATATACAGATCGAAAGTGAATGGATGGGTCGGAAGGGGCCGCCCTAGGCGTACTTTTTCGAGTCAAATCGGAGAAATACTGGAAAAGGCCCGAATCTTAAGTAGGTACCTACCCGAACATGCGTAGATGACTCGATGTATGAATGTCGAAGAAGCGAAAGAAATTTGTCAAGATCGTAGCAAGTGGAAAGAACTGGTCTCTGCCTACCCCTCTGGGAAACAGGCGTGATTTAATGTATGTATGTATGTATAAACTTATTTTAAAGCTGACAACAATAAGTACGATCACAGAATTTATTTGATAAGTTACTTTGACAATGGAAGCCCACGATTAATTTAACGTCTTTTCTATCCGGTTTCCGCATTAAATACTGAAAAACGGAACCCCATAGCGGACTTTGTTGTGTCTGTCTGTCAAGACCCTTTTTCTCCAACACGGCTAAAGTTATTGAGTTGAAATTTGGAATATTTGTAGTATTTAGCGGTCATTACAAACCTTTTTAATCTATTTTTGCAGCGAAAAAACCGAGTACCAACAAAAAAAAACTATATGATGGAATTTTAATGTCATCATATTTAATACCTAATTTGCTATTTTGCAATCCTCTAACTATTAAATAATATTGCAAAACAGCAAGAGCTCAACATCCATTCAACATACCAATTCTACGTACCTAAATGTATTATCATAGCGTGGGTGTATCAGACGGATGTCACACTAAATCCCTGCTTCGTGTGATTGTTATTCGCGCTAAACTTGATAACTGGCGACCCATATAAGCCAATGTCGTTTTATGCACTGATAGCTATGCAAGCGCATTTGGGTCAAGGATGATTCAAATTATGTCCCTTTACCTACCTTACCATTTTACGAGTAGAACGATTCCAACCAGCGGGCCTATTGTCTAACGCACTGGCAATCACGATCGGTTTCATTTTGAAAATCGAAGGCTTGTCTGCATACAAAATGAAATCAGTTGTTCCACTTTGAAGTCGACTGCGATTGCGAGTGCAGTGACCCAAGACACATAGAAGTAAAGAAGTTTCTCTACATATAGACCAGCACCCCTTTGAAAAACAATAAAATAATATTATGGTTCCTATTCGGAATCTATGTCTTGAATGTAACATTGCTTACGCATACGCCATCTACCGTCCAGTAGCCAAACCAACATGGTACCGCCACTCACCGCCACTCACCGCTAGATGACAGCATCGTCGGAGAAAACGTACTTAGCGCGGCCAAGACACAGTCAAGGCCACGCTAACTCATACTCGTCCTGCAACCGCTTTCTTCTCGGTCTCGGGTACTATAATATTATAGGGGCAATTATGCCCTTGTCCTACCGAAGGTGCGTTATAAAGAGAGGGACTTTTGGGCTCATCGCGCCGCAGCACACTTTGCCAACTTCGTTTTTCTATCACAGCTGCCCAGTGTGAGCCCGAATGCAAGAACAACGGTATCTGCATTGATACAAACACGTGCCACTGCCCGCCCAACTTCCATGGGCGGTACTGCGAGTTCGAGAAGCGTCCATGCCTCACCCACCCGCCCCTGCCGATGAACTCCGTGAGGAAGTGCAGCGATGAGTACGTTATTCCATCATATAACCTTAAGCTTAGGCTACGCTGAGTCGTGTGATCCATGTCACTTCAACCTTTTAACCTGCTGAGGCTCCTTGTACTAAAAAATAGTACATAATACTGCCATTGAAATAAAGATCTAGTGCAAATGAAGTAAAGTGGAATTCGATGTTTTGCTTGTAAGATACACTATTACTTTGGTATTTTAAAAAATATCAGGCTTTGCGAATATGATATCCAACGACGGAGGGATTTGTTCCTTGGGACTTGGTCAATTTGCGTGAGATTGTCTCCTTATATTTGTTTAATTTATTTATTTATTTACTTAGATATCACCTTTTGGCTAAGTTGAGCGGTGCTGTCGTATTGGAGCAGAGCAGTGCAGTAGTTAAGGCTGTAAATGTTTTTGAAAATTTAAAACAATAAGTTCCTATCCATAATCAATAAATAACTAAGTCAAAGGTTTCTTATAATTTTCGCGACAGTTATTTTACTCCATCCGTAGATTTAGATCTTGAGGAAGATAGACGGGTTATTTGCGGACGATTTTAAATTTTAATGATTCGAAACTTAGTGAGAAACTGAGGTACTCGTAACATGGAAGCAAGTGTGCCCAGGCTTGCTGTTTTTATCAACCTGAATACTATTCATACCTTCCTTATTCCTTCTAATCCCTAATGTGTATTTTACACATTGCCTTCCAGAATGTGCACCATATCCTGCCTGGCTGGCCACAAGTTCATCGACGGCTCGACGGTCGCTAACATGCGTTGCGTGGAAGGCCAGTGGCAGCCGACGCGGGCTGACTTCACCTCCATACCCGACTGCGAGCCTGAGTGCAGCCCCCCTTGCCTGAACGGGGGCGTGTGTCTGGCTGTGAACACCTGCCAATGCCCCACGGAGTATAGGGGGCCGCAGTGCGAGTACTGTAAGTATAATGTCCGTATAACCTGTGTGACAGACCACAAGACTGCGAGCCTGAATGCAGCCCCCCTTGTCTGAACAGGGGCGTGTGTCTGGCTGTGAACACTTGCCAATACCCTACGGTGTATAGGGGCCGCAATGCGAGTACTGTAAGTGCAGTTCACTTTTAATCTTCATGATAGGGCACAAGTTTAGGTGCGACGGCTAAGCAAGAGTTGTTTTTTATGATGTGGAAAAGGGAAACCAGTTTTGTAAGCACCTGATGGTAAGTGGCCTTTTAGGCTTTTGAATATAACATGCATGCGTAAGGTCTGCATAAGCTGTGTGATAGGCTACAAGTTGTTTCTAGTCAATATGCGTGGATGGCCAGTGGGAGCCGACGCGCGCTGACCTGCCTTGCATAATTTGTGGTGACACCTTGTGCACCAGTGCAATGTCATTCTGGATTGCTCCCAACGTCTTACCCTTTAATCAGCAGCCAATGCATTGTTTTCCAGTGTGGGGTAAGAAAACCGTCGAAATTACTAATCACTTGTTTGGAAGTATTCTATCTTAGTCGCTATCTAGTCTAATCTAGACCGATTCTCTTTTCCTGCAAAATAACCCCTACTGGGTTTCTGTGTTCTCTCTATAATGGCCGTTACCACCTGACAGTGACCGACGGAGAGAAGGGGGCTGGAGCCGCAGCGCCAGTACTGTGAGCGTGGTACAGATACCGGAACGGATGCAGATGATATGTGAAAAGTCGGTCAAGTGCATGACGGGCCGTGCTCAATACTGGGTATTAAGGGTCGTACTTGTAAATATGCACGTATATGTCAAATTCCTACAGCCTAATGATTATTTTTTTACTCTTATTCTACTATTCACAAAACTATATATACCCAAATGAGTTTGTGAGGATATTTGGATGATTTCAATCACGTATGTACGATCGGCTATGGTTATCCTGTGCACTGATTAAGTATACATCCTGCGTGCTCTAAGCAAGGTGCTTGAGCTTGACTGTCTTGTCTCGTGACACCTTAATAAGTTTGAAGGAAAATAATATTTAATTTTGGTAGCAACTTTGTATTTGACATTAATTCGTGAAACATAAAACGTGACACTAGTATACTAAGCCCACTGAGCGGATTCGGATGTAACTTTGGCACAGTCCATGTCTTTAATAAAGACAGAAAATATATCTTAATCCGGAGAATCCAAAAGTTCCCGTGGGAACGACGTTAAACAAATCCTAAACACGAATCAATATTTTTCTTCCAGCAACTTCCGCATGCGACTTCCGCGCCTTGTCGTTCAACGGTAACTACAAATGTCGCGGCGACGCCGAGGAGTTCTCCTGCCGGCTGAGCTGCCCGGAGCGCGCCTCCCCCTCCTCCCCCCTCGCGGACCGGTACACGTGCCTCTACTCCACGGGCGTGTTTACCCCCCAGCCAATACCGCACTGCGTGTTTAGTAAGTGCACACTTTTCAGACAACGGACTGAAAGACATAAGGATTGACGAAGTAATTAGTTTTATTTAGTATTCTTATTCATAAACGCGTGTACCCTTTGAGATAGAAATACAGTACAAACCGATCAAGTCAGACATCACCTTTAGCAGACAAAGCTGCTGTCATTGAGTGTTATATATTTTTTTAATTATATTTTGAAGTTGCGGTCCAACACAAGCAGTTTGTGTTTTTTTTTATCCTTCTAATATTTATTATATCCTAAGGGTTTTATTATACCTATGCTGAATTTCATATTGTATCTTTTTTTTACAGATGAGGTCGTTATTGTTACACCCAGTACTCATGATTCAGGACACAGTAGAGTAAGTTGGTTTATACGATGTTCTTTTTTTAATATACTTACCGTCAACTTGATCGTCATCATTAAACCCAAAATACTTGAGATTTTTTAATCCTTTTTCCATAAACTTGAAAATTGCATTGTTTGGTAGTTTTGTAAAACTTGCCGCTTTTTAGTTTCAAAACAGTCAAATTCACCGCTTTTTATTTTTAGAACAGTATAACAAATACCGACTAAAATATTGGAGTTCTTCATCATTTAAGTGGACACTATCAACTTATTGATCTTTACTTGAAGTTTAAGTTTAGAAAAAAAACTACAACGCTTTTTAAACCAATATTTTAAAAGCAACCTCGTTTTCAGACCTACTACGAAACGTACTATCACAATGAAAGCGAAAGTCACAGCCAAACTCACAATGAAGTTTCCTCCCACGGATCGGAGCACGGCTCGTTCGGGTACGGGAACTATGGCGTGGAGGGGAACCACGTCAACATTGTGGTGCAAGATGTGACGCCCAAAGGGGGCACCTGCTTGACCTGGGCTGGGGTCCATTATAAAACCTTCGATGGGAAGATCTATAGGTACGTACTAGAACGAAATGTAATTAATATTTACCTACAACTCATTTATACGCACATTGACACAATTTCGAAACTTGTTTTAACTCTATGTACCTTTTTAAGTATTTATTTCTCTATAAGTATAAGTATTAGCAGCTTGAAGTGGCAGTGGGCCGGCCATTTGTGCCGCAGAACCGATAATCGCTGGAGTTATCGTATTCTTGAGTGGAGACCGCGAATCGGCAAACGTAGTGTAGGACGCCCTCAGACTAGGTGGAGTGACGATCTTCGCAAGGTGGCTGCCAAGAGCTGGATGAGAGTGGCCACGAATCGTGCTCGTTGGCGTGCAATGGGAGAGGCCTATGTCCAGCAGTGGACTAATATAGGCTGATGATGATGATGATGATGATGATGAAGTATGAGTATTTATATAGCATCGTGGTTGTCTAGTACCCGTAGTCTTAGGGACTAGACCAATTTGTGTGAGAACGTATTAATTGCCTTTACTGTGTGTCCCACAATAAAATTTGCATTAATTTATTTTTTAAGATTAAAAAAAGACATTGATCGCTGTGAGCCATATCAGAATAAAGTTAAATATTTCGGCTCATAATATGAGTTCTTTTGATAAAAAAATTTTTTTTTTAAGGCGTCGTACAAATCTAGGCTCATTTTTCTGTCTGCACCAACATTTATGATTGCGAATGTCTTTGGGCCCAGAGCCCATTTACCTTCCATTGCTGCATCGCCATTCCTTTCTCCATGATATGTGGTGTTTCCAGCTTCGAATCCCCGTGCCAACACATCCTGGTCCGGGACGTGTCCAACCACGCTTACACCGTAGCTGTGAAGCAGGGCCAGTGTGAGAGGACGGAGTACTGTCCGCTGGAGCTCACGGTGTATCTGGAGGACAAGCCTTTCGTACTGGCGGTTGGAGGTACGTATATATACTCCTTTAGTTTAAACTTACATAGAGGGTAATGTATATATTTTTATTTTTGCAGAGGTAGAATCAAAAAATAGAGGGTTCTATATAATTTTGTCGCAGTGACCTTTAGTTTGATTGATGACATGATTCTATGATTCTATTTTCAGGGGTTCCGTTTTGTCAATTGTATGTTTGTAATGGTTATATGAGAATATGCATATAGATGTCGATTTTTCGTGACCTCATGAAGGCTTGACAGATTAAGTAATGAGCGGTTTCCTTGAACTGGTCTTTATCCAATAATCTCTAACGCTATATTTAACGTTTAATCTTCAAATTGTGATACTAGTGCAACCTATTTTAAAGGAGGGCTTCGATGGTTTATTAGTTTGAATTTCATGTTTCAAGGTACAACTTCTCAATTCTGATGCCGCAGGGAACGTGGTTTTTAAAGCTTGCTTGACATTACCCCTTGACTATTTTTAACATTGTTTGGTAAGGTCTTCCGAGCTTCAGTTTCATTTCGGCTCAATATTCCATAAAGTAGCTGTTGTACACTTTAGTTCTGTGTCACTTTAACCTTATATTTGAACTGCTGCACTAATCTGCCAAATGCGTTAAGTGACAAGGTACAAAAGAGTGCAGCTATTTACGGCGGACTGTTCGAGATAAGTTTTGATTGCAGAAGAAGAAGGCACGGTGACGTTCCGGAGCACGCGCCGGCTACTGCCCATCCCCGCGTCTCTGCCCGGCATCCGCGTGTCCATGCCAGGCGACTACGTCGTAGTCAACCTGGACTCCGCCGGCATAGTCATCAAATGGGACACCAACGTGAGTGATTTCAATATGAGCCATATTGGATTACAGCTTTTGCAGGGCAACTTTAATTTTAACACACAGAATTTTTTTTTAACTTTCCGTAGGTACATTGACGCAATTCTGCATCATGTCTGCGGTTTTAGTTACATTATAACATGTCATTGTTTTAATATTTGACGACACGTTAGCCAAGGCTACGCTAACCTCGTCCTAAGTTCAAATCCTGGGTAGGGCAGATATGTGTGTGACGAGCGCCAGTATTTGTTCCTGACTCTTGGATGTATTCTATATGTTTAAGTAGGTATATATTTATCTGTACAAGTATGTTCATCGTTGTTTAGTACTAATAGTACAAGCCTAGAGCTTAGTTTGGCACTAGGTCAGTTTGTGTGAATTGTCCCCTAATATTTATTTATTTTCCTACTCCTTTATCTGTCATTTATATAGTCACGAACACTAATATAAGAACATACATAATATGTCCGCAGAATAATCCAGAGAAAAGTCTATCTTGTCTATGCCCCAAAACAGCACTTGTGCGTTTTTGAGATAAAACGATACGGCCAGCTGCCAAAGCTTAGCGTTGCACAATCGATTTAATCATATTTTAACGATTGTGAAATAGGGACTATAAATCACCTAATGTTTTGAGAAATGATTTCAGTTACCTGATTGGTCGATTTTAAAATAGCTGTATTCTGGTTGGTTGATACGAAATACAAAGTTTTTTTGAAAGATTTAAATTAGTTAAAGAGAAACACGTACCTAAAAGAACCTATCATTCCGTTTGACAGTCAATGTGTATTGTGATTGGTGGATTTAATTTGGTGAAGTATTCTGATTGGTCAAATTAAAATGTTTTGGAATTGTAAATAATTCTATTTTCCATTCCGTCAATTTAAAAACAAAGTAAACCATAGACACATATTTTGTCATTTTCTTGTTTCCCGCTCGTTTGTTGTTCTTTACTTCGTTTGTAAGTTTTTTCGCTTAGTTTTGCATTTCATTTGAAACCTAGTCGTAGAAAAAGTATTGTACCTATGCAACGGTGTATAACTAAGTCAAAAAACACTCGTGGCGCTTACCTTTACGATGTTCGCCTTCGGCTCACATCGTAACACACGCCACTCATATTTTTTGACCTCTCTTATACAACTATTGCATAAACTACTATTATTTCCAGAATGTGGTAGTGATCGAGGCTTCCGTGGTGCTCTGGAACAACACGCAGGGTCTGTGCGGGACCCTGGATGGAAACCCGGAGAACGACCTGATGACTCGAGAGGGCTCCCCAGCTCAGACAAAGTCCGTGCTAGCGGCGTCGTGGCAACTCAATAAGATCGGAGGTATGGATGTTGTATAGTTAGTTACTTTGTAATAATCATCATTTATCATAATTATTTTAGCCGATTGCAGATAACATACCTCTTTTATTGTCACGCTACTTTTATTAGCATAAAATAAAATCGGCCCCGAAATCGATCCTTGTGGTATACCCTATACCCACATTTGACTCGGGGGATTGCGTTTTGTTGAACCTACCCGCGGCGTTTTGTTTGACAGGTATGTTGATATAAAATCATATTCGCTGTTTAATACCAAAATGGTTAAGCTTTCTCGATAATTAATCAAAATAAACGCAATGAAACGCTTTCAATAAGTCACAATAAAGTCTAATAAAATTGCACTTCGACTGCCTAGTGACTTTTAACAGGCATCAAAAACAAGTTTTAGGAAAGAAGTGCTTTCAAGGTGGTTTGGAAGAAAATATGTTTCTTCTCCACATAGCCTTTGCTCCCGACGTTGTCCGAGTAGAGCTCGTTTTTGGCCTTTCCAACGAAACAATTAATTTTTCAGAGATTAAAATATACGTCCTAATCCTGAATTCTGTTAAAACGATAATCATCCACACACATCCTCACAACCATTACCATTTTTCAGTGGTTTAATATTTCGGTGTCAGAAAAAAACAATAGATGCTACATCTACAAAATTATTTCAGACGTATGTGACAGCAGCCCGTCTGAGCCCAGTGCGTGCGCATCCAAGACTGATGACGACATGAGGAGAGCTCAGCAGTTCTGTACTAAAGTATTCAGTAAGGAGAAGTTCAGGAAATGCTCCAGGGTAATTTAATTTGATATTTAAATTATTCAGTTTCTAGTTCTTTTTTTATGTTCTCTGTAGATGTTTTGAATTGTTACCAGTAAGGAGCCACTCGTGTTCGTGAAACGGAAAGATTTGAAGTCCATCTAGAATTTTTGGGATTTCCGTTTATAGCCTTTTTTCTTTGCACGATAACTTTTAATTTTATATTTCTAGATATTTGGTAAAAAAAATAAGTTTTTCAAGTGGCTATCATTCTGCATGATTTTGTTTTATCACTTTATCAACGGTAGTTCTTCCCTTCTTGTTTGCAGGTCATGGACGTGACTCAACTGCTAGAAACTTGTCAGTGGGACTACTGCGCCTGCACAACTAGCCTGAGTAAGTCAATTTACACTTTAGTATTTTTTTTCAAACCTTATTATATCCTTGAAATTTGCCGGTGGCCTGTATGTATGGTTCTTTGTTCCCTTATAAAGGCTGTACGGATGGCCCGATTTCGACAAGCGAGGTATCTTTAAATTCGTCTTAGCGTCGCGGGTCTCATAGGGGACTCTTTTTTATGTGAAATTGGCGAAATAAAAAATCACTGCTTAAATGCTAAAGCGCCTCAAAACAAAAACAGACATAGTTTGATTTAAAACTTTAAGTATATAGCATTCCGAATTTAAATGCAACACAAACACATTTTGATTTGAGGCCATTTAGTATTTAAGCAACGAAATATGTGATAAACAAACATTATATTGACGACATTATCCAAACAGCAGTTGGCTTTTAAAAGCTTAATTTTTGTTAGACTTCTTAATGTAATGATTGAATCCAGGTCCGGAGCAGTGCGCCTGCAACACGGTGTCGGTGTACGCGAGGGAGTGCCAGCGGCTCGGCGTGACAGAGATGAAGGATTGGCGTGATGCCGATACTTGCCGTGAGTAGCATTTTAGCAGCAGCAGAGCAGGGGGATTATTACGACATGACAATGTAGTTCATTTTACGGCGAGCAAAAAGGACAGAGCTATGTCAGTTATATAGCTATATCTCTTTCTCACAGCGTAATCTGAACTGAATAGATATGTTATAATAACCCCCCAGGGCCTGTACATTTGTTTAAGAAGATTGTCAGACGACCATTAAATGGCGTAACTTAAAAAGAAACATACAAATTTAGCCCCGGGCGATAACTTTTTAAACACTCTAAATCAAGTCCGAAATCCCGATCTTTGAATTGTTTTGAAAAACTAGGTCAGTAGGTACGTAATCGTTTTTTTTTCTTTTTTGATAAAATATTTTCTTAGTAAGGAAAACGTACAGACCTAGTTTTTCAAAATATCTACAACATATTAAAAATTGGACTATATTTAAGGGGACAGAAACGTTATCGTATTTAGTATGAAATTACAACATAACTTCCCGTCCTCCAGCCATGCACTGCCCTGAAGGCAAGTTGTACAAGTCCTGCGGGCCCGACCACCAGCCCAGCTGCCAGTTCCCTCTGCTGGACTCCACGGACAATACCACCTGCGTGGAGGGCTGCTTCTGCCCCGAGGGTCTGCTCCTCGAGGCTGGCAAGTGCGTGGCAAAAGCGGAGTGCCCCTGCAGGCTGAGGAACAAGAGCTTCAAGCCAGGCAGCGTGGTGCCTAAGGACTGTAATACGTGGTAAGTAGTGATGGGCGATTTCTGCACATTGCACAACTTTCCTTAACTGCAAAAATTACAGCATCTGAAAGTTACATAATTAGATGGAAATTATTGTAACACAAGTAAATTTCGTTTAAATTTCATGAAAAGTTGGGTAACATGTCGAATCGATAGTAATTTTCAGAAATAAAACGATTTCACTTTGGTCATTTTCAGAATATTGCTTGAAATTCTAGGTGAAAGTTTCACTTTTGAAACTTATAGAATATTGCAGAAAAAATGTAAGTTTCACTTTTAAAACTTACAAGTGGCCCATCACTAGTGGTAAGTTGGGATATTAGGTGATGATTATTCTAGAGATTCAAAATTCAAAATTCAAAATGAGGTCACTATTTTCAATGTAGTAATTGAGTGCTGCCTTCACGGTTTTGATGTGCGAGGCAGATACATTACATGAAACAAAAGTCAAACGTTTTGTAGGTAAAATGCGAAACAAGAGACCTCCGAACTTCTCCCAAATCCAGACTTTTTCATGAGAAGATAATTTCTCTAAACATCTTCGCTCAGGCATCCCTTTAAGTGAATATCATCGATGTTGCGCGTTTTGCACAAGTCCAATCTTATACCCATTAACAGTCTTTGATTCTTGTGTTCTGGTATTGCGTTACAACAAAAATACTCGTAGTTTTCGTATTAACAAAATGGCAACGGATTTTCAGTCTTGAGATTGCAATCTTTAGATTAGAAATGTCCGTGGGTCTTAGAGCCCACTTACAATCAGGCCTATGTGTTGGTTTTCCTTCTCCATAAAAAAGTAGAATCGTGACCACCGACACGGAAAGAGCTAAATAATCAATGTTTACCCCATTGATCACCCTAGTTAGATCCAGCGAACTCCGCACTTCAAGCCCTACACTTGCTTGCTACGATTAGAGCTTGTCTTTTGTATAAGGTAGTTTGTGTGCGAATAACTCCGATCTATTGAGCTAAGAATGCATGTTCGGACTACACAGACGCTGATCTTTTGATATTGCGTCTTCTTATTATTATTCGGTAATCCAGCACATGTCAAGCTGGCGAGTGGACCTGCACGGCGGTCCCGTGCGGCGCGCGCTGCGGCGCCGTGGGAGACCCGCATTATACCACATTCGACGGGCTGCGATACGACTTCATGGGCCACTGCACTTACACGCTGCTGCAGGCTGAGAATGTCACCATTGAGGTGGAAAACGTGGCGTGCTCCGGGGCTATCAGTGAGGTAAGTGAACAGTATCAGAGAATGTTATTGCTATCATTTAATACTTATTCCATGTAGACCGTGTAGGTTAAGTGGGAATCAAGTCGATCCAAAAATTATCATGTTTTGTAAGTCGGTATGAAAATGTTCGTCACTTTTCGACTATATTTCAATGCTGTTAAAATCCAAAGGTGACGAACCTTTTCATACCGCGACTATACAACCAAACTGAATGAATTTATGTTGAGAAGATAACATAATATGACCTTGGGTGGTAGTTCCGATCGTGTAGAACATGCCGTGTCGACTAACTCTTCGGTGCGAACGTAGTTTCATTTTATTTTCACTGCTTTCGCATGTCATACCATTTTTGTACAGGCTAAATATTAAACTACCAAGACAATACCAGATACTTAACACTTAATTAATATTATTAAATGAGACTTTGTTCGTTCCGTCACGATTCAAAGCCTCTACCAATCGATGTGATATTTCGACGTATGGAAACAAACACAGGATAATATTTACTCAGGATCAAAATAACAGTTTTAAATGATAAACATGTGCTCAGACAAAAGCAATAAAAAAAACATCTTTATCCAGGAGATGAACCTTCAACACTACAGCGGCGAAGGCAAGCCGTCCTGCACCAAGGCTGTGATCCTTAAGTACAACGGCGTAGATCTGCACCTGAAGCAGGGTGGCTTCATCCTGGCCAACGGCAGGGAGGTGGCAACGCTGCCCGTACACGTGGGAGATGTCCTGATCAGAGCTGCTTCTTCGCTCTTCCTCATCGGTATTTACAACAACGAGTTAGGACTGATATTTCAATACCCAGTCAAAACTATGTGGCATACAAAAATTAACTACGTCCTCTCCTTTCACATGACAAAGGAAATAAAGTGATAACTTTAGCGGTAAAAATTTTGGATTCGAAAGAACGCCCGTTAAAAGTGAAAATATTATTATGTCTTTACGAATACTGAATTAACTGGCTTATAACTCTTTCAGTGCAACTGCCCAATGGACTCGACTTGTGGTGGGACAGCAACACCAGGGTGTTCGTTGACGTACCGGCGGAATTCCACGACAAAACCAAGGTAGTATTCATTGTTTATATACCACAATATTGATGGTGTAATAAAACAATACTGTTATTACTAATTCCCCGTGTGGTAGCCGGATTAGAATAGTGCCACTCCGTATCTTTCCGTGGATGTCGTAAAAGCCGACTAAGGTAATAAAGGCATGTAGTATTGTTAGGCGATGGGCTTGCAACCTGTCACTAATACACTGGTAAACATCTTCGCCTAAGTGTGCAAAATGTGGTTACAGAATTATCAAAAAGTTTTTATAGTTGTTGGAAATTCTGCAGCGCTCTGCCTACCCCACTCTGGGAATAAAGGCGTGAGTTTATGTATGTATGTATGTATGTGTTATTACTATTCCGTAATACGCAACAAATCATTTTAGTATAGTTTTACTGCTATCAGCATTATCAATATTTAGAAAAACATCGATAATATTGGTTGAAACTTCTTGGTTGTGTAATGTGTCTGTATTCACTTCATATCCACCTTGTTTGTAGTACGCAATATTTATGTTTCTGTTCCTTTCGTATTTTATTATTTTTAAGGTGTTTTTTACAAATGTAGTGAATAAACATGCAATGTCGTTTTTAGTTAATAAAATTCTAATTATGTTGCTATCTTAGTTAGCTTTAGTATTCATCGGTAAGCTAATAGAAAATGCGAGACGAATACAAACTTTTCGGACCAAGTTCTGCAGTCATAGTAAAAAAAAAAACCGGGCAAGAGCATGTCGGACCATGCTCAGTGTAGGGTTCCGAAGCCGTAACGACAAACACAAAAAACTATCTCAAAAATCAACATATATGAACCAATTTTCTATTTAAAGTTATTTGGCGCTGTCTTAGATGATTTTTAGTAGGTATAAACACTTTAGTCGCCTGTATCTCAGGAACTAATCATGTCTACATAGCCGTGATAGTTTTCCTTTAAAATTCGTTATATGCGCTTTCGTTGAAGATTTTTTTCAGATTTTTAGTATTTGTAGTTTTTTTATTAAGACTTTCACTAAGACCCCAGTTACAATGTCGTACTTATGCACTACAAAGTCCGTTTTCCTCAGGGTCTCTGCGGCACTTTCAACCTGAACCAAAGGGACGACTTCCTAACCCCCGAGGGTGACACGGAGCAGTCGGCCCTGGCCTTCGCCAACAAGTGGAAGACCAGGGAGCTGTGCCAGGACATCGACACCACGGAGCCGGAGCACCCGTGCACGGCCAACATCGAGAACAAAGGAGCTGCCGAGAATTACTGCAAGAAGCTGATGAGCTCGCTGTTCGAGCGTAAGTTATAAACAGAGGGCCCAGACAAGATGCATTACGCCAACTATCTTTTCTATTCGTTTAGTTTTTAAACCAATCGCGTCACTGGTAGATCACGTGATTTTTCGTATCACGTCATCTACCAGTGACGCGATTGGTTTAAAAACTAAACGAAGATAAACGCTTGCTAGCGTAGTGCATCTTGTCTGGGCCATCAGAGCCTGGAATTTCCGCAGCAAGACAAAAGACTGTCGCAATCTAGCTAGTTTTATAAACACATTTTTATCGATATCTAGTATTATTATATAAAAAAAACATGCCGATATAGGTATTTACATTATTTTATAATCATTCGCGGCAGTTGTTTCATGTGTTATTCCAACTAAATCTATTCGTATCACTGTCAAAAACCAAATAAAATGTCATTTGCTGCTGTGTGACTGTGTATCGATCGTTTGTATTTCGCTCATTGAATACAAAACGGACACATTCCAAAATAATTTGCTCTTGTATTAAAAATCTTATATGAATAGCTTCAAATTTTAAAATGCAACACTGTCTCATTTTGTAATGTGTCCGTTTTGTATTCAATGAACGATTTGTAGATTGCGTCAGTCTTTTGTTTTTGCCGCGAAAATCCTCTGGTCATAATAGACCCATTGAAACGATGTAGGGTTATAGTTTGAACACAAACGTGGTTTACCTATAACCTATAGTCCGCGCGCGAGTTGAATGCAGTCAGGGCCTAAGGGGGACGGCTCCATGCCTCTCCTCTCCCGCGTGCAGTGTGCACTACACTGTATAGTGCCGTCCCGTACTAGCACATTCCTAAGCTCGGCATTTTTTTGTTAGTGATCTTGAGTAGCAAGTGTAAAAGCATAATATTGGTGTTATGTGTGAGGAAACTTACAGTAATCTAGCTATCGCTGCACTAAACAGAAGCACATGAGGTCAGCTCCACGCGTTTCTTTCAAGTTTAATTATAGTACAGTCACGAGCGTTTATTGGGACCCATTTCAAGAAAAATATGCTTGAAGTCGTCAATGTTATTAGAGATGTCAAGTCATTTGTAACTTTTAGGAAACTCAACGTTATTGTTGTAGAATGTCAGATTGACTTTGGACCTAAAGGTGGGTACGAAGTTAAATCTCATGACTGTATATTACTGCAGAGAGCAGTGAGTAAGTATACATACGAGTATGAGATAAAAGCACGAACCGTCAGGCGAGAGCTTTCAAATATACGAGTAGATCTGACACTTTCGTAGTTTTCCAGGAACTTCAACCTACTGGCTTCTCATTACTGGTGTTATGGCAAGATTACACAGCATTTGTGAGAAAATAATGTTTTTTTTTCAGCATGTCACTGGCACGTGTCAGTGACTCCGTTCTACGAGGAGTGCCTGTATGATATGTGCGCGTGCGCGGGAGACGCGTCGCGCTGCCTGTGCCCCATCCTCGGCGACTACGCCGCGGCCTGCGCGCGCGCCGGCGTGCTGATACAGTGGCGGTACAACGTCAGAGAGTGCGGTAGGTTTATACTCAGGTTAAAGTACCTACCCAAATACATTTTTCCCCAATATTTGTATACCCATTCGCGTTTGTCCCTATTTTTTTGTTTCCTAGCCGTTTGTTATTCTATTTTATTTTTCCATTCGCAAATTTTTTAGGTTATGTTAGTTCTGCAGCAGGTCCGAAGGACCAAGCACTTAGAAATAGTAGTTCTACAAAAGCGGATCTCGGCTATGTGGAATTTATATTTAAAACTTAAACTATTTTTTCTAGGGTTTTCCCTAGTATCAGTATCTATACAGTCGGAAATTGCTTTAGGACAAACTTAGTTTGGTCTAAGGGTGCATTAGGTAGGACAAATGACGAGGGATTCTAATATAAACCCTATAGCTATCGACAACGGATAGAATTTCATTCATTGTAATAGTTTTCAGCAATATGATTATGATAACCAAGCAAGGTGGGCTAAATCAAATTCCTATGCTAGTCCTGGTCTGGGATTTGTAGAAAAAGTTTTAATTTGCTTCATTGACGTTGATAGAAATCAGCTGTGGCGGCGGGCAGGAGTACACGGTGTGCGCTGATAGCTGTCAACGCACGTGCGCCGACGTGGCGTTGACTGCGCACACGCAGTGCAAGCCGCGCTGCGTCGAGGGCTGCGCATGCCCAGTTGGACAGGTAGAATATCGTATCCTGAATAATGTACAGTCGACGCCATAAATATGTTTACACTTTACTACCTCGTCTATTTAGCGTCATGTTTAAACTGCCATTTGAAATTGTCATAGCGGGTAAAGTGACGAGGTACTAAAGTCTAAACATATTTATGGCGTCGACTGTACAATTGATTTTGATAACGTATAATTAATAGTTATTTAATAAACTTAATGTAAAAGTAGCGATCATGACATATAAATCATTCCTACAACCGATTTGATCCTTAAAAGCACTTGATTATCGAGTAATAACGGTAAATTGGTTCGTTTAGTTGTGTTTACACCTTTGCCAATTGAAATTAGCACAGACTATAGGATATTCGAAAGATTATATTGAATATTTACATGCATACATACATTAAATCACGCTTGTTTCCCAGAGGGGTTGGCAGAGACCACTTCTTTCCATTTGCTACGATCTTGACAAATTTCTTTCGCTTCTTCCACATTCATACATCGAGTCATGCACGCACGTCGGTTTCAGGTACTTAAGATTCGGCCCTTTTCCAGTATTTCTCCCATTTGACTCGAAAAAGTACGCCTAGGGCGGCCCCTTCCGACCCGTCCACTCACTTTCGATCTGTATATCTCTTTCAATCTTTGTAACTACATCTTCTTTTATTCCAAATTTGTTTCTGACTATTATTGAACATTTATACTTGTATTTCGTAGGTGTTGAACGCTGGCAACCTTTGCGTGCCCTCGGGGCTGTGTCCCTGCTTCCATAAAGGAATGCAGTTCGACCCTGGATACAAGGAGGTTAGAGCGGGAAGGCGAGAGAGGGAGCTTTGGTAAGTCGACAACGTATTTTATTAAACAGGATGTAACTATGAATCATTTCACTGCAACCAATTTGTAGCTGACGCTGACTAGGCGGGATACATTAAATTAATGTGAATATACTTTTTCTAGTACATGCGTCGGCGCACGCTGGGAGTGCGTGCCGGCTTCGCCCCAGGATATCCAGAACTATCCACCAGCCGAGGACCTGAGAAGCAACTGCAGCAGCACCAACCATATGGAGTTCACCACGTGTGAGATCGCCGAACCGCTCACGTGCAAGGTGAGATATGTCGATCAACTATGAATATTTCTGTCTCTTTTATTGACATGGGATCTATATGTTTTGTTCGGTGTCCTGCTTTTTGGCCGAAATATGTTTGACCGAATGTATCCCACCCCCACCCGCCCCCGCCCGGTGACGACCTGGTTAGGATCGCGGGGAGCCGCTGGATGCGAGCGGCTCAAGACCGTGATTTGTGGCGCTCTTTGGGGGAGGCCTTTGTCCAGCAGTGGACGCCCTCGGGCTGATGATGATGATGATGATGAATGTATCCTTTTCCAATTGTTTCATTGGCCAACCTGACTTTTTTTCTGTAAGTGTAAATATTTCAGGATTTATTTCAGTACCATCGTGTGGAACCCTATACTGCCCTTCTACGGAAAAAAGGCACATCTAATATGAGTAGTATTGCACTTCCATCCTTATTATAACCGTTGAGAGTTTAATATGGTTCTTTGAAATAATTGCATTTGTGCCTTTTCTCCGTAGGGCAGTATAGGTTAGGTTAGGTTAGTTTTTATAATAATCCTGAAATATTTATAGTTACAGAAATAAAAGGGTTGGCAAATGAAACAGTTGGGAAGCCATACATTCTGCCAAACCTATTTCTGCCAAAAGGCAGAGAACCCTTTTGTTCGTTTCTTGAACGAGAAAATAGTCTATAGCTAATCCCTTCTTCATCAGCGGTTGGACAAGCCTAAACATGGCTGGCGCTTTCTGTCAACACCAAACTCGTTGGTATGACACAGTATCCTCACTTCGAACAAAAAACCTTTTGAATCCAGAATATGCACCTACCGCCGTCAACGACGACCGCCGAGTGCCGGCCGGGCTGCCAGTGCAAGCAGGGCTTCGTGCTCGACGCGAGCAGCGGCACGTGCATACCGCCGGCGCAGTGCCCGTGCCACCACGGCGGGCGCAGCTTCCCCGACGGACACGTCATGGAGGAAGAGTGCAACAAGTGGTAATTAAAAGCACTACAATTATTTTCGCCCTCAGACTAGGTGGAGTGACGATCTTCGCAAGGTGGCTGGCAAGAGCTGGATGAGAGTGGCCACGAATCGTGCTCGTTGGCGTGCAATGGGAGAGGCCTATGTCCAGCAGTGGACTAATATAGGCTGATGATGATGATGATGATGATGATGATGATGATGATGATGATGAAAATTATTTTAAAAAGTAGCTGAGTGTGAGATAGACTCGCGTACAAAGTGTTTCCTACCATTCTTGTAACTCCCGACCCTTTTTATTTTTATTTTTATTGTTGGTTGTTAAGCGGCCATAGAAAAATACTCTGTAAAAAATTCGACTGTACTGCCTATTACGGTTTATGAAATACTCGTATAACTCGCTGTCAGATAGACGGACGGACACGTTATAGGGATCCGTTGTCAATGACAACTTGTCGTCCCTTGGGTTCGCAACCCTAAAAAGCCTTAATTATCTATACTAATATTATAAAGCTGAAGAGTTTGTTTGTTTGTTTGCTTGATCGCGCTAATCTCAGGAACTAATGGTCCGATAAAAAAAAAACAGTGTTAGATAGCCCATTTATCGAGGAAGGCTATAGGCTATACCATACGAACATAAACCGAAAGCGAAGCGAGGGCGGGTCGCTGGTTTCTTATATTATTATGATTGTTAAGAAAAACAATTATAGCTAAACTAAGGTAATAAAGGCGTGTAGTACTGTTAGGCGATGGGCTTGCAACCTGTCACTAATACACTTGTAAACATCTTCGCCTAAGTGAGCAAAATGGGGTTACAGAATTATCAAAAAGTTTTTATAGTTGTTGGAAATTCTGTAGCTCTGCCTACCCCACTCTGGGAATAAAGGCGTGAGCTTATGTATGTTTGTATGTAGATGAGTGTGAGACAGACTCGCGCACAAAGTGTTTCCTACCATTCTTGTAACCCCCGACCCTTTTATTTTTATTGTTGGTTGTTTAGCGGCCATAGAAACATACTCTGCGAAAACTCAACTGTCTGCCTATTACGGTTTATGAAATACTCGTATAGCTCGCTGACAGATAGACGGACGGACACGTTATAGGGATACGTTGTCAATGACAACTTGTCATCCCTTGGGTTCGCAACCCTAAAAAGCCTTAATTATCTATAGTAATATTATAAAGCTGAAGAGTTTGTTTGTTTGCTTGATCGCGCTAATTAATCTCAGGAACGAATGGTCCGATTTAAAAAAAAACAGTGTTAGATAGCCCATTTATCGAGGAAGGCTATAGGCTATATACCATATTACTAACGTAAACCGAAGCGAAGCGAGGGCGGGTCGCTTGTTTCTTATATCCTTATATGATTGGTAAGAAAAACAATTATAGCTAGAAACAAAAAGCTTGTCCTATCAACACGAGATGCAAAGAAGACCGCATGCTTTGAGAATGCTTTTTTAATACGGGCCTTATTGAGATCAATTTTTCATGTGTCATTCCATTTATAAATACTTTCATATAATCAAAGGCACATACTTTGGTGCCTCAACATTGGAGGAGGTATTTAAAAGATATTTATATCTAACTTTTACTCGTGGTTTCGTGTGTGAAAGTCGTTTATCACTTCCCCCAACAGCTGTATTTCGGAATAAAAAGTTTCCTATGCTCGTCTCCGAGACCTTCGTACTAAAATCAGTCGAGACTATAGTCTATAACATTACTAATGATAAGAGTAACGATACCGACTCTTTTCTTGTTTTTTTTCAAACGACTAAAATATAAGTATGAATAACAAAAAACCTCAAAAAAAACTAAATAACATTTCTTTGTAAATAAATAAAAGCAAAATGAAAACTTGGAGGCGCCGGGTATCGGTCCCGGTACCTCTCGCATGCTAAGCGAGCGCTCTACCATCTGAGCTACGCCCCCCGTGCCAACTGTCGCGAAATAACTGACCGCAATACCGACTACATACTTTCTTATGCAAATGTATCTATTTCTATTATAAACATCAAAATGCATGCATAGTGAAAAACATACCTATAGCTAAAATGTCATCCTGGGTTATAGTAATAGTAATACTTTCCACCTGGCCCGGTATTCTAGATCCTAAAAACCATATCGTCTTGGACTTGTTATCGTATTGTCAACGCTTTGATAGCTATTATTTACTTGACAGTAATGGCGGCTGACGTCAAAACAATACCGTAACAAGTCAAATACGATATGGTTTTTACCCCCGGGAATAGAGGCCCAGAGAGCCTATTGTAAGCAACCTCAATCTCAATCAATCTCAATTGTTTTCATTTTGAAAATCGAAGGCTTGTCTGCATACAAAATGAAAACAATTGTTCCGCTTTGAAGCCATTTGAGATTGCGAGTGCGTTAGGTAATAGCGACCCTCTCTTGTAAAAATAATGTTTCTTTCCACCCCCCGACAAAAAGGGGGTGTTACTAGTTTAATGTACTCGTAAGTATCTATGAATGTGTGGATCTCAGTATTTGTGTCTGTCTATGACATCGTACCTCCCAAACGTATGGACAGATTTGTACTCAGTTATTATGAAAAGAAAGCTAGTATAATAAGGATGGTTCATGGGTAAGTTTCATGAAAATCGGTTTGGCTGTTTAAGAGATATCAGCTCTGAAAGAAGGAGAAGTCATGAAATCAGGGGCTTTTATGTAGGGTGCAGTGTTCAACAATGGAACACCAAAAATTCAGAGTCTCATATTTCTCTCATTTTTGCAAACATGGATTCCGTTTTTAAGAGGAAGGTAGTCTATTTAAGTAGGTGTAATGTGACATTAATTGTTTCCTTAAAAACGCAGACATATTACCAATAATAAGGATTTAAAAAAAAATGAGAATTGTTTCATTGTGTACACCCATATGTACACAATGACACGCCTTGTGTCCAACAATGAAACGCGGTTATGATTATTCACTTATATTGGCAAAAATACAAAAATCACAAATAGGCATTAGCTAATTTAACAGGCAATAACGTCTTGCATTCAACAATTCGTATGTTATCAATAATGTCTTATAATTATTTTATTTAACAATATTAAAGTTTTGTCAGTCGCACAACAACAAAAATCTAGTTACTTATAACAAGAAATAACGATTTACAGTCAACAGTTTTAGGCCATAATGTCTAAAATTCTTTAGAAACATACCGACTTAAAGTTTAATCAGTCTCAAAACTACAAAAATCACAAATACGAGGTAATACGACTCTTTACCTGAATCAACCGTGTCCAACAATGAAACGCGGTTATTAATATAGATTTATATTGGCAAAAATACCAAAATCACAAATAGGCATTAGGTAATTCAACAGGTAATAACATCTTACAATCAACAATTCGTATATTAGCAATAATGTCTTATAATATTTTTTTTAACATTGTTTCATTGTGTCCTCCTATGAATTGTGTCATTGTTGGACACCGAGGGTATTTTAGAATAACCTTGAAATATAACCTACTAAAATCGAACAATTTAATAGGTAATCTAGTCCACGTGAATCTATGATGCATGTACATAGCAACTTAATACTGAGGGAAATGAATATCACTATAGTATTTACGTGAAAAAACAAATAAAACTGAGAAAAATACTTACTTTTTTGACCAAAAAACCGAAAAAGCTCCGCAGACACGTCCTTTCACAAGTGGCGAGCACGAAAACTGGGGAGGAGCGGGGGGTGTACGAGGCCTTTAGGACGAGGCGTACTGCACTATCTGGCAACGTCGCATTACAGAAATAGTACGCAGTTTCATTGTGTACGACTGTTTCATTGTTGAACACTCGACCCTATCTTAGATTATGCTATTACTAGCGACCCGCCCTAGCTTCGCTTCAGTTTAATATGTGAGTATGATATAGCCTTTTTCGATAAATGGGCTATCTAAAACTGGAAGAATTTTACAAATCGGTCCAGTAGTTCCTGAGATTAGCGCGTTCAAGCAAACAAATAAACAAACTCTTCAGCTTTATAATATTAGTATAGATGTAACATGAATAAAATCGTAAAGTCGCGTTATCTGATTATTGCAGTCAAGTTTATAGTAGATAATAATTGGTTCCTTATACTTAAGATAATCTTTCCGTCATCAAATAAAGTGTAATTTTACTTTAAATTTCACTTGGCATCATCGTTAGGTCAGCATTTTAATTTGGCACACATCTTATTAACCTGATCGCTTTACAAAGTGCAAAAATATGTCGATATCATGTGTAAGCTCAAGTTATATCGGCAACTTACGGCTTATTTGTTTTTACTAAATCTTAAGTAAAACATTTAAGAAATGCATCCAATTTTATTAATTGCGGTTGGTATGTCGACAAAAAGCAAAATAATTCATGCCTTTTACCCTAATGTATTGAATGTTCGATAGAGAGTTTGTTCAGCTGTGTAGTAGGTACAGTCAAATGTGATTAGCAGTCGGTCGGAATTACAGGTGATATCTCAATACGGGCGTAATGAGATGACGTCATAACGGTACCTACTTCTTGACGCTGTTGTGCAATAAGGCCAATAAGAAACCAACCTTGTGAATTTAGAAATAAAAATGTCAACTGCCATGATGATACTGAGGGCGGTCATTTTATTGCAATTTAATTATGGATTGGTTACTTTTTGCGTAACATCGCAATACAAATCACTCTATACATAATATTTACTGGCAACATAATTGACTAAACGGGTGAATTTTTGAGATGGACGTTTTTTCGTAATTTCGGTGGCGCATTTTTTTTTCATCGTTTGGTGATAATTTATATAATGACTAGAAAGAGATTAAATTTTTAATCGAAATGCTGTATGAGGCACCATTCTGAAGCTATTATTTTAGTTAAAAACTATTTTTATTTTTTTTGCGCCACCGAAAATTACAACGGTGCCACCGAAATTACATCGTAAATTTACTTTGAAATTAATGATGAATATACGTGCTTACAAGTCTTTTAAAATATGTAATTCAAATTAAATTAAACTTCAGCATGATTTTTAACAATATGTAATAGTCTTCGCATTAACTTAGTTTTTATTTTAGGTCAATTTAAATAGTTCTGATTATAGACATCATTAAATTTTTAAATATCATTAATAAATAAATATTAGCATCGTTATATAAAATGTAATTTTAGCTACGCATTTATGCTAAATCTATGACTGTTTTTAACAAAATCCTATACAAAATTGACTTGACTTGTAATGTCGGTGGGCGTTTGTAATTTCGGTGGACAAAAACGCCACCGAAATTACGCCACAGAAATTACGGCATAACAGTTTTTCAAAGATATCGGTTGCACTATATACTTTATTAAAAGATGCATTACGGGTTTAATTTAGTCTATAAAGGTATATTATAAATATCAATAAAATAACTAAAACATACTTATTTAACGTACAGAAATTACGCGCCACCGAAGTTACTTCACAGGGTACCAAAATACATCGCGAAAAAGACTAACCTCGCTAGCTCTAACGGCGCTCAGATACACGTCCACTCCATTCGGTCGCGAAAGCACAACTAATGGTCTCTTTAAATAAAAACGTAAACATGGCGGTAAGTCGCTAGACGAACCAGTTATCAGCAGGTATTTGCGAGTCGTTTCGTGAGTGGTCGGCGCGGGACAAACACAAAGCGGTCTGCCTACTTTTAGGTATTAATATTTTTGCATTATTGGATAATTATTAAGAAGCGTCATCTAATATTCTTTCTAATGATGTATAATACCTAATTAAGATATTGCGTACACACAAAGTTACGCGAGCTTGTTTGGACAAAACTGGAAGTGTGACATGCCTCAGAGTGGTCATATTCGCGCTATTTTTAAAGTTCAATATTTTTTTTCAGAGATTTGGCTTTCATTTGCGTGATGATTATGTATGGCCTCTTAATATGACAGTGTATATGATGAAAAACATTTTTTTTTATATTATTTTATTAATTATTTTCCGTATTACAGCCGTGTGACACCCAAAAATGCCTGTTTGAAAATTCACCCAAACATGACGTGTTCGAAATCAATATCCTTCCGTTTAAGACTGAATAATTCCATTTCCTTGTTTTTTGAATCTACCATAAAGGCAATTAAGCTTAATTACGTTTGTTCGATACCATTTTCAGTTTATGATTATAGAAAAAGAAACCTTTTTCTATTATAACACAGTTCAAATTAAATTGCCTTGATTATGTACGGTTGGCCAAGAAAGTGGTTTACTTGTTTTGACCAAAGTTTCTGTCTCTAATTTCTAGATTGACATTTGTCACTGTCATAATATTATTTTAAGGGAAAATCGAACTAGGTGTATCGTGACATTCATGACGTGCGAATGAACTTCAACCATAGTGTGTCAGACCACATTTTTGACCGACTGTACCTTATACTGTATCTTATTGCACACTGGCAGGTCGGTGACACTCCGCGCTATCGCCTACAAAATGTGCTGCCCCTTGCAAGGGGCGAATCAGTTGAGTGTCACGCGAGCGCTCGTCTCGACGCGCGCCGCCGTGCGCTGCCAAAGTTTTTGTTTGAATACGAACTTATACGAATATGACTAATCAAATGAAAAAAGTGCTGCATCGCATACGGGTGCTTAAATAATAACTCCAATGTCGAATTATCTTTTTTTAACCTGCCTCTTGTATTATTATCGTTCTCGCGTTCTGAATAGGTTTAAATTCGCATGTTTGCTGCCACAGAGAGTCGCTTCTGTACTTGTACTATACTTATTCTGTGACACTGGGACTTACCATAATCTTTCAACTCTTTCATACCTGTGTGTTCTAGCACATGCGTGAGCGGTAACTGGAGCTGTACAGAGCAGCAATGCGCCGGAGTGTGCTCCGCGTGGGGCGACTCCCACGTGACCACGTTCGACGGGCGCGAGTACGAGTTCGAGGGCGTCTGCACGTACCTCCTGGCTAAGGGCTGCGTCGACGCTAGCGACGGGTTCGAAGTGCAGATACAGGTCAGTCTAGAACATTATCGAATGCTCTCGAAGGTTTGCTGGAGGCTTTTTGATTGGTGCGAATACGAAAAGAAGAAAACTGAAAACGTAGTTTATGGTTCCCCTATGGAATCCCTAATCGTCGTTTCTCCTAATGCATCTTTTGTCCGAATTTAAAACTTTTTAGTGTTGTTACATACACATACTTACATAAACTCACGCCTCTATTCCCAGAGTGGGGTAGGCAGAGCTACAGAATTACCAACAACTCTAAAAACTTGTTGATAATTCTGTAACCACATTTTGCACACTTAAGCTAAGATGTTGTGTGTTGTTATAACTTATATAATTGAAAAAAACCGCAGATATAATTGGAAAACTTAAAAAGTTGCCTGACTTATCTGAAAACCAGTTTAGGGCAAATGAAAATTCGGACAAACGATGTGTAAAGACAAACGTTGTGAGGGATTCCAAGACACCCGTAGTTTATAAATTTGATAAGTTTTCATTTGGACCACTTACCCGATTTCTATAAGACCTATCTATTTTGCAGCTAAAATGCCAAATACAACAGAGAAATTACTAACATAAAGGCATTCCATGTTAGTCCTCAGATTTGGCAACGTATTTGCGATAACACTCAGGATTGCAGTCTTATAGTTGTAGTCTTAAGAATGCAGATGTCTATGGGTCATAGATCCCAATTAACATAACCCCCTTCCTCCTTCATGACAGGACCTAAAGATCACTCTAGACAGAAATAGGTATCAAACTTTTACTTAACACCATTTTTCTTTGATCGGAGGGGCTATTGCTTAACGCCCTCGCGATCGCATTTTTTTTTCATTTTGAAATTCGAAGGCTTGTCTGTACACAAAATGAAAACGACTGTTCCGCTTTGAAGTCAATTGAGATTGCGAGTGCGTTAGGGAATAGTGACGCAGGACTTACTCGTAAAAACGTGTTACCACATCCTAAAACGAAGATCACGACCACGATTGAGTCGCTTCACTTCAAATTCAAAAAGACGACGGATTTTGCGTCTTTTCTCAAACAAATTGAGTTTTAAATTCGTATGCCAAATTTCAAGGCCATATCCAAGTTTGAAGTTAAGCGACTCAATTAACAGACGAAGTAGATCACTGTCAGTCCATTTCCAGAAGTATTTTCTTCCTCGTACTTCAAAGCTATGAAATCAACTTCTTTCCTCCGCACTTTGGTCAAGTTCTCCTTTAAACATGACAAAAAAAAGAATTTAATATATAGCAGCTACTTGGCTGTACAACTGTCATCTATAAGCGACGGTTACCGCTTTCTATTAGATCTGTCTTCTCATTTGCCTTTAATAGCTATAAAAAGAATCTATTGTTCCAGAACGTTCCATGCGGCACCACTGGAGCCACTTGCTCCAAGTCCATCACCCTCAAGGTCGGCAACGCGCCCAACGAAGAGCTCGTCTCTCTGACCAAGGATGCGCCTTTGCCTGATTTTTCAAGGCTGGAAAGGTAACTTTTGGATTTTTCTGTTGATTTCAAAAGATCATGTAGGTACTTAGGTATAGACTGGCAAGTTTTGAACGAACCCTGGAAAAGTTTGGTTTAAAGCAGTATAATGGCAGTCAGTATCTGACATGTCAACACTTGTGTAGTTTTTTTTCTGAAATCAGTTGTGCATTGCATCATTATAACTACACGTTTTTTTTTTCACTTTTGTAGATTCTTTTTGTCACTTTATCATTGAAATTTATACAAAATCACAAACAGCACTTTCGATGGCTTTTGACGTGTGACTATTACAGTGTAGAGATTTCAAGTAAAATAAATTAGTACCTACCACTCACACTCCATAACACAGGTTTCGAAGAGGGGTTTTAGTAACTTGTCATGGTATAGTTTTATACCTACTATTGATTGGTGTTGAGGAACAACAGGTAATACGAGATAATAACGGCATAGTCTTCCCTTTTGCCTGATGCTTAGATGTTTTAAGACTGGATAATACGGTATCCTACCTTTAGGCCAAAAATTGACTGGCAAAATGTATCATTTCCCAACCGTTTCATTTGCCAACCCGCTTTTTTTTTGTAATTGTGAATATTTCAGGACTAACTTCAGTACCTGTACAATTACAGAAAAAAAGAGGGTTGGCAAGTGAAATGTACCGTACACTTTTCCAAAAGGCTGAGATCCCGATCATACACTCTTTCATGTTTATCTGTAATCTTCATAGAATCAGGAGTCGTGTCGCCGGAGCGTACATCTTCCTGGACGTGCCGAGCCTTGGCATGAGCCTGCAGTGGGACCAAGGGATGCGGGTCTACGTCAAGACGGATGCCATGTGGAGGAACAGGGTAAGGAGATTTTCGCGGCTTAGGTAGTTTGCGAAAAAAAACGAGAGAGATATTGCATTAATCGGGAAACAAAGCGAGATTATCTTTAAATCCCACAGAATAACGGCCTCTTACGTAGATCTCTATGAGTCACTATTGCTAGAGCATCTACCATCCATTTTTTTACGAGGTTTGTTTTAACTGACCACTTTCTGAGGGGAAAGGAGCTGATCTGATGATAAAGTCGGAAGTTGATCCAGAACCACCACTGTGCTTAATGTAGACCTATCGAGATTTACCGCGATAGAATAAGGTGCAAAATACACCTTAGCAAGTAAGTCACTAAGGTACATTTTGAAACTCAGCGCAACCAGCGCTGTAGGTGTCTGACATTTCAGCATTTTGCTGAGCCAGTGTCCGTTTCACCGCCGCGAGCACACACATTTGCGTGCTATCCCAGTTTCCTTCACTGTTTTGTTGAATCATTTGTATATTTGTGTGTCTAATGGGTGAATAAATGTATTTCTTCTTCTTCTTCTACTGAATTTGTTAATTACGCGGTACTTATTGCACTATCACCGACGATTTGTTTTCTTTACGCGGTTGATGACTGTGGAAAAAAACTGCTTTAATCCATATGTTTTCTAACTCTTACATAGAACGTGCAATACAAATTATGCTATGCCGATTTAACCTCTGGCTCTTACAGGTGAAAGGTCTTTGCGGCAACTACAACTCGGACGACCGCGACGACTTCCAGAAGCCCGAGGGGGGCGTCGCGGAGTCCTCGGCACTCATCTTCGCCGACTCCTGGAAGCTGAAGCCCACGTGCCCCAAGCCTGAAGCTGTTCAGGTATGCGAAGATTTTCTTTAGTTTCACATATACTATGTCTATTTGCTAAATGCTGCAGTTGTGTTTCTCTATAGATATATTGTATGCAAATTTGCAGCAGAAGGTTTTAAACTTTATGAATTCTTCGGGATGAAAAGTAGGCTATGTGTTAACCCAGAGTATAAGCTATCTCCATCCCAAATTTCATTCAAATCCGTCTAGCCGTTGTAGCGTAGAGAAGACAAACGAGTACACAGGTCACCTGATGGTAAGTGGAAACTGTGACCCATAGACATTCGCATTCATAAGACTGCAATGCAATCCTAAGACTGCAAATGCGTTGCCAACCCTGAGGACTAAGATGGAATGCCTCTATGCTAGTCATTTCACCGGCTGTCTTATCCCCAAACCGCAACACAACAATGTGAACACTGCTGTTTGGCGGTAGGTTAATGGATTAGATGGTGGTAGCGATCCGGACGGACCCTGCACAAGGTCCTACCACCCGCAATAATAATAGTTGGATTTGTACGTATTCCTTAGAATGTAAATTATGGATATAGATTTCAAATCTGCTATCTTTCTCTCAGGACCATTGCCAACAGCGTCCAGAGCGCAAAGACTGGGCTACCAGCTCCTGCGGGGCTCTCAAACGTCACCCCTTCACGCTGTGCCACAGCGAAGTGCCTCCTTCCACCTTCATAGACCAGTGCGAGCGAGATGCTTGCGCGTGTGACTCAGGAGACGATTGCGCATGCGTGTGCACTGCGTTGGCGGCGTACGCGCACCGCTGCGCGAGCCGCGGAGTGGTGTTCAAGTGGCGGACTGATGATAGATGTCGTGAGTTTTCTTGTTTGCTGGTTTCTGTTAGTAGCTGGTTGAGGCCGTTATTACCTGCGATCAGTGTTCACTGAACTATTTAAATATAGTAGTTTATGAAATTGTTGCATAATGAGGGTATTTAAACACGAGTGTGTGTTTAAGAACCGAGCCGCCAGGTGAGGTTTTTAATAGTATCACACGAGTGTTTTAATACCTAGTTATGTGCAGTTTCATACACTACTTTATTTACTCTCATACATTACAACAATACGTATTCAATGAATGGCGCCAAAACCTAGCACATCACCGCGCATGCGTTAAAGCCGGCGCTGTCACAGACAAGTAAAAATTGGAATGAAAACTTTTTGTAATACTGTAAAAATGACCCGAACCGAACGTGAATTTGCAAAAATGTGCGTTCCATTATAAAAAAATAATTGATATGGAACCTCGTTGGTGACATTAACTTTTAGGATTAACTTGTATCGTAATGGTAAAAAAATTACTTTATTATAAAGTTACTATGTTATAAAGTAATGTTTGTTAGAGAAATAATGTTATAAAATGTTATTTTTAATTTCGGTATTGTGTTTATAAAGTATGTCAATATAAATTCGTTTTGAAGTTTATAAGTCGAACTTTACGATATGAGTGTAGATAAATGTAATTTAACTTAAAATTTAACTAGAAAGAAACGGGAGAGTTAAGTACGTGACCCTGGATGAGTTCTGCGGCGTCCTACGTATATCAATTTGCATTTTTTAACGAATTAGAGTAAACCATTAGATGTATTTTGTTTGTTTTTAACAGCTATGCAGTGTGACGAGTCCTGTTCTACCTACGACCCGTGCATGTCACCCTGTCCGCAAGAGACTTGCGAGAATACATACTACTACAGGGAAATAGAACCTGTATGTCAACGCGATACCTGTGTCGAAGGTAATATGTACTTTCTGTCCATACATTTGAACAATCTTGACATAAAAGTGAATCGGTCTGTGCCAAAATAAAATTGGTTAATAAATGAACGGAAAATATTTTTGTAAATTTATTTGACCTTGAATAAAAATGTATTTACAAAAAGCAACCTCACGGTTCCTAAAATAGTTGTCCCATATAAGTAATGGTTGAGATTTCCTCATACTGTTCCTTTAAAAAAAAAAACTATATGTAACAACAATACAGCGTCTGCTAAAAAATTATAACTTTAAAAAAAATACTTTTACATAATGATTAGTGAAACTTTACCATGTTCTCAATTGGTACCTATCACTTATTTGAGCAGTTGTTGGATAAAATCACAGATTTAACTGTTTTTTTTCTATTTACAGGCTGCAAACCAAAGGAAAATATCACCTGTCCCGAAGGCCAGATAGTCCAAAACGCTTCCACAACGGAATGCGTGCCTCGCGCCCGCTGCAAACCAGTCTGCATGACCCTATCCGATGGTACAGAAGTCTTGGAAGGTGAAGTGATAGAACAGGATGCTTGCCATACTTGTCGCTGCTCCAAGAAGCAAAAAGTCTGTACTGGCTTACCGTGTCCGGTCGAAAGGGTGAGTGATTCTTCTATACTGATGACACCTGACGACGTGCTGGCCTAGTGGGTAGTGACCCTGCCTACGAAGCTAGTCGTCCTGGGTTCAAATCCCGGTAAGGGCAGATATTTGTGTGATGAGCGCGAATATTTTTTCCTGAGTCCTGGATGTTTTCTATGTATTTCAGTATATATTTCTCTATATAAGTATTTATTTATATCGTTGCCTAGTACTCGTAGTACTTACAAGCTACAGCTACAGCTTAGTTTGGGACTAGTTCAATTGGTGTGAGATTGTCCCCTTTTATTTATTTATTTATTTACCTGTTATGGAGTAGGAGCTAGATTTTTCCTGAAATGTAACTCATTCAGTTGAATCGGTTAATAACGTAAATGTACGACGGAATAATGTGGAAACCAAGATGCGTGTTAACTGTGCTTTATGAATGTTAGGGGGAAGCGGGGCAGATCAATACACCATTTTTTAACTTCTATTGTGGGCTACAATGAAACCGTTTTACGGGTATTTTTTCCACTCAATTAATGATGCTAAATGAACTAATATAGAATACGAATTTGACACATTTTTGTTCAAATTGCATTGAAAAACTGAAATATGTGGATTTTAACAAAAAATGGAAATAAACCAATTCTGCCCCACATGTAGGGTTCTTTGATACATCTCATGGGACACTTTGATACACCGTATGGGGTACATTGATTAAGCGAATCAAAGTACCCCTTTCTTGTTTCTAACTGCCCCATAATCCAAAAATCTTTAACCTGAAGTAAAATCGAGATGGTTTGTGTAGTAATGAAAAATCGAATTAAAGAAACAATTATTTATTTAAACAAATCAAAGGATTATAAAAAATAGGAACATTTTCTTATCTGAATACCTAATCAGAATCGTGTTCTCTTATTTCTAGGTACGTTCTCAGTAAAGATTTAAAGAATAACATTAATATTTTATAATAACACTTCTGGCTGCACTCGTATTTTCCGGTTTTCTTAAGCTAATTGATTCATTTTTCTTTCTAAATCCTCTCACCCAGTCTTTACTAGCAGAGCCATTAACTTTCCAGGAATCAGGATATTTACACTTTAAGTCATAAGCCAAAACCATCGTTTGCTTCAATGTTAGTCCATGGTGCATTTTACTACAGTTAGTCAAATATTCTGAAAGTTGCTTTTCTTGTTCAGCTGTGAAAACTTGAGAAACTGTATATTTTGACGAATATTCTCCACGGGATACAGTACGATTTTCAACATTAAGTTTGAGTATTTCTATCCGGTGTTGCAACGTAGACACATGAATATTATATTTATTTGCAGCGGCTCTTATAGACAAGGTTTTAGAAACCACTTCGGAAATTGCCGTCTTGATATCATCCTCGTTAATTTTATTTCGCTCCGTTTTAGGTTTACGTACGTTCGCACCATTTTCTGAAAAATATACTTATTACCTTGTTAATAGAATTCAAACATCAAAACTAACAGGGGCACTTTTTAGTTTTGTACTGGCACTCGTATTCACAGCGTGGATATATTTACTGAGCGACCGTAGAAACACGTTGTAACCTACAGAGCGACAACGGCTGACTAAAGAGCGGTGGCGTTGCTTGTGTGTCACTCACACATACAAAGCCACGATCTAGTGTTGCCGCTAGTGAATTTTAGTTTGTAGATTAGGGAATAACGTAGGTGTACAATTGTGCCCCTTGTACCTAACTGCCCCGCTTCCCCCTATGCAAAATTTAATAAAAGGGAAAGATAGTTTATTTAATGGGTGAATTGCAAAAATATTGTACATAGTTAAGGGCTTAATTGAGGCAACGTTAACTTTCTTCCATTGTTTTTCCTTTGTGTAACGAAAGTTATGCATATGATTATATGACTAATCTTCGTTACACAACGGAAAAAGTTAAGGATTGTTAAAGGTTTTTTAATTGAGCCCTTAACTATGTACAATATTTTTGCAATTCACCCTAATAGTTGTTAGTTATTTAACTCGTTTAGTCAAGCTTTTTATTGTAAAGGCCTAAGTCACAAAAAAAAAGAATAATAAATAAGATAACATGTGTAATGACTTGTTCTTTGCAGCAGGAGATGATCCTCTCCACGACCCCCACCCTGGACACGACCCCCCACGACGAGCCCCTGAAGTGTGAGACCGGCTGGACGCCCTGGGTCAACCGCGGGCAGCCCGAGACCGACGCCGATGGACACTCGGTCGACACCGAGCCGCTGCCGAACTTTAACGAACTGGTAAACAGACTTGACCCTTAACACGTTCGCGGACACAGCACCATCCTCGAAATTGCATGATATGGCACAAATAAATTCCATACAACTTTTTCTACGGACATGGACGAACTGTCACTTTTAACGTTGTTTCAAACATTGTGCCACTTTATGACGGAATAAATATGTATGTTATGTCGTACAAAAAAATCTTACCTATTGTGGCAGCTCGTCCACAGCCGTGATGTGCCATAACACGCGTCGTTCCCCTTTTAGGGTAGTGCATGAGGTTGAGGTTGCCCTAGAGCTTTTGGTCTAAAATCATTTGCTCCAAACTCACATTATACTTGAAATGATCACTAGGTATGTTTTGTCGTAACTAGTTAATGAAATCTTTTAATGGCTAACTACGGTTGAGCTCAAATTCAGTTAAGCTGTTCTCATGCCTTGTCTTCATTTCTATAATCTATGTAATCAATATAGAAAAATGTCTAATGGTAATGAAATAAATGTTTTTGATTTGATTTGATGCTTTTGACCTGATAGTAAGTGAGATCTGTGACTCATAGGCCCGTATTAATAAACCAATCTCAACTCTAATGCTCGTCTCGAGATGCGTCAAAAATGACAGTGTTGTATATCTTGTGACGGGTCTCTCAGCCAAGATGAGTTTATTAATACGGGCCATAGACAGTTGCATTCTCAAGACTACAATGCATTGCCAACCCTGAGGAGGTGAGGACTAAGATGGAATGCCTCCATGCCAGTAATTTCACCGGTTATCTCATCACTACACTACACCGAAACACAAAGCTAACACTGCTAAGATAGTGCCAGCGATTCAGACGGACCCTGAACTAGGTCTTAAACCTAGTCATCACACCACATGTATACAATCATCTACATATACGTACTTTGAATAATAAGGTCTAATAGCAACTTTCTCGTTCCAGCAAATCGGCCACGCAATGTGCAAGAAAGAGAACATGACTGAGATCAAATGCCGTACCACTGTGAACCACCAATCGCCCAAGGAGACTGGCTTGAACGTTGAGTGCAGTTTGGAGAGGGGACTGGTCTGCAACGAGGCCGGGAACGTGTGCCCGGACTTTGAAATCAGCGTGTTCTGCCAATGCGAGCCTGATGACGAGGAAGGTACGCATAAATTTGTACTGTAGAATTATTTAGGGTTACATACATACATACATACTTTAAATCACGCCTGTTTCCCAGAGGGGTAGGCAGAGACCACTTCTTTCCACTTGCTACGATCTTGACAAATTTCTTTCGCTTCTTCCACATTCATACATCGAGTCATGCACGCACGTCGGTTTCGGGTACTTAAGATTCGGCCCTTTTCCAGTATTTCACCGATTTGACTCGAAAAAGTACGCCTAGGGCGGCCCCTTCCGACCCGTCCACTCACTTTCGATCTGTATATCTCTTTCGTCAATCTTATTTCATCCATCCTTTCCAAATATCCGAACCATCGAAGCATGCCCTTTTCAATCTTAGTCAATACACCTGAAACCTAGTAGCAGTAGTCCGTTTGTCTGGCTTGCTGGCTAGCTGACTATCAAGAAGGGTCTTGTAAGACCATTTTTCTCAGGAATATGTGAAGGTATAAAATGTATTTCTATCGTCACTTGAAGGTGTAAAGAGGCGTACTATAAGGACATACTCATAAGCAAGATGTTCCGTATCTAAGCGCTAATGTCTTTGATTAGCTTGCGGATTTAATTATTGCGTCTGGTCCATATTCACACCATTAAAATTAAATTACCTGTTAGTCACACGTGTAATTTTATTTATCCCAGACACAATATAAATCCGTTTGCAAGGTTTGTAGGTTAACTTGGACTGGTAGCCCGTTAGTTGCCCCAGGTTCTAACCACTCCGAAATAAAAGCCCCGCGTTTCGGAGCACCGTCAACGTAAGCCAAATAAAATGGTGTGATTGTTTATCGATTGACCTTATAATATCTCTTCGTGTTTCAGAGCGCTCCCTCCCCACCAATCCTCCCCCCTTCCAGTGCCTGGACGCCACGCACCCCAATTACCCCCACCCCTCGGACTGCAACAAGTTCTACGAGTGCACCCCGGACCTCCTCAACCCGTCGAGACCCCACACTGTGATCAAGTCCTGCGCTGAGGGCCTGATGTACAATAAGAAGCTGATGATCTGTGATTGGCCGGCCAGCGTAATGGCGGACCGACCGGAGTGCAGGAATTCCTCTGAAGGTATAAAAAGATTTTTGAAATAAATGACTGACTGACTCACTATTAATAGCACATTTTAATGCAAGTGCAGAAATAATGTCATTTTACACGAGTCCCGAGGTGTCTTGGCCTGAGCTGCAAGCGACCTTCTTCTAATAGTCGGCTATTAGAAGTAGGTCCAAAGTAACTTTTAAGACCTTATTACATGGTTAGTTTCAAGTGAAGCTACATAAGCTTTTTCACTTCTTACATTGATAATAAACTTACTATCAAAAGACGAGTCAAATGAGTCGAAATTCGACGGATTTACTATTACTAGTTAAAAGAAATGTTGTATAATCGGAATGGTTCTTAGCTAGTAAAATTCATAAAAATGGGTTAGGCCCTTTAAGAGATATCAGTTCTGAAAGATGGGTTCTCCAACGGTTTTTTTTTTAATTAATTCACGTTCACGCCTGTCTCCCAATGGGGTAGGCACAGACTTTGGAATGCCAGGTGCACCGGTCTAAACATACAACTTTCGCTTCCTCTACATTCATCAATCTCTTCATGCACGTACGTCGGTTACCGTACGTACGTCTAGGACGTCCCCTACCGACATCTCCGCTCACTCTCGCTCGCTATATCTCTTTCGTAACGCTTTCTAAATGACCAAACCATCTTAGCATACCCTTTTCGATTTAAGTCACTATATCTTTAAATCCACATCGTTTTAGGATCTCGCTATTTCTTACTCTATCTATCATCCTACAACATACTTCTTAGAACCTGCTTTCATTCTTCTTCTGCCATACCCAAGATTCACCAACATTTATCAATATTATTAATTTAATAGTTGTAATTTATTTCCAGAATCCCGGGAACATAAAACCACCGTTCCTGTGTCTGTCGTAACTGAAGGAACAGGTAATAAAAAAAAGTCAGGTTGATAATCGATTAATTTTTTAACAAAGGGGTGTTTTAAGTTTAACGTTTGTATCTGCGTCTGTGTATCTGTGCATCTGCTTTTGACATCGTAGCTCTTAAACGGATGGACCAATTAGAACGCAAGGTTTATGGAAATCGATTGGGCTTTTTAAGGCATTTTGACTCGGTAAGAAGGGGTCGCCATTATATAGGAGGTTTTTCTTTTTAATACGTTATGATTATTATTACCATTTGGATTGTGCTAAAAGTCATTGACTATTGTTTTGTTTTTGGAATATTTCTCGAGAACCCTTTGTTTCTTAATTACATAATTATTAAGAGCCATATTTTCTGTAACGCTAAATGAAGCAGTATCTGTTTCTTGTAAAAAAACGTTATGACTTGGCTATAGGCAGCATTGCATATGACAGACAATTAAGTCATACTTTTCATATCCAGTGACTGCTCCACCCACGACGAAAGCGCCAACCACGCCTGCGCGCTGCCCACCCGGGCAGGTCTACTCCGAGTGCGCGTTCCCTTGTGACCACCTGTGCGACCACTTTAAGAAGGCCGTCATGGCCAGCGGAGAATGTGGAGTTGGGAAGGTAAGAAAAATACATACATACCTTTACGCCTGTCTCCCAATTAGGAAGGCAGAGAGTATGGACCGCAAAGTGCATGTTTTCCCTCATCATATGTTATCAGTTACGTCACTACGCTGGCGCTATAAGCTGCTAGCGCTGGTTTAGAAACACTGTACAACTGCAATTGACAACAGAAGTGCCAAATAACTTGTCTATTTTAAGTTAATTATTAATATGCCAAGATAAAGATGGCGGAATTTTCTCGATTACGAAAGCGTTGGAAGAGTAAATAAATTAAACATATTCCAGCTATTATGATAATGCCACAATATAACTATGTCATTTCGTATTCTTGTTAATAGCAGTAATTATGTAGAATTATATGCTTATACTTCTAGCGATGCGTAGCAGGCTGCATTGACGCGAACATCCAATGCGGGTCTGCGTCGCGATGGAGAGACGAGAGGACTTGCGTGCCCCTCAGGGACTGTACCTGCTATTCTGAAGGAAACGTCATCAAGGTAAGCCTTTTCAAGTCATCAAAAGGAAGCTAGCCTGTTTATGAACGAAAGACGAACCTTCATTGAGAGCGATTAGGCAGTTTTTTTTTGTTATTATTAACGTTCCTTGATAATGGTCCTATTATCAGAATAATACAGATAAATTAAATTCAGAATAGTTATTATGGCGTTAATTGAAAAATAACATTTATTTTTTAATTAAATTAAAACCACTACTATCCTGGTCACGGCACCACTTTTTGTATCAAAATTACATTTCGACTATCTCATAAATAAAGACAAGCAGTAACTTTTCTCATAGTTTTTGGTTTTTGATATTTTGTATCTTTTTAGTTCTTGGCACAGATTGGCATTTGATCAATAGCGTTGTTTACAAACGTATGTCAAATAAAACATATTTGTTTTTCCTTTGCTAAGCCCGGTGGCGTGGTCACAGAGGGCTGTATAAAGTGCCAGTGCCTAGAGAACGCGTTACACTGCGACTCGAGCGAGTGTGTATCGATTGTGGTTCCGCCGGACTCGATGACGCACCAGCCCATGATCCTCACCGTCCCGCCGCTTGTGACGACGACGACGCCGGCGCCCACCACGACTTCGCCTACAACTACAACGACGACAACAACGACGACGACAACGACAACGACGACGACGACGATGCCGACGACGGCGGCGCCGCCGTTGATTGTAAAGGCGACCGTGTCACCACCGCCTGAATGCAACCCTGATAGGTAAGTAGGTTCCATCTTAGTCCTTAGGGTTGGCAACGCATTTGGAATCTTGTGGTTGAAAATGAATATGGGTATCAAGGCCTACTAATCAGGAGGCCTGTGTATTCATAACAAATAACATCGGCTTGACCGTAAAGCTAGCCAGTTCGGGGGCGACCCCTTACAGGTTCTGAACTCCTGGTAATAGGATGACTAAACACCCTCATTTGAATGATTGTCAAATTAGAACAGCTTGACGAACTTGACTCCGAATTCATTTGACTTTTTACAAGAAAGAAGATGTAATTCCAATCGTCCAATCGAATAAAAAGAAAGAGTGGTAAGTACGCAATACCAATAGATTTGACAGACACGACTATGGCCTCGTAAAAGCTACGTCAAGGGTAGCATGATTGTTACAGTAGAACACAATTTATATGGCGTGTCGTGAATGTTCGTTCGCGCAGACACGAACAACAATTCCGATGATTTCCAAAAGCACGATTAAAACCCACGATCAGACTTATACGTAATAGTTATAAGGTGGAAATTAAATTGCGTCTATTTTTCCATCTCACTCACGCAAGCCATGTCAGTTGTGTTTTACTGTACTCATCATATCGTTCATTGAATACTAAACTGACACATTCCAAAATGAGTCAATATTGAATTTTAAAATTAGATGGTGTTGGTATAAGATTTTTAATGCAAGAGCGAATTATTTTGGAATGTGCCCGTTTTGTATTCAATGAACGATATAGTCTGTGCACATTGAAACTATTTTACTTAAAGTATGGTTTGTAATTTTTGGTCAGATTTATATAGCGTAGTAAAAATAGAGAAAGTTTATATTTTAATTTCCTTCAGTTACACGAATCTCCTGTGGGAGGGCGAGCCTCTCCCCGCCACTTCCTTCACCGCCAGCTCCGTGAAAAACGAGCATTTCACTCCGCAGAGCACCAAGCTCAATGGACGGCCTGAAGGATTATTGGGTATGTATCATCAACAGACATAAAAATCTAGGGGGCAAAATTTCATGACAGGTAGGGAGTTGTGATATCGATAAACTAAACTATCGATGTTTTTTCCATCTACTCGCCCGATCGTTCCCAGTATTGTACCTATATGTATGATTTGTAAGCATTATTCTGAAGACGAGTATGATTAACACAGCATATAAAAAAAAATGTTACGCCCCAATTACCTCCATAGAAATGGAAAAGTCATTTAGCCACCAGAAATAGATTTATCAGCCAAGATGAAGACGTTTAACGCACGAAAATTAGGACCGAATTCTGATCGTTTGCGTTTGCTCGGCTGCACCTGAGGGCGCCACTGTACATCCGGCGTACGCTCGGCGCAGTCTTAACAATAGAAGATTTGACAGTAGTGAAGAAAAAAAATATAATTTACGTTATTATTTAGATTACTTTTACTAAAAAAATGTTGACAAACAATACTTGGAGTGATCACTAGTATAATAGAACAAGCATCGATAATTGAGTTTATCGATATAGGAACTCCCTACCTGTCATACAATTTTGCCCCCTAGATTTCTATGTCTAATCATCAACTATTTCCTTTGCTCCTTGCATAGTAGGTACATCATTTTCCTAACCTCAGCACCTGTATTTAACTTCCGTTTATCCCATATTGTTTCCTTTAACTGTCATAGAAAAACCTTTTTTTTACCACCAGCTGGCAGCTGGAACCCGTCTGAGCTGGACTCGAGCCCGTACATCCAGGTGGAACTGCCACGGCCCACCCCGGTCTACGGGCTGCAGCTGCAAGGGAATCCGCTCTTCAACCAGTACGTCACCAGCTATGAGGTCATGTATGGAGATGACGGGAATACCTTCTCTTACGTTGAGGGTGACGATGGGACGCGAAAGGTAAGTCTGAAAGTTGATTTCACATTTGCAATTCCTATAGGTACCTATACTAATGTTGCTAATGGAAACCTCTATGGGTTAACATAAACAAAAAATCGTTTCTGTATGATTGCCATACGAATAAATTAATAAAATATAGGGTTATTTCTAGGGCCCGGAATTTTCGTAACGGCTTTTGACAAGTTGTAGGGAGAGAACAATGCTGTTTATCTATATTATCGACAAATCGATACTTTTTTATTTATTTATTACTCTATTAAATAAAACCGATACTACATACTCTTTTCAGCGGTCGATGATGAAAATGTTTGAAATATCCGAAAGTTATAAAATTATATTTACTGTGATCAAAGGGCAGGCAAACAAGCCACTTACGTTAAGTGGTCTCAGAGGGATCTATTCTAAAGTTATAAAATACTAGCTGTTGCGCGCGACTCCGTCCACGCAGAAAAATAAAACATAGCCTATGTTACTCAGGGTGAATGTAACTTTCCAATGGTGACAGAATTTTGGAATCGGCACAGTAGTTTTTGAGTTTATTCATTACAAACATACATACACACACATCCATAAATACAAAAATACAAATCTTTCCTCTTTATAATATTAGTGTAGATAAAGGTTTTTGTAATTACACTGATTTCAATAAAGCAATTTAAACGAATTAAACTTTCCGGTACCCGTGTGGTAGCCGGATTAGAATAGTGCCACTCCGTATCTTTCCGTGGATGTCGTAAAAGCCGACTAAGGTAATAAAGGCGTGTAGTACTGTTAGGCGATGGGCTTGCAACCTGTCACTAATACACTGGTAAACATCTTCGCCTAAGTGTGCAAAATGTGGTTACAGAATTATCAAAAAGTTTTTATAGTTGTTGGAAATTCTGTAGCTCTGCCTACCCCACTCTGGGAATAAAGGCGTGAGTTTATGTATGTATGTAAACTTTCCGGTATTTCGAAGTTTTTTCATCATCGACCGTTGGAGAGAGTAGTTACCTACGTATCATCAGAAAATTAGAGTTTTTATTTAATAAAGACATAATTAATATCTATCGATTTGTCGATAACATCGATAAACAGCGGTATTCTCTCCCTACATCTTGTCAAAAGTTGCCCCCAAAATTCCAGGCCCTAGTTATTTCCATAAAGTTAACCCCTCGTCTGCCTCCTCTAACATAAAAAAATCGGTCAAGTAAAAGTCAAACTCGCACACGAAGGGTTCCATGCCATTCTTGCATGGGGACCTCCCATTTAATTAAGTAATACTTATATCTTTTTATAGGGACATTAGGTTCATAAGATACAGCCCACTGACAGACGGATAAATGAAAGGACAGCCTAGGGTACGGAACCGCCAAAAAATATACCTAAGGTTGTTATTAAAAAGACATCTTGTCCGTAGGTATTCCGTGGTCCTATCGACCACACGACGGCCGTGAAGCAGATGTTCCCGAAACCGTTCGAGGCGAAGTTTGTACGTGTGCTGCCATTGACGTGGCATGATGCCGCCGCAGTGCGTCTTGAGCTGATCGGCTGCGGAGAGGTCACCACTACTGTCCACATCACCACTGTGACCACTGTGAGTGAGAGACGCCAGGGAATAGCTGATATAGGACCTTTCTAGCCTCGTATTTTTCAACAAGTGACGGGGAAATGTGCAAATAAATCCAGAGTTAAAATGGGTTTGGTACCAATGATCATCTCAATTTTACAATGAAATTGAAGGCTTTAGTCATTAAAATACAAATATCTTCCTTGATTTGTAACGTTTCGATTATAATTTAGGTAATTAAAACACTGTTCTGTTACATAAGTTTATTGAAGAACAAATATATTCAATGATAGGCGACAAGCCAAAGTTGAATATCGGTATTTTTTTTAGACTTCAATAAAAAAAATGCACTTTTTTATCTTATAGTAGAGTAAGAAATTACCATTTGAAACATTACTCTGACAATATTATTGCGGGTAAAGAATACGAGATAAGAGATTTTTAAAAGTAGTGCATTCAGCGATACGAACTTAAAAACAAGAAACAAGGAAGAACGTAATCTGTGAAAAAATAACAAGAACAAACACGCTGTCCACTTTTTTTATATCCGTGAATGTCCTCAGCCTGAACCAATGCAGTGCACGGAACCGTTGGGCCTGGCGGCTGACCTGCCGATTGAGAGCATCGAAGTGAGCTCCAACAACGACGACCGCCAGTACTTCGCGCTCACGGCGGACAGGGGCTGGCGACCAGTGTACAGCACGCCTGGGGAATGGATCATGGTATAAATACGAGTAACATTATTACAACACCTTTGTAGTACCTTTAAGGAATTTGAATTAGGTAGGCCCTTTAATATTTATGAATGAAAGTGGTAAGTGATATTCGGACCTTGTTCATTGATCGAAACACTAAATAAAGCAATCATACAACTGATAAGTGAAAAACGAAGCTTTCTGATTGTTATTTAGAGATTGGTAATACAGTCACGAACCGGGATGGCTGAGCCACTTGCCATTGTTCGTAATTTAGCCGTGTATTCAATAACCGATGTCACCGACTGGCTGACAGCGATTTGCATTACTCGGCCAAATTAGAAACACAGGTAAGTGGCTCAACAATCCCAGTTCGCGACTGTACTAGTAAGGGAGGTCAAAGTGAGAAGAATTCAAACATAAGCAAAATGCTCAAAACGATAAAATTCTTCTATATCATCACTTCCCTACAGTTCGACTTCATATCCCCGCGCAACATAACCGGCATCAAGACCTCAGGCGGTGTCAACGGCTGGGTCACCTCCTACAACATCCTCTACACGTCAGACCTCACCACGTTCAACCCAGTCATCGACAGCACCGGGGCCACCAAGGTCTTCCCCGCCAACTTTGACAAGACCAGCGTGGTCGTGAACGAGTTTCGGCCGCCAATTCACGCGCGGTATTTGAAGGTGCTGCCTCTCACGTGGAAGGACAACATCGAGATGAGGGTCGAGCCTATTGGATGCTTTGAGCCATATCGTGAGTATTGATTGACTTACATACATACATGCATTTAATCACGACTGTTTCCCAGAGAAGCAGAGACCACTTCTATCCACTTGCTACGATCCAGACAAATCTCTTTCGCTTCATCCACAATCATACATCGAGTCATGCACTCACGTTGGTTTCGGGTACTTAAGATTCGGCCCTGTTCCAGTATTTCTCCGATTTGTTTCACAGGACTATAGTGCAATAAAGATGAGTCAATTCTGACACCTGTCCAAATTATAACCTCAAACCCAAAAGGATAATTCTTTGGTTGACTCCCTGTTAATGTGTATGTTTTTTACTATATCATAATGCATTTGTCTTCTTTTAATCGAGGCTATTGTTCCTAAAAACAGATTACTCGTACCCTAACTTTTATAATTTTAAATTTTTTCATACTGATATTTGGATTGCTTAGCCTGCATAATGAATGACGGTAAGTAGTGAATTTTACGGGGGTCTTCTACTCCTATTACTACTACTACAACTATGTTATAGGCGACGCATTAACCTAGTTATTTAGTAGTGTCCTTGCCTACGAAGCTAGCGGTCCTAGTTTTTTTTTTATGGCATAGAAAAGGCAAACGAGCACACAGGCCACCTGATGGTAAGTGGAAACTGTGACCCATAGACATTCGCATTCACAAGACTGCAATCCAATCCTAAGACTGCAAATGCGTTGCCAACGCTGAGGACTAAGATGGAATGCCTCTATGCTAGTCATTTCACCGGCTGTCTTATCCCCAAACCGGAACACAACAATGCGAACACTGCTGTTTGGCGGTAGGTTAATGGATAAGATGGTGGTAGCGATCCGGACGGACCCTGCACAAGGTCCTACCACCCGCAAGATAAGCACGAATTATGTTTAAATATTTATTTCTCTAGATAGGCATCGTTTATCGTTGTCTAGTACTCATAATATATGCCTAGAGCTTAGTTTGGTATATACTAGGTATATACTATATTTTATGTTAGATTGTCCCCTAAAATGTATTTATGTCTTGAGAATAAGTTCTCCTTAGAGACCTATTGTTTATTTTTCACATGATACTTTTAAACAAAGTTAGATAAGGGCTAACTACCGCTGATGGCTTGATTAATTTTTTTTCAATTAAAAATTATTGGAGCAATACCTTTCAGGTTCTGAACTCCTGGTAACAGGACGACTAAACATCCATCTCATCATGACGATTGAAATGATTCACCCTTCCCTACAGCGGTGACGACCCCCAGGCCGACGCAGTCGCCCCTGCAGGTGACCACCGAGGCCTGCGTGCTGTGCCCCGGCATACAGGCCTCCAGCTGCAACTGTCACAACGGCACTGTCAAGTACTTCGACGGAGACGCCTGCGTCACGCGCGACCAGTGTCCATGCGTCGAAGGATTTATGACGTGAGTGTAATTAACCTCTTTGGTAGAGTGAAGGAAATTGGTTCCTAGACAACTTTGGACTATGTCAATGTACGCTATTATGGTGAAGCAAAAAGATTTGTGGGGATGTCAATATGTTTATTTTATTCGATCTGTTAGAGTTAGTGTTAAGATATTTTGACTTTTTTTTGCCGTGAAGTTTTTTTAATCCGTGATTTCGCGCAGCGCATTACAAATTAAAAATGCTTCAAATGTAGTAATCGGGTCAAAATTGTATACATAGAGTTTATTGTTAGTGGGGTGTGTAGAATATTTTTGGCGTCATGAGAACGTGTGTATATACATACATACATACATTAAATCACGCCTGTTTCCCAGAGGGGTAGGCAGAGACCACTTCTTTCCACTTGCTACGATCTTGACAAATTTCTTTCGCTTCTTCCACATTCATACATCAAGTCATGCACGCACGTCGGTTTCGGGTACTTAAGATTCGGCCCTTTTCCAGTATTTCACCGATCTGACTCGAAAAAGTACGCCTAGGGCGGCCCCTTCCGACCCGTCCACTCACTATCGATCTGTATATCTCTTTCGTCAATCTTCTTTCATCCATCCTTTCCAAATGACGTGTGTATATATTTATGACTTTGACGGGACGTAAAATTAGGTAGTGAAGTGAGACTTTGTGTATGTTGATTGCAACGCTATTATTCATACTTATTAGGAATTTTGAAGTAACCTGTCTGTCTGTCTATTGTTTTGTTACACTTTCACGGTTAGACCGCTAAATCGATTTCACATACATATGGTCATAGCATACTTTAAGTCCCGGACAATTGGACAGTTCCTAAACGAATTGCGATAAACGATACGAGTATCTACGTGGATGGAGTCGCGGGCAGCAGATAATAAACAAAAAAAAAAGATAGTATAAAATGAAATATCCAAATAATTCGTAAACGAAATCAAAAGTAAGTTGTGCGAATCACTGAACTGGACAGAATTAACTGTGACGTATGCATATAGGTACGCAGTGGGCTCGTCGTTCCGCGGAGCGCAGTGCGACCAGTGCGTGTGCAAGCTGGGCGGCGTGACCGACTGCAACCCCGTCACCGAGTGCACCTGCAACGCGGTACGTACCACTTATCTACATCCACACTCATATTATAAAGAGGAATGGTTTGATTGTTTGTTTGTTTGAATTGAATAGGCTTCAAAACTACTAGACCGATTTGAAAAATTCTTTTACCATTAGAATCCTACATTATCCCTGATGAACATAGGCTATGTTTTATTTGGCTAGTAGTAAATAAATAAATAACTCATTTTTGCTTGTTGGCGGTTTTTTCCAAATGACCCAATGCTCAATGTGTATTAGTCGATTAAGATCCTCTGCCAATTTTGACTTTATTTTTATGAGATAAAGGTCCAAAAGTGGTACAGAACTTTTTTGGGCGACTATACGAATTATAGCTCTGACTCATAGGTTGTTAAGCCTTTACAGCTTAACGACTTAGGGCTGACTTTTCAATCTCCAGATAACACTATCACCAGCTACAATTTACCTGACAGATAGTGTTATCTGGAGATATTTAAAAATCAGCCCTTAATCGATTACAATGTTATTTTGTATAGGCATAGGATACTTCTTTGATTCCTGAAAAATTGGACAGTTCTTGATTTCGAACCTAGCCGCGGGCAACATAACAAGCCATAAAATTCCATTAAAAAAAACAGTACCTACTTCTCGATACAGCATGTATTGTGTTGTGAGGACCAGGTACTCGGAACAGGTACTTTTGATGTCAACGACGTCAAAATGCCAAAATTGTACATATACTTACTCTCCTTTCATTTGGCAGGTGTTTAGGTATAAACCGCGTTTAAACTAGCTGTACGTAGAAATATCTATGCTACGTTGACGCTCTGTAGCCATTAGCAGTTTGTTTATTTGTGTTGTCAGTAAATAATGAATAAAGATAAAAAAATACATACCTGATTTAATTTCGCGACAAAATTCTTTGAGCATATTCTTTTAAATAAGTCTTTAAAAAAAAAGTTTCCCTTATCAATCTAAGGACTGCGCAAAGTCATTACCTATTATTACCTATATCTTAACTTTCCCGAAACTTGAATTAATGTTAATGATAATATTTATCTCGAACTTAATTTTTTAACGCTCTTCAATACTCCACCTTCAAAGGACCTGGTACCAAAACTGACGTCAACCTGCGAGTGCCTCTGCGAGCCATGCCCATCAGGGACCAAGATATGTCCCACGAGTAAGCTATGCCTATCACTTGAGAAGTGGTGCGACGGGTTACAAGACTGCCCAGACGACGAGAGGGAGTGTACCACCACCTCCGCTGCCACCACCACCGTTACAACAACCGTGGAGCCGCCTGTGGTCACCACCGCCGCGCCTACTGAGGGTGTGACCCCACCTACCACAACAACAACTGTCAAACGTAAGTTCAGACTTGAATGGAAATGGGCGACGCAGTTAGCCTAGTTGGTAGTGAGCCTACGAAGCTAGTGGTCCCGGGTTCGAATCCTGGTAAGGGCAAAGCACGAGCATATGTTTCTTAGTCTTGGATGTTTTCAATGTATTTCAGTATGAATTTCTCTGTATACCTAAGTATGTTGGTCGTTGACTAGTACCCATAGTACAAGCATAGCCTAGTAATACTAATAACTAACAGTGAGGTAACTCGTCCGTCTAGCTTTCGGCGGAACTCTTGCTTGCGTACGAATTTTAGCACATAGCTGTTTGCACACACACATTCTCGCACCAAATGTATCACTTTTTAACACTCTAAAACAGCAATAACTTTTCCGTCCGCTTCTTGCAACTCAAACTCAAATTTTCTATAATTTAAAAATATCGAATATACAAAACTGTCACTTTCTATAATATGCTCCGCTATGCGAGCTCCTATTTTTGGGTGGTTTGGCCTTCCGGGCCTCCTACCCAAAACTTTTTTTTTTTATATAACGATTTTATATACTGGAATTATAATATTAAATGCGTGCTATAGATTTTGACCCACATACATTCTGATTTTAGAGCATGTTATAGTTATAGCATATTATTATGGCGTTTGATTTTTGATCAAATGAGGATGTACCCGAGTAAACATAATACTTATATAAAAAATTACAGCGCGAGCTCGAAAAAGTGGCTGGAATAAGCTAAAAAATATTCGGAAACTGAGAGTCCGTGGACATAACAGAGGTTAGTTAGTTTCGTTTTATGTATGTATGTATGTATGTAAACGCTTTATTGTACAATTGGAAATGAAACAAATAGGTACCATAAAGTAACCATAAAATGGGATATGTAGTCAGAACACGGGATTGTTCAGCCACTTGCCAATGTACGTAATTTTGCCGTGTAATACACATGGGTTTAGTCGGTTATACTTGTACCTATATATCCAGACAAGTAAAGTCGCAGGAAAGTATTTCATCTCTGTCCTCGTGTTTCACAGGCATGTGCCGTGTGATTCTTCATACATACATACATTAAATCACGCCTGTTTCCTAGAGGGGTAGGCAGAGACCACTTCTTTCCATTTGCTACGATCTTGACAAATTTCTTTCGCTTCTTCCACATTCATACATCGAGTCATGCACGCACGTCGGTTTCGGGTATTTAAGATTCGGCCCTTTTCCAGTATTTCTCCGATTTGACTCGAAAAAGTACGCCTAGGGCGGCCCCTTCCGACCCGTCCACTCACTTTCGATCTGTATATCTCTTTCGTCAATCTTCTTTCATTCATCCTTTCCAAATGACCGAACCGTTCTTCTTCTTTTTTTAATAATGGCGGGTCCACGGCGGTTTTCAGCAGTGACTTCGCCAGTGTCAAGTGTTTCATTTATGATGGGCTTAATGATAAAGTATCTAAAGATGATACGCAAGTGGCTCAACAATCGTGTGTTGGGACTACAAAGGCGAACTTAGGTCTTCGCCATGTAAACAAATCAATATTAGGAGACAACCTCACACAAATTTACCTAGTACGGTCACGAGCGTTAATTTAGGACAAAAATATGCTTGAAGTCGTCAATGTCATTAGCGATGTCAAGTCATTTGTAACTTTTAGGAAACTTAACCTTATTGTTGTAGAGTGTCAGACTGACTTTGGACCTAAGGTGGGTACCAAATTAAATCTCGTGACTGTACCAAACTAAGGTCAAGGCTTGTACTTTGCGTACAAATAGAAAACATCCAAGACTTAGGAACAAATATTCTTCCTAATCGCATAAATAGCTGTCTCTTCGATCCCTGGTAAATTTGAGTATTAAGACTGCGCCGAGCGTACGCCGGATGTACAGTGGTGCCCTCGTTACTATTATTGTGTTTTCTAATAAACTAAAGTATTTTCTTGAAATTGGTTGGTAGGTTTTTGTACTACAAATGAAAACACAACTTATAGGGTATATTACATAGTTTAATAACAATTCACCTTCGAGTTAACAACTTAACGAAAAAAAGTGGCCACCTTTTTACGTTAAGCTGACTACTCAAAGGGTAATTGGTAATTGTTATTAAAGTGTGTTAAAACGTATCCCATAAATTGTGTTTTAACTTGCTCTACAAAAACGTATCGTCTGATTGCAAGGAAATTCTTTAGTTTAGTAGAAAACAATAAAAGTAATGAGGGCGCCACTGGACGCTCGACGTTTGCTCGGTGCAGTCTTAATCATGAATACTTTGCCGCTGTGTTGGATATTGTGTAAGTATTTTACGTGTTTTATTTGCCTTATATTTCTGTCTATGAAATATAGAAGAAGAGGAAATAACTTAGATACACTACATCCGAATATTCATGACTACAATCTCAAAACTGCAGTACTAAAATTCCAAATGCATTGCCGACCCTGAGTATTAAGATGGGATTGCCTCTATGCCAGTAATCTTCAATTTAGTCTGCTCCCTACATTGGAACACAACAGTGCGAACACTGCTTATTGGTGGTGGTATTAAGCTACATTACTTTACGACTTACATAATTTTTTTCAGCGAGAGAATGTCCAGTAGTCGAATGTCCACCTGGCTACATGGTCCGCCTGCTATCAGCTCGACAGTCAAGTTCGTCGACCTCTGACCTGCCCCCGCCCCGCCCGCGCAACTCCTACCAGAGGTACCAGCGGGGAGGCACCAAGGGAGGCAGTGCACGAGGGTTCACCAAGGGAAGAAGTTTCTCTAAGGGCGGTGAGTGTAAAATCAACTTAGACTGTTACAGTAGAACACAATATATATGGCGTGTCGTGAAGACACGAACAACGATTCCGATGATTTCCAAATCCCACGATCAGACTTGTAAGTAATAGTTATAAGGTGCAAATTAAATTGCATCTATTTTCTCCGTCTTACTCACGGCTGACTGAATGACACGCGGGCGCGCGTCAACATGATCACTAATAACCAATAATAGCACAGAATACAGACGCGCAAAGCTTGGATCATGCTGATTGGTTCCCGCGTTTCGAAAATTCGTCTTCTGCGCAGGTACATCTGTAAGCCATATTAGTTGTGTTTTACTGTATGTAAGACGTCATGGTCGAACCACGTCTTGATGGACTTGGTTCTCTGGAACTGTAGATCTTTCCTATAGGGAATATTCATGACATTTTTCACACCTTTAATAAAAGCTGATTCATACAACAAACAGTTTTTTTTTAATAACTATAAAAACAATCAATAATAAGCCAACAATGATTTGTTCATCTCTTTGTAGAAAACAGAATTTGACATGACGTCACATTGCATATCGGATCTCTCCGTCTAATCGAATTTAACATGGAGTTTATATGGCCGACCTGTTACATGACGTCATAGTGAATATCGGATCTTTCTGTCTTATCGCCAGTGATCGGAATAGGTAGAGCTAATTTGCCTAAACTTGATGCACCTTCATTCAATAATGTTTTCACTCACGCATGAATGAATATGCCTCAAGTTTAGGCAAATTAGCTCTACCTATTCCGATCACTGCTTATCGCTGTCTTGTTAGCAGTTTAAAATGCTTATATCATCCGTATTACATGGCTGACTTTAATTTTAATTTCACTTTTGGTGACCTCTTTTACGGTATTTTTATTTTTTTTTGAAAAATGCGATTAAAATCCATGCATATTCCCCTATTGTTTTCTCGCACCGTCAAGGTTTCGATCGGTTCTTGGCAAGTTGAGTCAACTTTACAACTATGTGATCATACTGTTTGCTTGTCTTATAGCGACTCTTGGCGTATCTACGAATGTATTGAACCAATATCACAATATTTTAAATTGAAAACTAGACCATTCTGAAGTAGACATATCTCTACGTCAGCTGAAGTGGTAGTGAGCTGCCAATATCTGTAGAAGAACCAATAACCGTGGGGTAAACGTGTTCCTGAAGGGAGACCGCGACTCGGCAACGTAGTGTAGGACACCCTAGGATGATTTACGATACGGCGCTGGCTGCGACAGGGAAATAGCGGACATTAGGGAAGGCCTACGTCCAGCAGTGAACTGATTTAAGCCGATGATGATGATGATGACATCTCTAGGCTCGGAGAAAAACTGGTGCACAATTTATGAGAACACTTTCATATTCCTCAGGCCAATCTCCTCAGCTGACTCCAATATTCTCTCTTGAGAAGTCTCCTCCCACCACCAAACAGCCTACAGAAGAATGCCAGCAGTTCAGATGCGTTCCCAGGCTTCCTCCACTAAGACCTGGAGTGACGCGAGCACCTCAGACCTGTTCCGCGCCGTTATGCCCTTCAGGGTACAGCTTGAGGCTGGAGATGGTGCCCGCTGGAGTCAGTGAATGCCCACAGTGAGTATTGCTCTGTACTGTTCACCTCAATAGGAAACAACCCACAGCGCCGAGATACTCGGCGGTAAAACTATATCGCCTTTGACTTGTTATCGTGTTGGCAAAGTTTTGATAGATCTTATTTAATGGCGGCCGTGTTAAAAAAAAACCATAACAGGTCAATGACGATATGGTTTTTACCGGCTAGAACTGAAGCCCTGTTCAAGTGTTTTTTCAAGGTTCCTAGATTGATACTGGAGTTACGTGGCAACCGCAGATCTGCTCCGCACTCGCATGGGTGGGCATTGAATTATTCAATTAATCTGTAGGTATTGCAAAAAAACACCCAAATCAAAAGCGCCCGAAACTGACGTACTTGCATGAAGATGTTTATTTATTTATTTATTGCATTTTGCACAAAATAATCTAACTTCTAAGTACAACCCTGTAAGGGTATTGCAAAGCGTAATATAAACAACATAAAATTTCTCTGTTACATATATAGAATGAAAAAAATATAAATTACTAATTAGGGTAGCAATTAACACATAATAACTTCTCTGCATCTATAGTCCTTAACAATTTGAACATTCACATACTTAATTGAAACTTTGAAACATTCACAGTAGGTTGATGAATGTAGAGGATGAAACTTGTATGTTTAGATTAGAATGGAAAACGCTAAGTGGCACTTGGCTAGACATATGTATGGGTTTTGTCATTGTGACGGCACTGGTGGCTACTTTGAGCGTTTCCATATTCCGTAGGCGATCGTACGTGGGGCTCTTGGCTAGCTTATTTGTGATAAACCACGTGACCAACTTGTCATCCCATACATGACACGAAGATGGAATGGAAAAACGCTAACGCCGGTTGGCTCTTGGCTAGGCCTACTGGCGTTCCATAGTCTCTGCCTACCCGTTGGGAGCGTGAAGGTTTCTATGTATGTATGTGTATTGCACAAAAACAAGTACTAATGGTGGATTTAAAGCCAAATGGCATTCTTTATTTTTGTCTTTCAGATATATTCTAATCTAACACCGTATATTACACATTACAGCAAGTTGATAACACTAACATTATAAAAGTGTAATTTTGTGAGCGTGTGTGAGAGTTAGTATCGTTGTTATATCTTAACCCTGGATTAACACGTAGGCTATATTTTATCCTAGAAAATACAGTTCTCGTTTGATGGTTAATGCGGACGTAGTCACAACCGAAGCGATATTTTTCTACATTTCCATTTTGTTTAATTAAGATGAAACCTCAACAGATACGGGTGCATGCCGCCGCCGGAACGCCCTGTGTTCTGCAACGTCACGGGCCGCACCTTCAACACCTTTGACGGAACCGAGTTCAAGTATGACGTGTGCTTCCACATCCTGGCGCGCGACGTGTCTCCTTCTGAAGCCTGGACTGTTCTCGGTGAGTCGAGCAAGTCTTATCTTAAGACTGCACCAAGCGTCATGTGACGCCCTCATTACTATTATTGTGTTTTCTAATAAACTAAAGTTTTATCTTGAAATCTAAGAATGGTTTTTTGTTGTATATGGATATACAGGGTGGGGCCTGTAACTAAAGCAAAAAATTAAAACGTAGATTCTACTCCTCAAACTAGACAACTTTTGTTTAGAAACTTTTTAAAATCATAAAGTTTTTAGATTGTTATTTTTTCAAACAAAGTAAATAGTATTTTCAATGTCTCCGTCTAATTGACATCGCCTGTCAGTCTAGTCACTCTACAGACATAATCAATTTCATAGTACATTACGTGTTCGAATTAACTTTAAAATGTAATAAAATTCAAACCGCAAGTTTTTTTTCAAAGTCGTCAAACAAACGTTGCGTAGTTTGAGGAGAAGATGTACATTTTTAATTTTTGCTCTAGTTACAGGCCCCACCGTGTATGACATATTTTAATAATCTTTAACCTTCGTGTAGTCAACTTTATGGAATAATATTAGATAAATAAAAACTCCCGGTGACAAGCAGGTTTTCTAGCAATGGTTTCAAGCAAGGGTTTATGAAAATCGGGTGGTCCATTTAAGAGATACCAGCTCTGAAAAAAGAAGTCACCATATATCGGAGTTTTATCCAACTTATAGTTATTTTCACATTAAATTTCTCCACCAGTCCGCAAGAAGTGCCGCGTGGACGGCTGCTCGAACGAGCTCCTTGTTCGCCAAGACGATCAGCTGATCCTCGTCAAACCAACCCTGATGATAGAGTACGACAACTACGAGTATTCCGTGGAGCAGACCAGAGAGATCTGCTTCCAGAAGAACAGCTTCGACATCAGCCAGCTGGGCACTGGGCTGGCCATCAAGAGTCGGAAGTATGGGTTCGTGGTGCTGTATAACAGGGATGGTGATGTGAAGATTGGGGTGAGTTTGGGTTGGGTGGGACTCTTGACTTTAACTTTGCTTTGACAATCAGACAATCAGTTGCTAGCCACGAAAAATCATAACCAATGATTCCTCCACACAGGTCTACAGGACACACAAAGGCTACGTCGACGGCCTGTGCGGTTTCTTCGACGGCACGGCCTCCAACGACATGCGTCTCCCGATCGGCGGCCGAGCCTCGAGCGTGGACGAGTTCGGCCGGAGCTGGGCCAAGCCTGGGCTGTCGCCGCGCGCCTGCCAGACCACCGTCATACCGCCTGAGAGACAGCGGCATGTTTGGGAGCTGTGTGATGTCATCACGTGAGTCAGAGCCCAGACTAGCGTCTTTTAATAATCGGCGTCCTGGGGGGTTATTACGACGTGGCTTTGCAGTTCATTTTACGGTGAGCGTAAAGGACAGCGCTATAGCACTTGTGTAACTCTGACCTTTTCTCTCAGCGTAAACTGAACTGCAAAGTTATGTCATAATAACCCCCCTGTTAGCAACGGCAACGCGTCACCAGTGGCGTCTAATGAGCGTCAGTGTCTGACCAGCGTCGACGCAATGTCAATAATGTCTTTCGAACATCGGCGTCTTGTCAGCGTTTTATCAAAGTCTTGGTCGGCACTATCTGTTACGGAGACGCTGGCAGGATGCCGACGCACAAAAAATGCTTGTGCCTCATAAAAGGGGGTCCCACTGTGCTAGAAGTTTTCTCTGAAGTTGTTGCGTTTTAACGTCTGAGGGATGATGCACTACGCTAGCTAGAGTTTCTCTTCGTTTAGTTTTTAAACCAATCGCGACACTGGAAGATGACGTGATACGAAAAGTCACGTGATGTGCCAGTGACGCGATTGGTTTAAAAACTAAACGAATAGAAACGATAGGTAGCGTAATGCATCTTGTCTGGGCCCTCTGTAGCACGCTGCCGTGAAAGCAAAAAGGAAGCGAGCCGTACCGAGATATTTTAATCCAAATTGAACTTTATCGATATGAAATATTTAATGTGAACACGTTATTGTACAAAACACAGAAATTCAAATATAATATTTACCAAATAATAATGTACAAAAGCGAACTTAGGATCTTTTCCAGCTAACACCAGCAGCATGAGCTGTGTTTCGGCTACAGTTAGATTCCGTTTCACATTCGTTTTAGTGGGGCATTAGCGAGCATATTAATTTTACTGTAGTGGATAAAGGCTGGATAAAACATGATTTATCTACATTTATCGCAATAAACGCTACCATAAAAGGCTCACTGGATCTTTAACGCTAATAATAATCACAAATAAAATTATAGGTTAGGTTAGCTTAGAAGTAGACACCCTCTTGTGGAAGGAAAGATCGGTGAATTGATTTTGCTTTTTGGACATACAAACAGGCGTCAAACCTATAACACCCTTCTTTTTTGGTTCGAGGTTAGAAACTGGGTATAGGTACTCAGCCAGTACCTCAACTTTTTCAAATTGATAAACTGTCTCTGTTTCCAGTACCAAAATTAATCAAAATATTAATTCACAGTCAAGAACCTCTTTCAAAATGCGGCCGAGTCCTCAACCTGGACCTCTGGCGCAGCATCTGTTTGGAGAAGATGTGCAAGTGCACCGACCTCCTGGTGAACGGTACCAGGAGGTCCGAGGAGGAGTGCCGCTGCCTCCTCGTGGAGCAGATGGTCGCAGAGTGTTTAGCTGCCGACAGAGATTTAGATGTAGCCGCATGGAGGATGACCTTGAATTGCCGTAAGTGAATCTGAAATTTTAGAATATCTTTGTCGTTTTTAGTTTCGATAAAACATTCCCACGTGAGTATACAAAATTTTGTATAAAGTCTATCAAGCCTATCTTGTCGGCAGGAGGATGGCAAAAGAAATGATATCTCATAATAGCTTTCTTATCGGTTTTGTTCACAAATAATTAAAACTAAATTTGATGATGATGATTATTCCTAAAACTGCGCATAGCGATACAAATACAAGGTATGTAAGATGTTAAGTCAAAATACGAACTAGAATACGAAAAAATTAAATTGACTTTCCAGTGTTTTAAAAATTGACAAAGTTAATGTTTTAAAAATTATAGACTTATTTAAGATTATCAAGTTAGCATACGGCATTTTTGTTTTGATCGGCAGTAAAATAGTGTTGAGTACCTGCGGATATAATTAATTAATTAAAAAAAAAATCTTTTGCCAGATCTACATCAATTGCGATTTCATATCGATGTATGTTAAGGCTTAAGGCCCTACAGTTGGCTGGCTAAGCTTTTCCGTTCTGCATTTTGCACATCATCGAAGAAACCGGCTATAAAGCGAAGCAGTTGTGAATAAAACCTACGCGATCTTTATCACCAATTTCAATACTAACGTACAATACGTTGACGACGCGCCGGCCTAGTGGGTAGTCCTGGTAGTGGTGCCGGTAAGGGCAGATATTTGTGTGATGAGCGCGAATATTTGTTCCTGGTTCATGGATGTTTTACATAACATACATAAACTCACGCCTTTATTCCCAGAGTGGGGTAGGCAGAGCTACAGAATTACCAACAACTATAAAAACTTTTTGATAATTCTGTAACCACATTTTGCACTTTTAGGCTAAGATGTATGCCCATCGCCTAACAGTACTTCACGCCTTTATTCCCTTAGCCGATGATGATGATGATGATGAAAAAAATACATTTGCCAGATCTACATCAATTGCAATTTCACATCGATATACATTGAGGACTGAAGGCCCCATTAGTTGGCGGGCTGAGCTTTTCCATCCTGCATTGTGCAGATCATCGAGGAGCCAGGCTCGCAGCGACGCAGATTTGAAAAAATCCTACGCTATCTGTATCACCAATTTCAATACTAACGTACTATATTGTCTCCAGCGGCCGACTGTCCGTCCCCACTGGTACACTACGACTGCTGGAGCAAGTCGTGCGAGCCAGCGTGCTCGGCGGCCGGCGCGGGCGCCTGCGTCGCGCAGCCCGGGCAGTGCTTCCCCGGCTGCTACTGCCCCGAGGGCACGCTGCGCAAGGGAGACACCTGCGTCACGCCACAGGACTGCCTCGACTGTAAGTACTGGCGACTACTGTGAGTACTGACGACTGACTGCCGGTCATTATTCGAGCGTTTCAACCGCCTCACTTTTGTGGACATATTTTTGAAGAATTGGGCGTATATTTTGATGCCGTTTTTGGATATTTGTTAGATGTCCGGTAAACTTAGATACCTAACCAGAAACGAAATCGAAATCTGCAGCCACTTCGACACGTGACCACGAAAGTGATTCCGAACAAACGCCCAAATAATGACCCTGCCCCAACATTTATTTTATTTTATTTCGAGCAACGAAGCTCATAATTACAAATACCTTATAGACTAACATAAATAATAATATGAAACTTAAAACTTATACCGCGACAAAACAGCGTGGTGCTGTTATGCTGAAATTGGCCTCATGGTCGCTGCCGGTTCCGGAACACGACACCTTTCGGCCAGAAGTCAGGACACTCGACGGTCCCCAGCATAAACCGCGGCACGCGCACTACAAACGAACTAAAGTGCACGTAGCGAAGCGACCGCAGCTGGAATACCTTTAGACTGCACCCAGTCTTCTGACGGACGTACTCCACGCCGTCTACCGTTGCAGAGTGGTGCAGGCGTGACACGCAGAGCGCCGTGTTCTGTATAACCCCGTATAAAATAACATACAGACTAAAAACTTTCTTTGACTGTTACTGTGAGGTCTAACAAGAACTATAAACTTTGTCAGCCTTTTGAGGTTTCTTTTTTGTGCTATAGCCGAACAATTTTGAGGTATGTGTTATACAGAAATCAAAGATCGAAGTGTAGGTCACGATTGAATATAGCAATCAGGTCAGTAATGTGATGCTTACCTAAATTCAGTTTGTATCATAACACAAAATCAATTTAGATGCCTTCAGTTGGCATGCCATCAATTATGGTCATATCTTGGTTGTTACGGCCGTATAAGACAGAAACCTGATATCGTGTAAAACTCGATTACTTCGTTTTAATGATTAAATTCGTATCCAGGCGAATGCCGCGGCCTGGGCACTCCGGCCAAGTACACCACGTTCGAGGGCGACGAGATGCCCTTCCTTGGCAACTGCACCTATCTCGCCTCCAGGGACAAGAACGAATCAGTTGAACACAAGTATCAGGTAAAATGTCTCTAACAGCCTTTATACAAAGTTTCCCTATAATTTACATACATACATTAAATAACACCTGTTTCCCAGAGGGGTAGGCAGAGACAACTTCTTTCCACTTGCTACGATCCTGACAAATCTCTTCCACATTCATACATCGAGTCATGCACGCACGTCGGTTTCGGGTACTTATGATAGATTTTCCCCATCGTCGTCTTCGTATATTATTTCAGATAAAATAAACAAATGAATACAGGTATCTCCACTCCTATGCTACTACAATTTATGTCAGAATTTTCTGGTATTTATTATTATTCCCGTCAATATATTGAAGAAAACAATGTCGGCGGATGAACTGCCTGAATATTTCAATAACATATTCATTAAATGTAAAGGATAGTACATAAATCCCTCAAGCATTAGTAGCTGTATACGAGTGGTAGTACTACGTTTGTCCGTTGGGATCATCATCATCATCATCATCATCAGCCCACATCAGTCCACTGCTGGACATAGGACTCTTCCATAGCACGCCACTGAGCTCGGTCTTCAGGCCTTCTTCTCCAGCTACGTTGCGAATATCATCGCTCCACCTAGTCTGACGGCGCCACTCCACGTTTGCCAATTCGTGGTCTCCACTCTAGAACTCGTCCAATTTCACTACTACTATTTTTCCTGTTTATCCTGCCTCCTGCTTATTGCACACTGTTGTATGCGCACTGTTGAATTTTTGGAGGAAAGACAGTCGGTGAAATCAGTAACATGGAGACATTCCATGTTAGCCTACTTAGTTTTGAGGGTAGCGAATGTAGCGATGCATTTGCGATCTTGCATGAGCCCAAAACCTTTACCACAAAACGACACAGATTGTTTGATAAATTTGATAACTTACTTAAGATTATGTTAAGTCATCTACAAATGTTTTTCTAAGGTGTACGCCACTAACGGCCCTTGCGAGGAAAGGACCAGCGTCGTCTGCACCAAGACCGTTCACGTCGTCTATGGCAGTAACGTCGTCCATATTACCAAGGACCCTATCACTAAGAAGGTAACATGTCGTATTATATTGGCAACAAAGGTATCTTCAAAAGAAACACAGTGGGTTGCTAAGCGAAATATGAGGGTATAAGGGACGGGTTTCCCATTTTTTATCTCAGAATAATGGTCCGATAAAGCTGTATCAGTTTCTGGTAGACCGTTCCTTAAACCCTATTTGTTTATTTGATATTAAAAATGGCCGCCACATGAGGAATTAAAAAAAAAAATTACTCGGCTTTCCGGCCAGTCCGACCTTCATTGTCTTATTTTATCCATCTGTATCTGTTTGCAACAGCTCGTGACTTCCATCGGAGACGAGGTGGTGTTCAGATACCCGGTGAGGAAGGACTGGGTCACCATCAGCATGCTCAACCAGAACGATGTCGCCGTCAAACTGACCGAAGCCTTCGTCGAGGTGAGCCATAGAGGTTGTTGGGAAGTAATTCTGAAACAGCCAGTGTTATCTTTGTGATATTTATGCTCAAAATTCAATTGCTCAAGCAACTGTCTATCTTGTTTCTTGTTTTTATTTAGAACATGAATTAAGTGTTCTAGCAACATGCTTGAGTACCGTAGAGTATTTATGAAACTGTCGCATAATGAACCCTCTTAAGACACTAGTGGTGAATTTATAGCGTGTTCTTATAACATGCGAATATGCGAGTATGTCGATTACTTTGAACTTTTACTTACGCACTGACCCTTGAAAATATAAGGGTTTCAAATCAGTTATGATATTAATCCCTCTAAGTCAAAAGGTGGTATCTACAATTTTATTAGCCAAATCAGATTCAATTCTGTCCTTTTAGCAATGAGGTTGCGTTTTCTTCAAGAGCTTTGTTTGAAATGCCGCCATTTGTCTCAGCAGGGCAGTATATAAGTATGTATAATTCCTGAAACTCATATTAATGGATTCTCCGGTGATCAGCTGACGGTGGAGCAAGACAAGCTGTCGTTCTCGGTGCGCGCTCCCTCGCACGTGTACGGGGGCGCGACGGAGGGGCTGTGCGGCGTGTGCGCCGGCACCGAGCAGCACCTCGTCACCAGCAACGGGACCACCACTGACGACTTTGAACTGGTCAGTGCGGGATCATGGTGAAAATACAGGATTTTCAGTGATGCTGAGGTCAGGTCTCGTTTTCTTTATTAAGGGTTCACGCCGATTCTGAAGGTGCCTTAGTAGACCAAAGCACCCTCTCGGAGTCGTTTATTCGTGGTCGCGTGCCACCTCTAAGAAGGACGCAGATTACCGTTGGGTTTTTAGTGGGTACGCCGTCCGGTCTCGGTTAATGAGTCGCACATAACCATCCCGCGTCCCCCCTGACCTGGGTGGTATGCGTAAGTGCATTTCCAGGATGCACCTGTCCAGGATTTGCCTGCGGTATGTACAGAGAGTTAGAGCCAAGCGATACGGTTCAAACGGTGCACTTTAAAGTTTGGACATTGTTGTTTTTGCATGATTTAATTTGGTCTATATTTTATGTTGACTTGGATTTTTTGCTTGTCTTTTTATTATTATACTATTGACCCGCCCTCACTTCGCTTCGATTTATGTGGGTATGATATACAGGGTGTCCCATAAATAGCACGTCACAGTGACACCGGAGATTCCCCAGCCTCAGACGAATCGAACCAACCTAACATGACCTCAGTAAAAGTTGCACCGTTTTCGAGTTATACCAATTTAAAGATTTTTCCAATTTCTCACCTCTTTTAACATTGCAAGTGCCCGCATTTACTGGGATAGCTTTACAATTTAGTTTTTTTTTATTTGTACGCTTTCATGAATAGTTGCTTAAGATGATAGAAGCATTATTATGTCAATAACTAATGTAAAAGTTGGAAAAATACTGTAATGAACTTGACTTAAATTATCATCAACATATTAATTTCAACTTTGAACACCTGCCATGACTTTTTTTTACTAGAAACGAAATGAGCAAATAACTTTAAAAACATGCGTATGTTATGCCAATTCTAAAATGGTATGACACATGATATCATAATGCAAAAAAGTAGGAATTCGAATCACATTTGATTGACCAAGGTTCAAAGATAAAGGTTTAACTTTCATTGTTTCCCTGCGACTCTAAGGCACAAATGGCATCTTCGGATAAAATTTCGGTTTAATTTTCGTAAACTGGTTTCGGATATGTCTCGGGCTGCATCGAAGAAACGTCGCCGTAGTTCCTCTTCGTTACTTATTGGTTTTGAATAAATTTTATCTTTCAAACATCCCCAATAAAAAAAATCCAGTGGGTTTAGATCCGGGGAACGCGGTGGCCATAAAATTGATCCCATTCGCCCAATCCATCTGTCAGGATACTTGTTGTTTAGGTGCTCACGGACTGAGCGAGCGTAGTGTGTGTATCCAGTGGTCTTCCTTCTGAGCCACGTCTTGGTGGTCTGTCGTCACGATAACCATTCACGACTCTTAAAATCACCTCATAAGTCGTCGGCCTACGATTTGGATATCGTTCCGAGTACAGTCTTGCAGCCAACCTTGCGTTGTAAGAAACATTACCTCGAGTGGAAACTCTCCTAGTTTCACCATAAATTAAATGCATATCAGCGTACTCACTATTGGAGTACTGAGAAGTATTACGATTTGCCATCGTAATAAAGTTTTACAAAGTGAAATCAAGTGTCCGTTAAGAGTGCCGAGTAGTCGTTTCAGTTCCACAAAATTAATCAGAGTCCAAAGGAATGCCAAGTCGATTTAGTTCAGGAACACCACAGGAAAACAGGGACGCAGTGAACATGGTGATAAGTAATGACATAAGTCAAATCAATAAAAATAAAAAGTAACTAAAAAGTCTGCTATTAAAACGAGGTTTAATATTAAAGGATATAGCACGAAACGCAAGGTAACGAACTACTTTGGGTCACAGGGCACCCACTGCAATAAATTAATAACTACCATACAATTCTTTACATAATAAACTTGCAAAGCGGCTAATAGCCTTTCATTTGTTAGTTTGGTTTCGGGATCCTTATTAGGAAAAGTGAGTCGAATTCCTACTTTTTTGCATTATGATATCATGTGTCATACCATTTTAGAATTGGCATAACATACGCATGTTTTTAAAGTTATTTGCTCATTTCGTTTCTAGTAAAAAAAAGTCATGGCAGGTGTTCAAAGTTGAAATTAATATGTTGATGATAATTTAAGTCAAGTTCATTACAGTATTTTTCGAACTTTTACATTAGTTATTGACATAATAATGCTTCTATCATCTTAAGCAACTATTCATGAAAGCGTACAAATAAAAAAAACTAAATTGTAAAGCTATCCCAGTAAATGCGGGCACTTGCAATGTTAAAAGAGGTGAGAAATTGGAAAAATCTTTAAATTGGTATAACTCGAAAACGGTGCAACTTTTACTGAGGTCATGTTAAGTTGGTTCGGTTCGTCTGAGGCTGGGAAATCTCCGGTGTAACTGTGACGTGCTATTTATGGGACACCCTGTATAGACTCAGCCTTCCTCGATAAATGTGCTATCTAACACTGAAAGAATTTTACAAATCGGACCAGTAGTTAGTTCCTGAGATTAGCGCAAACAAGCAAACAAACAAACAAACAAACTCTTCAGCTTTATAATATTAGTATAGATATACTTTACTATTTTATAGTGGGTTTGCGTTTGACCTTAGTCTCACCTGATGCTAAGTGACGACGAGGTCGAGGGTGTTCCACGTTTACCCCATTTTTTTGTGAAAACATTCATCTAGGGATCACCACGGCACGACATCATGCTGAGTAGCACCCTATTTGACAATGTTTTATACCTTTTTATGTTACATGTATTGCTTCAAAGGACACCGCACGGAAAGTATGGAAAAAAAAACATCGGTGAATTTTGATAAAAAAAATATATGTTACGCGCCTTGATCGATATATAAAAATACTTGGAGCGCAATAAAATCCTATGACTAGTTTTTGACAAAAAAAAAAATTCTGAAAAATCAAGGGAATTCGGTTCCATAGAAAAATGTATGAAGGAAAAAAAAAGTGTTCTGTTTTGGACGAAAAAAATATATGTTTTAGAAACCATTAAATTGATCAACTTCATCAAAAAAAACTTCTTTCAAAAAGAGTTTGGTTTTTAAGTTATAGCGTTTCATAAAAATAAGTAAAGAAGGTCTTTAATTTTTTGTTTTTTTTTTAATCGTTAATATTTCCGTTTATGGCGATAGTAAAAATAACTAGAAACATACTGTGTGCATCTTTTTTACTTACATAAGTTTTGTATCACAGTCACCTATTCTTCAGTATTTAGATTTGAAATGAATTTTAAGGAAAAAAACTTGGTTTTTCGTGTTTTTTTTTTAAACCGATCGGTGAAAAATTGTGCATTTTGAATATTTTATAAGTTGTGTTATTGTTAACATAAATCATTAAAATTCAAACATATTCTATGAACGGATTAAAAAAAAAACATTTTTTAAGTCTTATTATTATTAACTTTACACTCACTAGCTCCATCTTATCTATATACAGTATTTTTATTCTATAATACACTCTACTCATGTTCGTTCGGATCTCGTCGACGAATTGGTCGTTGCCCAGCGCCAATAACATTTTCGACAAAATGCGGTATCGGTTTACCAAACATTTTGCGCAGCCCAAAAACCACAGAACGCTAATTTACAAAGTATTTATAATTACGTCAAAAACACAATTTACATTTCAAGAAAAGGCCAATCTGAATACTGGCTGGATAGACACACAAACTAATGGCTTTCTGAGCATATTGCCGATTAAAAAAAAACTTTTAACTTTTTTAACTCCTAGTATTGGCGGGAAAACGATTGTCATTAATTGTAGGAGCGAAATAAATTAAGTATAAAAATGTCTTTTAGATTTCGTCTAAACTGTTTTGTGTGCAATGTGTCACAGTAAGTGGCACAAATGAGCCGCATTAACGAAAATGCTTTGATTCAAGAGGTAGGTTCACTGTTTTTACGAAGTTACTGTTCATTATTATTGAAAAGTGGAGTGAACAAAAGTTTTGATTAAAATTCTTTATTATTATTTCGAGGTAAATAGTTGTTTCATATTTGTTTTCAATGTGATAATTAGGTCCGGACCTTTGATCAATTTATTATTTTATTACTAACTCATAGCTAAAGTAAATAAAAATCACATTTAACCCTTAGGTGCATGATTTAATTATTTTTTACAAAAATAATATATGTGATGGAAAAAAATACGTAAATGCTGGGAAAAATAATAAAAAAAATCTTGGTAATTTTTTTTCATTTTTTTTTAATAAAAATACTTGGTATCAAATTTGATACTCCATGGAGTAAGCACTTAAAAAATATACTTCTTGTTACATAATTAGGTAGTCATCAAAAAAACAACTTTAGAAATACAATCTTAAAAAAAACAGATACAACTACAAATGGAAGTCATTAAAACAATCGGAGTTCTTTTTTGAGCATAAAAACACTTTGCACTTGTTGCACTGTGTGCTACTGAGTAGTTTGCAACCCGGCTTCATACATTTCATCCGTTCATCCCCCTTTTTTTGAATGTGCCCTACTCTGTCAAACCGTATATCTGGTGAGGGCATATTATGTTGCAGAATATTTCTTCGTTTGGGGGGTGGGGCATATATAGGACTATTTGCTTGGGCGTCCTCTCGTTGGAAGTAAAATGGTCCCGTACTTGCATAGAGTGTCTGCTAAGTCTGCTCTAAAGTCGCCTAATTTCACCTTCTAGCTGTGCCAACAATAATTCTTCTATGTCCTTATCTTTCAATGCTCTATGACGAACCATGCTGCAGAAAAAATTAAGCTTTTTTATACACCAAAACCACATGCAAAATATTAGTAAAATACGAACAAACTCAAAAGAGTGTTATAAACCATGCGAGTAGAAAAACTAAGCGTAATGCATGGAGTATCATTTTTGATACCACGAAAAAAAGACGTTGTTGCATGGAGTATCGTTTTCGATACCAACTTAAAACTCAATAAAATATTTATAATGACATCAATCTAACAAAAACGCATGTAATAAACGATAAATATAAATACTAACCTTCATTATACAGATTTTTCCGATTGAAAATTTGATGTGATTCACCAGATAGACAAAAATTCAAACTTGAAATTTCACTCTCGCAACAAGTAACCGCACAATTCAAACTTTTGACACTTAGTATAAAAAACGGCTGCTCTGTGGTTGACAGTTCTATTTTTTTTTTATTATATTTGAGCAAAGGTAACTAAATTCAGCTATTAGAACGTGCCCATATTGAAAAAAAAAGATTTTTGGGTGGAGAAAGACAAGGTATCATTTTTGATACTGTATGCACCTAAGGGTTAAAAATGTTGAAAAAAAAATGTATTTTCAGATAGCGATCAGTCGACGACTTATGTAAGAGAGGCCACTTATTGAAACAAATGACGCAACTCGACTTTGTTTTACTTGCAAAATGGGGATCTTAAATGAAATAAGAAATCTAGAAGCAAGTCCTGATTGCCTTCGACTAAATGTTGTGTTGCAAGCTGAGGGACATAGTTGTTTCGTGTGCAATAACAACTTCGACACTGTAAAGGTGCCTTTGCAGAGTAGGCTAATTGTTCATGGATTATGACATATGTATATACCCGATTATTTTAAATGCTGCCAAGATCATTTAAATGAGGAAGAAAATTGATGAAGTTCGAAACGACAGTTTTTATTTCTAGATTTCTTATTTCATTTAAGATCCCCATTTTGCAAGTAAAACAAAGTCGAGTTGCGTCATTTGTTTCAATAAGTGGCCTCTCTTACATAAGTCGTCGACTGATCGCTATCTGAAAATACATTTTTTTTTCAACATTTTTAAATGTGATTTTTATTTACTTTAGCTATGAGTCAGTAATAAAATAATAAATTGATCAAAGGTCCGGACCTAATTATCACATTGAAAACAAATATGAAACAACTATTTACCTCGAAATAATAATAAAGAATTTTAATCAAAACTTTTGTTCACTCCACTTTTCAATAATAATGAACAGTAACTTCGTAAAAACAGTGAACCTACCTCTTGAATCAAAGCATTTTCGTTAATGCGGCTCATTTGTGCCACTTACTGTGACACATTGCACACAAAACAGTTTAGACGAAATCTAAAAGACATTTTTATACTTAATTTATTTCGCTCCTACAATTAATGACAATCGTTTTCCCGCCAATACTAGGAGTTAAAAAAGTTAAAAGTTTTTTTTTAATCGGCAATATGCTCAGAAAGCCATTAGTTTGTGTGTCTATCCAGCCAGTATTCGGATTGGCCTTTTCTTGAAATGTAAATTGTGTTTTTGACGTAATTATAAATACTTTGTAAATTAGCGTTCTGTGGTTTTTGGGCTGCGCAAAATGTTTGGTAAACCGATACCGCATTTTGTCGAAAATGTTATTGGCGCTGGGCAACGACCAATTCGTCGACGAGATCCGAACGAACATGAGTAGAGTGTATTATAGAATAAAAATACTGTATATAGATAAGATGGAGCTAGTGAGTGTAAAGTTAATAATAATAAGACTTAAAAAATGTTTTTTTTTTAATCCGTTCATAGAATATGTTTGAATTTTAATGATTTATGTTAAAAATAACACAACTTATAAAATATTCAAAATGCACAATTTTTCACCGATCGGTTTAAAAAAAAAACACGAAAAACCAAGTTTTTTTCCTTAAAATTCATTTCAAATCTAAATACTGAAGAATAGGTGACTGTGATACAAAACTTATGTAAGTAAAAAAGATGCACACAGTATGTTTCTAGTTATTTTTACTATCGCCATAAACGGAAATATTAACGATTAAAAAAAAAACAAAAAATTAAAGACCTTTTTTACTTATTTTTATGAAACGCTATAACTTAAAAACCAAACTCTTTTTGAAAGAAGTTTTTTTTGATGAAGTTGATCAATTTAATGGTTTCTAAAACATATATTTTTTTCGTCCAAAACAGAACACTTTTTTTTTTCCGTCATACATTTTTCTATGGAACCGAATTCCCTTGATTTTTCACAAAAAAATTTTTTTGTCAAAAACTAGTCATAGGATTTTATTGCCCTCCAAGTATTTTTATATATCGATCAAGGCGCGTAACATATATTTTTTTTATCAAAATTCACCGATGTTTTTTTTTTCATACTTTCCGTGCGGTGTCCTTTTGACAATCGTTTCTTTTCTAATTCTGTATTTTTTTACCAGTTCGGTCAGAGCTGGCAGGCGTCCCCCGCCGATCTGCAGGCGCTGGGGCTAGGTGCGCAGGCGCAGTGCGACCAGCCGCCGCCGGAGCCCGAGTGTGTGCCCCCGCCGCCCGACCAGAACGTCTGCTACAACCTCCTCAATCAGGACAAGTTTGGACCTGTGAGTTTGGGTGTTTCACCCTTGACGCAAACAGTGATCTGTTTATTTATTTTATTCATTTATTTACGGATACCAATAGATAATTGTAATAATAAATGGGATCTTACGCTAGTGATGTACAGATGCTTATCTATTTATAGGTAACCACAGTTAACTCAAGAGTATTGAAGAAAAGTTACAAATTAGAGTGCATTTTATTAGGAAAAAAATGTCAGTGGTATACGACTCTATTATGAAAGAAATAAAGTCAATTTTCTAATTTGATCATTAGTCATAAAAACAAAAGAACTGTTTACGTTTTTGGCACTTGATCTTTATTTCAATGGCCGTATTATGTACTACTATTAGTACAAGGAACCTCAGGAGGTTGACCCTTCTTTTCATGAAAATGAAAAAAATCGTGAATTCCAACCCTATTTGACTTTGAATACGCTTAAAAAATCGATAAAATACAAAAAGTTAGTACTTATTATGTTATGATTCTTATAATGGAAATTTCCATCACCATGCAAAGAAGGGTTAATGCCCACCAAACTCCTGTTTGTAGTTTGGTGGGCATTAACCCGAGTTTTTGTGAGTGGGAAAAAGTTCAATTACGTTTGTTCGATAATGCCATTTTTAGTTTATGAAGATAGAAAATGAAACGTTATTCACATAGCAGCAAAGTTCAAGTGAAATTACCTTGATTATGTGTATATCCTATTGCATACTTGCCCTTACAAGCTATATTTAAACTTCTTCCCTAGTGCCACGCCCTCCTGGACCCGGCCCCGTTCGTGGAGGCGTGCGAGAGCGAGATGTGCGCAAACGCAACCGATCTGTGCGCCACGCTGGAGAACTACGCAAGCGCGTGCCGGAGGCAGGCCGTGTGCCTCGACTGGCGCAGCGGGTTATGCCCCAAGGAATGGTAAGCAAACACATAACGGTGAAACTGTAATACCTAACATTGTTAATGAGGAGCAAAATGCACTTTTTTTCTAAGATAATAAAATTTATTTTGATCTATTATGAATTTGTTGGGTACGCGGTTTTGCAGTATCACGTACGATATCCTACTATCCTACTACTAGGTATTATCCTGTTAAAGTTCAACCATACAAAGAACTTCGCCAAACCTATAACATAGAGTCAATTTTCGAATGCGATTGTCAGTCACAAAAACAAAGTAAATTCGATTGTATATCCTTTGCAATGGATCTGTATTCCGATAGCCATATTATGTACATTCTGTTTAACAAGGAGGTTTAAGGAGAGAGGTTAAAAATGCGAAAGTTTGTGTGTGTGTATGTTACTCCTTCACGGTGCAACGGCTAGACGGTATTGGATGAAATTTGGAATGGAGATAGCTTATAGCCTGGATTAACATAGGCTCCTTTTCATCTAGGAAAATCTTAAAACCCGCCGGGTTAGAATAGTGCCACTCCATGTCCTCCCGTGGATGTCGTAAGAGACGACTAAGGGAATAAAGGCTGCGTAGTACTGTTAGGCGATGGGCTTGCAACCTGTTACTAATACACTGGTGGTGGTAATCTTAGCCTAATTGTGCAAAATGTGGTTACAGAATTATTAACAAGTTTTTAGAGTTGTTAGTAATTCTGTAGCTCTGCCTACCCCACTCTGAAAACAAAGGCGTGAGCTTATGTATGTATGTATGAATGTATGAAAATCTTAAAAGATTCCGATAGCATCACGATAATCGAAATATAAGCGGACGAAGTCGCGGGCAGAATCTATACTTAATAAATGTATTAACTAAAGACAGATCACTTATATGGGTCCTCGCTCGCGGACAGTAGAGCGGAACGAGAGAGAGGCGGGCGGCGCTGCATTATCAAAATTGGGTCTCTATTGACTGCCATAATTATTTTTAGTCTTTTTTTGTTTTTACTTTTTTTCTGTGTCATGTGTGTAGTGAATAAACGTATTTTTCTTTCTTTCTTTCTTTCTTTAATGTGTTTCAAGTCATAATTTTCGCTAGTCATAATGCACTTTTCTCAGGACATGGTTATTTTTTCAGGATTTTTATAAAACTAACCTAACCTAACCTAACTAATCTACACGATAAACGTTTATCAAAAACTGTAACTTCAGCCTGAAAGAAGTTATGACAAAAAAAAGTATGACTAACAATACATTATGACCAACGATATGTATGGCAGTCAAGGGGATCCGGATCCGGATTATAATAAAGTAGCATGCGCCGGAGTAGATTTCGCCTCAAATACAAAATGTGATGATAAATTAAACCAACCACAGGAGGCTTCCTTTTGGGTAAATTTGTATGTGTACAAAATTTGAGCATTTTTTTTTTATATTGACTACGAAACTCAGAAACTCTTTCCCTCCAGCGAAGCCCCGTTCGTGTACCGCGCATGCGTGGACTGCGAGCGCACGTGCGAGAACCACGAAGAGCTGGCCGGCGACCCGAGTAAGTGCGCCCAGCACCCGGCAGAGGGCTGCTTCTGTCCGGAAGGCCTGGTGAGTGTTATCGTTTAAAGGTGCGCCCACACCGGAGCTTAACGGTGCGTATATTACGGTGTCGTTGCGTAAACAAAAGACGGGGCCATAGAAACCACATGGCGCCGTTTTTGACGCACCGTTAAGCAGCGGTGTGGGCGCAGCCTAATGGTATAGAGGCATATTTGCATTCGCAAGATTACAAATCCTTCCCGCCTTAAAATCATTTCATCCGGCCCTTACGTTATTATGACTATAAAAATATACATCAATTTAACTGAAATTATAAGACAAGAAACAAACGAACGTATTTTCGTTTTAAAGCTCATTCAGTTACTACTTACTAAAGCTTCCTACACAGTAAATGAATACTTAGACGACAAATTATAATAATACAAATTAGTTCAATTAAACATTAAAGGTAAATTGTACAAAAAGTTTCCCTCTCTCTCTGAATATGTTTGCTGTGCCCAACAGGGTTCATAATTGAGACGTTTATTATATTTCCATCTTTGTAAACATTATGATTGCAATAAAGTGTTTACTATTGAGTACAACCATAGCCCCGTATACATCTTGGATAAGATGCCCGTCACTAGATATGTCAAAGTAAAGGTTAATCCATATATAACTGACTTTTTTGACGCCTTGACACGAGTATTAGAGTCGCGATGAGTTTAGGACTGCGCCGAGCATACGCGTACGTAATTTATGTGATACGTAACAAACTTTAATAACAATTACATTTTGAGTAGTCAGTTTAACGGGAAAAGGTGGCCACTTTTTTTCGTTAAGTTGATAACTCGAAGGTGAATTGTTATTAAACTATGCACTATGAACTTGTGAATTGTTATTGAACTATGTACCCTATAAGTTGTGTTTTCATTTGTAGTACAAAAACCCACCATCCAATTTCAAGAAAATACTTTAGTTTATTTGAAAACACAATAATAGCAATGAGGGCGCCACTGTATATCCGGCTTACGCTCGGCGCAGTCTTAATACGGATCAACAGCAATCCTAAATCTACTCATACACCTGCCTATGGTAAATTTCCGAGATTACCCCTGCGTTAGTAGCCCGCTCAAGACCGCAAATGCGTTGCAAACCGTTGTAATTCCATTGTTTGTTATTTAATCATTAATATGAGGTTTTATTCCCTAGTTTCTATTGCTGGAAAGTTTTCAGTTGCGTTAGAAGTTTGATTTCCAGGCTCTAATAATTTTGTTGTAAACAGGTACGCGTGAACAACACATGCATAGAGCCGACAAAATGCTTCCCGTGCGACGCACAGCAAGAACACTTCGCTGGTGACGAGTGGCAGGTAAGTTTCGCTTAAAATGTACGTTTTAAAGCAGATTTAAGAAACACCGTGTTGTTAGCATATTATCATGATGAGACGAAGGGCTTGGTTTCAATTCGTAACCCGTTTCAGTCTATGTTATAATCATATATTGGGTAAATCGTCAGTAACTGGCCACTTTAGAAAGTGTCATTTAGTTACTAGCCACCAAATTTCTTACTGACGCTGTTAGTAAAGATTCTTGGACAGTATTCCGGGTAATAACTCAAGATCTAGGTATTCTAGTTTAATCGCAAAAATGTGAGCAAATATCTTTCTTAACTCATTTTATTGCAGTGGCCAGTTACCGGGGGGTGGCCAGTTACTGACGATTTACCCTTCTTGCTTTACTTTCTTTATTTTCTCCTTATAGCTATTTTGAGTCGAAGTATATTGTAGTGATTTTATGTACTTCATACTCATGTTGACTCGAATTGGAACAAGGTAAGCTAGAAACTAGGGATGTTACGAACATTCGCATTCGCATATGCGAATGATTCGCTGCATTTTAGACATTCGTATCGACATTCGCATTCGCAATAATTGATGCGAATATTAAGCGAATGCGAATGTGTGCACAGATCATGTCGTGACTCGCCCACCGGCCGAGAAATTACTTTTTAGTTAGAAAAAACTAAGCTAACTTAGAAATATTAAATTAATTTATAAAAAAAATATTTCGTGTGATTCCTTAACATTCGCATTCGCATTCGCATTTGGGAATGTGAAAAATATGACATTCAGAACATCCCTACTAGAAATAACATCGAATGGTCCCACGGGTTCATTGAAAGCGAAGCGGGGCGTCGTTTGTCTGGACCATGACAAGTGCCTTCCCCTATATAAAAGAGGCGTGAATGTATATATGTATTAGACTATGGTAGACTCACCCTATATTACCGACGTGTAAAAGAGCCCTCATGTGGCCTATTTACTGAATAAACATTTTAAATTTTGAATTTTGAATTTTGAATTATTGTCAACAGGAAGACGCATGCACAAAGTGCACGTGCAGCAAGCTGCCGAATGAGAACGTGGCACACGTGGCGTGCGTCACGCACTCGTGCTCGCCCCCTGTATGCTCGCAGGACTCGCAGCTGCTCTCCACCCCGCGCCCCGGCGCCTGCTGCCCCGAGTACCTGTGCGGTGAGTCCGGCCCCTATTTCACCATCATGACAATGACAGCTGACTGTTGACATTTCAGTGTACACTGCGCAGTTTACGTGGAACCTAGTGATGTATCAGCGTGCTGAATTTGTCACCTGTCACATCTCATCTTTCTAGTGTTCATTCCAAAAATCACATGTGTTTGGGATGACAATGGGCTAAGTATGTTTAATGTGATAAGTATGTTTTTTGTACAGTACCAAAACCACAGAATAATCCAGTATGCGAAGAGCCCAAGAGGATAGAGTGTGGCGAGGGACAGGTGCTCAAGCAGAAGACAACGGCCAACGGCTGCAAGGAGTTCGCTTGTGGTGAGGTTTTTTTATATATACAAGATTGAGAGCATCTGTGAACTTACATTGCCTTTCCTTTTTCGTAAAGGGAATGAAATGGTACGGTTCGTCCAAATGAATTATTTTTGGGCTGACTGGCGATTGAACTCTATCTTATCTGATGGTAAATAATGATGTAGTCTTGGATAAAGCTCGCTGGTTCACTTTTTCAGTGTTATGTTACTAACGTGCTATAAGAACTTAATCTTATTACCCGAGACTTCTGTTTTCACCAAAGATAGAAGTGGTAAGTTGTCGCCCACTTTACTATATTCGAAGCGCTAACAGAACCTTATACTCGTAGGTAATGGTTTTAGGGTATATTATTTATGTATGTAATTTTTTACGTTAAATGCTTTGACGCATTTCATATCTAGTTTAGAATATCATAGGCTGTAATTTGAACCTTTTCTGTCCAGATGCTGTAAGGGCAGTCGCGATTATATTCTTTCTATTGTTAGTCATGTTTAATCTTCTATATAATATTTCAGAATGCAAGCCCGCCAGTGAATGCCCTGAAATCCCCCTCTCGAGCGAAGTAGAGCTGATGCCGGGCATGGAGCGCGTGGTGGACACGGCGGGGTGCTGCCCGCGCGCGCGCCTGCTGTGCCGGCCGGAGGCCTGCCCCGCGCCGCAGCCCTGCGCGCCGCTCCACACGCCGCGGGTCACAGACGTCGCTGGCGTCTGCTGCCCGCAGCACGAGTGCGGTGAGGATGAAACTACATCAATGCGTAGAGCCGGGTACTCCCTAGCGAGCTTTAACTGTTACTGTTGCACATAAAATTATGATGTCGTTCATTGAATACAAAACGGACACAATCCGAAATGAGTCAGTGTTGCATTTTAAATTTAGAAGCGGTTGGAATACGATTTTTAATGGAAAAGCAAATTATTTTGGAATGTGTCCGTTTTGTATTCAATGAGCGATGTGTGCGCGGCTCGCGAGCCTGTTACTGAACCACATTACTGTAACTGCGCTGAGGGCTGTAATGTTGTTATGACTAAGTTTTTTTTTTTTTTTTTTTTTTTTTTTATGGCATAGAGAAGACAAACGAACACACAGGCCACCTGATGGTAAGTAGAAACTGTGACCCATAGACATTCGCATTCACAAGACTGCAATGCAATCCTAAGACTGCAAACGCGTTGCCAACCCTGAGGACTAAGATGGAATGCCTCTGTGCTGTGCCAGTCATTTGTTGGATAGCAGGCGCTTAATTTGCTTAATTATTGTAGAAAATTGCGAAAGGACTGTTAAATAAAATTCAAAAGCTTAAAGTGCGTGCAGCTTATATTAGTGCGAATATTCGAGTACAAAAGTTCTGGGATAGGGGTATGCATGGAACAAATGTGTGACGTAGCGTGTGGTTGCTTCATGTAGGTTGCTCACAGGTGTCGCTAGGTGTCCGAACACTAAGTTAAATAGAGGGTGCCAAAGGGCTGATGCCTGAACGTGTAGGTCTAAGTGAGGTGGAACTCATGCCTTGTAAGAACGACTGGTTCTTGCCGGTCCTTCTTCCAACATATTTCAAAGATGCTGCTGGCAACCACAGCTAGAGTGTGGTAAGATCGAAAGACTATCTCTGCCTAAAGTGAGATGGAACTCATACCTTGACTGACGTATTGGATACTACTAATTGTTGCCGGCCCTTCTTCCACAAGTCAAAGCGTTTTTTAAACATGCGTTTGGTTTCTATATATTGTGGTAAGCTCACGCTGAATGTTATGGTTTGTTTTAGTTCTACCCGAGAACAAGTGCCTGGTGACCCTGGAGTGGGAGGCGGCAGCCAAGGGCGGCGAGATGGCGCGGGACACACCACAGACTGTGCTCAAGGATGTAAGATTTTCTTTTTACAATTAAAAATACATAGGTATAGGTGCAGATAGTGCATTGACATACGATATTGCATTTTGTCGGATAATTTCGAATGTCTTGCTTTCTCAATTATTCATCGATGCATCCTAAAGCTGAAGGAGAAAGCAAGATTAATACGAACTTTTCCGACGAAATATGATGTCATTTTGTATGATTTACTACTGCATCTGTACACTGCAAGATTAATGTTACAGATTTACTAGATAGATGGGACATTTTCCAATATGGATAAAAGTCATTTTCCGCTTGGCGTTTGTAACAGATTATTTTCAATCACGTGTTTTTCGATCTAAATGAAGGTTGACAGGAAAGAAAAGGAAGCTAAAAAAAATATCGATGGTGTCTTTTTTACGCGTACAGTTCGTCCAGGAAGGATGTCTTTCTGGTTGTTTTTTTATTATGTATGTGAGGTCTGATGTTGCACAGGTAACTGCCTATCCACAACGCTAAGATAGGATATGCAAATACTTTTTCACTACAATTCCAACTCCAACTCCCTCATGCAACAGAGGTATATTTCTTATAATTTCTTGCTTGTTACACTTATTTCCACTGTTCACTTTAAATGTTATATTGTAGCTGGACTCTGCCTGGCTGGATGGCCCGTGCCGCTCGTGCCAGTGCACCTCGTCTCCCGGCGGACCGGCGCCGCACTGCACCGCCACGGACTGTCCCCCCATCAGCTCGAGCGACCAGTTCGTGGTGGAACCTCGACCAGTTCCATTCGCCTGCTGCCCTATAGCCATTCAGGTGGCTTGTAAAGCTGGCGACACGGTTTACAGGGTAAGACTTACATAGATATTTGGTAGCACCGAGAAAGTTATCCATTCGCTTCGCTGCGCCGTGATAGTGTCCCTTTTAGTTCTAGTGACCAGTAGACGCTAACGTTTCTATTTTCTATCGACTACAAATGTATGCAATTCATAAGCGGTCGACGATCTGTCATCAGCTTACGTCAATTAGTCGATTGTCGAAAACCGCTAGCTTATTAGAGTTAGTGTTGGTACCTCGACCTTTCCTTTCTTTTGTCCATATCCATTCAGGGGTGAATTTTTATTTTGTTGTCGATCTCTTTTTTTTCTCAAATTTCAATAAAATTTGGTCAGTTAGTAATAGTACATTTTGATATTAGTGCGGAAAGTATGTCATTTCAAACGAGTCCCGAGGTGTCTTGACCCGAGCTGCAAGCGAGGGCCAAGACTCGGGACGAGTGAAAATGACAGTTCCGCTCGTATATCAAACGACATTTTTTAATACATCTGCTAAAAAATTACAATAAATGTATTTCACAATCGTCTAAATCGCTCATTTTTTCATAACAATATTTAATCGTTAGCTAAAAAGGCGGGATTTGGTTTTACTTTTAATTGACAGACTTTTTTCATAATGGCAATGGTTGTGACCATTCAGCCAAATCAAAGAAAAAAAAGAAACATAGTCATTTAATTACCTATATTATTTAAAAATCAAGAAGCACAAATACTCTATTAGCCAGTGGTAACGCATAAAGGTGGATTCACATTACACCGTGCTGGGCTGGGCCCGGCTTCGGCATGGTGTAACGTGAATCCACCTTAATACTCAACTATCCGATCATTCGTAATATTCATTCAGATTCAGCCATCTTGATGAGAGCTGTTTTTTTAATATTACCTAGATAATTTGTGAGTGTATGTATTTATTTATGTAATTTTAATATTTAAAATTATATTACCTATATTTATAGTTTCAATGCTAAATGACATAATCAAAAATGATTGAACATGCAAACTCTTTGGTCGGATGCACGGCTTGGAAGTAGAAACAAAATTATATTTAAAAAAATTGGAAAAGTAAAACGCACTAGTGCGGAATATCGAACTTTCCGCACGATATACGGCTACGGAATGTACCCATTTTTGAGCAACTGTATTAAAAAAATTGTTATTCTGATCATTATTTTTATTTTTATTTTATTTATTTATTATAACATATTTAACAAACTTAGTTCTACAACAACGTCCCGCAAAACTGTTTTCACAGTTTGAATGGTAGGCCCTATTTGACGCGATGTCTTTAAAAAATTCCCATTACTTTACACAAAATGAATAATAATTTTCGTAAAAAAAAGAGATCGACAACAAAATAAAAATTCGCCCTCAGGTGACTTCTCGAGCTAGAGATCCTATCGACATCAGGTCAGGCCAGTTCATGGTACGTACATGGATCATGTAATGTATTTCTTAGCTGACCAAATAGTTTACATAACGGGTGACACTGTCTTCAAGGTAAAATTGAAACATTCGCCACATGATCTACGAGAGTGAACTGCAGTAATCTTGTTGGAGTAAGTTAGAATGTGAACTGATTCAACGTGGTATCTTCAGGTGGGAGAGAACTGGACGTCACCGCTCGACGTGTGCGAGTCATACCAGTGCATCGAGCTGCACCAGGGGAAACTGGAGAAGGTCACCACCGTGCAGACCTGCCCCACTGAATGCGAACCGGTGAGACTTTAATGAACCTACAGTTTACTCACTCAAATATAAGTGTCAGGGCCCAGATGTGAAAAATGAGTGTAAAAATATGCATGAGGACTTTGTCAGTCTTTGCGTCTGTCTGTTATGAGCTAGAGCTTTTGGTGAATTTACAATTTTATTTAGGGGCATTTGCAAGATAATGCTGTATTATAGACCGGTCCTAGTTTAGGTTTCTTTAAAGAATATTTAGTTTTGGAAAGGGCGTGGCCGAGGAAGTTGATAATGTAGTTTGACGGCATCAATTTTGGACACTTTTAGCTAACAGGTACCTAGTCCAGTAGTGGACACTTCTCTCTCAATTCAAATTTCATACGTTCCTGTCCATTACTGGTTCCGTCACCCTAATATACATTTTGTTTAAACCGGTCCCAGTTTAGTTCTCTTGATAAATATTTTTTAGTTGTCTAAAGAGGGCAAGAAACTTTTTGTTATTTGCTTAAAGAAACAGAGATTTGTGAAAGCCTAATGCCCAAGCGTAGACATGTTTCGACTGACATGATGATGATAATGAACTTGGATACTCACACTCAATAACAACACTCGCATATCCTAACATTCAAGTCTACTCCAGGGTTGGAAGTACATCCCAGCAGAGCCTGCTAGCAAGCAGTGCTGCGGCAAGTGCAAGCCCGTGGCCTGCATCTGCACCGGAGTGGAGCACGAGATAGGGAGCACCTGGCAGTCGCCCGACCACTGCACCAACTACACCTGCGTCGATGTTGACGGCACGGTCAGTTGGGAAATTATTAAACAATGCTATTATGCAACTGTCAACTAAGCATCTTCGGAACAATATTGGTTCTTGTAGAACTCTTGCCTGTTATAAGGATACTCGTTTCACCTCGTGTTCAAACCCCCTCTCATGTCACAAGAGATTATACATTTTCCCGTAGGTATTCTATATACTTACTGTTTTTAATGGCGTTAAGAATTAATGAATTTAACATTTTATGTACCGTAAAATGTGCCTAATTTGCTCCCCCCTGGGTAATTATGCTCCATGGTTATATTGAGGTAATCTGTATTGTAAATCATTCTATTGCTTTCATTTACTTCGTAGCTGGATACATCGATTCTTTTAAGGTTTGTCATCAACCTTGACTTTTAAGGTAACAAACGAAATAGTCACTATGGAGCATAGTTACCTATATAGGGGAGCAAGGTAGGAACATTTTACGGTATGTTTACATAATTATTTTATTATCAATATCGGAATAACAGTTTTTCACTAAACACCATTACTTATATCTTTAAATAGCACAACCATGGTAATAACAATCCAATTGTCATTACCACGCTAACTACCGGAAATAAAAACATACAAACATTTTTATTTTCTTAGCTCCAAGTTCAGACGTCCAACGAGACGTGTCCCGAAGTCTCCGACGCTCTGAGGAAGCAGTTCGTCCTGAAGGAGGAAAAGCCTCCCGGCAAGTGCTGTGCGACCCAGGAGCCGGTGGCCTGCAGGGTCGGCAACGACATCTACCAGGTCAGTACCTCCTGAGACCGTAATGAGCAGGGACCTGCCAAGTTCCAGTGAGTGAAAGAGATAGGGCTAAAGGAGTATACGTCTGTCCTTTTCACTAATTGGAACTTGGTTTCAATATTTATAATTGACAACTTTACTTTATCAAAGTGATGGGACACCAACCGGTCCTGTTGTCCGTGAACTATAGAAGTATGCTCACACGGATAACCACCGCTTAATGTTAAGTTGCCGTCAACAGAACTTGCAAAAGATGTAAACAAAACCAAATGAACCCATTCACCATGATTACCTACTAGATAATAACGTACTATTAATCAAGTGAGGTCTTTGCAATGATTTATACCCTAGATCACTATTTTCATATTAAGTTTTCATATGAAATAACTATTAATTTTATTCGTTATTTTTAATAAAAACACGCTTGATGAATATTTGAGGTTACTTATGTGTCAAACAGTAGTATTTTTTTTTACATCGTTCACAAGTCCTATGGACGGCGAGTTTAGGCCTAAATTTCGAGGCTATAAGGAATCCCTATTAGGGATGTTATGATATAGATTGGTGAATTGGGCCATTAATTCATCTATGGCGTTGGCCTGACCAATGTTTTAGGTAAAATGGCAGACGGTGACTTGCTAACTCAATGTAATTTATTATCATCAGCTAGTGTACTTATGTTATTTTTTGTAACCAATACGGTATTTGACAAAAGTCAAATCAGCTTCTTTTTATGAAACACCAAAAACGCTCCGTTACTATGGAATTTATAGGGATTACTATCTTGTGACGTCACAATCAAACAGCGTCCTTATTGTTGGATTTTATGAATTTAAAAATGTTAAAATAGCAAACTAAAATATAAGATTGATGTTTTCCTAGTATTTTTATAATGTTTATCTGTTGTTAATGAAAAACCAATTTAATTTCACTCTTGTCAAATACCATTGCTATAACATTGAGTTGTAACAGGAGGGTCAAACCTGGCCGTCCCCCGACCCGTGCAAGTCGTTCACGTGCGCACGCGACGGCACCGGGCGTCTCGCTCACGCGCCGCACGTGCAGACGTGTGTAAACGAGTGCGCGCGAGGCTGGGCGCTCGCGCCGCCGCCGCGAGGGGAGTGCTGCGGGCGCTGCCGCCAAGAGCAGTGCGTGGTGGAAGACGAGCTTAAGGACACAGGTACGAACTGATTTATACGACGTTGTTTCCACTAGCCGACAGTAGCCAAACAACAGTGCATTGTTGTGTTCCGATGAGGGGATTACAGTTGAAATTACTAGCATAGAGGCATTCCAATAGACCTAAGTAAGTCAGGGTCAGGGGTCTTGAGATTGTAGTTTTGAGAATAAAAATGTCTATCGGTCACAGATCCCTTTTATCATCAGGCGGCCTGAGTGCTCGAGCCCTTCTCCTAAAAAAACTATATACTAAACTTGTTCGATAAATTTTGGCCTGCAGCACATTTAACCCATTCATTGCCGAAGACGCTTTTATGCTAGAAAACAACTGTACTTAAATGCTGATACCAAAATGTTACTTTATTTATGAAGGATAATATTATACTGTTGCTGGTTTTTGGATTCAGTGCATTTGTAATTTTCATAATTCTTATCTCGGATGCCGAAAACGCGAATTCATGTCCGATGTACGTGTAATCATAATGACGAGGATTTCGCGTCCTCGAGTTATTTGTTTTTTTTGCTATAAAACAACTGTACTTAAAAAAAACATAATAAACTTATATAAGTCTGAAGTATACGGCTATCACGTCTATACTGAATACGTTTTCGACAAAAACTGTTTTTAGACGCAAAAATTTCACTTCCTATGCCGAAAACGCGAAATTGCGTCCTTGACAACCTAATGCTGCGGACGCGAACTCGCGTCCATGAAATGTTAACGTAATGCCGCGGACGCGAATTCGCGTCGTCGCGGGCAATGAATGGGTTAAAGTTGTACTCCAACCCGATACAAATACTTACAACTACAGTAAGACAGTAGTTCATTTTCTAAAAAAGGTATATCACGCGGCTTGCATAATAGGAATGAGTGCTCAATGATGCAACACTTGCAGAACACACTCGCTAACTAAATATATATACTAACTTAGTCATAAGAAAAATACTAACAAAATGTGGATCTAGTTGTCTGAATAAATAAATTATTATATTATTATATTATATGTACGTGCCTCGACCGCGACCGCGAGCTACAAGCAAACTCAACAAGTCACGCCAAGTCGGTATAGTCAGGGCAACCGCCGCATTAACGTAACCCTAGCGCCCGAGCGGCAATAGGTATCAGAAACTCTTAAAGGGTCTAGACTAACTACTATTCTATTTAACCATCCAGCGAGGAAATGCTGCCAGCATCTTTGGTACAATGCCGCAGGGGCCATTCTTAGATTTAATGTTTTAGTTAATTTATATATTTAGAGTTAGTTTTATTTAATTTTAGTTTTCTTTTTCAGTTATTGTGTTATGGTTGTTGTATTATTTTATGATGTTTTTCATTAGTTAAATTTTTATCAGTATCTATTCTATTTACATTAATACTTACATTACTTACACTCACTCTTAAATTGTTCACGCAGTTTCTGTAAACTATGTCTTGTACTAATGTCCACCACATCCTATTTTTTTTGTTTGTTTGTGGAAGAGATCCCTCAAAGGGATAAGTTCGCCTTTGTACATTCTAATTCTGTAAATATTGTATTTGATCTTCTGTTTTTTGTACAACAAAGTGTTTACATACATACATACACTCTCATTCCCAGGCTCAACATGGAAGTCAGCAGACAACTGTACGACGTACTCGTGCGAGCGAGACGGTGAGAGCGTGTTGATGACGTCGGCGCGGGAGCTGTGCCCGGACGTGACGTCATGCGCGCCGGAGGACCTCGTCAACGACACCTGCTGCGCCGTGTGCAGGGAGAGACCTAGCGAGCTCAGTGAGTAGAAAAAAATGTGATCACAGATCAGGATTCAAGCTAAAAGTTTTCCGTGGCATCTTGTCAAGCTGGCAATGACTGAAAATATCTTAAGACTGCACCGAGCAAACGTCGAGCGTCCAGTGGCGCCCTCATTACTTTAATTGTGTTTTCTAATGAACTAAACTATTTTTTTGAAATTGGTCGGTAGGTTTTTGTACTACAAATTACTTACCGTCCAATTTCACGAAAATACTTTATTTCATTAGAAAACACAATTAAAGTAATGAGGGCGCCACTGTACATCCGGCGTACTAACTCACTAACCGCCTTGAAGACAATTAACTTGGTAGTTTACAAACTTGGTTTTATCTCTAAGGAACGACTTTAAATGATTTTGCGCTCGTAAAACGTTTATTATACTGCATTTTTTGGTGTAGTTGTTGTAGCTTGTAGGTTCTACATACATACATAAGCTCACGATTTTATTCCCAGAGTGGGGTAGGCAGAGCTACAGAATTACTAACAACTCTAAAAACTTGTTAATAATTCTGTAACCACATTTTGCACAATTAGGCTAAGATGTTTACCAGTGTATTAGTGACAGGTTGAAAGCCCATCGCCTAACAGTACTACACAGCCTTTATTCCCTTTGCCGTCTCTTACGACATCCACGGTAGGACATGGAGTGGCACTATACCCGCAACCACGCGGGGGCTTGTAGCTTCTATTGGTACTAATGGCAATTTTCTGAATGAACCGGCGAGAGTTCAACCCTCATCTCGTCTCTCCTCGCCAATCAAAAAACATCTTTCACTTCTACAGGCACGTGCGTCGCCGAGACGATCCCGCCAGCAGAGACCGTGGAGATGATCCGGGTGACCACCCGCCAGCACGGGCCCTGCTTCAACGTGCAGCCGATCGACGGGTTCCGCGAGTGCCGCGGCGCCTGCGACTCCGGGACCGTGTATAACAACCGTGAGTACAGACGAGTACTTATATAAATATGTGTACACTTTAGTACCTTGGCTATTTATTGTCATGTTTCAACTGCCATGTTTGAATTGTCACAGCGATTGTTTCGAATCACATTCGTGGTCACATTTTCGTAGAAGTGGCTGCATATTTAGATTTCGTTTCTGCTTAGGTATCTAAGTTTTTTTTTTTTTTTTTTTATGAGGGGACAATCTCACACCAATTGACCTAGTCCCAAACTAAGCTCTAGGCTTGTACTATGGGTACTAGACAACGATATAAATACTTACATAGAGAAATATATACTTAAATACATAGAAAACATCCATGACTCAGGAACAAATATTCGCGCTCATCACACAAATATCCGCCCTTACCGGGATTCGAACCCAGGACCACTAGCTTCGTAGGCAGGGTCACTACCCACTAGGCCAGCACGTCGTCAACCGTACCCGTAACCGTAGTTTACCGGAAATCTAACAAATATCTAAAAACGGCATCAAAATATACGCTCAGTTCTACAAAAATATGTCGACAGGAGTGACGCGGTTGAAACGTTTGGGTACAAAGAGAGTGCCTACCGAAATGACGAATAATAGAGAAGTATGGAAGAAAAATACATGTTGCGCCGACCCCAAATAAGTTGGGATAAGGGCAGGATGATGACGATGATGAGTTACTAAAGTCTACCGACACATCGCTTCTTAAATACAAAAGGGACACAAATCAAAATGTGTTTGTGTTGAATTTAAATTCGGAATGCTATATACTTTAAGTTTTAAATCAAACTATAACTTTGTTTTGTGGCGCTTTTGTATTTAAGACAGCGCCGAGCGTACGCCGGATGTACAGTGGCGCCCTCATTACTTTTATTGTGTTTTCTAGTAAACAAAAGTATTTTCTTGAAATTGGACAAAATGTGTTTGTACTACAAATGAAAACACAACTTATAGGGTATATAATATAGTTTAATAACAATTTACCTTCGAGTTATTACTCAAAGGGTAATTGTAATTAAAGTTTGTTACGTATCCCATAAATTGTGCTTGTACTTGCACTACAAAAACATTTCGTCTGATTGCAAGGAAATTCTAGAAAACACAATAAGGGTGAAGACACATCTATCAGCACCGATTCGCATTTTGTCTATGGAAAATAGTTACTTTGTATCAAGATGCGTACGCATCAATTCTGCTTTCGCATGTGTACGCATCTTCATACAAAACAGCCTTTTTATAGAGACAAAATGCGAATCGGTGCTGATAGATGTGTCTTCACTCTAATAGTAATGAGGGCGCCACTGGACGCTCAGCGTTTGCTCGGCGCAGTCTTAAACAGCGACATATTTATGCTGCTTCAACAAATAATGACCCAAATCCAAATTGTTGTGTCACTGGTATACCATCTCTTCAGATACTGGTGCCCACGACTCGCGCTGCGAGTGTTGCCAGGCGGTGAAGTACACGAGCATCACCGTGCCCCTCAGCTGCGAGGATGGTAACACCATGAACCACGCCGTGGCCTCGGCACTCTCGTGCGCCTGCCGCGCCTGCGGGGCCACCATCTCAACTCCCACAGGTACCATAAATTATATATATCTATATGTATTTAGAGATCCTCTAAATAATTGAAAAATCACCCGTGGCCGCTGAAAAAAAGTCAATTTTCTTCATACAAACTTACCCAATGCCCTTTAATTGACGTCTTTGAATGCGGCAGTTAATCATATCATATATTCTGTGGTTCAGTACACAAGGTATAGATGAATTAGCGAGAGCGTGGAATTGCATTTATAGTGGTTGTACGGTTCGCATGAAAAGTAGAATAACATAAGTATTTCTCTTAATTTAACGAAATTACATAATATTCTCTCTTACATATTTCTCCCTTAACAAGTAAAACAATGCTCAGTCTTTTTTTGCTTTCATTCGTTATTATTTAATTCTTCATCTGAGCTGTCACAAGTATTGATAATAATATTATGATCTGTATTTCGATCCATTTCCCTTTCTTGACATCTATATTTATTTTCTTCACTTTCGACATGGCGACAAATATTTTCCCAGTCCTCAGCAGTAATAGTATTAATTCTTTCAGTTGCTAAATTCAATTCAATAAAAACAGCCTAATAATATTTGGAATTTCAGACATTATTTTAAAATTTTCTTCGTTAAAAACCTATTTTTATGCTGATAGTACGGGAAAAGGGAAATTTCAAATATAGAATGCCTATAAACACACAATACCACTACATATACAATTCCACGCTCTCGCTAATTCATCTATATTTCATTAATCTATGAACAGGGTCAGGGTACAGCGGGGTGAAGGCACCTCCACGGGGAGACGTCGGCGACTACGACATCCCGGAGATATTCGCGCGAACGGGCGACGCGACGAGATAAATGACACGAGCAAACCTTGTAACGAACATTTGTATTTAGCGCATAAGAGCCAAGGAACAGACATGTATTTTTGGTAATTAAACATGTAATTTGTAATAATGTAACGTATTTTTATTTTAACATTGCAAAGTGAACCCTTAAATGCATAGCGTATCAAAAAAATATTATTAACGCAGCGTACGAACGCGATTCCCATCGCATCCCGTTTAGACGTTTTTCTGAACTACGCATGATATTACATTCATTCATAGTCTTATACAGGGTTATTGGTAATTCGACGTATTCCCGTTAGGAGGTGATAGGGGTGACTATTTGCGGTAATTTTAACCCCCATATGCATTATGCAAAAGTGAACCATTTCTGAGTTATCATGTTTTTTAGCTTTTTTCAAAATAAGTCAAAAATGCAGCATCAAAAATTAATTTAAAAAAAAGTATCAATTTAAATCAATTTTTTTCTTCTTATTTATAAAAACAATAAAACTCTGGTTATTTATCAATATTAAAACATCAATTATCGGTTCAAATTTAAAAATGCGAGACTAAAAACGATATTATTTCTAGATTTTTTAGATATCTTTTTCCACTAAAATGCCTTCAAAACAAAAAAATCGTTATGAAACTTGGCTTGCAGATTAATTTAAAAACATAACCGTTTTCTTAGCTCTCCAAAAATGCATAACCACTAGGAACTTATTTCAATGAAACTGAAAAAAAAATGATCACAAAAGAAGCAGGCGGAAATTTGGATTCGAACTAAACACAAGGTAGTTCTTTAAAAAATCCCATAAAATTAATTAAAAACAATACCCAATGACAATAAAACAAAAAAACTATTTTAAAACAAAATTTAAAACCAGTAACAGTTTAATAGTAATAACAATTAACAATTAATAATAGTAACAATTAACACATTTTTTAATTTAAAGTTCTTGCTCGAAGTGACTTCCCCTATTGCGTACGCAAAGTCGCATTCTTTTTCTTAGTTGTGACTTAACTACCGAAGTAGTCAAATTATTACGCATTGCATTTGCTGCATTTATAATTCTCGTCTTGAGTTCTTCCGCGGATGACACAGGCGAGAGGTCGTAAACTATGGATTTCATGTGACCCCAGACATAGAAATCAACCGGCGTTAAATCCGGACTTCTCGCGGGCCACGGAATGGATCCTCCTCGCCCTATCCAACGATTAGGAAAGTGGCTATCGAGCCATCGCCTAACATTGACACCAAAATGTGCAGGACATCCGTCTTGCTGGTATATCATGTTTTGCCTTGTAGCCAAAGGCTTTTGCAACGGTAACAGTGAAGCTGCTCGTCATGATTATTCGCGTCGGTTTCCCAATCGCCGGTTACCCCATGTATCCGTTTTTAATGGAGTGTATAGGCGAATCCGAGAAACTGGTTGTGTTCAGAGAAGACAAATTAATGCCGGAAGACCCCCAGTCCATGTTGTTAATTGCGAAGAGGATATTCTGCAAGAATTTATCGATGAACCAACAATTTCGACAAACACCGTCGCCACACGACTCTCTGTAACACAATGGAAAGCGTGGTCTACAGTGCATAATGCAGGATTGGATAGGGCGAGGAGGACCCATTCCGTGGCCCGCGACAAGTCCGGATTTAACGCCGGTTGATTTCTATGTCTGGGGTCACATGAAATCCATAGTTTACGACCTCTCGCCTGTGTCATCCGCGGAAGAACTCAAGACAAGAATTATAAATGCAGCAAATGCAATGCGTAATAATTTGACTACTTCGGTAGTTAAGTCACAACTAAGAAAAAGAATGCGACTTTGCGTACGCAATAGGGGAAGTCACTTCGAGCAAGAACTTTAAATTAAAAAATGTGTTAATTGTTACTATTATTAATTGTTAATTGTTATTACTATTAAACTGTTACTGGTTTTAAATTTTGTTTTAAAATAGTTTTTTTGTTTTATTGACATTGGGTATTGTTTTTAATTAATTTTATGGGATTTTTTAAAGAACTACCTTGTGTTTAGTTCGAATCCAAATTTCCGCCTGCTTCTTTTGTGATAATTTTTTTTTCAGTTTTTTGGAAATAAGTTCCTAGTTGTTATGCATTTTTGGAGAGCTAAGAAAACGGTTATGTTTTTAAATTAATCTGCAAGCCAAGTTTCATAACGATTTTTTTGTTTTGAAGGCATTTTAGTGGAAAAAGATATCTAAAAAATCTAGAAATAATATCGTTTTTAGTCTCGCGTTTTTAAATTTGAACCGATAATTGATGTTTTAATATTGATAAATAACCAGAGTTTTATCGTTTTTATAAATAAGAAGAAAAAAATTGATTTAAATTGATACTTTTTTTTAAATTAATTTTTGATGCTGCATTTTTGACTTATTTTGAAAAAAGCTAAAAAACATGATAACTCAAAAATGGTTCACTTTTGCATAATGCATATGGGGGTTAAAATTACCGCAAATAGTCACCCCTATCACCTCCTAACGGGAATACGTCGAATTACCAATAACCCTGTATAATGCTAGGTTAAGTAATTATTAAAAAATTGCCGGCCGGTTCAGTTTCTTACGTCGTTTCTTCTCAGCAGCGGTCTCTTCTTCGGAAGCGCTGCTAGTTTATGGAGTGTAAAAGTGCGGCCTACTTACTGAATTAACATCTTTTATCGCTTCGCGTTCGCGCGCGAATCGCTCACTTTGTTTTGTTCTATCATAGTAGTAATACGTAAACAAGGTCAAGTGTAAGTCCAACTTAAACATCTATTTTAATATCAAGAACTTCAACATTTCTGAATGAAAAAAAATAGGATTTAAAAAAACACCTCAGTTTCATTTTTGATACTCTATGCATTTCCTCTTGAATGTTCAGGGGTAACATAGTACCTACAGGGTTTTATTGAAAGAGTCAATAAGGTTCAAGCTTAAATAAGCTCCACTTTCACTCCCCTGCAAGTTGGGTAGTCACTGGTTTCTTTGACATTTTGACTTATTTGGTTGAAAAGTAATGTGGCACAATAGAGAGCTTATTATTTAAATTCCAAACAATATAATGACAATGATTGAGCAATAGTAGCACAGTTGTTTAAATAAAGACACCAAATTCTTATTATTAACAGATCTGATTATGTATGGTAACACCACGCCGCAGCGCAAATATGATCGTCATTCGATATGATTGCTTGGTTAAGGATCGATCACACTGAAACTGAAAATTCGCTAACGCCTCGCTGTTGTTTCGAACGTGTCTTTTAAATCGTTCATTTTTGAGGTCACAACGAAGCTTACAGTTTGGCCGTTCTAACGCCGGCCTTACACTTGGTAAGTTTACTTACGTAAGTAGGGACGCAGCTATTTGTTAGAATAAGATATAAATATTTTTTTGTCATTCTAACAGATAGCCGTGTCCCTATACTTACGTAAGTAAAACTTACGAGTGTAAGGCTGGCCTAAGAGGGCCGATTTGACAGCTGTCATCTTAGTACAAAATATAACCTCAAACTCATATTTTGTACTCAGATGACAGCTGTCAAATCGGCCCTCTTAGAACGGCCAAACTGTAGTACAAGCAGCTTCAGCATAAACTATTTAAATCATTAAAACAAAGATTGATTTAAGGATCTTTTTAACACACTTTACTTTTTATCACTTTTAAATTATTTCAAACAATAGGGAATATTCATGACTTTTTTTACAGCTTATTAAGAAGTTGATTCATGTAACAATCAGTTAAGAAATTAACCAAGATGGAAGCCAACATAGATTAACATGGAGTTTATACGACCAACCTGCATGACGTCAGCAGTTTAAAATGATCCGTATTTCTTAGCCGATTTTAATTTTTAATTTCACTTTTGGTGATGTCTTTTACGGCATTTTCATATTTTGTTGAGAAATTTTGCATATTCCCTATTCAAATTCTAAAAATTCGGTGTTCCTGAGTTTTAACGTTTAATAACATTTACCGGATTATAACTATTACAGACAGACATCTAACACGGAACTGATAATTAAATTCTTATTAAGAAATGTTACATATTTCTAAATTCCATAAAAATACTGACTCGTTTTATACATAAGTCTTACAAATTCCTGGCAAATATTAAGATAAAAATGCATTTTCCATGCCTACTGACAATTGGGTAAGTAAAGTTTTTGGAAGAGATGTAAATTATATTTTTTTTCGTTAGTCGTCATCCTGAAGATCATGGAACTGCGGCTCTTTTACTTTTATTTCCTCTAATATTTTAGAAATATTTTTTTTAGTTATGAAGTTGGCATTTGTAAACTTTAATGACCGACAAGCTTGTTGCCTTCGTATTTAATGAAATAGAAAAAAAAACTGTCACTTCTATATCTGTCAACGTCAAATCAAATCAAAGTAAACAAACAGTTCAATTCAAATAAGTAAATTCAATCAAGTAAATCTTTGTAATACTCCATTTCCACAGTCCGTGTGGGATTGCCTGAATTCATTGCGTGGATTGTACAATTCAAAAGTGCTCTCGTGGCTATCAAAAAGCAGGGCAAGAGTCGTCGAGAAAGGAAGAAATCGGTGTCCAAGAAGAAGTGCCAAAGGGTTCGAAAATAAATCGTAGACCAAATATCGTGCAAAGGTCTTAGAGCAAAGCGGCAAAACGAAAGTCCGGAGTTCGTTCTGAGATCGTTAAAAATATTTCTAAAAACACTGATCACATGAAACACAAGCAAACAGAAAAGAGCCGTTGTATTGAATCGTTTGTTTACTTTGATTTGATTTGACAATGACAGATATAGAAGTGTTTTTTTTTCTTTTTCATTAAGTACGAAGGCAACAAGCTAGTCGGTCATTAAAGTGTACAAATGTCAACTTCATAACAAAAAAAATATTTCTAAAATATTAGAGAAAATAAAAATAAAAGAGCCGCAATTTCTTGATCTTTAGGATGACGACTATTGAAAATAAATATAATATACATATATTCCAAAAACTTTACTTAGCCTATTGTCATGTGTCATTATTACTCGATTAAAAACCCTTAATCCGTCGGCATACAGATTAAAATGTTATGAGTCGTCGTTTTGACCGTCCGTCTCGCTCTGCGCTTCGCCGTTCTCCTTCAGTCTGTCCTCTTCTTCTTTCTGCTTCTGTTTCCTTAGCGTCTCCGAAAGATATTTACACCTCTGCATACATTCCTCCTGGAAAAAACGAAATTAAAACAATATTAGCCTGTGACTCATATCGCTGTCGATTTGAATATTTTTTTTTATATATTTACCTAATAGATAAATACTTAAATCATGACATTATGAGAAATCTATTGAAATTACATACATACATACCGTCACTCCTTCATCCCAGAGTGGGGTAGGCAGAGTTACAGAATTACAAACAACTCTAACAACTTGTTAATCCTACATCCACATTTTGCACAACCGGCTAAGATGTTTACCATGTGTATATTAGTGACAGGTTGCAAGCCCATCGCCTAACAATACTACAAGCCTTTAATTACTTAGTCGTCTCTTAAGAGTTCCACAGGAAGACATGCAGTGGCACTATTGTAAGCCGGCAAGCACGCGGCAATACACTTAGGAGCAAAAAAATCGAGCCACTTAGTACCTACTGAATTTCCATAGAAAGTGTCTCGATTTCTTTGCACCCAAATACATTACACACCTTACATACATACATACATTAAATCACGCCTGTTTCCCAGAGGGGTAGGCAGAGACCACTTCTTTCCACTTGCTACGATCTTGACAAATTTCTTTCGCTTCTTCCACATTCATACATCGAGTCATGCACGCACGTCGGTTTCGGGTACTTAAGATTCGGCCCTTTTCCAGTATTTCACCGATTTGACTCGAAAAAGTACGCCTAGGGCGGCCCCTTCCGACCCGTCCACTCACTATCGATGTGTATATCTCTTTCGTCAATCTTCTTTCATCCATCCTTTCCAAATGACCGAACCATCGAAGCATGCCCTTTTCAATCTTAGTCAATACATCATCTTTTATTCCACATTTCTCTCTGACTTTTTCAATTATTACACACCTTCACGCCTGTAATCCCAGAGTGAGGCAGGCAAAGTTACAGAATTACCTACAACTTGTTTACCAGCGTATAGGTATATTTAGATTATTGTATGTGTAGGTAAATATACACTTCGAAGCACACTTTACTCAAATTACTGAACAATACTCCCCGTATTGCACAGGCTGAGTACATTTCTACAAATTGATCATAGAGGCAGGCAAAAGTAAAATTAAAAAACTGGGTAAATTAATGGTTTAGTCGTTATTGCTGTCGCTGCTCTCTGGTTACGCGGAACAAAATATAGCCTTTTATAGGAAAAAATCCTACAAGAATAAAATTATAAGACATTTTTTATTGGAAACAACAAAGTTCCCAAAATTCAATTTAATTACAGAATTAATTTAACATCGGTTCATCAGCTCCAGGACTAACCAACAACATATCGTCGGTGTAACTGAAAAACTGCGTAAGTAACATTTTTAATATGGAGCAAAATGCACCTTACTATTCAAGCCCATAAGGTGCATTTTGCTCCTTAATAAATTTGTTATTTACGCGGTTTAGCAGCAATACCGACGATATGATTGTTTGATTGTACGCACAAACGTATCGAACCTGGGACCGCTAGCTTCGTAAGTTACCAAGGGCGTCGCCAGCCGACGATCTATGAGGGGGCTAGCAGAAGTATAGAGGATGGGAGAGTATGGCGGCACTTGAACGTCAACATTGACAAAGAAAAAGGCTGCATTTTTTTGTTTTCTCAAGCAGCCCCACCCTGGCCCCCCCTTGGTCACCAACTACTTAGGCTAACAGCGTTGTCAAATTCGATTGACACAGACCTTAACATCTCGGTTGAATGCGATGACGTAACTGTTTCTCGACCGTGTTATTGTTACAATAGTTTGTCAATAATGCTCGAGCGACCGTGAAATTAGTTTCGACACGGTGTCGCTACAGTTTGTAACACATTTCGTAGTTAAAGTCGATTTGGTTTACACGTGGGAAATTTATAAATGTAAACCTATCGTAAGCCCCAAGTTTCGTTTCCAATATTTTTCATTTGCCAATTATTTTTAAATCAATTAATTAATATCAGGGGGACAATGTCACACCAATCGACCTAGTCCCAAGCTCTATGCTGGTACTATGGGTACTAAACAACGATATAAATACTTATAGTATAGAGAAATATGTACTTAAATACATAGAAAACATGCATGACTCAGGAACAAATATTCCCGCTCATGACACTAATAATCTGCCCTTACCGGGATTTGAACCCCTGACCTCTAGCTTTGTAGGCAGAGTCACTATAGATGAATTACCGAGAGCGTGGAATTGCATATGTAGTGGTATTGTGTGTGTCTAGGCAAGAGAAAGAAAGAAAACTATATATATAGTATTTCTCTTTCTCTTTCTCTTGCCTATACACACTCAATATATATATGGAACTTGAACATACGCAAATCCACGCTCTGGCTAATTCATCTATACCTACTACTAAACACCTGTGATATCCGGTCCATTTCAACGGACATATTCGCTGCTTTTATACAATACTGCTACAACTCAAAAAATGATGACGTTGTAAAGAAAACTTTAAATAGAAAGTGTTCTGAATTTAAATGCAACAGCGACTCATTTTGAGATGCCGCACTCTTGCATAAAGGCAAAGATATAGACAATATAAAAGAGCTCACTTTGGTTTTCCCGGGCACGGCGCCGGCGATCTTCTGCCAGCGGTCGCCGGCGCCGCCCTTGGGGTGCTTGGCGAGCGCCGCCTCGAGCGCCTTCTGCTGCTGCTGCGACCAGTTCCCGCTGCTCACTTCTTCCGTCTTGCGGGTCTTCACCTGTCATGGCATTTGGTTGTTACATTTATAACACGCGGATTAGGGTGGTCCAAAAAAAGTTTTATTTTTTATTATCTTTCTCCACAAGGGTATTTTTATTTCGATTAGACTTCAAATACCCCTGTGCAAAATTTGAGTGAAATCTGTCAACATTTAGGGGTCGCTATGATTTGCAACTTAAATACGCCAAGTATCCACGGCAGTAGTTTTTGATAAAAATGACAAGCGTCATTTAATGTCACTTTATTTCACATAAACCATTCGTATTAAAGAAGTGTGTACAAAAAATGACCTTTTTTCCTTTTTATCAAAAAAATCGCCAAATCATAGCGACCCCTAAATGTTGACAGATTTCACTCAAATTTTGCACAGGGGTATTTGAAGTCTAATCGAATAAAAATACCCTTGTGGAGAAAGAAAATGAAAAATATCTTTTTTTGGACCACCCTAACGCGGGTGGTCTTCATATGACTAGGTAACATTGGGGCCAATTCGGATCAATGTTCTATAATTTTGAACATTCAGCCTTGGTCAAAGGTGTTAAGCCTCCCACGTCTTTCTTTGTAACTTATAAAATGAGCGAAACAGAACGAACGAGTAAAGAGCGCATGGCACCGCACTCCAGTACTAGTACCTATTTCAAAGCGTGTCCAGCTCAGATCTTAAAATTTGACAGCCAAAAGATGTATTTCCACAATGACAAAACTGAAGCGTATTTTCCTATAAAAAAAACAACCACCAACATTCTTACCAGCCAGCATTTTTATTCTCACTAACCTTTTTGGCCACTTCCTCAGCCACCGGCTCGGGCTCCTGGCCAGGGACCTTGTAGCAGTTGTCCTTGAGCTTGGCGGCCATGTGCGTGACCTCGGTGACGCTGCGCAGCATGGCCTCCGCGATGCGCTCCCAGCGCTCCGCCGTGCCCCCGGGGTACTTCTTCACCAGGCGGATGAGCTCCGCCAGGTCGTCGTCAGTCCAGAGACCGCCTGATATCACTGGCGCCTAGGGGGTTTGGTTTATGATTGAGGTGTTCAAGGAAGAGTTTTTTAGGCAGTTGTTTATTCAAGGATAATCACAGACTGTTTTATTTTATTTTATACAAGCTGCTATCTGCAGCTCCGTCCGCGTGGAAAAATAAAACAGCCTATGCTACTCAAGGATAATGCAGCATTCTAATGGTGAAAGAAACTTTGATATTGGTCTAGTAAAACATACAAAAATACATTTTTTTCTTCTTTATAATATTATTGTAGATAAATCTTAGTGGTTCCGTCAATGGCTTTAACATTTTTACAGAAAAAAATATCACTATCATCATGTCCTCAATACCGTGTCCGGTAACGGCGAATACTGCAATTGGTCTAGTCCGGGTGATGTGCTCTAATGTGGCTGGCAAAATCGAATTTCCGTACAGAAAAAATACTAGTACAGAGACTAGATAGTTCTTAACTTACATATTTGTAGTCAAGAATGAGTTAATTAACATCAAAGTAATAAAAATAGCAGTTTTTTTTACAATAATTAATTGAACTTCAAATAAATAATATACGGTGCATAGAGTTCAATTCAAACCCTATCTGATTTTGAATGAGCATAAAAAAAACGGAAAAAAAACATGTACAAAACATAGTACCTACGTTCACTAGGGTGAATATTGTCAAATTAAAGTTAAAATTACTAAAGGTAATTCAAAGAAACAGAGCCAGGTACAGAAGGGATCATGTGACTTACTGCTTTGACGGGAGCTTGCAGCACCACTTCCTCGTCGGGCGGGCCCGCGTCCCCCCCCTCCCGCGCGGGCACCACGAACCGGCGCCGGCGCGGGCGCGCGCGCATCTCCTCCGCCACCGCCGCCTCGCGCTCGCTGCGGACGCGCTCTTCCTCCTCCCTAACAAAGATACAGTCATAACTATACTTGAAAAACATAGGTATTACATAAGTGCTACAGGACACGATCACTACAACAAATCACTTTTTCATCACACTTGCTCGGAAAGGGTTTTATAACACGCAGGCGTTTAGGGCAGTTATAGCCTACTTAGCTCCCGCGGGAGTTATAGATTTTCATAACTCCCTAGGGAGTTATGAGTTTAGTTTTAAAATATAGAATCCACTTGTACATCATTTCAGACCAAGGAGGTGTAAAATCAGCCAAGGTTTATTTCCTATATTCAAAACTTGGCTACAAACCAATTTTACTGTTTAATTAAACTTATACGGCACATTTGTCTGCATTATATTTCTATTTTACCATTATTTCAGAGACATTCGCAATTATTTTATTAAATTTCATTTTGAAAATTTGTACAATCTGGCAGAATGACCTGTATTTGTCAAGTTTAAAAAAAAAGCAATTCTAAGCATTATCTGTGGAAGACTAAAAAAAAGTTGTCAAACTCTTTTAGTTTAGCGAATCGAGTTCGTTTAATTTTGTTTGATTGTTGTTTCCGAAGCGTATTTTGTTTAAAGGTACGAAAAAAACAAACTAAATATGACTTCCTCATCGGAAGAATCTGTAGTGACATCAACACCACCTGATTTGTTAAATGCGGCTCAACTACTCAACAATGATTTGCTGCCAGCGAAATCTAAAGAAAAGGTTTTTTTTTCTAAGTATTTGTTTTTCATTTCCTCGCTAATGTGATGAAAATCATTGTGTGTATCATGGGCAGTAAGGAGATTGCAAACTCGAGTCATTAAAAGCCCTCCGCCTTCGGCGTCGGGCTTCTAATAGTCTCTCGTTAGCAATCCTCTTCTTACCGCCCTTGATGCACAATGTACTATTTCTCAAACATGCTCAAATAGGACGGCTTTTCTTTGGAGTAAAATAAATGTGTGAAAACCCGTTCCTGTCCGCTACGAGAAAATCCCATGCACCCAACTTGTGTCGTGCGGTGGCGGTTCATTGTGCGTGAAACTAACTTAAGGCCGGCAGTACACTCGTAAGTTTTACTTACGTATGTAGGGAATCGGTTATCTGATAGAATGAGAAAAAAAATATTTCTATCTAATTCTAACAAACACCCCTAACTTGCGGCCTAACAAACAAAAAAACCACCTTCAAAAACTGAACTACCAAAGTTTTTCAGAAAAAGATTTGTATCATTTCCAATTATTAATTTAAAATTATAATCTTAAGACTGCAATCCTAAGACCGCAAATGTGTTGTCAACCTCGAGGACTAAAAATAAACACAAATGTCTTGAAATTAAACTACAACTTCTCTTCAATACATTGTTTTTTATGGAAAAATACGAATTACCACAAGATTTTAACGTACACGATTTTAACATAAATAAATGCGCCGAGCTGAGTTAAACAAGTATTGAAGACAATAAAACAAAACTTCCTTCATAAACGGCCGCACTCAAAGTCAGTTAATGACACTTAAGTCAATTTTTCATACACATGTTTGAAAAAGGAACATGTTAAATATGTATATCTAAAATACGACTTGACAGAAGCGCGTGGAGGTAACCCCATGTGCTTCTGTTTGGTCCATGAAAGAAATTACTCTTTTACCGAAATTGCCAGAACAAGTAGTGTCAGCACTGAACATCAATCAGTTTAAAAACCTAGACCAACACGTAACTCGAGTGTCTACAAATAACTCGACATTGGTGACATACACCTTAACAGGAGTGAACGCCATTAATTCAATTAGAATTAGAATAAGATATCTAAAATACCTTTGAGTATAGCAGTTAGAGTCCACTAATGTTTTCTTACCTCTTCTTTTGCCTCTTCGCCTCCTCCTCCCGCTCCTTCATCTGCCTCCTCAGTTCTATGATCCCCCGTGGGATGCCCACAATGGACCACCACACCAGCCGTGGTATCTGGAAGGGCAGCGTGTCCTTGATGCTGGGCTTCGGCAGCTGATCCAGTATCTCAGCTAGGCCAGTGTCGAAGCCTGACTTCTTTGAGTGCCTCTTTACTCTGCTGCTTAAGATTTGCTCCTACGTAAATTCATTGGGAACAAAAATGTAGTAATTAGATTAGATGACTAAATCGCAGATGTAATCTAGAAAACCACTGTAATTTAAAAATCAACTTTTATACAATGTTGATGAACTTGAAATAAAACTAAGAAGTTTTTTGAGTTGTTACTGTTTTGACGTAGCAATGGGAAATGTTAAACAAATGCCTAATGACAATATCAAGCAGTTGAGTTTTGGGCAAAGCAGAAAATTGCTATAGTTTGTGATGGCTAAAGTATGTTTTTGTCTATTAATGCAGTCAACAACAACGTGTACAGTCAAGTACAAAGATACATATCCACTGGTGGATCTCATTACAATGCAATATAGTGAAAAAGTGGATATTTTTTTTGTAGTTAACTGTACCATAACATTGGCAAATCGCATAATATAATTAAACAAATTATTAGACAAATTTGTCCAGATTTAGTAAATATCATCACACTTACGGCAGTATATCTCTTCTCAGCATAAGCTGCCCAGCCAACAGCGTACTGTCCGAAGGTGATAATAACAAATAGGATAAGTGCCCCCTCGGCCAGCCCCATCTTGCGCACATGCCGGTAGTAGTACACTGCAGAGCGCCAGTTTGGTAGGCCATTCTTGAGAACCTCATTATACCTAAAATCATACATATAATTAAATTGTTGGTTCTTAATCTTTAATGATAATGAAAACTGAACATTAAATGTAAAGTTATCACCGTCAATATCTAGTTTCAAAGAAGTGTAACAACTTTAAATCCGTACAAACACTAAATAATATTTTAAAATATTCTTTTAAATAAATTTAAAGATATTTTCCTTCATAGAAAAAGATCTTTGTAGATAGGAAATTATATTGTGTCCATTAATGATGATTTCTTTAAGGCTAATAAATAATTTAAAAGTGGAATCTTAATGAACAAAAAAAAAATTTTTCCTTAAAGCTCAGTGCAATCTGATGATCAAAGAACATACTTTTCTCTCTTCCCAGGATCCTTCAGGATATTGTGGACAGACACCAAGTTTCTGAACTGAACATCCGCGTCAGGAGAATCATTCTTATCTGGATGCAATTTTAAAGTCAGCCTTTTAAACGCCGACTTAACTTCAGCTGGGGATGCTTCCTAAAAAGGAACCATTAATCGTATTTTTAACATTACCAGACACACTTTAATTTAGTACCAACCAACAAAGTTAGTTTAAAGTTTAAAATAAATGTTCTCTACCTGTGTTATTCCGAGCAGCTCGTAAAAATTCTGGTTGACTTCTTCGACCACGTCGAAAACTTCTAAATCGTCATCGTCCCAAGCCGCCGCGCCCAGCACGAGCGTCAAAAATAAAAAAGCACGCATCCGCATCACGTGTGTATTTTACACCACTACTCTTAATTTACGAAATTCGCACTTCGCTACGAGACGAAAGTTTGCTAAAATTTTGACAACTAGCCAGCTGGGCCGAAGATGTGATGACTGGCGCACCAGTGTTGTCAACTGTTGCAAACGTCAAACTGTTAAAGCGCCTTTCTCACTGCACTACTTGTAGCTTGTGTTGGGAAACCGTGTCGTGTCTTAACTGAAATGTAGATGGCAGCACAGACGTTCGTAGGCAAATCATACACTGTCTGTGGTTCTATTAGGGAATTTTATTCCACATAATTTCCAGTACCAGTACTAAAGATAGAACCTTGTCACAATCTAATGCTATTAGTCGACACGCTAAGAAGAACAATGCATCGATATAATGCATTACTAAAGCATTATATCGATTACTAGCGACCCGCCCTCGCTTCGCTTCGGTTTATGTGAGTTTTGTGTAACACCCGTACATGAAACATGATTTATTATACATATAAACCTTCCTCTTGAAACACTCTATCTATTAATAAAAACCGCATCAAAATCCGTTACGTAGTTTTAAAGATATAAGCATACATAGGGACAGACAGCGGAAAGCGACTTTGTTTTATACTATGTACCTAGTGATAACTTAATTTCTTGAGTTATGTTTACTATTTTTTTTTTAAAGTAGGTATGTTAGCGAATCCATTTATGATGGATCTTTAATAAGTAGAACTCATTATGCCTAATTACTTACACACTTTGCAACTGTCGTAAATCAAAATATTATCGCTATTCATTTTCTAGGATAAAAAGTGAATAGCGATCTCTGTGCCAAATTTCATCATCCGTTCTGGCGGGGTTGAGGAACAAACATCCAAACTTTCGCATTCGTAATATTGGTAAGTAATTAAGTATTATGAAACCGCGATTACTTTGGGATTGGAATAGCTGTCAATTCATATGCACTTTGACGTAAGTATATGGTAAAACTGCCACCTCGAATCCCTTTCTAATCGCGGCTGGATAATAAGATAAGATTATGTACAGTCGACTACAACGTGATGTATCCACAATTGCACCTTATTGCATTGTGATAAGTTAATGTTTAAGGAGCTGAAAGTTTAAAAAGGATGAACGAGTCTTTTAGTGCATAGAAAAGGCAACAGAGCACACAGGCCACCTAACGAACGTTTTATAAAGTTACAAGTAACAAATTTACAGGTCTAAACTGGCAATACTGCTCAAATGGCTGGTCGTCATTGATAGAGGTTGTGTCAAATGGAAACCTGTAACCTGTAAATTGTAATTTGTAACTTTATAAAACAGGAAACTGATGGTAAATAGGATCTGTGACTCATAGACAATTGCATTCTGAAGACTAAAGTCTATAGACTAAGACTAAAGACTGTAATCATAAGACCGCTAATGATGTATAGATGAAATATCTATTTTCTAGTAATTTCACTAGTCTTTTTATTCTCACTGCGGATCACAAAAATGCGAGCACTGCTGCTTGGTAGTAGGTTCAAGGATAAGATGGTGGTAGCGATCCGGATGCACATTTACAAGGTTCTACCACCAGTTGTTATTGTTACTTAATATAAAAAAAACATTTGTAATTAAAACTATATTTATTTATATTTTACAAATTGTATAAACTACTATAATATAAGGCATGGTATTTAACTCATTTATTTATTCTGGCACATATTTTTATGGCTTAACAATATAAACATATAGCGAAAAAACCCAACGAGTTCTCGATTATGAACAAACAACAAAAGATCTTTGAGGTATTTGATATACACTTCCACTTGACAGTCCAGCTCTGATGGCAAAGAAGTACAGGAATGCAATTTGAAATCTTATGGACACTATCAATAAAACTCCATTATTTTATATACTATGGTATTCAAAGACTGTCAAGTGGCAAAGATCTTTCAATTAAATATAAAAGCTGGAGGTCACATTAGCCTTTAGGTAAAATAAATAAATAAAGTCCCTCTTGCTTGTATAGTGATGGCACCTATGATGAACAGTTTTAGGCACCAGTAATGGACACTTCACTCTTAATTCAAACTTTATACTTACAGTCCTAAATTGATTGTTGCTAGACAAATGAATAACCCTTATCTTCTGTAAAATAAGAATCAAGTGTTCATCATTGGTACTTGTCTATTAGTTCTATTACTGGTTCCGTCACCCTAGTTGTGTACTAAACTAATATTGAATTTACGTTAAATATCAAATATAGAATGTCGAACGGTCTAAACAAAGGGGGCTTTAGGTACTTAAGTTTGTTACCCACACATTATATACAATTTTGATTTTAATATTCGAGCAATATTGCCATTTTGGGGTGACAACCATATTCTGTTGTTATTTTGAAATTCGAAGTTGCATTAGCTCTGTTTACAAGAAATGTTTCAATTCTTTGATATTTTATCTATCACAAAATCAGCACGTATACAGGGTGCTTGGTAGCTAGTTCGACTGCTTTAAGGGGGTGATAGAGCAGCTCTTAAGCTATCGATTTAACGCCATGTATGTTCAGCAATTGTTATTAGTTTCCGAGATATTGATAATTTTAATCGGAATTTTTGTAATTTTTCCTTATGTCCATGAACCTAGGGGTTTTTTGTAACATGGACATAATGAAAAATGACAAAAAATCCGATTAAAATGATCAATATCTCGCAAACTAATAGGTAACAATTGCTGAACATACGAGTATATGGGGGTTAAATCGATAGCTTATGAGCTTCTCTATACTCGTATCACCCCCTTAAAGCTGTCGAAGTAGCTACCAAACATCCTGTATAATGCAAGATATACGTCATCGCATCATCCTCCAATCGTTTTCGACGTTCTTGGAGTATGATGCTATACCTGCTTGAAGTCTGAAATTCCAACACTGTCTGCACTTCACCAGGCTCAGCAAAGCGGAGCCTGAACATCTATATAGCAGAGCCACTTATGGTGGCCACTTCCCACAGCCATCAGGTACTCTACCATCGGTTGACCATGGCAACTATTTATCCATCTAACGATATTATTTGGATTGTATAAACTTGATTAACATGTGTTTTAGTGTATAAAAATAAGAATCAAAATATTGTTGAGTCCCTAATACGCCCCGATAGTCAAATTGACGTTGGATGGGTTGTGTGTATGAACGTAAAGTAATTAGCGGGGCGCGACTTCGTAAATTAAAAAGAAGGGATTGTTGCCAAGGCAAAGTTAAGTTGCCACAGGTTACAACATTTTTACGCACCTTACCACCACCGTATTCAGGAGACATTTTAGAGACGGTTAACTTATTCCTTTTTCAAACTTGTGTATGAAAAATCATCAATAAGGAACAAATTAATCGTCATTTACTGACTGAGTACGAAAATTACTATTTTCAATTGAATTTCGTTTATGGAAATGTTGCCAAGCGTAATTATCCTCGAGAACAGTGTTTCTAGGTATATCCCTGAAATATTTCTGCTGTTAAATTGCCGGCAAGTAGAAATTAACAAGCATGGCAAAGCATTGGTTGCCATACTCGTAAATCCTCAACTGTTATGGTTTTATTTCTAATTTTAGGACTAGCGACAGTGAACAGTGAACTCAGTTAGTGCAATAGGTTGAAGGTACAGTAGAATACAACCGATATGGCGTGTCGTGAATCTTCGTTCGCGCAGACACGAACAACGATTCCGATGATTTCCGAAAGCACGATTGAAACCCACAATCAGACTTGTACGTAATAGTTATAGGGTGAAAATTAAATTGCATCTATTTTTTCCATCTCACTCACGCACGTTTGACAGCTGAGGGAATTACACACCGGCGCGCGACAAAATGGCGTCACTAATAACCAATAATAGCACAGAATACAACCACGCTACGCTGATTGGTTCCCGCGCTTCGAAAAAATGTCATTTGCGCAGGTACATAGGTAAGCCATATCGGTTGTGTATCTGTAGTGATGAGTTAACGGATCGGCATAGTCGTCAAAGTACTCGATAATCTCGATCTTAAATTTTACTGAATTAATGAATTTTCAACATTTTTTTCTATTACTTCGACACGACAGATAGCGATTTAAGTTAAATCGATTATTTGATTCGCATCATCAAATTGATTGAGCGCTTAGTTGTAAAACTGTCGGTAGTCCAGTGTTGGTGCGCGTTGTAGGCGCTACTAGTAGCAGCGACATCTATCGGCAGGGCAGCGCGGCGGGTACACGATGCACTGGTCCATGCAGTACACGTCGGCGCCGTCGCGGCCCTCTAGCTCGCCGATCGCTTCGCAGGTTTGACTGGAGAGAGGGTAGATTTGATTTTAGTAGACTAATTTAAATAGTAGTGTAGTGGCCCAAATATAGCCACATCCTAAGAGCACAAAATATTCTACGCACATTCAATTACCTAAAAAGAGAGCTACATTGTTTCTGTTTCACCCACGGATTAACTAGTAAACTGCTATTTGTATACCTATTTTGCGTAATTTGTTAGTTGCCAGTGAGACTTCTTTGTCTGTTAAGCTTAAGACTGCGCCGAGCAAACGACGAGCGTCCAGTGGCGCCCTCATTACTTTTATTGGGTTTTCTAATTAACTAAAGAATTTCCTTGGACCCAAACAAAATGTGTTTGTAGCGCAAGTATAAACAGAATTTATGGGATACGTAACAAACTTTAATAACAATTACCCTTTGAGTAGGTAGTCAGCTTAACGGGAAAAGGTGGCCACTTTTTTTCGTTAAGTTAATAACTCGAAGGTGAATTGTTATTAAAGTTTGTTACGTATCCCATAAATTGTGTTTATACTTGCGCTACAAACACATTTTGTTTGGGTCCAAGGAAATTCTTTAGTTAATTAGAAAACCCAATAAAAGTAACGAGGGCGCCACTGAACATCCGGCATACGCTCGGCGTAGTCTTAACGATTAAATGTATCTATTTATTGGGTATCAGCGGGCCTAGTATGGCTGCGTCTATATCGCGTGTCAAATGTGGATAAAGCATCCGTCACTCTCGTACTTATATACGTGTCAGAAGGTGACGGATGCCTTAACCAAACTTTATCATGCGATAAACGCAGCCATATTAGGGCCCTAGGGCCCAGACAAGATGCACTACGCTAGCTAACGTTTCTCTTCGCTTAGTTTTTATTAGGGTTCCGTAGTCAAACTAGGAACCCTTATAGTTTCGCCATGTCCGTCCGTCCGTCCGTCCGTCCGTCTGTCCGTCCGTCCGTCCGTCCCCAGTCTAGCTCAGAGACTCATAGTACTAGAAAGCTGTAATTTGGCATGAATGTACATATTAGTCACGCCAACAAAGTGGTAAAATAAATTTTTTAAAAATATTTTTTTTTAATGCACCTCCCCTACACGTAACGTGGGGATGTCTTTTTTTTTTCTTGCCTACCCCATAGTGTGGGGTGTCGTTGGATAGGTCTTTCAAAAATATTGCGGGTTTATGAAAACAATTTATCGATTAAGGGATCCGTTTATGAAATATTAAGCTTAAAGCGCTATTTTTTGTTAGAGTCAAGTGTCCCCCCCCCCCCTACAGCCAAAACTACAAGTACTAAAAATCTGAAAAAAATCTTCAACGAAAGCGCATATAACGAATTTTAAAGGAAAACTATCACGGCTAAGTAGACATGATTAGTTCCTGAGATACAGGCGATTAACGGGTTTATACCTACTAAAAATCATCTAAGACAGCGCCAAATAACTTTAAATAGAAAATTGTTTCATACATGTTGATTTTTGAGATAGTTTTTTGTGTTTGTCGTTACGGCTTCGGAACCCTACACTGAGCATGGTCCGACATGCTCTTGCCCGGTTTTTTAAGCCAATCGCGTCGCTTGCACATCACGTGACTTTTCGTACCACGTCATCTACCAGTGACGCGATTGGTTTAAAAACTAAACGAAGAGAAACGCTTGCTAGCGGTGTGCATCTTGTCTGGGCCCTCAGGTATGCAGTCGACTACATAGAGATATATCCACTTTTTTATCTTATGGCGTTGTAATAAGGTCCACTATTAAAAAACTTTATATACCTACATACGATATACTGGATGTACAGACTGGCTGAAATCGCAGGCGAGGCGTGTGTAACCAGCACATTCGTCTCATCTCGCTCGCACTAAAGCGGTATACTCACGGGCATGTACACAGTGCGTCAGGGCAGTTAGGAGGGTACCGCAGGCAGTTGGTCTGGCACCAGTTCTGCATACCAGGCAAGACGCGGTACGCAATCGAGGGTACGCACACCTGGTCCCTGAAAACATATTAATAAGGATGGTTTAAGTCTAAGAAACAAAGAGAATTGATTAGGTAATTGATCAAGAGCGTCATGCCGTACAAAAAATACCAAAGACTGTTTGTCACTTTATTTTGATTAAGTAAAATAGCTAAAGTTTTAAGATATACAGTTTGTAAACTTACTAAAACCATCTCTTTCAACCAGTTGCTAGGCTAGTTGAGTTAAGTGTTTTACCACATTTTTTGCTAGTGTGTGTCGATTATTTTTAATTTTATCATTGCTTAAAAATTATAACATCTCACCTTTTTCAAAGTCGGTTAACCCTAAAAGTATCATCCCGTATGTAATGTTTTCATCGTAACAGATTATTGAACTTGCGTTCATTGCATTCTTTATTTAAATTTGAAAAAGTGTTAAGATTTCAATAATTTATAAACCCCAACGTTATCTATCGCCTAGACATGCTCGGGTTCAAATAAATGGTTTTAGTAAGTGTACATACTGTATTTTACACCACTGAAAATAAGTCCCTAAAAGCCTTATGTATATTTACATTGACACTTTATAGATAGATAAATAATCACCTTTTTTTTTAGTTAAACACACAGAATCGACGCAGAGGTTAGACACATTACAGGCTACGAGTATATTTAAAAAAAACACCAGAAGTCAGACAAGTACCTGCAGTAGTCCGACGGAATCACATATTATTATTGGACAGAAAACAGACTAAGTACAGTCAAAGTCATAATCATGGCATGCTATAATAAACATTTGTTTTTTCAATACAACAGGGCCATACTCTACAACACTTTACAAGTAGGTAAACCTAAAATCGATAAACTTGTTATAAAATTTGATGATAAAACGTAGATTCTGTCAGGTTACGCAATTATAAAGTTTTGTAGTTTAGGGCCTTGAAAGTTGCAGTTAGTTACAAAACAACAAATAGGTACTTACAAACCAATACATTGAAACATGGTAAGAAACAGTAAGACTCTTAAATTTGCACAGCGCTTTGCACACACTGTTAATCAAATTTGGCTGTCGATATCGTAACAATAGCAGCGGGCTTAAGTAATATGGCTGCGTCTACATCGCGTGTCAAATACGATACCTTTGGGTTCAATTGGCGTATCAACCAAAACCCTACTTTTCAGGAGAGCAAAAAAACGTTTTTTTTATTTTATTTTGATGTATAACATTTTTGTTTTCAAATGTATATAAAAACGTTGTATGTGAATGTTGCTTAAAATTTCGCCATGAAAAAGAATAAATTATCAATATTTACCGGTCTCGCTCGGTTCAAAAGTTAGCGAGGATTTACATCCAAGAAAATAGCACTTCTTGGCTTTTACGCTCATGAAATTTTGGTAATGAAAAAGCCTTATGGGGTGTATTGTCACTTAAGATAAACTTTTTCAAGTTAATGTTGTCGTAAAACACGTCATAATTATACTTTTTGTTCTTATAGACCAGTGAAATATATAAAGAAATGTTAAATTAGGTACATTTAGTACGTTTTATAATTAAGTTATATATCAATCTGTATAAAAAAATTAAACAGATAGTTTGGAAATAACTTTATTAATAAGGAAGTAATTTTAAAACGCTACACTTAATAGTAAACGATACTGAAATAGTAATATTTGACTCTGTATTGAGATCTTTAGCATTGAAGCAATAATTACCTATCTCATTAATCAGATTATTTTTGCACGCGAAATACAAAGATTCATACAATAATCAACAAAATAACAATTTCCTTTTATTAAAAAAAAACAGAAAACAATGATTTAACTTTTGCTTAGGTAATTAACTACCTAAGGCTGCATTAAGACGAACAGCAACTTGCCAACAGTAACAGTCGAAATCTGTTGACGGCTGAAGTTGCCTTGCAGTTGGCAAGTTGCCGTTTATTTGAATGTTTTATGATTAAACAGGAAACAATTAAATTATTTAATTAATATTAGCACCAAAGCACCACATTGTAAGGTACTATAATGTGTTGAAACATCTGCCTGATGCGTCAGTGCTAAGGCTGCATTCAAACGAACGGCAACTAGTCAACTGCAAGGCAACTTCAGCCGTCGACAAATCTCGACAGTTCGCAAATTCCCATTCGTCTAAAAGCAGCCTTACGTCTTTTATTATTAAACAGAAAACAATTTATGTAATGTTAGCAACTACGCATCACATCATAAAGCATCTGGTTTATTGGCAAAGGGTTTATTCAAATCAACATTATTAACATCTTCTGAACTAGAACACCCAGGTTTAACATTACCAGTGTCCATAGAAAAAGTTTTGTCGCCGTTGAGGTAAGTATCACAATTTTTATAAAGCAATCGACCAGATTCTGCATTCATCTGCTTAGAAGGAGTATCATTATTTAAGTAGGAATCATCAGATTTTTTTGCATTGCCTGGCTCTGTTGTGCTCGTTTCAGAGATTGGGTTGGTAAGGTAATCACAAATTGTATAGGTAGATGAAGCTACGTCTACAGTATAGGTATGGTCTGACGAAGGAGTCTTATTATGTAAGTTGGTGTTTACTGTTTCAGCAACATTTTCTGGCATAGCAGTGCTCGTCATAGGAGTCACGCTAAGGTAAGTACCATAATTCTCAACGATTGATGGAACAGGAACATAACAATTATCTGTTGTAGAAATTCCTTTACTTAGACAATCATTTTCGGACTCTTCAGCATCAAGACTGTTTTCATAAAAAGTCTGGTAAGTACGTACGGGTCTCTTAACAATTTGATCTGAAATTATCGTATTTTTTTTGTTTTTACTAATTTTAACTGGACTGGGAACTTGTGAAACAGTGTTCCCAAAAAAAAATTGACCGAGTGAAAGTGAAATCATCGAAGTGTTTATATTGTCATTACTACTTGTACTTGAATCCAAAACTGTAACAGATTTCTTGTGCTGTTTAACCGGTGGTTCTGAATCACTATCTTCTATTATATCACTGCTATTCAGCGAAGCATCTTCACATGAAGTTTGTTTTGAAACATTACATTCTGGTTTCGTATCAAGAATAGCCCTAAAATGTAAAGAAAATAAATAAACGAGCTGTAATTACTAAGGTCGTAAAAGCCTTTTTAAGACTTAGCAATTACCAGATACATTTAATTTTTGACGTAATAGTCAATTCTAGTAAAAAAAAATAATCGGTTTAGACTCGTAAATCCATCATTATTTTTCATTGCATATTAATAGTAGAAGTAAAACAACCTGACTTTGACAATAAGGACGTAAAAACCATTATTTTTAAAATAACTCATTATATTTCAAACCAAAGAACTGATGCATGTGCAAATTTATTTTGGTTTATAAAAATCATGTAGACGTAAAAGGTCATTTGAGATTGCAACAAGGGTGTATAAACCACTTAACAATTTAAGTGGTTTATACGCGTAGTGGTGTATAAACCACTTAACAATTTAAGTGGTTTATACACCCTTGTCACAAAGCAGTAGACAATAGTCAATGGACAATAGTTATGAAAATAATTAAAAATAAACCCATTAGCGTGACTTCGTACGCGTTAATTGGGTTTCTGAGGGAATAGCGTTATAAAATTCTAGGTAACACACTATTGCCATACTATATTTCATTCAAACCCTTTCAGCCTTTTATACGTGAATTAGTAACAAACACACAAACGTACAAACTTTCACATTTCTAATAATATTAGTAGGATTGGAATATAAATAATAGTAAAAAACAAAGCCATCATTACTTCACGCCTCGTCTCGGCAATAAGCAGATAGTAATTTGATAATAGTAGTGTTTGTACCTATCCATTTTTCATAAAATAATAGTCATTAATCACACCAAAATTTGTAAAAAATATTTTAGAACTGCACTAACGAACGGCTTCGCACTTGTCTTGACGCTTCAAGTCTCAACAATCAAGTGGTGTGGTTTCCCAACTCAAGTAATCATTCATTATGATATTCTATCTTGCTTTAATGCGTATTCGAGCTTAACGAAAAAAAAGGACAACTATCTGTTTGTCACCACTTAAAGACTTGAAACTCGAGTCGTTGACGAACTTTATATTTATGTGGGTAGGTAGGTAATCAATTCAACCTAATTTTAGTAGCGTAAATATAATGTTTTACAATTTATTCTTTAAATATTGACTTAAATACTGATTAATGTTAAAATCGGTTTTATTATTATGTTTTACTCAGGGTGTTTAGCAAATGCTGTAGTATTTCATTGACGCAAGAGACATTGAAATATATGTTGGCTTTTACGTCAATCCAAATATTATAGAAGTGGACTTACGGCCAATGAAAAATAATTTACATACACCATGTCGATGACGTATAAACCATTTATTGAATAATTTGCTTTAACGTCTTACAGTTGACACAATGATTGTAGTTACGATAAATAAAATTTCTAAAAAAAAATTATTTGTCTCTTAACTCTTTTTTTTTGAAATTTTCTTCATTTTTAGGTAAACAATTTTGAGTTGTATAAACCTTCAACTTGCGAATTTGGACATATCGTATATACAGTTCGATAGAGCTTAAAATTCCGAGAAAAACTATGTATATAACCATTTTGGCCATTTTGGTCTTTACGCCAATTGAACCCAGAGGTATCGTATGGATGAAGCATCCGTCACTCTGGTACTTATTTACGTGTCAGAGGGTGACGGATGCCTTATCCACACTTTGTCACAAGATAAACGTAGCCAACGTAGCCTACCCCCAGGTACTTAAGCGGTAACGGAATGGCTTACGAATCGCTATTATACTACTATATGCTGACGAGAGCGGAACGGAGTGACTGAAGAATATGACATAACTACGCTCTTGCCAACGCTTACAACCTTAGAGTCAGCGTTAAGCGTCAAAATCAGCGCTGTGCATATTAAAGAACCACACCAAAGGCGTAAAACTGAAAAATGAAAACACGAAACAAGAAGTTATATTCACAGTAAGTCCACATATTATATACAGTAGACCCCCACCCCACCTGAAACCGATCAAACCTTTACAAACAATCAGTACCTAATTATTTGGGGAACTAAATCGTCTTCAGTTTCCGAAATATCGTTGCTGAAAGAAAACGTTATATGATTCAGTTATCATAATTCATAAATTGAATCGTACATCACAATAGAGATTCATTTACCTAACTTGATATGATTCCTTTTCATAGTCCTCGGTTTCTCTGAAATAAGTGTGTAAGAAAGCGTTCATATAAAATATATACATAATAGGTGTATATAGGTAGGTAGACCATAACCTCCTAAGGCCCAACGAAAAATTCAGCTTGTAGTAACTACGACCCGTCCTACCAATAGTACTATTGTTTTATACTCATTCAGACCCAAGTACTTAAAAGACTTACTTAAAGAACACGCCAAATTCGTTTAGCGCGACGCGACATTTGAAAACAAAATGGCAGGTTTTCTATTAAGTCCTACTGGTAGGACTGTGGTACGCTAAGACTACACAACTGTCGAAGGAGCTGGGTCTGAATGACAAAGTGAATTAGTACTATGGGTAGGACCTTGGCCCTTAGGAGGTTAAAATATGTGGTGAGGTGATAGATAGTTAGCTCTAACTACATAATTACAATATATACATTTTTTTAAATTCATTATCTAAAGAAAGTACATGAACACACTACATAATAAAGACTCCAAACCGGATCTAACTACATAACCTATTTTATACAGAACTAGAAAACGCCCGCGACTTCGTACGAATAGAATTAGTTTCAATCTATCATGTAATTACCCATCCAAGACAGCAGTTCCTCACCTGACGACGAGCGGGTAGACGCTCTGCGGCCGGTTGTAGTCCCTATAGTACAGTAGGAAGGGATTGTCCCTCCGCAGGTCGCCCGCGAAGGCTGGGGGCAGCCCACCGGTGCTGGTGATCACGCTGACGTCTGCGCAGTTGCGGAAGGTCTCGGAGCGCCCGCAGCCCACGGCCTCCGTGCCGTTGGGGCAGATGCCCCACATGTTGCCTGTGGATGCATTAGGTTTACAGGAGATCTCGAAGTACTAAAAAGGACAAAAAAGTTGAACCACAGATAAGCGTACTTAACCATACTGCCGAACAAAATTTAAACTACTTACAGTAAGTGAACACTAACACCACCGTAGCTTGGTCTCCAGCTTTGAGGAGCTGTGAGGACTTGGCGTCCTAGATATGGTGGTAGATTTTTGCACTTACTGCTTTTTAATTTTGCACGACAGCATATACACGAGGAAGACGAAAAGAGTTCCGTTGTGCGACGAAAAGTATCCCTACAATTGTATGGCTAATTTTCGTGTCACAACGGAAAAGGTTCATAGAAAATTTTATCGATTGAGTTAGCGTGGACCACTTTTTGGTCCTTACCCTGAAAAGATTAGCATTGGTTAGCCACATTACATCCATTAGGTAATGGTCAGCTTGTAAGAAGAGGGGACAGTAGGCAGATCTCTCTCTAGGCGAGTGTTATGCATGGAGACCGAAATCCGTTGTGATGTCTGCTGGTAGTGCTGACGAGTTGGTTGATACTTGTGGCTAGATGTCGCTAGGTTGCCACAAGCTTGCAAACCAAGTAGGCCAAATATCATTTCTATGGGATCCTTGTGTTCCTCAAAATCTTCACCTAGATTTTCTTATCGTTTTTACGAACAAGGGATAGTTTTACTCGTTTACTAACACTTTGTTATTATTATGGTCCAAAGATGGCTGAAATAAATGATTTTGATTTGATTTGATTTATTCACAACATCAATATTGCTTTGGTCATTTTCAACGTTATGATAACTCTATTTAGTTGGCGGCTGGGTTTAAAACAATAGCATGTCAAAAGCACTACTGTTTTACTGTCTAATACAATTGTGCCCAGCCCAGTGCAATTTTCTATACGAAAATTACTGTGACATACATACATACATACATTAAATCACGCCTGTTTCCCAGAGGGGTAGACAGTGACCACTTATTTCCACTTGCTACGACCTTAACAAATTTACTAAAAAAAATTAGTTTTATTTTTTTAATTATTTAAATTACTGTGATCGTCCACAAATTCCAAAATTGGATCGTCCACAAAAACCTTTGGGTTAGTATTTGTCAGTCTCTCAGTCTCATACGCTCTTATGGTTGCTTTACCAATTTTACCCGGAAAGACTATTTAAGAGCTTTTACACTATAGTCAATTTAATAAGTACCCCGCTTTGGTTTCAACGAACAGAGAGCGGAAATTGAATGTAAGGTATCTCACTATAGTCTGCACTTTTAGGTATTTAAAAAAATGAAAACAAAACTACCACGTGATATAGTTCGTCAGCCAATAGAAGCAGAACACTGATGCGTCAAAGTGCAATAAAACAGTTTTGATTGGCTGTTTAACAATGTCACGTGGTTTGGATTGTTTACATTTTTTTAAATACCCAAAAGTATAGACTATAGGTAAGCATGGTGGAAGCGTATCAACGTATTGCTTTCTGTTCATTGCGGTTTATCAATGAACAAACTCTCTATTTACAAGTGCCCTACCAGTATAATAGGTCCACTGCAGCACGCACTGTGTACAAGTGACGTAGGGTGGTAGCCGCACGCGGTACCGGAAGGTTTCCTTCTTGGCCGTATCCATGGGGATGAGGAACCGGTCCTCCCGCGTGCCTGAGATCACCAGGGGGTACCTGGAATAGCAAGAGTTGGAATTAAAAAGAGGGAAGGATGAATTGTGAAATGGTGAAGAATTGTAGCTAACAGACTAAATTATGTTGCAGTTTGAGAAAAAGGATTGCGTTGTAGTGTACAACCACTTTCTTAATACTGATCGGCAATTTTCGTTTTTTTATGACACATGAGTGACAAATATACTGTCAGTTGCGAGTGCGAGCATGATAGCGATGGCCAGCCGAAAGGTATTAAAAAGCTGGGAATACTGTAATTAGTTATCGTATTGCATTGGTAAACCAAATATTACTTTGTTACTTCCCAAGATTACTAATGTAATTTCTTCTCCTTCTTAATACCACCCTCCTTCTTACCTCCTCCAAGTGGGGAAATGTGGTGGTTTTCGATATAAACACATAATTCACGACTATTCTTTGATTAATTCGCAACTCTTATTTATAAATATACTACGAGTATACGAGTGATGCGCCCGGCCCGCAGGCCTGCTAGGAGCGACTCTCGAAAACTCAACAAAAATAAACAACTGCCGTTCTATCGAACCATTTGCTTTTAAATTTAAAATATTAAAAGCAAATGCGACGTATAAACTAAAAAAGTACAGTGAAATAAGGTATATTTTCGCATTGCAACCTTATTTCACTACAGTACCTAACCAACTACCGATGTAATAATGTCATGTAGCAAAGAAATAATAGTCGTATTTTCGTTAATATCCATTTATTTAATGAATTATTTTGAATAGCTTGGTCTGCTCCCATAATTCTTCTTACGGGTACAGAAGGCAAACGAGCCTACGAGCACACAGTGCTGTGTAACATGTTAAGTAGGATCTGCTGCCTAAGGACTTTTGAAAACTCAAGACTGCAAAATGCCGCAAAACCCTTTGCTATTGGGCGAAATGGTCGTCTTAACAATGAAAACAATGTGGTAAGATGATGTAAAAGGTGGAATAAACTAACTAAACTAACTAAAACTTTACGAAGCGAACGAAGCTTTAACATTACACTTTCCAGCACTTAAAAATTACTTAAAAAAGTCGTTAATATCTAAAGCGTACTATAGGGTCGAGGACTATCTAACAGATAAAAATGCTTGGCCTAAACCCGAAACTTAGTCATTCATAATTTGTAAAATTGCAAAGATGTTTGTCTAGGCGACACCGTTGATGTGGGAAAGCATATCAAACTTTTATTTGGTTGCCCTGTGTTTATTTTCTCCTCTCTTTTTTTTTCCCCCCCTTTGTCTCTCTCGTAATATTTTTGACATGTTTTCCTGCTGAACTACGCATGCTATTTGATATTATATTTAATTTAATATTTATTGCTTTATATAATGCTAGATTAAGTAGTACCATTATTGTAATATGTTAAAAAATGACTGACTGCTTAGTTTCTTGCGGCGTTTCTTCTCGGCAGTGGTCTCCTCTTGGGAAGCGCTGGTAGATTCATGACGTGTAAAAGTGCCCGTCCGGCCTACTTACTGAATAAATATCTTTTATCTTTTTATCTTTTTTATCTTTGATCAGTTTTTGAAGATATCGTACCTGTCAAAACACTCCTGCGTCGCTTCTTGGTTCGGGTTGTTGTTCGGGCACAGCTTCATCACGAACGTGCCGAGGTGGTTCGCTGTCAGCTCGATTTCCACTTCGATTTCCTGATTTTGGTAAATAAATAACTAGTTAGTACAAGTAGGATTGGTTAATTAAGATGCTTTCACCCCTCCGTCGTTGGATACCATATTCGCAAAACATGATATTCTGAAAAATATCATAAAAGCAAAACATCATATTCGCAAATCATCATAATAGCAAGACATCACATTAGTAAAACTTAACTTTTATTAAGACATGAATTAGATAGTGTCAACGGAGCTCCGCTACGGCGGAGCTCCTATTTCTGGGTAGTTTGGCCCTCCGGGCCTGATATAAATCTAACATAAGGGTCTCCCCATACCTATCGACGCGGAATCGGCTTGAGCCGGCAAAAATAAGTTTTATGTCCACGCAATAAGATCGAAAACGACGTCGTTCCGTTCGCAACGCCGAGCCGTGCCGAGCCGAGCCGAGCGATACCATTTTCACTCTTACTGCACGGACATTTTTTTTTTCTTACCGGCTTAAGCCGATTCCGCGTCGATAGGTATGGGGAGACCCTTACCTAAACCTACCTAATGATTTTATAACAAAACCCGACTATTTGTAAATATAATGTTTTGCGAATATCGTGTTTTGCTAGTATGATGTTATGCGTAGGGTGACTTCGCCGGTTTGCCGTCCTGTTCCAGTTTTCGTCCAGTACGCAGAGTAGTTTTGATCATAAGCACAGAATAGATATACAAAAAGCTGTCATCGCGCAAGTTTGAACTAGTCGCGCCCTTTAGTAACAAAGCATCATTCCTACCAACCTAAAAATATTACAGGACGTGTTGAGACTCTAAAAAAAAATACGGCAGTTGTCGGTTTGATTTCGTGCGACGAGCATGTCATCGCGGTGCTCGAAAAATAGTCCCAGCAAGAGATTTCACGGTGAGTTTTTACTGTTATTTACGCATTTGTGATAAATGTTCTGGTGCATAAGACTTATTTTGAACATAATTAACTTAAATTAATGTCGTAATCTTATATTATTAACGGTAAACATATAAAATTTTAGCGGACTAATACTAAATAACGTAAACTGCAAAAAATCTAGTTTTCCGTCCGCCTGGACGAAAACTAAAATGTCAGATGATATTTGGTATCATGAAAATATCCAACAATGTATAAGATTTTACTTTGTGTTTAATGCGAAATGATCTTTAGTGGTTACATGATTCGATATTCAATTTTCGTCCACTCTTTTGTCAGTGTTGCGTGGGTAAAATAATATCCTGAATATGTGGACGAAAACTGAAAACTGTTGTAAATATTGAATATATTTCCGTCCACATGCTTTAATGGGTGTGGACGAAAACTAAAAACTACTCCTATGCTGATTATATTATCGTCCATTTGCTTGAATTGCAGGGGACGAAAACTAAAAACTGCTTCTATACACTTTACAAGTTTTCGGACAGTAAAATTTATTTTATTTGTTTCTCTTTAAAATAATATTTATTTTGTTAGAAAATGAAAAAAAAACCCAATTACAAAGAAAAGCCATTTATAGCTCAGTTTTATAGTTTTTTTTTATAGCTCGTTATTTTCTTTGTAGATGACTTCATTGGGAAAAATCCAAGAAAGAAAACTGCATCTTACTCCGAAGAGTCCATCCACTCATCCACATCCACTCCTGCCAAAATATATACCTTACGAATTATTTGCGAATATGTCCTGTAACAATTAAAAAACCAAAATGTGAAATTTGTTTATTAAAAGTACTGCTACCTAAAAGTCTGGTATTTGATTTGATGGCTTTAAACTATACCCCAAATACAGTGGTCGAAAACTAGATAACATTAGGACGGAAACCAACATTTTCGGACGAAAACTAGTAAAATCCATACTTTCATCATTATCATTTTTTATAAAAAAAACAGTTAAGATTACAACTTCATGCTATATCTAAACTTAAAATAGAGTATATGAGCACTAAAAATAAATATAATGCATTTACATTTTATTACTTAAACATTTTATTTCGGTCCTCCAAAGCTGGCAACTCCACTAACTGGACGAAAACCGGCTAAATCACCCTATATGATGTTTTGCTAGTATGATGTTATGCGTATATGATGTTTTGCTAGTATGACCTTTTGCGAATGTCATATTCTGTAGAGTAACCGTTTTCACCGATTGACTGAGATCGAAGCGCTCTCTTTAAAGACTGAGCGGGCACAACTGGAGCGCCTCTGCCCCCCATCCTTTCTCGAGACAAAGCTTACCTGTCCTACGCTGTAGTGCTTGGTGATGATGCCTTTCCCGAACATGCCACGGGCCTCGTGCGGCCGGGGCTCGCTGAGGTGGTGCGCATCGCCGCACACGCCGCAGCGCCCAGAGTTCTGCTCCCACTGGACTGAACACGAGGATGGCAGGTTAGGAAGAAGCATGAGAGAGATCTGAGAGAAACTCTAGGTCTTAGTCCGATTTTTAGTTTTCCAACTGTTTTATTTGCTTTTCCTAAGTTTAATTGCATTTGGGGGTTTGGTTTTTTTTTATGGCATAGAGAAGACAAACGAGCACACAGGCCACCTGATGGTAAGCGGAAACTGTGACCGATAGACATTCGCATTCACAAGACTGCAATGCAATCCTAAGACTGCAAATGCGTTGCCAACCCTGAGGACTAAGATGGAATGCCTCTATGCTAGTCATTTCACCGGCTCTCTTATCCCCAAACCGGAACACAACAATGCAACACTGCTGTTTGGCGGTAGGTTAATGGATTGGTTTTTTCTTTTTAATAAGTAGTTGCGTCTAGCTAATTAAGTATGTCAAGACAGTACTATTAATACATAATACACGGCGATGGCTTCTTTCAGACTTGATTACTCTAAAATTGTCCATTCGATTTTTATTAATAGGGTAAAGTCACCAGTGGTCAGGCAGTAGTCGACATTATATGAGTGCGAAGAGTGGGAAATATATCTTTCGTACTCTCCCCACCCATAAAAAGTATAGACAGAGGCCAACTACAGGTCCCTGCTCCACTGGTGACTTTACCCTATTAGATTAAACCACAGTGTAAGTAGTTTTCTAGTTTCTATCGCTCGCCATACCTCTTCCGTAACTCTACTTTCATCCAGTTTTGCGGACTTTGTAGGTAATTAAGAACTTGAACCTTGTGTAAGGTCAAGACCCTCTATGACGTAATGGCACTTCGCCAGCTGTGGGCTCATCATATGTCATTGACATAGAAATGTCGTCAAGGAAAGAATGCTACGCCTTGATTCCTAGAACGGTCTTCCTTAATTCTTACTCCCTTGGTTATATAAATGCCTGACAAACTTATTTAATTTAAAGTATGTTTTTTCTCTTACTGTACGAGTACAATTCAAATGTCACAGTAAAATAACCTAAGCATAATTTAAGTTTACTTAAGAAATTTTACTTTTACCTATGAATCAGACGGGTACTTAAATTATAACCCCCTTACTTACTGATAAACGAACAATAAACCTATTTTAGTTAAAGTATTCTTTGTCCGTTCTGTCAAATTAAAATGACACAATGACAGACTGATAAGGACATTTCAAGCACACTTTAGCTATAGCGCGTTTATGAATGAGACTGTTAGTGTTTTGGCTCATGTAAAGTTTAATAATGTGGTTAGTTATGATTGTTATGAATAATTAAGTAATCTGGAAGTTAAAGTAGAAGCTTTCTTCTACCAACGAAGTTTTTCTGTTTATCACAAAATAGTTTAGTTTTTCGGATATCGGTCCAGAAATTGTATAAATACCTACGGTCACGAGCGTTAATTAGGGACTCATTTCATGAAAAATATGCTTGAAGTCGTCAATGTCATTAGAGATGTCAAGTCATTTGTAACTTAAGGAAACTCAACCTTATTGTTGTAGAATGTCAGATTGACTTTGGACCTAAGGTGGGTACCAAATTTAATATCGTGACTGTACAACACCTAGGTACTCAGGTACATTTCAGTAATGTTGCTGACAAAATATTCACTCATATTCTATGATTCAGCTGCCCATTTCGCCTTGCTTAAAAATAAAGTCCCCTTTAAAATAATTCGCAAAAGCTATGAAGGTACCGTAAAATGTGCCTACTTTGCTCCCCCCTGGGTAATTATGCTCCATGGTTATATTGAGGTAATCTTTATTGTAAATCATTCTATAGCTTTCATTTACTTCGTAGCTAGATGTATACATCGATTATTTTAAGCAAATTTGTCGTTAACCTTGACTTATAATTTATAATATAAGGTAACAAAAGAAATAGTCACTATGGAGCATAACCCATGGGGGAGCAAAGTAAGAACATTTTAGGGTATTATAAAATCAAATGCCTAATTACGTGCACTTTTTGCAGTCACCTCAAACCCAAGACTCATGGAAATCGATTAGGCTAACTACATGTGTTAGAGATGTGGAGAATCGATAGGTGAATTCATATTGTTTGTTTTTTGCTCTCAAATAGATTATAATAGATAATCCAAGGCCGCAGTTCGTCGACCGCGCCTCATTATGAAGATGGGATGACAAACAAGCAAAAACATGCATCCTTGTCGGTTCGTTACATAAAATTGCGAGAAAATACTTAAATATTATGGTAATGGCTTGAGGTTACTTTTTTAGGTCCCTGGCGCTTAAATTGTAGGGAATATGGGTTCCGTTTATTAGTTACTTTCAGAACCTCCTTGGAATTGACCAAATTTCATTAATTTTGTATTTGACCCAATAGTTTTGTTTTAATATCTTTATTAATTTAGCAGACATTTTATGGATGACATGTTTATTTTAAACTTGGGATGGCATTTTCTAATAAATTACAACAATTAAATGATGTCCAATGAAAAAAAGTGATTGTAATCCATTATTAAAACATACTATTTCAAACTCCTAGGAGAGCTTCAAGCTTCAAATATCCAAAATACTTAGATAAATATTTTGAAAACTTAATAATGCAGAACGGCTTTAAAACCCTATTTCTCGAAATGGTTTTCGAATTGGAGAGAATGAACAATCCCAGGAACCATAGGACTTATCCTTACTAATATTAAAAATGCGAAAGTCTAAACGGTTTAAAACCAAAACCAATCGTCGTGAAACTTAAAATGTAGTTGACAGCGGTCGACGCTATCGGTCATCGCAGTCTACGTCAATCCTACATTTTGTCGATTTTCGAAAATCGCTAACTTAACGTTTTGCATCTTGACTATGCCCCCGTTCCTGAAGCAACGAAGGACTTCTATTTGTTTATTTATCTATGCTTGTGGTCCAGAGAAAGCATGCCAGTAGAACTAGCGTACATTGACGAGTTGGTTTTCACGTTTGAGACGAGAGCTATTGTAACGACGCAATGTACTGCTTGCGTGTTTTCCTGGACCAATGTAAATCAGTCATTAAGAACTATAAATAACGTTATTAATCATAACATTTCTTAACTTTTCGAAAACATTGGGTCTCTACTACTCTGACTAAAGCTAATTTCTTTTGACATGTTATCGAACTAACAATGGCGGCCATGTTAAAAACAAGACATGTAGAGACAACATGTAAAAGAAGGCCCTAGCCATAGTTTATGTCAAACCTTATCTTATCAACTGCAGTTTCTGTAAGATTTGCAACGTTTTTGGATCGATATTACATCGATAATGAAAGCAACTATATTCTCATAAGTATTTCCTGTTAACATTCACTTGATTCATGCATCGCATTACAGGCTCTCAATAAGCTTTCGGTTATTATAACCATCAATTTGCTCGCTAAATATGAGTGCGGAGCCCTAAAGCAAGTGCATTAACTGCACCACCGACTGCATTACAATCTTTACGAGGCAGCGCCCCATAAAGATTATAAAAGTGTCTATTAACGTGTTTTATTTTTTCAAACTAGCAGTGGTTCCGTTAAAGGTCGCAAGCCGGTGGCATAAATACATGGAGACAGCTGGGATCATAAAAAATATACGTTGACGTTTGCAAAGTTGCGGGTTCACGTTATTTCCTGATTAAAAATAGGTGATTTAAATAAAGTCGGTCTTATTATTTCCTGAGCTCTTGACCCATATTTGACGAAATTCAAATTATAATTAGTTTAAAATGGAGTACGACTTCGACTGTTTTTCATTTCTAGAATGTATCTACACATATAAGTAAAGTCGGTTAAAAATGGGGTTTACCACCTTACGGTTGAAGTTCATTTGCACGTCATGATACAACAAGTTCGATTTTCCCTTGCAATAATATTATGACAGTGACAAGTGTCAACCTTAGCGATAATTAGATCTCCTTGAAACTTTTGTCAAAACTGGTAAACCACTTTCTTGGCCGAACGTACCTAGAAATGTATGCTTTTGGCTCGCCCCACTGTCCCGATGGCATCTTTCGTTATTTTTGTCCCCCCCACCCCTTTATTCGAGTATCTTGAAAAATGAGGGCGGCCGCTATAGGCCTTATCTCATAGAGTTAGTTTCCACTTGACTGACCGGCATATCCTCCGCAGAACAGCTCGTTGTCGTTGTAGTTCACGGGGTTGGGGAACCCGAAGCGCCACATGGAGTTGCGGGCCGGGGGGTCCATCAGCCGGCCGTGCCCCTCCCCGCCTCGGGGGCTGCCCAGCAACTGGAACAGATAAGCCACCAGCTTAGTGATCACCACAAAACTGCGGCACAATGCAGACGTTTTCTTTTCGCCAGGTTCTTCTTTATTTTAGTATAAAACAAAGTCGCTTTCGGCGTCGGTTTGTCTATCTGTTTATATAGGTATATCCGCTAACTACTCTTAAAGTGTAAAAGTGCCCGTGCGGCCTGCTTAATGAATAAATGTCTTTTATCTGTTAAACTCCGCAACGGAGTTTGATGCGGTTCTCATCATATTTAGATAGTTTTTTTTTGTATACTTAATTAAATTAATCAAATCTGATTTACGTACGGGTGTTACAAAAAACACATATACCGAAGCAAAGCGAGAGCAGGTCGCTAGCGAGTTTTAAATCAAGTCACGGGAATTATCGACCTAAATGGTCTATCTACGTAAACCAGATACTTAGTGTGACGCGTCTTGATTGCATGATTGACGCGATTGAAACACTATAAGTAAACCTGAGACTCATTGTCAGTTCTTAATGGCAAAACAAACGCGCATTTATTTTTTAGTTATGATTATCAAAGTACAGATGTAGTGAATAATCCTTTCCCATCGTTTTTTGTCGGATTAGTTCGTATTTATCTAGCTTTCTCAATTAGTTTCAGTACCCATCAATAAGCCAACTGAGAAAGCAAGATGAATACGAAGTTATCCGACCAAAAACGATGGGACATCTGTAAAACAAAACTTTTACCATCCTATACAATTCGATTTTGGCAAAGCTGCGCGTCTGTTTAGGAGATGAAATGGAGGCTGTCTTAGCTCTTCTATCTAAGACAACCTTCTAGCATTGATAAAAAAATCATCCAAATATATGAATGAATAACTCACTTGTAAAACAAATATCCAGTAGGTCAGGAACGACATCCCAAACAACTTGAATCGAAGTTCCATCTGCAACAAGAATACATTCAAATTTTAGTACCCATAAAACATAATTACCATACAAACGCCCAAACAAAGTATGGTTTATAATTTAAAGGACCTAATAATCGTAAAAATAACTGAAATGATGAATAAATAAATTGATAGACCGTATATTTCCGCAGCGAACGGGACTTATCGAAATTCGATAATGCTTACGACAAATCCTCCGAGTCAGCGGGTCTCAAAGTTTTTTTAGTGTCTCAACCCTGTAATTTTACATGAACATTTTAATGAAATCTAAAAAAAGCATTAGGTGTAATTTTGTTCCAACATTACTACAGACAAAGTATGTAAGTATGTAAACACTTTATTGTACAAAAGAAAAACCAGAACAGTATAATTAACATAAAAATATGTACAAAGGCGAACTTATCCCTTTAAGGGACCACTTCCAGCTAACCCTTGAGCGATTGAGAAGAGTGAAAGGTTGTGCATCGAGTAAGCAAGTGTACCTACAAGAAGAAGAATATAACACATTAAGTAACCAATAAAGTTTATATAATAAAAATAAAAATAAAAATAAATTCAAATAAAAAAGTATTCAAAGTGTTACCATTAATTCTTGTGTACTGCTCCTGACAAGAAGTGGCATTGTAATTTTTGATGATAAGTTGACTCATTTTAGACCATTTTAATAGCGAGACTTGACGTGCTTGACGTGCTTAAGGCTGATTATTAGGCGAAACCCACGTGGAGGCCTTACGGAGCCCCAAAGCACACTTTGAGAGCCGCTGCTCTAAGTTAAACGGACCAACGAATAAACATTGATTTTATCGACTCCCCGAACATTAACGTCAAGTTAACGTGCGGCTCGCATGCGCGAAATTTTTACATCATAACCAAAGCGAAATTATTGCTGGGCTGAAATCTCGTTGGATATGCGTTTTTACAAACCAGTCGGTGTCAGACCGAGTTTGTTTATAATGTTTATATTAGCTATTGGATTACACGCGACGTGGGACCCTGGTCATCTGGTCATTGACTGGACAAGATGTTTATCTTGAGCACAGCTAAAGTAAGTTTGTTGGCGATATCTACATCAAACCAGCCTTAATCGCGCTGATGTCCAGGGTGCGGGGGAGCACCAACACCATCCTGAGGACCATCAGCGAGAAGCCAGACTGTCCTATCCAACGACACTGGGTACAAACACATATGCATGTGCCCGGGGTCCCACAGGGCGGCAGATTTTTAAATTAATTTAGTTCATTTTAAACCACGATGCACGATGCGATTTTTAACCGCCGCGGTACGGCGGCGTGCACGTCGCGTGTTGCAGGTCTTATTATAATCACGCCGCGTTCCGGTCGCGTGCCTGCAGCGTTCCGGTCGCGTGTCCGCTCCGCCGAGAAACCGCCGGCAAAAACGCTAGTGTGAAAGGGCTCTAAAAGATATTTCTTCGTTTACGACTATAATTATCTCTATCTCTTAAGAATTTAATCGCAAAGTAGGATAAACAAAATTGAAAGAATTCAAGTCATGCAGAGGGCAGGGCATTTGCCTTGGAGCGGATGAAACAATCTTCGAAAACAAGAAAAAACATCTAATACATTTTATTAAGTTGTTTGTATATTTATGTTTGAATGTTTATTGTCTCTGTTATCACTTTAGGTGTGAATAACTCTAATGACACATGCAAATTGCTGGTTTGAGAACCATTTGCATAGTTTAGTTGAACCTGCGGTTGAACTATCTTAGCATTGAATAGAAAACGATCTCGCTTGATGATGGTATTAGTGTTCTAATTAACAATGAACTTGTATGGAATATGACTAATAAGGTAGATAGGAAAGTTGACCGATTTTATGATATTATCGGACCTAAGAAATAATGATTAAGAAACAAGTTCCAAGTGAAATTTTGCACGTTAGTTCCTGCGCTGCGGCAGTATATCACGTAATATCATCATCATTAAATCACGCCTGTTTCCCAGAGGGGTAGGCAGGGACCACTTATTTCCACTTGCTACGATCTTGACAAATTTATTTCGCTTCTTCCACATTCATACATCGAGTCATGCACGCACGTCGGTTTCGGGTACTTAAGATTCGGCCCATTTCCAGTATTTCTCCGATTTGACTCGAAAAAGTACGCCTAGGCATTTTCAATCTTACATTTACTGGAAAATTAAAAGGATCTGAAATTAGTTTCAATTATTAATAGACTAACTAACTAACTTAGGTTGATGGAATCAGAAATGACGGACTAATGACGGGCACTTGATTTTTAAATCAATGATGATAAGTTCTATAATCATTTGTTTTGCAATAATCAAAGATGTGACCGTATGGATTCAACTAAGAATTCAGTAAAATGCTTCCTGTAGTTAAAAACCTACCTGACAACCTACCTAGTAATGAGGAGTTATTTGAATTTTTTAGCCCTATAATATACAAGAGGTAAAAGGAATATACGCGGACAAAGTAGCGAGCCAAATCAAGTTCTTAAACCTCTAAAAACTATCCAAAATTAGGCTTTAAGTCATTACCCTCGATCCTCGGTCGTTAATCAATATCGAACGGCTATTATAATTCAATTTATAATACCTATTATAATTAAAACGGTAAACAAATACAGAAATTTGATACTTAACACTAATACTGATTTGTATGTTTATTCCAATGGGTTATTGACCTGGACAATGACTAATTTTACGTTGCAAAAGTTATCGTAACGTTTTAACAATGAAATGTCGGTATATTGCGACTAGTTCCATTATTAATTCCATTGATGGAACTAGTTGGACTTTTTTTCCCAGTAGTTACATTCAACGAGAAGGGTTCTATAATGAAACTACGTGGTGTTTTTTTCCAAGTAGTTACCTACATTAATAATGCAGAGTTCATTTGATGGAACTAAATGGACTGTACCTAACCTATCACTTCTGATCGGCTTGACTCCTTGGCGCTGCGTAGAGATGTAGCCTCACTCTGCATTCTCTGCACAGTCCATTTAATGCTCAGTAAGTAAATGTCGATATTTTCCAAGAGCTTTTTGCTCTACTGTGTTGTAGGAAGTTAATTTCCTCAGTGCACAAGTGAAATTTGGCTAACTTTAATCCTCTAAGTCAACAAGGTCTGTCATAACTCATAACTAGGCATCAGAGTTTTTGTCGCACGGTAAGACTAATAGCAAGCTATGGAGTCGTCATTTGCCATAAATCTAAACTCTTATTCATATTCATACTCATTTATTTATTTAATCATTTAAGTTTTTTTTATAATCAAGGACAACAACGTTGACGAGTTTAGAAACGAATATTTAATGTTATATTTGGAAAATAAATATTACGATAAAAAATTATTACCATTTTTATACTGATTTAATTACGAAAATTTATAAACAAACAAAAGATACATTAAAACACGGCAGAAGTGAATGTTTTCGTCCACACTAGTGGCGAATTACTTACCTATTCGCAGGTGTATAGTTCAAGTTATGAATTTATAATCTAATAGATTTTTTTTTACTTGACTAAGATAAATACCGACCACGACCGACCGCTATAGAGGCATTTTAAGATTAATTAAATAAATGAGTATGAATATGAATAAGAGTTTAGATTTATGGCAAATGACGACTCCATAGCTTGTGCGACAAAAACTCCGATGCCTACTCATAACTCATCACATTCACACTCAAATAATTCTCGTCAATTCGTCACCGTTGTTCAAAACGTCACATTTGCTTAAAGTATGTTGAGAATGTTATGTTATGACTAACGTATTGACACGTGTCGTGTCATTGACATGTCAATTCGCGCAGCATTGTCAAGGACAGTATGTTTTGGTCCGACCCGCCCACTTAATACGTATAATACCGATGTACAGTCGACGCCATAAATATGTTTACACTTTAGTACCTCGTCACTTTACCCGCTATGACAATTTCAAATGGCAGTTTAAACGTGACGCTAAATAGACAAGGTACTAAAGTGTAAACATATTTATGGCGTCAACTGTACACTTAATTGTAGGTACAGTCAAGAACTTAAATTTGGTCCCTTACCCACCTTAGGTCCAAAGTAGATTTGACTTTCTACAACAATAAAGTTGAGTTTCCTAAACATTACGAATGACTTGACATTTCTAATGACATTGACGACTTCAAGCATATATTTATATTTTTCTTATATTTATATCTCTTTCTTTTTCTTATATTATTATTATTATTTTATTTTTTTTTCTTACATTTAGCTTATATTTTTCTTGAAATGGGTCACAAATTGACGTTCGTGACCGTATAGTCATGGACTTTAAGGATCGACCACACGAGGCTTAAAATGACGGACATGAACGCAACGCAACGCCCACACAGTGACGCTATCCGTCTACTATACGTTTTGTGACTGGTGACCGGTGTAATCACGTCCAAAAGGTAAAGGTAAATCCAGATCACTTCCACCATCTTTATAATGTTTAGGAAAATTAAATATGTAATTAGGTTAAGAAAATAAAACTACATATTATACTCATTCCCGGATCCCTTTGACTGCCATACATATCATTGGTCATAATGTATTGTTAGTCATACTTTTTTTGGTCATAACTTCTTTCAGGCTGAAGTTACAGTTTTTAATGAACGTTTATCGTGTAGATTAGTTAGATTGGGTTAGGTTAGTTTTATAAAAATCCTGAAAAAATACCGTGTCCTGAGAAAAATGCATTATGACCAAAGATCGTAATAGGTAGAGCTAATTTGCCTAAACTTGATGCACCTTCATTCAATAATGTATTCCCATTTCACTCACGCATGAATGAATATGCCTCAAGTTTAGGCAAATTAGCCCTACCTATTCCGATCTCTGATTATGACCTGCTAAACTTATGACTTAAAACACATTATGACTAAAAATAATTATGGCAGTCAATAGAGACCCGAAAAAGCCGTTCCATTTAATTAAGGAACTAGCAAGCGCGTAAATAAATCTCGCCCAATTAATGCCCAAAACAATAAAGGGCGACGCACACGCCGCGATATTAATCGTCCGAAGAAGCCACGGGCGATATCACGATATCATGACATTCATGACATTTAGTAATGTACGGTCGAGAAGCGAACAATTTAATCTCTCGATTAAGGTATGCGATTTGGTAGCACTCATATTTTGTTACGGCGTCAAGATAATTTGAATGCTTTGAGGTTGACCGTAAACGCATACTAAGTGGGTTCTAGGAGATGGGAGATTTTTAAAACGTTTCAAAACTTCCCTTAAGTAACTGGGAAATTTCATTTCAATTTCATAAAACGTTTCCGTTACTTATGTTTAATGTTGAAATGTAATCTTCAGAAATTAAAAACAATAATTTAACTTCGGTAACAGAATATTGCACGAAATTTAATTGAAAGTTACGAGTAGCTACATACAAATTGTCACTGAAAATATAAATTGCATAGGTCTCGACAAGTATTTATTTCAGACAAACAAACGAAAGAACTTACAAACTTACTCAAAACTACACTAATCTGACAAACTGCTATACTTGTCGGCATTGTTCCTAAAATGCTGGCAGCATTGCCACATTGAATGGCAATGCTTAATCTTAGTGCCAAGTACAGGCCAGCATTTTTGTCACGGGTAGCCTCGATAAGGAGCTTGGATACATCTTTAAAAATATGGTGCTCTCCTGGTCCCCACGGTCCTAAAGTTTTGACCCCAAAAGGCTCAAATATGTAACTTCTATCAAGTTGACTGTATTTGCGCCTTTTGAGGGTTTCATTTGAGTATTTGAATGTTAATCTGGTACAAGTCAGTTAAATTAATAACGACGAGCACTTTAATGGCCACAGTGTAGAGAACGGGTGTACAGATGTCCGCGGATTGCGGAAGGAGTCATGAAATATTGGACAGGATTTTTATTACTTTATAAGCATTCCTCTATCTGTGCTCCGGCTTTCCCAAGTTTTAAAGAAATACTTATTGTCTGTACAAAACATATTGGGTGACAGAACCAGTAATGGACTAGGACCAATGTACACTTGATTCTTATTTTACAGAAGATAAGGGTTATTCATTTGTTTCGCAACAATCAATTTAGGACCGTATGAAACTTGAATTAAGAGTGAAGTGTCCATTATTGGTGCCGTCGACCTATAACAATAGATGCTGCCGGCGAGTCTGTAGGTACGCGTAAAAGTCCAAAAGAGAACTGTCCAATTTTTAAGTGTGGAGTCTCTAGACTCATCGGTTTGTGCTGTGCATTGATATAATAATAATAATAATATAAGGGGACAATCTTACACCAATTGACCTAGCGTCCTAGCCCCAAACTAAGCTCTAGGCTTGTACTATGGGTACTAGACAACGATATAAATACTTATATAGAGAAATATATACTTAAATACATAGAAAACATCCATGACTCAGGAACAAATATTCTAGCTTATCACACAAATATCTGCCCTCACCGGGATTCGAACACAGGACCTTATAGCTTTGTCGTATATAAGTCAGTGAGTCAGGTTTGCCTGTAAATATATTTATTCTTATTTAATATAGATTTATTCTGGATTGTGTCACAAAAAACTCATAAAACCGAAGCTAACCGAGGGCGTGTCGCTGGTTTAGTATAAAAAATGTTAAAGAAGAAGAAAATAAATTATAAATATATACCCACCGAGCGGTGTTTTTTAATTTATTTGTTCATCATCGACATGTTTAACTTACAACTGGAAGCTTTTAAGAGGAAACTTTATAAATAATGCGTTTGACACCTGCGTATGCGCACATTTTAAAACATCGGTTTAAAATATAGCTTGCAAACAAAAATAATCGATGCACATTTATTTGGAAACCCGCGAGCACCTCGTTTACATAATTATACGTCATTCATGTAAAGACGCGTTCGATGAAAAAAAAACAGTAAATTACCTTTAAAAACGATGATTTAAAACGCATCCATCATAGCGTGACAGTGCCGTCAAAGTATATGTCATCGGGTCGCTTATTATACCGCGATTACTACGATCACGAGATATATTTTCGATCCACCAATTATAATTGCTGATATCCTTATAATTCGATACGGAAAGTATCGATTAAAATTGATAAATGTCTTGATTCGATATCTCGAACAATACTGGCCGTTTATAGGAACAATTTGACTCGGTAGAGTCGAAATTATATGTTAGGTATCGATAAGTTAAGACCATAAACAGTAGGTGTATTAATCAATCGTTTTAAATATGGTGGGTGTGACGTTGATTTAACTCAGGGAAAGTTTTATTGTTGCTTTTGGCGCTTGAATTCTTTTATGCTGTTTTTAAACAACTATATAAGTCGTATTCTTTGGAATAAACCTTACAAGAATATAAGCTACATTGAGCCTTATTTCTTTTATTATCTTGTAGTAGGTTCTTGAGTTGTATAAGTTTTTTTTATGGCATAGAGAAGACAAGCGAGCACACAGGCCACCTGATGGTTAGTGGAAACTGTGACCCATAGACATTCGCATTCACAAGACTGCAATGCAATCCTAAGACTGCAAAGCAAAGCTGCACCTTTCACCGGCTGTCTTATCCCCAACACAACACACAACAATGCGAACACTGCTGTTTAAATGTTACATAACGTTATAAAATACGATAACATCCACAAAAATTTCATAACATTTTGCTACAACTTGTTAGTTGTTTAAAACGCTCCCATATTGATAAAAAATTATAACATGTTTGTTACCGTGTTGTACCTCTAATTTGTTATCTAACATTTTAAAAGTTACTTATATAACGTTATAAAACATGATAACAATGTATAACTTCTGTTATAATTTGCGATAAAATGTTTAATAACGTTATATAACATTTATAACGGGCGCCATCACGTTTAGTCCCAAAAAGATATTTATTCAGCCAGCCCTACCGAGTAAACACTTACCAATTTTAATATTTTCAAAAATGTTTAATTATACCTCTTGTCGCCACTCCAATAACTTACGCACCCAATTAAACACATTTCCCGTGAAATAATCTCCGCGTAGCCATCAGCAATCAGCAATAACTGCGACGCGCGTAATTTTAATGCAAGATATTGTTTACAAAATGGCCGAGCTGATTTAATGGATTATAATATATAATATTCGCGCGGCTGTTATACAAAAGCATTGAGACATTTTCGGGTTCCGTCCCGGAATATGATAGATAGGGAACGCAAAACGACGAGAGCGCGGAGACATGATCGAAACTTTTAAAATTTTAAACGGCTTTTACGACTATCCTGATCTTAGCGACCTGTTTATTCGTAACACCAACACACGCAGAGGACATAACTTTAAACTTGCAACAAAAAAGCACAACACAAAATATCGGCAAAAACTTTTACATACATACATACATAACCTCACGCCTTTATTCCCAGAGTGAGGCAGGCAGAGTTACAGAATTTCCAACAACTATAAAAACTTTCTGATAACATTTTGCACACTTAGGTTAGGCGAAGATGTTTACCAGTGTATTAGTTGACAGGTTGCAAGCCCATCGCCTAACAGTACTACACGCCTTTATTACCTTAGTCGGCTTTTACGACATCCATGGAAAGATACGGAGTGGCACTATTCTAATCCGGCTACCACACTGGGAAATCCGGCTACCACACGGGGAAGGTTGCCAAACATTCTAAATTAGTGTGACATTTCGTGCAGTGATCAAGGATTTAGACATATCAGTGCCAACTGCCTGTCTAAAATAAAATAATAATAATAATAATAAATAACCGGTTATTTTCATACAAAACATCTAATAACTAATTATCATTCCCTAATGATGGATCTAGGCACTAGTCAACACACAGGTTGTTTTGTCCCATAAAACCAACACACCATTGCAAACAGTGCCGTTTGCCGGCAGGTTATCAAGCACAGATATTTATAAATACACGTAGATAACGCAAATGCATCTACTTCCCGTGTCCGAATCCGGACTTACTTAAACCCTTTAGGACCCAGACAAGATGCACTACGCTAGCTAGCGTTTCTCTCCGTTTAGTTTTTAATCCAATCGCGTCACTGATAGATGACGTGATACGAAAAGTCACGTGATGTGCCAGTGACGCGATTGGTTTAAAAACTAAACGAATAGAAACGATAGTTAGCGTGATGCATCTGGCTCTCTGTTGTTGCAGCCGGCTGTGAAAGTGAAGAATTTTTCTCGTCGCGTGATAATAAACTGCAATGGCCCAAAAAAGCGACGACTTTGAATTGATTTTACGGAACGGAAAATTCTCTTCTCTTGGTACGTCCCAATGCAGTGGTAGAAATATGCCACGCTTGGTTTTCATACAGATTGAGGTGTTTACGTTATCTTTGTGTATTTATATCAGTGGTAAGTAAGCTAGCAACGTGCACGTCTTTCAACTTTTTAAAGTGAAGTGATAAGTAAGTACTCGTAAGCTGTAAGTATTGTCGATGACTTTTTGCTTGTAACTAAGTAATGATGACTTAAATACAACGACAGATCTGATAAACCGAGATAAAATGCCTTTCCACTCGATAAAATACATTAAACAATTCCACATCCCATGTTCACCTCTGTACCTTGAGTGCAGTTTCCTGTTCGACCTCGCAAACATTGTCTCTTATACTTATTTCAACAATATGTAATTTTATGTAAGTAAGTAAAAAATGCAGTCTATGTGAAAGTGATGTAATCAACCAAAACTTAAGAAACTTCTTGTGATTTTATTTAGTGTCACTTTGACAGAGTCCAAAGTGGTCTAACAATCAATTTCCTTGAATGTACCTACTCATGCTAATGGCCCAAGAGATACATTGCGAAAACGATATTGTTATCGAAAATGACAGTCGCGTCCAGCGCTTATGGCAGTTCCGTAAATTTTGACAGTTTTCGAAAATAATTTATGATATTGTTATGCATTTTGTATAAGGCCTTAGATCCGAGATTATACATGTAATCAAAATATATGGATGTCGGTCCCTTCGTCACGTATGAAGGTACGGTCATCGGCAAAATTATACTACCCAACAATGGGCTCATAAATATCTGACACGCTCTTATGCCTCTGAAAATAGAGACATGTTAGATAATTTTAATCCCATTGCTGGATAATACATTATTGCTGGTGACTGTACTCCAGGTATTTGATTCTAGATTAACACCAAATATTAAACACAGACCAAGGATTAAGAGTGGAAAATGTTTGTATGTGACAGCGGTTCTCTTCACTTTAATATAAAGTAGGTACCAAGCCAATGCAGAACGTGTCAGATTACATTTTTCAATTATTCATGAACGCTCGTTAATTTTGACCCTTAATGCGTTTTGATGCTGGTCAGCGATTTTTTGGCCATTTAATGATGCGAAGAATTGAATCGTAATAAGGTACCCGCGGGAGGCCCTGCTAACCTAAGCAAAAACGCAGTAACTGAATTAAACCTGCTGTAGTAATATCAACCTTAGTGCTAAAGTAATAGAGTTTAATCTGCTTTGGTGATTAAATTTAAGATACTGCTTATTGACTTAGGAGGGCTGAGGTACTCTAATGATGAGTTTTTACACGTTAATAACGTACTTGCCTCGCTGAGGTGGAAAATACATTAATCAAAGATAGGGATTAAGGATCATTCTGTCGGTAGTTTTAAATTGAGGCTTTGGTCAATTAGGTTCGCACCTATGTATACCTATTTGAAAAGATACGCTTTTGTTGTCCATCAAAAAACTTTTAACTTACTTACCTACTTTTAACTACCGTAAAACTACACAATTATGGTCCTAACCTGTAACAATAGTCCAATTTTCCTCATTACATTAATCTAAAGTATAAGATACCTTACGGCTATTATTGCTGGGTATAATGTACTGTTTAGCCTAAAATCTAAACTCAAGCTAGAGCTAAAGCTATCATAATAGATGTGTATTTTTACGGTATCTATATAAATCCAGAAAGTCCATATAAATGAAAAGGTATATGGTTATGAAAGTTAAGAAGTACTTGTGCAAAATTTTAAAACAATCTGATTATTTATATCATATTCTCATCGTATTTTTTTTTCATTTCATGCTATTTTAAATGCTATAGGGATAATGGTAACATGAAATATTTGTCCTTATTGAATAGAACCCTGGACAGCTTCTTCTGCATGGTCACTATTAGGTACTGTAGAAAGCTTTCGATGTAGAAAGCCAACAATGTCGACTGCCTTTTTCTTTCTTGATTACACTAAAAAAATACACACTTGTACTTTTTTTTTTATGTCATAGAGAAGACAAACGAGCACACAGGCCACCTGATGGTAAGTGGAAACTGTGACCCATAGACATTCGCATTCACAGGACTGCGATGCAATTCTAAGACTGCAAATGCGTTGCCAACCCTGAGGACTAAGATGGAATGCCTCTATGCTAGTCATTTCACCGGCTGTCTTATCCCTAAACCGGAACACAAGAATGCGAACACTGCTGTTTGGCGGTAGGTTAATGAATAAGATGACTTTTACATGAATTTTATTATACAATATCACCGTTTATCACTGATTTAAGAAATACATTCATTCATTGCTAGAGGGGGTATTCTTTTTGTAGTGGTGATTTTTATTTTAATCTTTAATTTTTCAGTAGCTTAGTTTTATTTTAATTAAAATAAGTTTAGTTTTTAACTTTGAATTGTAGATACGATTGTATTGTAGAAATACATTCTTGCAGAGCGTTATCCACACGGTAAAACATAACCGACTGACAAAAAAACATAATTAGTCATTCATCTTTTAAATCTATCGATTTGAAAATTACCGCAAGCCTAGTATGGCTGCGTCTATATCGCGTGTCAAATGTGGATAAGTCATCCGTCACTCTCGTACTTATTTACGTGTCAGATGCCTTATCCAAACTTTGTACAGATGTAGTGAACAATCTTTTCCCATCGTTTTTGGTCGGATAATTTCGTATTTATCTTACTTTCTCAGTTGGCTTATTGATGCCTACTGAAGCTAATTCAGAAAGATAGATAAATACGAACTTATCCGACAAAAAACGATGGGAAAGGAATATTCACTACATCTGTACGACGATGTTTGATGTAATAAAGGCCTTTAACCCCTCCTGATATTTCAGGTGACCATGGGCGACGGTGATCACTTACCATCAGGTGAGCCGCCCGCTCAAAAAAAAAGCCAGCCAGTATAATTTCAATGTATACAAGTAGCAAACCTTCATACTACGAACTAGGCTAACGACATCGATAAATTCAGGCAGTATCGTGATTAATAATTTGCGACGAAGGCACCAGTAAAACACTCTCGTTTCCGCAAAAGCAGATATCTTAATCACTCAATTGCGTTAATTACGAATGTTTAACCGTAATTACAACATCTCGAGCTATCGACGGCAACGATAAAGATATCAGATTGATATAAATTAACCAGTTGGAATCACCCAGTTGCGTATAATTGGTTTTAAACGAGAACGTATACGAGCTTGAGATTTACAAAATATGCTGTGAATTTTTACTGGCATTGTTTGGGATTTCGTGCGAATTTAAAGTAAACGATGGAAAATTCTTTATCATTGAGAACGTCAAACGAGGAAAGGTGCGCAGGGACAGACAATGAGAGGTATGTTAAGTCGTTATATAATTGAAGCATTTATTGTTGGTAGTGACCCTGCCTACGGAGCAATCGATCCCGCCGCGGGTTCTTGTTTTTGAGTCTCGACGAGCTTAGTTTGGGACAAGGTAAAATTTGTGTTAGTTCATCCTCTGATATTTATTTATTTACACACACTAAAGAAATATTATAAACGGGCTATCTAAAAAATCTCTAGACCATCCAAGCATTTAAATTCCTTATACTTCAAACGAATTCATACCAAAATATCAGCTATAAATTATTCCCAACACTGCTTGGCTCTATATGACTTTGACTAGTCCATAAATTTTATACCTACTTCCTTTTTTAGCCTCGGCAACAACGTTCTATGTATCTATATATTTGTAGATTTGTACTATCACGGACTTCACTTAAGCCATTTTCGAACCCTGTCCTAACAGCGCCGGAGTCCGTTCATTTGACCAAAAGTTTGTTTGACAAACGTATCATTTCACAAACATTCATTTCGCAAAAACTAATTTTACATGGGTTACATGGGCTTATTAAATAAAATAGGTTAGATTAGACTTTAGACCACTTATCTCTTTGCAAAATAAAAGTTTGTAAAATGATATAGGTACATAGTTGGCAAATTATGATTTGGTCAAACATTACCAAATCATTAGTTTACGGACACTGAAAGAGAAAGAGCTGCCTAACTGTTATAGCTCCGTCCCTTACATTATATCATATCATGGTAGCAGGAGTGCCCAGTACTTCAGTAAACAGGGACAGGTCGCGGTATGAAAAGGTTCGTCACTTGTATACTCCATATCAATGTTAATAGTCCTTCCGTTCTAAAAGGTCAAATTTGACAGCTGTCAAAGCAGTACAAAATGTAATATCAAACACATTCGTTTGAACAGTGGACAAATCGGGTGATCGGCGGGCTACTTATAAAGTCCAAAAGTAACTACCCTTTCCATACCGCAATCATACATTATTTCTGTGTACGTGTTTAATACCATGTAATTCAGAATAATCACATTATAAAAACAAGACAGAAAGCAGTGATATTTGATATGAACGATATATTTTGTAGTGGACATGTCGGCGCGATAAATTCCGTTAAGGGCAGCGGAGATGGCTTCTGCTATCTGATCGTAAAATAGCCCTGTCGATGCTCAAGCGCATCCTGATCCACGTTTTTTATAAATAAACGTAAACGTCATCAAATACTCGTTTTTGTGCTCATGTTAAAATTCAAATCAAATACACCTTGAATCGTATATAGGAAACAGTATAATGAGGTTACTGACATAAATTACTTGTTAGGAAAAAGAAGGTTAGATATTGTACTACAGTAAGAATGTTAACGTCTAATGCTGTTTACCAATATTCAAAACCGCAGATAAATCTGATGACTTCAACTTTAAATTTGACATGCCTATGTGAAAAATGTTTCAAATATGGTTTACAAACAGTTTAGAAAAAGCCAGAATTATAAGCTGTAAAATCCTGCCAAGTTACGGACAGAGAAAAGGATGCTAGAACTGCTATAATAACTCAACCCCTTTTAGTGCATGGATTTTGGCACGCTTTGGCAGTTGATAATAAGTAGGTACGACCTTTGCTTGACATTGTATGTATACAAAGTACATTTTAAAATGTTAATACAGGATCACAAGAAATAATTAATTTGGTCGCCGACTTAAAAATCTCTTATTAATTAAATCGCTACATTCTGTTAAAGAATATACTGACGATTAGTTATTACGTTATTAGCTATATTAAGTTGTTATTTTAATTACTTTTATTTAAAATCCGTATTTTGACATTACCAAATATTATTGTATTCTTGACATTATGTGACTGTAGCATTTGAGCTATGTTTATTTTGTTTTTGTACTGGTTTATTTTGATCCATTATTATTATTACTTTTTTACACATTGAGATTATTTGATTTTTTACTTTTTATTTTTTATACTTACCTACTGACGATCTTATTGTGAATTCATTATAACTATGCGACATATAATAATGTAATTTCCAATACGAAATAAATTACTACTACTACTACTACTAATCAAAGCCAAGATTAATACCAAACATTTGAAAAAATTACACTTTACATTGCTAAAGATTTCCCGATGTTTTATGAACAGCAGCTAAAAAAGGCCAGCTCATGGCGGCTTCTTACACGGCTCGGCTTGTTAGCGTGTCAATAAAATTTTAGCACTGCTCTTAACGAGATCTGGTTACAATTGTTAACATGACTTAAGTATATTTTATGGATACTTACTTGGGACCAGTGGTGGGTCTAGAACTACATGTGGGTGGGAGTGGGGGGACATTTACTAATATACTAACATCCAAACTTGATTTAGGTCCTTCGTTGAACAATTTTTCGAATTTAGAGTGGACCAAAGATAATGGCTACTTACGGCAAAGGAAAGTAAAGTTTGGAATAAAATAATTTAATGGGTGTAGGGATAAGGGGGGAAGTCCTCAAGGTTGGCAACACATTTGCAGTCTTAGAATAGCAGTCTAAAGATTGTATTCTTAAGAAAGCAAATGTGAGCGTAAAAAATCTGCTACTTAATATGGTTGGTGATTGCCACTTGGAAAAAAAATCGTTCCACCTGTCACTACATCAAACTCTTTGTTGCCAGTTAACTTCGTTCCACGTAAAAAACCCGCCACACTTTTGCTTGTTAGTAGAGCTCGATAATAAATCTGTGGCGATTTATTAGCTTCATCTGAAATGGATAGGGGCGTATCTTGGGACCGAGATGCCACGATTGGTGAATGTCAAGGATTCTTCACATTTTTGCCGCTATTGGAGAGTAATGGTTGCCGAATTAAGGAGCATGTAGCAATTGGCTAAGACTGATGTTGGTATGATTTTCTGATTATCGACAATGTAACGGATTGGTAGGAAGGGCTTTAATTTGTCAGTATTCATTGGAATGGTGAAGTTGACAGGTATTAATGCAATTCTAATTGTCTGTCTATATTTAAGTTAAGACACAGTATTAATTGAGCACAGTGAAACAGGAGCCAATTTTTAAAAGCTAAGTGTTATGAACGAATATAAGTAGGTGGGTTTTAGTTTTTTCTTTTCCTTTTTCTTCCTTTATCTCTCTCGTAAGATTTTTGGCATGTTTTCCTGCTGATCTACGCATGTTATTTGATATTAGGTATATTGAATGTAATATGTATTGTTTTATATAATGCTAGATTGATACTACCATTGTAATATGTTTAAAAAATGACGGACTGCTGAGTTTCTTGCGGCGTTTCTTCTCAGCAATGTCTCCTCTTGGGAAGCGCTGGTAGATTCTTGACGTGTAAAAGTGCCCGTACGGCATACTTACTGAATTGTCTTTTATTTTTTTATCATCTATAAGTAGCAGTTTTTTCTACTGGGTAAAAACCATTATGATCTTTGACCTGAGGGGTTATTATGGCATAACGATGCAGTTCATTTTACGGTGAGTGTAAGGGAAAGAGCTATGGTGGTTATATAGCTCTGTCCTTTTCACTCAGCATAAACAGAATTGCATAACTATGTCATAATAACCCCCCTGTTATCTTATTGTCAACGTTTTGACAGTGTTAAAAACCATACCGTTTTTACCGTATTTAATAGTGGCTCAGATCATAATATTACATGTTAAAAACGTTACTGTGTGGTGTAGATCTAATTCAGTTTTTTTTCAGAAATTTTATAAAGTAGGGCTAACTGTGTACAAACAGTTTTGTAGGACAATGTTATATTGTTATATTGTAACCTATTGTTTTCGGTACTAAATAAATAACTCAACCTTTTGTAAATAAAATTTTAATATTTCAACTTATACCAATTCCGCAAATGAAATCAGTCGGGACGATGGGAACGAAACGCCATCGTTTAAGAAATGGTACTTTTAGTTCAAGAATGTTGTTTACGAGAATCAACTACTTGGTAGAGTTACGAAAATTTTGCATATTGTTGAAATTAGCCGCAAAGTTTTATGCCTAAAACAGACGTCACAAAATCTTTACAGCTTTAATGATAATGATAAAATGTTTATTATATTTATTTCTTACATAGCTACAGACAAAGGATGAGGTCTCCTTTTAACTATAACAAATACCTGTGTTGGCTACCTCAAATGCTCTCCAGCTACATACACATTTTAAGCGCATTTAAAATATGTATTTTTTGTAGCAAGATATATAAATTAAATACAGAAGCTATCCAACCTTCATACACAGATGGGTAACATCGACACAGAATTATCTATCTGTACCCGTGTGGTTGCCGGGTTAGAATAGTGCCACTCCATATCTTCCCGTGGATGTCGTAAGAGACGGCTAAGGGAATAAAGGCGTATAGTACTGTTAGGCGATGGGCTTGCAACCTGTCACTAATACACTGGCAAACATCTTAGCCTAAGTGTGCAAAATGTGGTTACAGAATGATCAACAAGTTTTTAGAGTTGTTGGTAGTTCTGTAGCTCTGCCTACCCCACTCTGGGAATAAAGGCGTGAGTTTATGAATGTATATATATATGTATATATATATATATGAATGTATACTATAAGGGCTCGATGCGGCCTTGCGTGATAGCCCAAGGCCAGTGAGTGCAGCCTCCGGGTGCGTTCCTGTTGCACACAAAGGGTATTTGGGTTCGTGGAAAAAAGTTGCCATATTATGAGATGTCAAAAGTTAACACGTTGACAGTGAATGGGATCAATATGGCTCCTAGATTTGTATCCTTGTCACAGACTGGAATTTGGCAGGTTTTCAGAGGTTCTGATAAAGTCCTTTTAGACCTGCCAAGACCTCTGAAACCTGCCAAATTCCATCGACTCGATGCATGAATGTTGAAGAAGCGAAAGAAATTTGTCAAGATCGTAGCAAGTGGAAAGAAGTGGTCTCTGCCTACCCCTCTGGGAAACAGCCGTGATTTATTGTCATGTATGTATGAATTGAATATTCTCGCGGAGCAAAGGGTAAACTGCCCTATTGTTGGTTAGTACTATTTACGGAGGGGATAATTTATTTTTCAATAACTAGATGAAAATTACTAGTAGGTATTTCATGTGTTAGTAATGGGGTTTTTTACCCTATTACGAATTTAAAACATTGTGTATTTTAATGGCGGCAAAAATCTAAATCATAATAATCACGCAATAAAGACATACTTATCAAGATATATCAATATTAATCAAGTTGTCAATTAGCAGGCAACCTACTAGCTGTTGCCCAGGACTTCGTCTGCATAGAAGTCGTTTATTGATATTCCCACGAGAACTGTACCATTTTCCAGATTTTAAGTACTTTATGTCCTTCTCTATTCAGCAGAGCAGCTATGACAGCGAAAAAACAAATAAGTTGAGTTACTTTTGCTTTTGCAATAGCAGTAGGTAGGTATCTGAATGTTCATAAATTAAACTGTTAAAAATAGATATACGTGAAGAACTAAAGTTTAAGATAGTCTTGCTTTATAAAATACGTGATAGTATAGATTAGTATGGATAAGGCGTGGAATTAAATAATTGCAAATAAAAGTCTATTCGAAACCCGAAGACAAAGGTCGTAAGTAGGCTGGAATCCCCTTCATCCTTTTATATGACCTTATTATTTGATCTTGAAATACCAAACCGTTGTTTTAGTATTCACCGCAGCACACCGACAGGTCTGTCAAGTTTCAGCAATCATCTCGGAATGACCATTTAGCTCGTTATTAAACCAATCGGACCAAAACGGCAAGAATGCAACCTTCACGAGTGGGGCATAAATAACACAATTACGAGTTTTTACTCGATCGCGTCCGAGTGATCCAGATACGCCCTCCAAGGATCAACGGCTCGTTGTTTACTAACAGCGGCGCGGGCGCAAGGCTTGAGAGAGGGCGGCTTTAAGGACTGCCACGTAAAGGTGCTTTTCCACCGACGAGACAAGGCGACCAGGCGGCGCGATAAAACTACCTTTCCTATCTCATCAAATTGCCAAAGGAGTGGAAGGTACTTTCTTTATCTACCTAGTTTACTACTGTAAGGCAGGTGACAAAGCAGTTTGTCGTTTATGAAAATCAAAAATTATCTCCTTATGACGATGACGCGATTGATGGTTCAATAACCTGCAATATTTAAGTACTTACCTAAATATAAGTACATCAACGTCAACTTGATGCTGTCAGATTTTAATGAACAACAAGTCCACTTGACTCATTGATGAGTTCCCAAAGATCGAGAGTCTAGACCACAGACCACTTACCCTATAGACTCCGCTTCGGAACAGTTTGTCTAGTATCTCATTAAGCCAAAATGGCGGGGCGCGGGGCGCGGAAAGTGCACCGTGATTGGCTAGTTCAAAGTCAACGAATAATCAAGTGTGCGCGTCGTGGTGCGCGCCAATAGAACCATGGCAACCAATTAGTGTTCTGTGAGCATAAGCATGGCTTACGGAGGCGCCTTTGTATGCGGAGTCTATAGGGTAAGTGGTCTGTGGTCTAGACGGATCTAATGAGCGGTTGTTATGACAATTTAACCACGTTTTTTGCACGCTGGTAAAACAAACTTTTAGCTACAAGTGCAACAACAGAATCTAACTAGAGTTTGCTAACATTGGACATGATTGGCATCGCCTTAATCAAAGACTAATTTAAACAATCCAGCCAGCATAGTCACGTCACTAGAAAATATTATTGGGTAACTTCCACATAGACCTTTGCGTCGGGACAAGTCTCTATTTATAATTGTGCTTTCCTGTACCGGATAATAATATCCTTAAGGCGGACTTGCGCGGACCAGAGTTAGCCCTTAACCCAGAGTTAAGCGTCTACGTTTGTACGTGGTTTGCCGCCTAACCTCGGGTTAAGACGCTAACTCTGGTCCACGCAAGTGGGCCTAAATAATATGCTGTGATAAAGGTAAGACCAAATCTTAGGTTACTTCAAATTATTTAGGAACCGTATACATCCGGATATTCTTAGTCACATCCCCGCTCCCCCCTATCCCTTGCACCACTCGAACTTGAAGTAGGACAATTAGCGACGGCTTAGCAGTCGTCGAACCGTCCGTGACATTCAGGCCAAGTTTAACCGACGGGGGCTCGTCCTTACAGCCGCAGGAAATTATAGACCCGCCGCACAGGCGAGTTAATGGTTAATGTGAATGCGCGTCTATTCTACTGGGTAATACAATTGTTTTGACGTGTTATCAGTGTTGCCAAATTTAGAGGTTTTCCCTAAAACTTAGAGGTTTTCCCAGTTCGTTGAGGTTTTTTCGAGGTTTCGATGTCACTAAATCTGTCTAGGGGATTTTCTGAAGGATTCTTACAATTCTTACCGTCAGTGAATTTCTTTTAAAATCGGTCAATAACACTACTATTTACTACTACACTGACATTTTGGACAAATGTTAAGGAAACTTGCGATTTTGTAGTTAAGTTCAATGTACCAATAAGTACCTAATAAGTTCTAATAGTAACTTGATATCAATTTAGTATTTTAGTATCTGTAAATATTATGTAGCATGTGTATATTTTAGATAAAAATGATATACAAAAATCATCAGAGGTTTTTTATCAATCGTAATCTAGAAACTAGGGTTTTTTTAAATACATCTAGGGGGGAAGGTGCAAAAAAATCTGGCAACACTGCGTGTTATGGTATTGTTTTAACGATAGGTACCCATCATTTTATCGAATTTCACATAATCGATTGTATCATTTCATCGGACGCTTTTTTTTGCTGAAACCACACTTAATTACGTACCTACCTACTAGAAAAACAAAACTCGAAATACGCTTAAAATATGATGCTTTTGTGCCTTCCAATGAAATAAAAGTTCTACGTAATGTTGAAAGTGGTTTCGGTAAAATAATATTCACTATCCAAGTGAATTAGAGCTATCGTAACATTCGTAACGTTGACAATACCTACGATAACACGGCAATGGCAATATCGTTTTTACCTAATAGTGGGCTAGTGGATGGGAGCGAGTCTTCCGGCTTCAAATTTAATGTTACTTCGTTGTAAAACGTCATGTAAGAAGTTCAATGTTAAAATAACAGATCAGATACAATAATATTGTTACGATACCAACATTACGTAAAGAGAAAATTTTAATTCAGAATTAGTTATTTTTCAGTAACAGAAACCAAAGTAAACAAAATGAAGTAGGTAAGGTTTGAAATGAAACGTTTTTATTTGCAAAAATAGGTAGGGTAAATGCTCAATGAAATGGCCACCTCCACTTATTGAGTATTCATTTGGCTTTCCCCGTTTAATTTCTATCGGTATGGCAATTTGGCAATCGTAATTTTTACTAAAATAATAACTATAAAAAATTACGTTTCTAGAAATTTCCTGGCTCTATGTTGAAACTGGAGCAAACCGAGTTCAGTACATGATAACTGGTTTCAGTGTTTATAAATAACATTTTATTTTAACTTGTTCGTTAAAGATACCGCCGCTGCGCGCTTCCGTATGAAGCTATCTTAGTTTTTTTTTCACGATAAACAACTGCTTCATACAATGAAGTAACTAGAGGAACACGGAGTAAATTCCATCAAATAACCTAAATTAAATTACCCATGTAACATCTTTTACGAGGGCTGCTACTTAGGTAACCGGAATCCAGGATTCCAACATTTTTAAACGCTATAATATCTGACCTCCATGGTAAAATTTGAACTTTTTTTAATACTGGCCGCTATATATTTTTTTTCTTATGTACGCTAGTCTTTTGTTTTTGGCGGGTTTAAATTTTAATCTCGCTGCAAGAATGGAACTCACTCGTGAAAATATTCGTGCTATGATTTATTACGATTTTCGGCGTGGTTTAACGCAACAACAGTGCATAGATCAACTAACTTCGACTTTTGGTGATGAAGCTCCATCCAAAACTACTGTGTATCACTGGTTTAGTGAGTTCAATCGTGGACGTAGTATGCTCAGGGACGAAGTTAAGGATGGTCGCCCGAAATCGGTCGTTGTACCACAAAATATTGAAGCTGTGCGAAAACTTATAATGCATGACCGTCATGTTACGTATCGCGAGATAGAGGCGATTATAGGCATATGTATGACGAGCATTAATAAGATATTACATGAACACTTAGCTGTGAAAAAAATTTGTTTGCGTTGGATCCCGCACAACTTAACTAAGGATCAAAAAGAGGCTCGCGTCGAATGGTGCAAGGAAATGTTGAAAAAATATAACCGTGGTGACTCAAAAGCTGTTTATAATATCTACACAGGTGACGAATCCTGGATCTATGCGTATGATCCCGAAACTAAACAACAATCAACGGTGTGGGTGTTTCAAAATGAGCCGAACCCTACGAAAGTAACTCGTGCAAAAAGCACCTTGAAGCAAATGGTGGCCTGCTTTTTTGGTATTAATGGCCATGTGGCTACAGTGCCCCTAGAGAATCGTAAAACGGTTAATTCGGAGTGGTACACGACCATTTGTTTGCCGGAAGTATTTGAAAAAATACTGAAAAACAACCAGCGACGGAGAATCATTCTGCACCATGATAACGCCAGCTGTCATACATCACGTGAAACGACTCGATTTTTGGAAGGTCAAAATATAGAATTAACGGGTCATCCACCTTACAGCCCTGATTTGGCACCCAATGATTTCTATTTATTTCCAAATGTAAAGAATAAATTACGTGGTCAAAGATTTTCGACCCGTGAAGATGCCGTCGACGCGTTCAGACAGCACGTTTTGGAGATACCTCAGTCAGAGTGGAAAAAGTGCTTTATAAATTGGTTTCAACGTATGCAAAAGTGCATCGATTATCACGGAGAATACTTCGAAAAACAATAAAACCATATTTAGCCATGTACGTTTGTTTATTTTTTCTATTCCGGTTACATAAGTAGCAGCCCTCGTACATAGTATAAAGCACAGTTGTTTTCCGCGTGTCTGTCTTGCTGTCTGTCTGCATATCCGCTGATTCTTCCTAAACTACGCAACGGATTTTGATGCGGTTTCCATAATTAGTTAGATAATTTGTCACGGAAGTTTTTTATGTATAATAGATTCTGGTTTACGAGTATGTATGGGTGTTACATAAACCGAAGCGAAGCGAGGGTAGGTCGCTAGTTAAACATACAACAAGAGAATGATGAACGCCTAAAATATGATAGTGGCTAAATAATAAATATTCAAGAATATTTCCAATTAAATATTTTCGATTGTGCTCGGTAGGGTGACGGCACACTGTGGAACGAAAATGGCCTCTCCATAGAAATAGGGACTTAATTTTCTAAGTGCCTATTTTTTTAATTGAAATCGAATCTACTCCTCATAATTAGGTAAAAAAATGAATATGGGTCAATTTGGCTGGAAAACCGCCGAGTAATAATTTTTTTTATAAAATTTTGTATGGAGCGTATATGAAAAAACGGAATATCTCAGAAAGTGCACAATTTCCCGTAATATCCTTCCGCAGGAATTTAGTACCAATTATTTATGATTTTTCGGCGTTCTCAAAATTTCCCGGGCAGGTGCACTTTTTTAAAAAAAAATCAAAAACGTTTTATATAGGGAAAACTTGGTTTTTAGGAGGTATTTAAGTTTGCAAGACACGTTTAATCGTGGGATAAAATTAAATAATGGCTTTAGATGAGATGGATGTTCAAAAATGAGGTCATTGGAATAATGACATATCTCACTTTTTGGCCCTTTATCTCCCTGCCCCCTAATGAGCACAATCGGTGCTCATTAAGTGTATGATTAAAAGTAAAAATTTACTAAATCACTCTTAATTATTCTTAATGAGTTGGCATTAAGTAAAAAAATAAATTAAATATTATCTTATTATCATTAAGGATGATAATTACCCAGATTTCAATGGGTTCTCATTAGTAATATGCAATAAATAGGTTGCAGTTCAATTTTATGGTTTATTCCTTCTGGAACATTTCAACTGCAAGCAATGGAGGGTTTAACGACCAACTTAGATTTGTACGTGATTTTGAGAAATCAGGAACCTTCTTTTAACTACAAAGCCTTGATGGAAGAAGTGGTTACTAAAATCAATGGACAACTATCTGAAGAAGACTATGATACCCTCAAGGAATTTTGCCAAAGATTTTCAAGAGCTGCTTTGGAAAGATGGCAGAAGTGCCGAAGAGATACGAAAAAGTTTAGAAGTACTTATGAACATTGGCTTATGGAAAATGTTGATTGGCCAAGCTTTGTAGTTTGGCGATCCGATTCACCCACCCAAGAATCAGGTGATTTAAACTATGAAGGATCGACCTCATCGGTTGGAACAATGACTACAACAAAACGTAAGTCATTCGAAGATCTGGGAACCAAACAGAAGAAAAAAAGATCGAGTGACTTACAATCCGAAAACGCTGATGAATTGGCATATGCTGCAGCAGAACGTTTTAAGCAGGATGGCCGCGATGATATTGCGGCCGTAATTGAATATATGCTGAAAAACCCAGAAGTAGCATCTAAATTAAGAGAAGTGACAATCTCTACGAAGAAACCCGTAACATCTACGATATATACACCTGAAAAAGCACTAAGTCTTTTTATTTCACTCAAGTTGTCTAAATGGCAATATATGATCCTGCGAGAGAGTGCTATTAGAGAAGGTGCAGAAAATGTGTATCCGTCATACTACAGAGTACAAAAAGCTAAACTAGATTGCTATCCTCCGAGTGAATCAATAACTATTACGGATTCTTCAGCCAAAATTAAACTGCAATAATTATTGAATATTACAGTGAACAGAATAATGGATAGTATACCGGAGCACGTAGAAGACAAACAGATGGTACTTATTTCTAAATGGGGGTTTGATGGTGCTTCGAGCCAAATCAGGTACAAGCAAAAGATGAGTGACTCCGAGCAAGATGATTCTAGTGTTTTCATGACAACCCTGGTACCATTAAAATTAACTTCAGGAACTGATACAATATGGACGAATCCCAAGCCTTGTTCAGCGTTATATTGTCGTCCAATACAGTTCAAGTTCATTAAGGAAAACGAAGCCGTTGTGCTTGCTCAGAAAACGGAGATAGACAAGGAAATTGAAGATCTACTACCCACAGAACACAAAACCAACACAGTGAAGCATGAACTGAAGATGACGATGTTGGACGGCAAAATATGCACTTTTCTTTCAAAAGCCAGATCAAATGCAACTTGCAGTTTATGTTTGGCTAAACCAACGGAGATGAACCTTCTTGATAAAGTTCTTACAAAACCTGTGGATACTGGTATATACCAATATGGGTTATCATCTCTACATGCTCGCATCAATACGATGGAATGCCTTCTTCACATAGCATATCGCCAGGATTTTAAACAATGGGCTGCGAGAGGAAACGAGCTAAAAGAAAAAATGGCATCAAGGAAGAAAATCATTCAAGATCGTTTTAAGGAAGAAATGAATCTCTTGATAGATGTGGTCAAACAGGGGTCAGGGACAACTAATGATGGAAACACAGCCAGAAAGTTTTTTGAGGACCCCTGTAAAACAGCAAGCATTACAGGACTAGATGAGGGATTAATCAGGAGATTTGCAGTAATCTTGCAAGCAGTTACTTCAGGAGAGGTTATAGACGTCAACAAATATAAAGATAACGCCCACGATACAGTAAAAAAATATGTGGAATTATACAACTGGTATCATATGTCCGCAACGGTTCATAAATTACTGGTGCATGGAGCAGACATTATAGCCCATAACGCAGTTATACCGATCGGCAATCTCTCAGAAGAAGCGTCAGAGGCCCGGAATAAAGACTTTAGAAGGTTCAGGGAACACAACTCACAGAAAAAGAGTAGACAAGATTAAAATCATGACATTCTCAATATGTTACTTCTGTCATCGGATCCCAAACTTACCGCAATGAGGCCAACACTGAATAAAAGGAACAAACAAACCTTATTTATTGAGACCTTGGACCTTCTAATCAATTCCGAATCGCAAAATGATTCGGAATTGGATGCCGAAATAGGTGACGCAGAACAATAAAATTAAACTGCAACCTATTTATTGCACATTACTAATGAAATCTGGGTAATCATCATCCTTAATGATAATAAGATAATATTTAATTTATACTTTTACTTAATGCCAACTAATTAAGAATAATTAAGAGTGATTTAGTTAATTTTTACTTTTAATCATACACTTAATGAGCACCGATTGTGCTCATTAGGGGGCAGGGAGATAAAGGGCCAAAAAGTGAGAAATGTCATTATTCCAATGACCTCATTTTTGAACATCCATCTCATCTAAAGCCATTATTTAATTTTATCCCACGATTAAACGTGTCGTGCAAACTTAAATACCTCCTAAAAACCAAGTTTTCCCTATATAAAACGTTTTTGATTTTTTTTTAAAAAAGTGCACCTGCCCGGGAAATTTTGAGTACGCCGAAAAATCATAAATAATTGGTACTAAATTCCTGCGGAAGGATATTACGGGAAATTGTGCACTTTCTGAGATATTCCGTTTTTTCATATACGCTCCATACAACATTTTAGTAAAAAAATTATTACTCGGCGGTTTTCCAGCCAAATTGACCCATATTCATTTTTTTACCTAATTATGAGGAGTAGATTCGATTTCAATTAAAAAAATAGGCACTTAGAAAATTAAGTCCCTATTTCTATGGAGAGGCCATTTTCGTTCCACAGTGCGGCACCAATGTTGGACACTTTTAGCAGAAGGCACCAGTAATGGACACTTCGCTCTTAATTCAAATATCATAAGTTTATAAATTGATAGTCTCAAAATAATTTAATAACCCTTATTATCTATGACACAAGAACTAAGTGTCCATTATTGGTCCTTGTTCATTACTGGTTCCATCACCCAAGGTACTTACTATATTTTGATTTTTTAAACTATATACGTACAGTGCAATAGATGCTAAAAATCTTCGGATTTGTGTTTCTCTTTCACTTACCCTCATACTTACTCTCTCATGCTAGTCTTACCGACTTTTCCCGAACCCAAAAGACTTTTAAGAAGCTAACGCGCTGCAAACTGTACACTTTTAGAAATAAAAATAGTTAAAATCATAATGTATACGTAAGTCCGAGTACCTAATGTTCTAAAAGGAAATTCCCCTTTTAGCATAATCTGTAAAAGTCGGAGATAACAATCTGAACATACCAATTTAAGCACGATGACTAATAGATAGTCTATTAAAGGAACAAGTATTTAAATACGTTTGAATTCATTAGCTTCAACAAGTTAGAAGTAGGGTACATTATCCAGTTGGTGGCTATACATAAATTATTTAATAGAACTAACACAATACCTAACAAATGAGTTGATTAGAGAGACGGGGATGCATTGCCAGCGTAGCTGAACGAGATTTGAGTATGCTATATTTAAATGTTTTTTTTTTATGAATAAGAATAATATTATGTGACTTTATCGTAATTCAGAATTGTGTATTATGTTAATAAATAATTTGTATTCATATTTTGTTTATGCCTCACTTTGAACCTAGGTGAAAGGTTTTTTCCAAGCATAGTGAAGGAAGACGAGTACACAGAGTGTTTCAATCTCAAGACTGCAATCCTAACACTGCAAATGCTTGCCAACCCTGGGTACTAACACGAAATACCTCACCGCTAGTAACCGGTTGTTTTATCCCCACACAGGAACACAATAATTTGGATACTAAGATAAAATGATCGTATGAATAAGATGACCCTACACCAGGACCAAGGAGCAAGGTAGGGTAAGGCGGTGTCGCATCTCTTACCGTCTAGAGTGGTGTACCTAACCGGTCTTGGAGTACACTGTCACATTGGTGGCCAATAATTTAAACTTACTGAAACAAATCTGTTAACTTGGTTCTTTACCCTACTAAAATATATGCAGCACTTAATACACGGTAGGTATTAAACTTGTGAACGTTAAATCCGACCCTTGTAACAAAAAACTTGAAAAATAATCTAAGCAAAATGATCCCAAAGACAATGCTTGATTAGCATAAGCGATTACATTTTGATTGCGATCAGCGAGTTGTAGACTCCTACGCACGTTATAAGGAATCTCCATGGAGATTAGAGTTACATATGATCCGTAAACGTTGGTGGCATACGGTTCTATTATACGTGTATAATGTGGATAAAGCACCCATCACTTTTTGTTATTCTCTCAAAAACAACAGACGGTCGGACGAACGAGCGAAATCGCAGCGACGAGTTTAAGACTTTAAGTCGTCCCGTCAGATCGAAGAAATCATATTTTAGAGCGTTCATTTTCAATAGGCTATTTGACAAAGTGAAAAAAAACGTAATAATTATGTATATTCATATAAATTATGAGTTTTAATATCGATTTAAGGTATTCTTACTTTAAAAAATGTATCTTTTATCCAAAAAACCACGATAAAACTTGATATTTTTTTATCTGTAGCCATTTTATCGAAAACGGCGCCGAATCCATGATGACGTCAAGGGTCGGTAAATATCACAGATTATAGGATGTCTGTACTTATATTCTATATCACAGTTGACGTTTGTTTGTTTTTCTGGCTTTGCTATGATTAGCCAATGCCAGTTTGTTTATGTATTGACCACTGACGTCACTGATTCCTGTGCGACGCCATCTTGCCCAAGAAAGCGTTTTGCCGGCATATTTTAAAAGTGAATTTTGATTTCCTTTTTTTAGACGAAATACATAAAAGAATTTAAAATGACCACTTTTGGAGTACTCAATGAACACCAACAAATAATCTGAGACGGTTTTCAAAAACCTGTCAAATAGCCTATTAAGCAGCCTTATACGTTCGATCCATCGGCAGAAACAATGCTGCTGAATTAAAAATGCACGCGTTAAAATATGTTTTGTTCGCACTGACGGATGACTGACGGGACTACTTCAATTCGCCGCTTGGACATTCACTCGTTCGTCCGTCCGACCATCGTTGTTTAGAGAATCACTACCCTTTATGTGGTGTGAGAGTGATGTATGCTTTATTCACCTCGATAAAGGTGATAATGATACAGGAGCGGGGGGATAATTTGTCATCAATTTATCTATCTAACCCCTGGCACAAACATCGGGTCTAATATGGCAGCGTCTATATCGCGTGTCAAAATGTGGATAAAGCATCCGTCACTCTCGTACTTATTTACGTGTCAGAAGGTGACGGATGCCTTATCCAAAATTAATCACGCGATAAACGCAGCCTTATTAGGCTCCCAATAGGGTGTTAAATGCGTTTAACGTCTGTATCTGTGTTCGTACTAAAAGGAAAGCAACTGATTAAGAATACTACTTACTGCGAATAAGCCATGCAATTAAAAAACTTGAATTAAATTAAGAAAAAGAATGCTTCAGAGCACTTTGGTATTGACAGTGCTTGATAATATTCTCGGAATAAATGAATACCTATCAGCGTTAATTAGTAGTGTGTGCTTAAGAACTTCCATTTGAATATCACTTACCTTAATTTAAAACGATTTAAGTTTACACAAAAAACATTCAACTTTATACTCTTACATATACGTAACATGATTTAATTTGCTATGCATCACTTGGCAGAGATCAGGCTACCACCAAGGCGAAGTGTTGGCAGGCCTGCCACAAGGAGGACCGACGATCTGTACCCCTACCATGTTACAATTACCGTACTCGCTAGCCAGTCGAATGATTAGTACCCTTATCATGAGTTACAATTAAAATACGAGTGAGTCGAAGGTATGTCCCTTGCAGACCTCGCAAGTATTCTTATAGAGTGCAAGGGACAGCGCATTCGACTCGCTAGTGAGTACGGTAATTGTAACTCATGGTAATTGCACTGTTCCTTGCACTCTTTAAGAATACTTGCGAGGTCTGCGAGGGACAGAGGTTCGACTCACTAGCGAGTACGGTAATTGTAACTCATGGTAAGGGCACTGTCCCTTGCACTCTTTAAGAATACTTGCGAGGTCTGCGAGGGACAGAGCTTCGACTCACTAGCGAGTACGGTAATTGTAACTCATGGTAAGATTACTGGTGAAGATCGTGGGAAGCCGATGGATGCTAGTAGCACACAACAGGACGTGTCGTGGAGATCCTTGGGGAAGGTGTAAGTCCAGCAGTGGACGTCTTCCGGCTGCTATGATGATGATAACTGAAATATTTGTGGACTTATTTTACTAAGAGTTTCGGTTATTGAACTCTTTTATCTCAGTGGCCTTGGTCAGACAACATACATCCATATATTTGTATGTATGGACCACATTGTTTGTAAAGGAGTCAGTGACTTCACTAATATTGGTTTTACTTTAAGGATAATTATTTTTTACTTTGCTTTGACATTTTACTGGTTTTTTATAATTGAACAAGTGTTTTTATAGTTTGGAATCGTCATTTAACAATGATTAAAATTAAAGTTCTATACGACCGTATCTTTGGTTTTTAAAATGAATACTTAAGTACTAATTCAAGCTGTTTAAAGTAAGTAGCTTATAATGCTTAAAAAACGTCAAACATGATTGATTATAACTTATAACCTAATCCAACATTCCAAGTCAAAACAGCTTATACGCAATAAAAAGCCAAAGAAAATTCATCCGTCTCGACCAAAGATTAAGTTGCAATTACAATATGAACTAAATAACAATTCCACTTTTTCCTTAAGATGAATCATATTTGGACCCCAAATTCAAACTCATTATAACACCCGACCCGAAACAAGATTGCAAAATAAGATTATAAAAGGAAAACGAACGAATCACACCCGCTTATAAATTGCAGGGAACCAAATTCTCATGTCATGTAAAACCCTAATCAAATTTTGATCATTCTTACAATATTGCCTTACGTATATCTAAACACTTATTCAATAATTTTTCAAACATTGCTCTTACAGTGGCGTCTTTTATTTATCCGGTTCGAAGGACCATGCAAAATGAAGCCCCAATGTTTAGTGGGTTTTTAAATTCAATTCTATTGTACCCAAATTAAAAACAAGTATTCTTTTAAAACTTAATACATTTTTAACAACTTTAAACCGAATTAAATTTTCATGCTCTAAATGTGACGTATTATAGTAGTATCTGGGGGAACTAAAGTAAAAAGTTATACTTTAGGGAGTAACTACTTTTTCTTTTGAAATGGAACTTGTCCCCCATCAGCAAATACAAAATTATGCGTCAAATGATTGTTTCGATTGCCAATTTTCCTTATAACATGCTAATACTGTAGTGAAATAAGGTTGCAATGCGAAAATAGACCTTATTTCACTGTACCTTTTTAGGTTATACGTCGCATTTGCTTTTAATATTTTAAATTTAAAAGCAAATGGTTCGATAGAACGGCGGTTGTTTATTTTTGTTTACTTTTCGAGAGTCGCTCCTAGGCCTGCGGGCCGGGCGCATCACTTGTGCATATGTCTAAATAAGAGTTACAAAGTAATAAAAGAATTATCATGAAGAATGTGTTTATATGAAAACCACCACCATTCTTTACATGGTGGAGGTGCGGGGTATGGATGGATGGTGGTGGGGGATGGATGTTATCGACGGTATCGATAAGAACGACCTGACCGGGGTTTTTTATATTTACCTACGTGTAATTTATATGTTGATCGGGAATGTAAACCCTAAACATTACATAGTAATTCAGGGGAAGGGTGTATTGTCCTTCATCATTCACGACGGCAAACGGATTATACAGGGCTAGTTAATTTATATAGTTTGGGTGGACCCATATGAGTTCATAATAAACTCGGGTTATAACAATGGTATGATGCCTTGTTCGCCTATAGCTGTATGAATTATTGGGATAATAGTTTATATTATGTAAGGTCGTGGGGCGTTAAGATAGAAAGGTATAGGCAGGTAAAAAGGTTACGCAGACATGATGGAAAGATTGATGATTAACATGGTTAATAATAATGGCGATTGGAGTAAACAATTTATCAAATAACTCTAATGCTTATTTATAATATTAAATGGTGTGCGTGAAAGTGTTTTGTATACAAATGAAGATGAATTTAGTCTTGATTAGGGTTGCAGATTTTTGTGTATTCAATAATATTTCTTTTTCATGTACTCAAACCGATGACTTGCAAGCTGCACAATTTTGGGTTGTGCTTGGCAGTTTGCTGATGCTGCACTCACCTGATGCGACATCAGGAAGAGATGCAGACCATCATCATTCTGCGAAGACGCTGTGTCCATATCTCAGGCCGAGATGTGTGACACAGGCGCTTCTATTTTATATACCTAATGTTTTGTTGTTTTTATTGAGATAGGGTTCTAATAAAATAAAACTTTTGACTTTCTTTTTAGACAACTTGAATCCGAGAGTGATCCGATAGAGGTCGAAGCACTGACGGATGAAAGGGACAGAGGTCCGCTATTGTCTTCAAATAAGCTTCATCCTTGTTTCCAGAATTACCTTTGTGAGGCAATCCGGCATCTTCAATGCGCGGAGTGACATTATTTTCTTTTTAGAGTTAGGTAGGCAGGTTCTTTTTCTCCATACTTGCCGCCCTGCTTTTTGGCCAGGTTTTCAATGGGTGGAAGCTTCCTGTGTTATTATGGTGGTCGATTTATTTAAATGACACATTCTAAGATCGACATGTTAATCGCACAGCAGGCTATCCAGCAAGACTGGACGAGTAAACTCTGTTCATGCCTGGTATAGGTAGTTGTTAGGGCCTGTTAGGTTTCATCCCTACTTCCAGAGGGACGAGGGATGTAGTGAAATAAGGTTGCAATGCGAAAATAGACCTTATTTCACTGTACCTTTTTAGGTTATACGTCGCATTTGCTTTTAATATTTTAAATTTAAAAGCAAATGGTTCGATAGAACGGCGGTTGTTTATTTTTGTTTACTTTTCGAGAGTCGCTCCTAGGCCTGCGGGCCGGGCGCATCACTTGTGCATATGTCTAAATAAGAGTTACAAAGTAATAAAAGAATTATCATGAAGAATGTGTTTATATGAAAACCACCACCATTCTTTACAATACATTGCCAGAACCATAGAGCAAAGAGCATGAAATATATCGACAAGCTCGAGCGATGCCTCAATGAGGTAGCTATGCAGGTGTCGGAATATTTTCGGATTAACGGCCTGGTGCTCAACCTCAAAAAAACCCACTTCCTCCATTTTCATCTCGGGGGCAGGGTACCAAGGGGACTTGATGTTCTCGTGGACGGTACTAAGATAGAACAGACACAGAGTACCACATTCCTGGGCTTTGAGCTAGACAGAGGCCTTCAGTGGAAAGAGCACACCGCTAAAGTGTCAAATAAGCTAGGTAGCGCCTGCTTTGCACTACGACGCTTAGCGAGAGTGGTATCCAGGGATGTGGTACGCTCGTGCTACTTCGCAACCGTGCACTCGCTCTTACAATACGGAGTGGAGCTGTGGGGGCGCGCTGCCGACTGGGAGCGCGTCTTCCGTATGCAAAAAAGAGCTGTACGAGCGTTTGCGCAGGTAAACCAGGATACGTCCGCGAGACCGCATTTCAGGTCCCTCCAGATACTCACGCTACCTTGTATACTGATACTGCAGGTAGCCATGTACGTGCGCTGCCACCTTGATGAGTACATGACAGGGGCTGACGTCCACGGTCGCAACCTGCGTAATGCTCACAAGCTTGTGGGAGTTAAGCACAGACTGGCGAAGTCAGCAAAACTGACCCACGTCATGGGCCCTGCGGTCTACAACCGTCTGCCATCACGCGTCACGGATGCGCCGTCATTAACCGCCTTCAAATCACGGCTCAAACACTGGCTTGTCGAGCACACTTTCTATACTTATGATGATTTTTTACTATGTACCAAATAGGTACTATTAAATGTTAATTTTATTTCCTTCTTTGACATGTAATATGAATTATTATGAATAAAATGAATATGAATATGAATATGAATAAGAGACCACTTACCAAGCGGAATTAACAAACGAAATTATTGCAAAGATGCAGAAGGTATGTAAGTAGGTACTTATTTTTTTTATGGCATAGAGAAGACATACGAGCACACGGGCCACCTGATGGTAAAGTGGAAACTGTGACCCATAGACATTCGCATTCACAAGACTGCAATGCAATCCTAAGACTGCAAATGCGTTGCCAACCCTGAGGACTAAGATGGAATGCCTCTATGCTAGTCATTTCACCGGCTGTCTTATCCCCAAACCGGAACACAACAATGCGAACACTGCTGTTTGGCGGTAGGTTAATGGATAAGATGGTGACTTATTTAGACTCTCTATAGTTGACTATTCAAAGCTCACAGGCCCTACTTTGAAAACCGAAATTCCAAGTTACGTTAGCTCTATCACTTCCCTCCATATAGTCTCGAATGACGAGTGACGAGTGACGAGTGACGGGGGATAGAGCCAACGTAACTACGATCTTTCAAAATTTGAACCTATGAGATGAGTTTCGGTGATCTCTATATCTCGATTTCACCAGCCCTAGAATGACAGGTGACATTTCAGTGTAAATAGGGCAGCTTATATGACTCCCAGTGATATATCAACGTGTTAACTTTGCAATGTATACCGAATTGTCACCTGTCACGTGTCATAGTCAAGAGCGTGAAATAGGGGGCTGGTCCCACACATGTAACTGCTATCTCTCTCCCAATTTAAGAGCCTCGCTCTTGTCGGTGGAGTAAGTTCCAATCTTCTCTCCTCTCTGCCAGCTCCTTGACCTCCCTATACGATACGACATGCACCTTCTCTTTGATTTGGAACTGCTGTATAGATTCTTTTTGGTCCATATTTTTTTGCCATTGTATTTTGTTGATTTCAAGAGATAAGAGTAACTCTGTCTCTTATAAGTACCTACTCCTGATTTTTTGCGAACAGACAGTCCTAAACGAAGTTATTTGTCCTCAGGTCAGTTCGGAGAAGTTGCGGAAGGTGATTCACTCCAGGAGACGGACCAGTCACGCTCGTCGTCACCTCGCCGAGTGAAGGTGTTTGATTTACATGCGCCGACGCACTATTTGTCAATTGTGCGAAGACCGCGAGCTATGCGGGGTGCTACTGTTAGCGGATAAGTCAAAGACCTTGAATGATAAATTTACTGTAATTGGTGGAAGTTTCAGTTCGTTCAGATTTTGGTTGTGATATTAATTGCTATATTAGATTAATCTATCGTTGTGCTACGTGTAAAATATTTTCATATTGGAATAAAATAAAATAAAATACCGAAGTAAACTCAAGCCACTTTGGCTTGATTGATGATTATCATAATTTTTCTATTTAGCTGTCAAAGATGAATACTTTTCTGCTAAAGATTCTAAGAAAGTAAAATTTTGGAAACTCGATTTCCAACTGCCTGTTGTACCTTATAATGTTTAGTTTTTAGTGTTCAATTTAGAATCGTTTGTATTTAACTGTTTGTGACATTGTAAATACATTTGTGTGGCACTCGTTGTACACAGGTCCACTTAGTAAATAGGCTTTCAGGCCCATGGATATTTTCAATTAAAAAATTTCAAAGCATTGCCAACCCTAAGGACTAAGATCCCTCAATGCTAGTCATGTACATGTGACATCACAATAGAGCTTCAAGTCGCGGAAGTCAACTAGTCCGCATTTCTCGCTCACAGTGGGGCCACACACGACCGAAGCTTCTGAATGGTTTATTGTTCAATCCGAACCAGTTTTTCATGTTTTTGAAACAATGTGGTAGCTTCCTTTACTGGAGCACGCATCGCCTCGCTATTATCAAAGTACCCGTCGACGACGTATGCGTATTGTTGGGTTTACGTTTTAGTGCAAGGTTTGATGTGAGATTCTTAATAAATAAGTAACAAATGCAAATTTTCTGGCTTAATATAATTTTAGTCTTTCATTTAATAATAAATAATAATAATAATAAATCATTATTTTGTGTGGTTGTCGGGTTATAATAGTGCCTTTCCGTGTCTTCCCGTGGATGTCGTAAGTCGTAAGAGACGGCTAAGGGAATAAAGGCGTATACTTAGTACTGTTAGGCGATGGGCTTACAACCTGTCACTAATACACTGGTCAACATCTTAACCTAAGTGTGCGAAATGTGGTTACAGAATTAATATCAACAAGTTTGAGTTGTTGGTAATTCTGTAGCTCTGCCTACCCCACTCTGGGAATAAAGGCGTGAGTTCATGTATGTATGTATGTATTTATTCAAAAAAACAGGCATGGGATATTAATAATTCTTTGCCAAACTGCACAATCAGTTTGTAGGCAAAAACTGGGTGCTCTCAGACTGTTAGCCTTTGTTGTTACATTTATTACAAACTATTTCTTACATGGATGGTAAAAAATATGTAATTATAGTTTAGGTTATGTTAGATAGCAAGGTACATTTGAGTTTTCTTTATTTCGTGATAGTAAAATTTTTACGGTATTTGTAAAAATACCTACTTATTTTAGGTACATGTTACTCGTATACTACTGGCGATGTGTATACAGCAATTTGTGTTTTCATATTCTAACGAGAATGAGTAGGAAAGAAATTGAATCTATACTCTGTTTCATCCAAGATGAGTCCTGTGACATCCGTATTTCGTAAATTTAATCACTTTTTATTAAGGGGGATTAATTATTTAAGTTAAAGAAAAACACTTGTAATATTTGTTTATATCACACTTGTAATATTTGTTTATTGTTTATTTGTTTTGTTTATATTTGTTTATATATTTGTTTTTGTCACAGGACTCAACTTAGATGAAAAAGAGTGCAACAACAGTAAAAAACAACAATGTTTTCAATATCCGTACGATAAATTTATTCACAATGCAGTTAAAAGCACGAAATGACAGTTCATAAGTGAAATGGAATATTATAAACGGGCAGTTTTATCCGATTTCTGGTTTAATTTACCCCCCGCGACGAGGGCTTCGGTGGGACAGCCATTACTTGTGCGTGTACGCCGATCGGGCGAAGGACCAAATGACAATATCAACGTAAGACCGCATATGCGTGACCAACCCGAGGTCTAAGATGGAATACCTCTATACAAGACTGCGTTACAAACACTCAGGGGTGTGATTCTCTCAAAAACGCTGTCGGACGAGCGAACAAGTGAATGTCGCAGCGGCGAGTTTAAGTAGTCCCGTCAGAGGGCACAAAGCACTTTTTGGCGCGTGCATTTTCAATTTGGCAGCATGGCTTCTGTCGATGAGATCGAAAGTATAAGGCTGCCTAATTGAGAATGTACGCGCTAAAATGTCTTTTGTTCGCTCTGACGGCGCAACTTAAACTGGCCGACATTCACTCGTTCGTTTGACCGACCGAGTTTTTAAGAGTATCACACCCCAGGAATAAGATGGAATGATTCTATGATTGATTTTCCAGCACCTTAACACTTTAACTGCCCATAGACTAGCAGGATCGACACTTTACATAGCGGAAACAATTATAACTTGATACTTAAAAACAGTTAAAACCCAAGTCAACACGCACGACACAACATATCATTACCAGGCTCTCTTATTTCCATATGAAACCGACCCGATATGGAGACCTCGGTTCTGTACGGGTCAAGCAAAAAAGCGTCCTAAATCGATATTGAAATGTCAGTGCGCAGGTTATAAATGTCAATAACTGCGCGGGCGCATATCGTTACGGCTCTAACTACACTTTATAAGATAACAGCTGGCACGATCGAGCTTATTTTTAAAGTTTGACACATGGGATAAAATACGTGAAAACTTTTAAGGCTCTTGTCAATTTAACCGTGGGATTAAGTACAGGACGGGGTTGCAAATACAAATACAATCAAATACTCGTACTTATACCACAATACAGATTATGAGGATATGTGAAAGTTATTATAGTTACGCATATCTTCGACAGGCAAAAAGGGGGAGGGTAAGTAGAGTAGGGATTAAGGGGTGAGTGGGGACACAACCTAAAATAAGTCATAACTTGTTACAAATAAGAACAAGTATTAAATGAACCATCACGTTACGTCTATTGGAAATAATTTCAGTCTTATAAAATAGTAACCGATGCCTCATTTTAGGTTGTACCTCACCCCGTTTTACGGTACCTATATTTTCTCATTAAATTCTATTGGTAATGTTGTAACACCGTTTTTTTTTTGCTTAGCTTTTTCTTATAGCAACACTACTACTGGTGGGTTTCTGCACCAAAATCAAGGGTCGAGTACACATAGTTCTGTCCTTTCCCCTCGCTTTGGTTACGAATGGAGAAAGAGTGAGACGGAGTCCTTCAATACTTCAGTCAAGCGTGAGCGTGAAATTCGAGGTGACTTACTCTCAGGCAAATGAAACCCTCTGGCCCTCTCAACGTCTCATGCCTGCCGATTGGGGATGTTTCAATGTTTCCGAGTATTAACACTGTAAATTGTTCTCGTATATTTGGGTTGGGTTGGAGTTTGAAAATACGTGGCCTTCCAATTTTAACAACACTTTCTACGACATGAAAATGTTGCTAAAGTGGACATCTCAAATGGGCGGACGTATCTTATTGATCTTTGTTTCATGACATCCAAAAAGATTGATAGATTTTTTTTTTGACCGACTGTACCTCAGAAGAATAAACATTGACTTCGCTTCCCTGGGCTTCTAGTAAGATGAATTGTTTAATCTTTGAAATACTCTGCATACCAGATGCAAAAATATGCAATGATAAATATTGCACCGTTTTACTTCCAGCATAAAGCAACTTAATAAAAATACCGGCCAGTTCACGTTCCACGTCCATTGCAAATAAAACTGATTTATTTTTCATCTCGCATTCAAACCACTTTATTTTCACCGGATCAAATTCAATTTAAATAATATGCTAATGTGTATAAAAACCAAAAATCTTAATGTTACGCCGATCGTAAATTGACACTTGTTTCTTTTTTATTTTTCCGTATAATTTGTGGCGATAGAAAATAATGATTTTGACCTTTATGCTTAAAAATGAAATATGGAAAGGTATGGTCATATATTAAAAAAAAGTGCCATTATAAAGAGTTATTTGTTAACAAATGAATTTATGTATCTGAATCAGCCGGTAGCAGTGATTTTGGAAAGCCAGTATGTTTGCCTTTATTTATTACTGTAATTACGAGTAAGTATATTCGCTCTTGTTTCACTGGCCTTTTTAAGAGTCGAGATTTCTCAACAATTTAAAACCATTCTGTTACCAAATATCTTTAACTTTTGATATATTCACATCGGGTTTTTTTTCCTTGTGTAGGTACTATTACAGGAAATATAGTGGAGGCACGGGGTGGCAAAAGTACACAAGGGCCAAGTTTATATATCTTGTAATTGTAGGTGTTCAACTTTAAACATATTTTGGCCTTGTTTGGGATTTGATTAGAATTTGAGCTGTCCGCTCAAGATTGGAATAGCTTAAGAGCCCTTGTCAACGGAGTGCCGCCCCCCAAAATTCCTCTTTATTGTTTAACTAAGAAAAAGTGGTGTTCCTCAAAAACAGCGCTCGGTCGAACGGTGGATCGAGTGAACGAAGTCCTACAAGCTCGCTCATTCCTCTAGTAAAGCCAGTAAGTGTTTAAACACCCTTAAATGTGTTTTTTTGGGGGAATTTCCAAAATATTATACATACTTAAGGACTTCATTGACACAACGTTAACTTTCTTCCATGGTTCTTCCTTTGTGGAACGTAAGTTATCCATATGATTATATGACTAATCTCCGTTACACAAATTAAAAAGTGAAGGATTGTTAAGGATTTTGAAATTGAGGACTATGTACAATATTTTTGCAATTCATTTTTTTACGCTCTGACGGGACAACTTTAACTCCCCGATTAATGTTTGGTGAGTTCGAGAACGAGTTCATTAATAGGAACACCTGCCCCCCCCCCCCCCCCTTCCCTTTGTCAACCACTGGGCCACAACATAGGAAGTATTATACAGAGTCCATTGTTTTGTCCATAAATGCTTTTAGCTTAGCGTTGAATGTCAGGGCTGCGGGCCAGTTCTAACCAGTGACATTTGCTCCGTAGGTGTCACTCACGCGCGGATGAATTGATTAGGGTTTTTTGCCAGTTTAGCATCGATTGATTTATGCTGTAAAAAAACTGGCAACACTAAATTATTTTATTGAGTTATGTGGGTAAAAAGTGGTAACAATCTTATTATTATGAACAATTTTATAATACATGATGTTTTATTTTTGTACTGCTTTTGAAATCAGTTAAGTGTTTCCTCTATGATTTGACCCGCTCTTAGTGTCGTAACTTCATTTTGTTCTTCCCTGGTGTAAAGGAATAAAGCAAATTAGACCATACATTTTAGAATGTTGCATATAATTTTTTCTGTAATGCTTTTCGGTACCTATTCTAATCTGTTATTTTAGTGTCGTTTCTTACTGCAAAAATAACGTAGGTATTTCGTGAAAACGAAATGCTAAAAGTTACAAAATTTAAACACATTTCAAGGTTTTTCTAAATCATTTAACATTGAGCTAAAGCCGCACTTAGCACTTATTAATATTCAGTATCCTAGCAAAATAATAGTCTCCACCATCTTTTTTTTTATGTAATATTAAATTAGATCGAACGTTACTTTAAATCGCCCGTTACGATATCGATGTAAAGACTGCGCCGATGTCGTAACTCTCATTGTTAGGCTGCGCGCGCGCATACCAGCGTCACTCTCGATTGTTATTTACCTACATTGGCGACGTAAACAGGGCAGGCCGGAACTACGAAATAATATAAAAAGAAAGAAAAATGTGAAGTAAAGCCAACAGCTTTACAATTGTTTAGGCCAAATATTACAGTATACCTACCGTTTTAGTTATGAAAAAAGAGTCAGGTTCACTGTGAGCTGGCCACTGTTAGTACAGGAGACACAGCGCTGGTTATACATTATACATACCTAGATACCTATAGTAGTAGTACCCGTACACAATGCACTGGGTAGTGATTCTGTAAACAACGCCGGTCGTGCGGACTGTCGAGTGATATCCAAGCGGCGAGATTAAGTAGTCCCGTCAGTGCGAACAAACCACATTGTAGCGCGTGCCTTTTCAATTTAGCAGCACGATGGGTCGAACGTATAAGGCTGCTTAATTGAAAATGCATGCGCTACAATGTGTATTGTTCGCACTGACGGGACTACTTAATCTCGCCGCTTGGATATCACTGGACAGTCCGTACGACCGGCGTTGTTTACAGAATACCCTGGTTAAACATTATACATACCTATACCTATAGTATGTATGTATGTATGTATGTAAACTCTTTATTGTACAAACAGACAATAACAAATTAAAAATAAACAGAAACAAAAAAGGTAAGTATGTACAAAGGCGAACTTATCCCTATAAGGGATCTCTTCCAGTTAACCTTTGAGCGATTGAGAGAAGAATAAAAACAATGGATGGCTAAACGTACAACGTATTAAAGATACAGAACATTAAAATAATAATAGCAAATAAATATGTAGGTATAATAAATATATATATTAAATAGGATAAATAAATAAATAAATAAATACATTGTATGTACAAATATATATATATATATATATACATATATAAATAATATATATAAGTATGAAAGGAAGAAAGGACACACAGTCTTAGATCAGGAACAAGAGTCAAGCCAGTACCTCTTCAGCCTAGATTTAAGTGAAGCAACAGATTGTGATTGCCTGATATCAGTTGGAAGGCTATTCCATAAACGAACAGAATGTACCGAGAAGGATTTAGAGTAAGATTTGGATTTGCTAGCAGGAAAAGCCAGGAGTAGGTAGGTGGGTAGGTAGGTAGGTAGTAGTACTCGTAGAAAAAAACACAATGCACTGTTTCTAAATGAAAGAGCGTTTAGGTAGGTCGATCGTACCTGTTGTGTTCCTTTTAACGCAGAATACGTTAATACTTATTAATTTGCACACAATTCAGCACATACAAAATCCAGTTAAGTGTGACTTGGACTCGCGCACTGGGGGTTCCGTACGCCGCACAGTATGTATTCCGATGCAATAATAAAGGTCCAGTTCAGGTACAGTCAAGGACTTTAATTGTTAAGCCACTATGGAACCCTGTCGCATAACGTTGATCATTAATTTTAGCGTAATTTCTTTCATATGGTTTGACGCTGTCATTATGACAGGGTTCCATAGTGGCTTAACAATTAAAGTCCTTGACTGTACGAACCCTTAAAAGATAATAAATTATGCGGCAGCCTGCCCTTTGGCTGAAATTTGTTTGCCAAAATGTGTCGTTTCTTAAGCGTTTCATTTCGAAACCCGTTTTTTTCCTGTAAATGTAAATATTTCAGGATTTATTTCCGTACCATCGTGTAAATAAAACCCTATAGGTTAGGTAAGTTTTTACAAAATTCTGAAATATTTACGGTTACAGAAAACAAAGTGGGTTGGCAAATGAAACGGTTGGGAAACGAAACAATTTGGCAACCCTATTTCGCCGAAACAAAGGTAACCCAAATTATATAAGTAAAAACCCAAACCCAAAAACCCAAAGTATAAACAAATTTAAAAAGTTCTGGCTCGACTCTATATCCTAAATATCAATTATCCTCTAGGTACGTACAATGTAGTTTATGTATGTATATTTAACTATTATTATATCTATTTATGTAGGTATTTGAATGTAATTTTATTTTAATTATATTTACATAAATTTTATTGGTTACTTAATGTGCTATATTCTTCTTCTTGTACACTTGTTTACTCGTTGCACAACCTTTCACTCTTCTCGATCTCTCAAGGGTTAGCTGGAAGAGATCCCTTAAAGGGATAAGTTCGCCTTTTATATTAATTTTATTTTTATGGTTTTTCTTTTGTACAATGGTGTTTACATATATACACATATATTATATATTTATGTTGATTAGGATCCGGTGTCAATCCCGTTATTTTATCACGTCAGTCCGAGGTCCGTTACGATGTCCTAACATCGACATATATAGCGTTTTTTATCGCGTCACGTAAACGCGAGCGACGGGAATCTGTAATGAAAAACCAAACGCGACGTTCATTTGTTTTAAATAACGCTAATAAAGAGAAGTGTTTATGTTGGATATTTTTTTTTTTATCACTCGTATAGAGCGTACCACTTCGCAGAATTTTCGTTGCAAAAAAGCTATTAGAAATCATTACTGTCAAGTGGTTGAATCGTTTCACCGATAGTCATTTCATAGAACGTATAGAAAGCTCTTTTCTGCTGAGCCCGTGTTGATTTCAGGTTATCTTGTGATGGTTACAAGTCTAACCTAACCCAACCTACGTGAATCATATTTAAGATAACCTGAAATCAACACGGGTTCAGCAGAAAAAAACTTTCTATGAAACGAAAATTCTGCGTAATTTAAAAATTGATAGTTGTCTAACGGGACATTAGTTCTAAAGGAACACAAGGCAACTAGGTTTCTATTGCGTAAATGTTCTTAAAATAAAAATAGATTAAAAACAATTACGTACACGATGTATTACGATGAGTAATCAAACGATTTCGTAAGGATTACAAAAAAATAATAGAATATTAACCTCGCGCCTAATTGACACGCGATATTGATACTAGATCACTAGAGTAGGGTAATTAGAGAAGGCTTTTTAAACTAACGATCTATAAATAAAATATACCTATTTTTTTATTAACTTTTTACTCTTAATACATTATCTTTTCCTTGTTGGTTATTCTAGGGTTCCGTACTAACAGGATGCCAACGGGACCCTAGACCCTTACCTACTAAGTCTCCATTTTCTGTCTGTGTCAGTCTGTCAGTAGCTGTATCTCATAAACTAGATAACTTAACAGTGTGTTACTATAGCCAATATTAAAACGTACCATTCTTAAAAAGGTAGTTTTCATGAGAAGACGCCCCTCATAGATATTTTTTTGACATTTTATGCTTCACCTTAACAATTGCTATATCTCTTGAACCGTAATAAATTAGACACATTTTTTTTTAAAGTGAGTTCCTACTACTACTGTCGCTATAAGGCCAAATAATGAAAATTAAGGGACCCATACAAGAAAGGTATGGAACCCTTTGTGTGCGAAACCGTTTCGCACTTGGCCGGTTTTTTGTTAAAGCCGTAAATATTTTTAAAGAGGTCGACAAACATTATTTATTCGAATTAATCTGATAACGTCAGTCTCGAGTCGACTCCTGGTTTACTTGATTAATAATGCAATGGCTCTTTAACTTTGTTTATTCATACACATTGTTCATGTAAGCTTTTTTTTAAACTTGGTTTTTAATCGTCAACCTTAAACGTTAACATTTTAACAAGTTTCATTCATTTATAAACACACCTTGGGTATGATTCTCTAAAAAACAACGGACGGTCGGACGAACGAGCGAAATCGCAGCGGCGAGCTTAAGTAGTCTCGTCAGAGCGAACAAAACACATTTTAGCGCGTGCATTTTCAATTAAGCAGCCTTAATCGTCCGATCCATCCAAAATGCACACGCTAAAATATGTTTTGTTTGCGCTGACGGGACTACTTAAACTCGCCGCTTAGCGCTTGGACATTCACTAGTCCGTCCGTCCGACCATCGTTGTTGACAGAATCACTACCCTTGTTTCTACTTTGGTTTAGCCCGTCTTGCTTCACGCAAAGGTTAGCTGGAAGAGATATCGCCTTTGTACATTCCTATTCTGTAAATCTTGTATTTGAGTTACTGTGATTTTTACAATAGTAATGTTTCATCTACATTTGACACGCGATATAGACGCAGCCATACTAGGTCCGCAGGAGCTCTATTAACTCGGTAAAACCAATATTTCTTTTAACATGTTGTTTTGAACTCAGCCACCATAATGTCAAGTAAATAAACACTACCATAACGTTAACAATACAGTCATGTCGATATCAATATGATATTACATAGTAATAGAGCCACTCTATTTTAGCAACATAGTAAGATTATATAAACGACGTGCTTTGATTTTTTACGAAAATATTAAATCACAACAAAACGAATCGTTATGTGCAGAAACAAATTAGTTTTAGTGACTTATGAGGTTATGACTAAATTGCTAAGCATACCTAGACATTACGATGCAAATTTTATTCTAAAGTTTTTTATATGCATAGCTCAAAACGTCTTTATCGAAATGTAATTAATTATTAAATCAGTTTACATCAATCTAAATTGTCATTCGGTAATGTTATTAATTAATATATTATAGTGTCATCAGTGTAAAAAGTCTGCCGTTGTTCAGTTCGACGTTCTGTTATATGTGTTCTTTGATAGATTTGTTTTAGCCCCCGCGATAACGACGTATGGTTATACATTTCCTGCCATGACACGACGAATGACATGTGGAAGTGTATAACCCGGGAAAGTATGGTGGGGGATTTGATATGGACCCCGCCTCCACCCTCTAACAGTACAGTCAAATACCTACTTTACTTGCAAGATAGGGTTTCAACAGCAAGCAAGGCAATGTGTTCATTTTCCAAGAAGGTTTTCCTAGCATATAAGGCGATCATAATACGATCAAAATACATCATGAAGCCAGAACTATAAACTGAGACATGATTAATTTCTGTTGGAGGGAGGGGACATCGCCCATCGTCCTTTTCTACGTAGTATTCCAAACTGGTAAACATTCTAATTCGTCAATAGTACATAGACGGAACCTTACAACGTTAATTGAGTGGCGAGGTGAACCATCAAAAACACTTTACCACTCGCGCATCAAAATGAACTTACACACCCTAATAAATATCTCACCCACAAAGTATTATTAAAAAGTTAATTAAATCCGACTAAATCCGAGATTTATACACAAAATAATTAATACTTTCAACACAATTATCAAGTAGCCTCCATAATTTTTAATCAATTTTAATAATTATAATAACCCTACGCGTCAATGCGCGAGAAAAAATTACCGATGACATTAACGTCGCTTTTTAATTGCAGTTCTTGCACCATATAAATATTTGAGGCCATAATTTACATGATACCACAAATCATCTTGACGGAACGATATCGAATCTTATTTGTTTAAACTTTAAGACTTAACTCTCCGAACATGTAATATTGCTTGCAGATTTTTTTAATATCTTGTAAGCAGTTTAAATAATATCTTGTGAAGATGAGCGGACAATTAACAGTGAGGTTTAAACGTAATTATCAGGAAAAAGCTTTTAGTTAAGTGCTCCGGATAGCTTTAAGCTGTAAGTTACTACTTGTTTAAGTTCAAAGCCATTTGGAGAGTTTTAACGTAAGTAAGTATTTATTGGTACAACAGATACTTACAAATACATACATACATAATATACATACATAAACTTACGCCTTCATTCCCAGAGTGGAGTAGGCAGAGCTACAGAATTTCCAACAACTATAAAACTTTTTGATAACTCTGTAACCACATTTTGCACACTTAGGCGAAGATGTTTACGAGTGTATTAGTGACTGGTTGCAAACCCATCGCCTAACAGTACTACACCTACACGCCTTTATTACCTTAGTCGGCTTTTACGACATCCACGGAAAGATACGGAGTGGCACTATTCTAATCCGGCAACCACACCACCACATGATAGGTACCACATGTTTTAAATTCCCTCTTTTTGGTAAAATTAAGTACCAGTTTGTGTATCGCTATTTTTAGCTAGACGAGATCCCTCAAAGGGATTAACTCCCCTTTTTACTGATTTATGTAAAACTTGTGTTTTATCAAATTTCATGATTTACAATAAAGAATTGTCTACCTTATTGCTATTAGCTGCAACAAGTTGAAAAGTGAACACATTAGGCGTGTGTCGAGTAGAGTTCTGTTTGTACGCTCTGACGGGACAACGTAAACTCGCCGTTTAATATCAGGTGCGTCGAGTTGAAAAGTGAAACACATGGCTGATCGTTACATTTAAATTGTTAGTACTTGATCGATATTGATAAAAACCACATTATCATAATCATTTGTTTGTATGTAACTCGACTATTAATAATCTGCTGCAATCGTTTTTTACACTTATAAAATGCAGCGTTCCATTGAATAAGTTTAAATGTCATAATAAATTATAGACAGGACTTAATATTGGATATAATTATAACTATTTCACTTCCCTGTGTGTCGGACACTTGTGTCTGCGATTTTTACCGTGGAAAAAGTATATTGTTTAATTACTTTATTGGTAAGTTTTGCGGTCAGTATTTTTTTGTTGTTGAATGGCTTGATGATAGTTGAGTTTGAAAATGTATGAGATGTCCTTAATTAAATAGAACTGAGTCCTTATCTCAATGAATACAGACACCGATCTTCACCACGTTATTTGACGAAAAAATTGCAATACAAGAAATGTGTGGGAAATATACCTACTTATAATAATAAAATAAAAAAACTTTTCACTTCTCATGCTCTTAAAATGTTACTTTAGTCTGCACATCGGGACTGAAACTCTTTATTAATCTCTAGGGACTAAAGTAATATTTTTTTTAATTTGGAAACTCTCAAACATCCAATCACGGTGTTTGTGAATGGAGGATTATCGCCATTGTCAGTGATTGTGTATGGACCATTTTTTGAGCGTGGAAATAATCAATTATATAATCAATATTATAATTTTGCAAATGTAGAATGTCGTTTTTTTCCTCGCTTTCAAAGTGAAAAGTAGAGTGTTTAACGCGAGACTAAACAACCGTAATGTCACTCGAACTATAGCCACCCGCGCTCCGCTTGGGTGGCTAAAGATCTAGTCTCGTTATGGCTTATTTTAGTCCCTTGTTAAACAATCAACTATTAATCACCAACAACAAAGAAATAATCATTAACAACTAAAAAATTAAAAGCTTATCATAGCTTGTTAGAGATATCTTATTACTCTAAATCTCATTATATTCTTAGACAAAATTACACTAAATATAACACCTAAATGCGAAAATGTTTGATGGAATAGAAGCTTGTACATTAGATGCCAAACTCATATTGGGAAAGGGTGATATAACGATCATGTATTCGTGTTATAGAATTGCAACTCTTCTCTCTCAGCGCTAGACATATGGTCCATTTTAGCTAGAAAATACAATTTCCTGAAGAAAAAGCAATAAACAACTTCTACGCGGACCGAGTCGCGGGCAGGAGCTACTAAGAATGATTATATATAATGAAGTAAGTAGGTAGTGTTTTTTCCCGTGTTATTCATATTTACCGAAAAATCAATTTGCAAAAGGAGATAAGTGGCACAATTTTAAAAACAAACACGATCTTATTAAGTTGTCTATTTAAACGTTGAAATTGTGTTTTAAGCATTGTTATTACCAAATTACAGGATGATCGAGGACCTCCCAAGCGCGTGAAATTAAAAACATTTCGTTTTACATCGCTGTTTTTTGATAACACTGAAGATACAAGTTGACCTTGAAAGTGGCGTTGTATGTCGTTCAATCGTATTCAACCTCCGTGTTTAAACCTGTCGGCACTTCGACGTCGTGGCAGTATGTAATTTGGCGAAATCATCCGTGTTAAGAAATTTATGAAAAAAGTAGCTGTTCAACTTGATATTTCCTTAAGTTTTCGTGGTATTCCTTAAGTAATATGTTCCTTTACAGGTTAATAATATAATTAATTGGTTACATACCGAGTGTCATTGTGTCTACCATAAACAACGAGTTTTTTTTTTCTTTAACAGGAATGTTTTTATTATTTATAAAAGGTACATCTACATCGATCGACGAGAAAAGTTAACGCTTTTTTGTACAAACAGATTTATGAAATACGTAAATCATAGTAGATAAAACAAAATACAAAGGCAAACGGATATCTTTAATGGGAAAGTTTTTTTTTGTATTAGTACAATATACAATACAAAAAAAAACTTTAAAAAATTACAAGTTTACGGTCAGCCAAGAAAGTGGTGTACCAGTTTTGACAAAAGTTTGTGTGTGATCTAATTATCGCTAAGGTTGACACTTGTCAGTGTCATAAATATTATTGCAAATGGAACTTGTTGTATCATGACGTGCAAATAAACTTCAACCGTAGGGTGGTAGACCACATTTTTGGCCGACAGTACATTCGCTATGTAGGCACATATTTTCTATACCAAGTTTCATATCTCATTAAGGCGATGTGCCGCTAAATCTGAACCCAAACGAATACTCTATCGATTGTATAATATTAGTAGAGATTATTATAATCACCAAGGACAGTAAGTAAGGAAGTAAGGATGTATCTATTAAGGTATGTGACATATTTCTCTGGCATATCACATTATTCCTTCAATGTTAAGTAATTAGCTATAATGGTCGGATAAGGCACTGTTAGCAGTGAAACACTTAGGGCCTCCGCACACGCAGCTAGCGCTTCGCTAGGTATGCCTAAGTAGAAATCTGACACTGCTTCCAAGTGGTAGTTTATTAGGGGTCCGTAACCGAAGGGTAGCCCAATTGAACCATATTATTTGAGGGTAGGTTAGTCCATCCGTCCGCCCGTCCTGACCTATTTAGATTTTTTTTTTCATTATGTTTTATTACGGTGGATTTACTACTTAAGGTTACCCGTTACCCCGTACATAGAACATGGACTTTTTATTAATTTTGGAATTAGTTGCGTCGTAAAAATAGTCAAACATACAAGCGTCAAATTTGGTATGATAGTACGAACCCTAAAGAAAAACAACACCTACAAAAAACATTGACAAGTATGAGTTCGGCTCGCACTGTTTCGATTCTTTATTGAATCTAAATTGGAATATAAGATACCACCTGTGCGGCTGTGCGGTGTTCGGTGCGCGAATCCACTTGTACTATCAGACCATTGGAACCTTGACCCACCATAGAACTGTGTCACAGAGACGTTATGATTCAAGTCATAAGAAGTGTCAAACAAATTGTTTTATAATGTCACTGTGACACCGTTCTATGGTGGGTCAGGGTTCCATTGGGCTGATAGTACTTTTCATAGGGTTTCATAGTCACTGTCACGCTTGTGTGCATCCAGCACGTGAATCATTTATCATATCCCACAATTGGTTTACTTATAATTAAACGAGCAAACAAGCATTTTTCGCGTTTCTTACTTGGCCGTTTAAAATAAAGCTATAAATCTCCATCGCCGTGACGTCACGCAGGATTTACGGTAGGCTAAGTGAAAATTGTTTCCGCGAAACTTAATAGCCGAGAGTAATAGTTTTAAAAAACCCCCAAGTAAATACCAAGGGATCGGATGAACTCGCCGGACAACTCTCGATATATTCTAAAGATGGATTCACAGCGCTGTTGCTGGCGAAAATACTGGACATATTGTCTCAGCCAATCAGAACCAGTGGCTTGAAAACCAGCAGCTTCTGATTGGTGCTGACAGATTCGCGGTTACGCGCGAGCTTACATTGTGAAGTCACCTTTACTCTGTGGTTATTTATTGTTCGATGTCGCTACATTTAAAAATTCATATTTGGAAGGAACGACCGATTATTTTGAATTTGTTCGCAACTTGTCGGTAAATTGAGAGGACGTAAATTTAAGAGTTATGTAAAGTAAGCCATTCACGTCTACAGATATAGGTTCCTTATTTTTTTCAGTTCAAGGATAGGAAGACGGCAAAGCTATAAAATCAGTTGTAATCATTTCCATATTAATCCTATAAAATACCAACTGCTCAAAGATAATGTTTTTGTTAAACTGAACGTTTTTAAACAAGCCAGCTACTCATTGTTATTCTACGTTCAAAATAAAATACTTTTTTGGGTAAGTATGTACCTAGGTACTTAATTACTTTTATTTAGTCGATAGGTATTTCTTTGGATGTATTGGTTTAACAGCAAAAACCTGCCATAAAAATGCTAAACATCTCAAATATCGCCAAAATTCAAAATGTAAACGATTTTATAATGCAAATTAAACAAAATTATTGCTACCGTAAAAACCGTTAAACTACCGGTCGCTATCCATCCAACCCAACCAACAAGGACTGTGACATTTCACACACTATAAAAATGCTTTATGTTCCATACATACTCCCGATTATGACGCGTTCAAGTTTCAACAGAGGATTTATTGTCAAGATAAATATTTAATATTATCTGTGGCTCTTTTAAACTCGCATATTTTTTTTAAATCAAAACCTAAAAGCTACTCTGTACCTATCGATTAAAGTTCAAACTTTGTGGTTATTATGTTGACGACTTATGCGTTTTGAGAAAGTGGGCGATATGGCTTCATTCATATTTATGTTTCGGAGGTGATTAACTTGTTAATGTGATATGGAGATGTTATGATAAGTGGAGATGATGAACTTCGAACGGTTGGCGGTACGTAAGGTCACAGGTTCAAAGGCGGTAGCTTGTTTGGTAGTAAAATAGCAGAGTTGCATTTCCTACAAGAACAAGTACCTATACTATTATAAAGGATCTTGATTCAAATCAACACAAAATATGAGTGCAAAAGAATATGCTGGAAATTGCATTACACCTTAGTACCTACGCCGTAAAATATAATAGATTAGAGTAAAAAAATACTTAATCTCCAAAAACGTCTGCGGCTAGAAGTTTATATGCGTTTGTTTTTCTGTGACTGGTACAAGGTAACTACGATTTATTATAGCGATTTTCACTCAAACCGTTTGTGCTGATTTATCGATCGTTTACTATAAATCGTTGCAGTTTTTTTTCACATACCTTCTATTCACTCGTTCGCAATTTGATTTCTGATCTAAGGAAGGTATCTATAGGTAGGTAACATTCACTCTTTCTAAAATATCGAAACCTACAATTAGGCCGGCCTTACACTTCGTAAGTTTACTTACGTAAGTAGGGACGCAGTTATTTGTTAGACTAAGATAGAAATATTTTTTTCTCATTCTAACAGGTAGCTGTGTCCTTACTTAGGTACGTGTAAGTAAAACTTACAAGTGTAAGGCCGGCCTTACATCTAAAAAGGAGTTTCTCATGCTCTTGCCCCAAGAAGGAAAGTTATGTTTTTCTAGTATTTTGTCAGTGCATACACGATTTTATTGTTAAAGAGTGCTTGCATTTGCAGATGGAAATTTCAAGACATAATTAGGTACTTATTTTATTTACAGAAGTCGACAAAAACTGGAACGTTAAGACATTAAATGCGGTTTCATTATGTATGATAATAAGGGAACTTCGCATGATTTTACACTGAATGTGCTAATGAAGATTTTATCCGATAATTAACAATCCCTTGATCCCTTTAGGTCTAGACGCGGACGGGTTGTCTAGTAGTTCCACGTTCATGTTCACCTTTACTCGCGACCTTCTCTTCGCAATCTTCAACCAATTCAAAATGAAATTATGCATGAAGAGTTGACAGGATTCAATTTAATTTAATGGAAAAGTTCAACAACATAAAAACTTAAGTCTTTTTATGAAAATTTATTAAATAATATGCACAATAATATCATGCACATTTAATATCACTGACAAACAAGGCAATCGAAATTTACATTATATAGCGCAAAATGACCGTCTGCCACTCTTCCAGCGACTCGATCATCCTTTTTTAATTGAAAATGTCACAGACTAAACTGTTTTATTATTACCGGTTTGAGTTTGTTTGTTGTTTCGTTAAGTTGGCAGTTCCTTTGCCATTCGGTTTATTGTTCACTTAATTACTATGTAGTTTATTAGCTTTCTAGATGGCCAGTATTTGCGCGGCAAACGCGATTTAAATTGTTTTTAAAAGCTTAAACGCACAGTGAGACCGCACGCTGTGCGTTCAGGCTAGGTTTAAATGCCAACAGAAATTAAAACTTTGTGAAGATGCGTATAATGGCATGTAATTATACGGACCGGAGTAGGTATTTTAGTTGTTTAAAATAACATTACGTTAATTGTAAGAATTCGTAGTGTTTGTTGCATTTAAGTGTTCTTGTTATGCAAAGAGTAGAGTCAAGTGTACTAGAAAAGTAGACAGTATTCACGTTTTCTTATAAATTCGATACCTTTAGGTACAGCTAGGTAGGTAAGCAAATCTAGACAAAGAGAAAACTGCATAACGCGTTTGACCTTGACATTTAGAAAAATATAATTGAAGGATATTTAAAGGTTAATAGAATTTAAATCGCATATCCTGCCAGTACAAAAGAAAAAAAACCACTTACCTTAGCAGCTTTCAAATGCACCAAAATTCAAATTCACTGCAACTGGCACTTAGTCACCGATAAAAAAATAAACAATAAAGTTCGAAAACTAAAAGCGATTCTAAATTCAAACGGCGCGCGAACGCAGAAATGTGTCAGTGGCGCGTCGCGGCGGCCGGCCTAGGACGCTGTGCGTGTACCGAATCGTAATGGCGGGTCCGAAATCGATTTTGTTTTTGGAATATTTTGGAGCGGTGGTGGCGGGTCGGCTGCGGTGTTTTGAGTGTCGCGCGCGGACTGGCTAACTCCGCGGCAGGACATCGACTTTATAATTGACTTTGTCCATCGCCGCTTGTAACTGTAACTGGATGGTTCGGTGACGTGATATATGCGATGCTAATTAGCCATACGTTATTTGATGCGACGAAGTGTTACTTTCGAATATTCAAGGTCCTTCGAGTCGATACGAAAAGTGGGAAGTTGTCCAGGAAGTTTGTTTGAAAAACTGAAGAATTAGATCAAATACCTACCTTTTAATCTAGTCTAGTCCCATTGCTAATTTATCGGCATTTATCTCGAGGAGTTGATGAGCAATAAGCTGTTCGTTTCTTTTGTTATTTGAAAGTACTCGTAGAGAAGCGAGCTTAAACTTATCTGCCAGCTACTTAATAATTTAGACTATAAATTAGAAAATCAAGCCTTTGTCTAGTCGAGAACAAATATTCTTTTCATTTACTTACAGCGTTCATATTATAAGTTTCACGGGGAAATATCACAATTTAGGAGTCTTTCTTATCAGAGTTGACGAGGCCTAAAACACATGTTAGACTACCACTGACCAACAGTTCCGGCAGATATTGGACTGTCAGTTCATCATATTTAGAACAGGGTCTTCTCAGATTTTGGACTGAAGGGCAAATTCGAACGGCGGCGCTAAACGGGTCTCGCCTGCACCCCTCAGCAACGGTAGACGACGTGGTGGAGTACGTCCATCAAGAAACTGGGTGCAGTCTGACGGTGTTCCAGCTGCGGTCGCTTCGCTACGTGCACTTCAGTTTGTTTGTAGTACTCTTGCCGCAGCTTATGCTGGGGACCGTCAAGTGTCCTGGGTAGTGATTCTGTAAACAACACATTGTAGCGCGTGCATTTTCAATTTAGCAGCACGATGGGTCGAACGTATAAGGCTGCTTAATTGAAAATGCACGCGCTACAATGTGTTTTGTTCGCACTGACGGGACTACTTAATCTCGCCGCTTGGATATCACTCGACAGTACGCACGACCGGCGTTGTTTACAGAATCACTACCCTGACTTCTGGCCGAAAGATGTCGTGTTCCGGCGGTTTCGGGGCAACCTGGCAATACAGGACCGAGCTGTTCTGTCACTTCGGTGTTAGTTTTAAGTTTTATATTGTTATGTATGTTAGTTTATAAGGTATTTGTAATTATGGATATCATTGCTCAAAATAAAAAAATCCTATTCTTCTTATAAGAGTCAGATTAACGTATCTAATATTTCTTATTAAGAAAACAACGTGACCAATTCTGCACAGTTTACCAAATATATGTGTATGAGGGGTAATTTGGTTATGAATCACTTACATTATGGTAAAGTAGGTAGGCACATTTAGTATCTTACAGATAATAAAAAAATCTGCCATTAGATAAAAGATTTAAAGTTTTTAGAACTAGCCAGACTAGTTATTTTTTTATATAAATAAATACTATTCTTATTCCATTCAAAATTCAGTGCGTTTAACCATAATTCAATCACAATAATTATGACAATTGAGATTGTAAAATGTATATTAAAGGTAGTTACTTAATTCAATATAAAAGCAAAATAAAAGAAACAAATGATCGAACGAGTCGAAATGGGGGTTTAAGGTTTATCAGCTGTCTTTTCCAATAAATAAGTTAAGCGGCCCATACATTCGGCGATGGTATCAGCTGGTATAATACTCGGCGATGCGCGGGCGCAAGCTGCGAGCGTAGAGCGAGAAAAGTTACTTTGAATTATGTGTGTTGTAAGTACTGTTATGAAATAAGAAAAATAAATATATTGTATCACGCTCTGTTTTATTGTACTTAACCTAGTTTTGGTATTTCCAAGAAAATATATAATAGTAATGAGGGCGCCACTGTACATCCGGCGTACGCTCGGCGCAGTCGGTGCCCTAGTGCGACTAGCACAAGTTGTCGCTCGGATCTTCCTTGCTATCTTGTCAGTAATAAAATAATAGAGACGCATTGAGCGACGGGTGAGAAAATAGGGTAAATCGCCTATTACTGGCCACCCTCCGGTAACTGGCCACTTTGCAATAAAATGTGTAAAGCAAGAGATTTGCTCACATTTTTGCGATTAAACTAGAATACCTAGATCCTGAGTTATTACCCGGAGTACTGTCCAAGTATCTTCACTTACAGCGCCAGTAAGAAATTTGATGGCTAGTTACGAGTACTAAATGACACTTTCTAAAGTGGCCAGTTATTGACGATTTACCCTACAACGTGTAGAACCTGAGCAAGCAAAGGATCCCGCGATCCAACAATCATTCGCGATCTATTGTCGACTAGTTTACATCCCGGAAACACATACATACACATACATAAGCTCACGCCTTTATTCCCAGAGTGGGGTAGGCAGAGCTACAGAATTACCATCAACTCTAAAAACTTGTTAATAATTCTGTAACCACATTTTGCACAATTAGGCTAAGATGTTTACCAGTGTATTAGTGACAGGTTGCGAGCCCATCGCCTAACAGTACTACACAGCCTTTATTCCCTAATCCCTTAGTCGTCTCTTACGACATCCACGGGAGGATATGGAGTGGCACTATTCTTACCGGGCAACCAAAAAAAAAATAGAACAAATTCCGAGGAAACCGAGATGAAAAACTTAAATTGGGAAGTCCTGGGCAAAAGTTAGTTAAATAATCTGTGGGTTTCAGTAATTTGCAATGTGTACAGCATTGCTAATAAATATTGTAAATTAATACAATATTTAATCAGTAAACGTGAATGTTTTGTCTGTTACTGTTTTTTAAACACTTGACTATACTTTTCGTGATTAGTTCGTCTAACATTATGCTGAGCCAGTGACCGATTCACTGCGGCGAGAAGACACTAACTAGGTACTTGTTCATTGCTGTTTTCTGTTTTTACTTTTTTCTATGTGTCTTGTGTCTCTAGTGAATAAATATTAGTTAATGTTAATAATGTTTCTATGTGATCGCTACCACCATCTTATCCATTAACCTACTGCCAAACAGCAGTGTTCGCATTGTTGTGTTCCGGTTTGGGGATAAGACAGCCGGTGAAATGACTAGCATAGAGGCATGCCATCTTAGTCCTCAGGGTTGGCAACGCATTTGCAGTCTTAGGATTGCATTGCAATCTTGTGAATGCGAATGTCTATGGGTCACAGTTTCCACTTACCATCAGGTGGCCTGTGTGCCCGTTTGTCTTCTCTATGCAATAAAAAAGAACTTTTAAGTGTTTCGGACCTACTAGGGAATTATTTTTTCAGTGATGCATTGATTGCAAACACTAAACAATAATTTAGGATCCTTTAAAAGCGTAGATCTAGTTCTATTTAGGCTAGATTTTTCGCATAATGATTTAACGTTTCCTGCTATAGCTTAAGGCAAGCGCCATCTCATACGCGAATAAACATAACTTGAAGCGCCGCTTATCGATTGTGACAAGGAGACGAGAGAACAAATCTTTTACGGCTCCTATAACAATCATTCGATGCGAAATGGTTCCGTTGTGATCTTGGCTAGTCATTCGACACTTTTTAGGGAATAGTAAGTATTTTTGATCAAATTAATCATCACTACATAGTATTAAACAAAGTCGCTTTCCGCTGTCTGTCCCTATGTATGCTTAGATCTTTAAAACTACGCAACGGATTTTGATGCGGTTTTTATTAATAGATAGAGTGTTACAAGAGGAAGGTTTATATGTATAATAAATCCTGTTTCATGGACGGGTGTTACAGAAAACTCACATAAACCGAAGCGAAGCGAGGGCGGGTCGCTAGTAAAAAATATAAGATGTTCACAATTGACTCCGACTAGAATATACTGAACTCCGAAATTAATTAGAATATTCGTCAATGAAGATTAAAGAGCTGCAATTTCTTCGCATAACAAATTAGTTTAGCCATGCAACGAGGAAATTCTGCCGGCATTTTTAGTACAATGCCGAAAGGGCCATTCTTAGATTTAATATTTTAGTTTATTTCTATATCTTTTTTTTACATTACCTAGTTAAAATTATTTATGAAAAACCACATTCAATACCCCCGCTCGATCTAAGAGATATTATCCTCCGCTGTCCATTAAGTCCGCATCGTCCAGGTATAGGGCCAATAGTTTCCTAATACGTGCAGGTAAGAGCTTGAAGACTACCTGGCCAGAGAGCTGGAGTCTGGACTTAGATATATTTCAAACTCAATCCGTGAGACAAAAATTGTCGGCGAGGCGCTTGGAGTGAGTGAAACTAGCATGTGTTTGCGAATCATAGCTGTCAAATTGTATGAATTTATATTTAAGTTTGTGTCGTTCTGTGTATTGTACGCACTTAGCATTTTTTTCTATATCTATTAATGAGATCCTGTAATTGGCTAATGGTTTCCTATTCTGTCACTGTCTATTGTTCTAATTGTATAGGTGTTGGGTTTCCTAAACATAAATAAATAAACAAAATAATACTTTATAATAATAATAACACTAATATAATAATAATACTTTTTTCATCACACTTGCTCGTAAATAGTCTCCTAACATACTAGAAAAATCGACCGTAAATCCAAAATAATACCCGCGGGCCTTTTTTTACCATTACGTTACTTAAGTGCGTAATAGCTTTTTTTTTAAATATTATACGTGGACTCAAACTATCACAATACGTCAGGACCCCAATTCTTGTGCCATTCGATATGAAGTTTCATTCGAGATGAAATGTCAGTTGAATACTATTTCCTAATTTTTTTTAGTTTTTATTTTAAGTTATTGCGTATACATCAAGTACCTTACTATCTTCTATTCTATTCAATATAAAGGAGGCTTTCTCATGCTGTAATATTTATCTACATTAAGTTCTTGGATACCCTGTAGAGGTTCTGAAAAATATTTGGAGGAACGTAAAAGGAAACAAATCTTACGTGTAAGAAGTCACAGATATACTCTATTGTTTTATTTAATTACAGCGCCATCTGCCGCTCAGACTAATCTGAAAGCTTCAGAAAGTGTGACATTAGTCAAGTAACAAAAGGTCCCACACGTTTAGTTCTCCACGCACCAACTTGTGCCACATTCCTCTCTGAATGTTATTAGCATGACGATCTTTTATATTAAGTGGGGCGCGACCAAAATGTACTGATTAAGAAAACTAGGTAACTGGGTGATATCGAGGTTTCATTACAACGAAGATACGATTGATTTTTCCGTTGTATATAAACGATTTTATAATTGACTTTGAAATTTTTCAATCATTAAGCTGAACAAAATGCCAAATGCTATTGCGTACAAATGGCGTAGTTCTCGCCACACCCACCAGTGTAAATAGTACATACATACATACATATCTTCACGCCTGTAATCCCAGAGTGGGGTAGGCAGAGCTACAGAATTACCTACAACTTTAAAAACTTGTTGATCATTCTGTAACCACATTTTGCACAATTAGGCTAAGATGTTTACCAGCCTATTAGTGAATTACTATACTATACTTACTATATACAAGTCTATATTCCCTTAGTCGCCTCTTACGACATCCACGGGAAGACTAATAATGTCGTGTAAGGTCCGTTACATCTTATATTTGTTTTAATTAGTAAACACTTTTATAACCTCATATAATGCATCTATAGATAAATGGTTTTTATTTATGAGGAAATTGGAGATGGGGGCGCCACTGCTCGGTGCAGTTTTAACTGCTTGTACAGTAAAAAATGGTACGGTACCTATAAGTCAAAAAGAAATCGTCTATAGGTCCTAAGTTGTCTCCTTGAAAATTCCGAATCCTTATAATAAATCACTATCGAGGTATCAAAAATCTCAATAAACTATTAAAAAATTACGCCACTTTTTTCAGCTTTGTCATTGCGCATTCCTTCATCATAAATCCATTAAATCGGGGGAAACTAGAAAAAGTTAAGTGTTTTATACATTAGGTCCGACAGACATTCTGGCGCGGCAGAAGACCTCATTCTCTAAGTAAAACGTGATCATTTGATCGTAAAAAACGCAGCTGCTCGACATCAATAGGTAGATACTTCATTTTAAAACGCCTGCACGTTTAGTTTAGCAAACTGGCATTTGTTTCCGTAAGTGTAAGTTTTTGTATCGCAAAATGTTCTGATCGAGTTTTCATTAACATGGCATCTTCAACGAAACGAGCGTCCGCTGATATTTTTATTTACATACATACATAAACTCACGCCTTTATTCCCAGAGTGGGGTAGGCAGAGCTACAGAATTTCCAACAACTATAAAAACTTTTTGATAATTCTGTAACCACATTTTGCACTTAGGCGAAGATGTTTATCAGTGTATTAGTGACAGGTTGCAAGCCCATCGCCTAACAGTACTACACGCCTTTATTACCTTAGTCGGCTTTTACGACATCCACGGAAAGATCGCAGTGGCACTATTCTAATCCGGCTACCACACGGGGGATTTTTATTTATTCATTGTAAAATAGGGGGCTGCTCTTTGCTCTTTTTGCTAAAGTAACATTTTGTAACTTATAATAAGTAAAACTGTAGTAGTAGTGTTTTGTAACAATAACCCAACCAATACCCTTACAGGGTGACATGTACAGTCAACCAATTTGATTTCTAGGCCACTTTGGACTATGTTAAAGTGACGTTGTCAACCAAAACGTAAGAGACTCCCCATGATTTGGTTTACAACGTCATGTTGACAAAGTCCATAGTGGCCTAGGAATCAAATTGGTTGACTGTACCTACACATTCTAACCTCAACATCTTGTAATAGGTACTTATCCATTAATTTCAACGTGCTGGTATGGTGGGGATGGGAAGTGGCCAAAATAATTCCTAAATAAAAAGCAAATTGAACCCTCTGTTAAAAAATAAGGTCGCTAATATCTATGAGACATACGCCCTTTTTTCCAAGAGGGCACAATAGGAGGCCCGTCGAGTATCCACTCGTTTGTTTGACTCATCTTTCGATAGCGAGTATATTAACGGTATTTAAAAAAATGTAAACAAAACAACCACCTGCTATAGTTCGTCAGCCAATAGAAGCAGAACACTGATACGTTAAAGTTCGAAACAATGTCACACGTGGTTTGGATTACTTTTTTTTTAAATACCTAAAAGCATAGACTATAGAATCACCAACAATTTTGATAGTTGAAGAAATAAAACAAAAACCTCTTATAATACATATATTGTAAATTAGTTTCTTGTTCTTAAAATCATCTACAATATAAACATCTGCACATATTTACAAGTCGCACCTTTACACAACAGAGTTATAAAAACCAATAAAGGCCTACAAAATTGTACCGACTCTCGGCCCGTACACTCGACTATTTACACAATACTGCAACAACGATCAATGGAATCACATTTACAATTTGGGAAAATTAATTCTATGGCATCTGTGGGTGCTTGGATAACTTATCTATGGCAAGACTATTAAAGTAGTACGTTGACTGAACACAGCCTTTATTCGAGTCTATATTAAAATCCCTAATCAAAACAGTTTACTGCCTCATCTGAAAACCTGTTTAGAACAATCAATAATGCGGACAAACGTTGTTAGGGATTACCCCCTTTATTTCCAGCTATTCCCTACTGCGGACAACTGGGTTTTTTTCCCCAGTTGTCCGCAGTGTGAACAAAGGGGTGCGGACAATTGGGAGTAGCCCTTTTTTCCACTGTGGTTAAGCCTTTCTGCTTTAGTATCGCAGTCACACTTTTGACAATGACAGCTTTAACTGTCAAGTGAATAAGCTGCTATAACGTCAACAATATGACAATGATATCGAAGCGAGAATACATTGTGGAAGAGATGGATAAGTGGTAAAATATAATATTTTTTTAATAACAATAATTATCATTTGTATAAAGATTAATATGCGTTATCTCATCTAATACTTAAGTTGCTCACTGACCCTGGTTTTTTTCGATAATAATATGCTTTTTAACCAATACTTTTAGACAAAAAACACATAACTTAAAAACGTTGAATAGAAAACCTTACAAAGCTTCACCAGTTTAATAGAATCTTAATAGAATAGAAGAAGTGTTTCAAATACTTTCTCCAACATCCACAGATAACCACAGGCTTATTTAAATAAATTCCCATTATAACTATCTCTTATTGCGTGGCATTCCATTTCATCAACAGTCAGAAAATGTATGAAGTTCAGCTCGCAGATAATACTGTATTTTTATACAAACATGATTGGGATAAATGCATTTTGTACAGAATTTAACCAAATATCTAGAAACAATTTTCAACGGAACGATATCGTCACTGATATTGGTTATATTATAACCTTTTCGAACGCATGTCAAAAAACTTCATTTACGGGTCAGTTTGGATAAGGCATCCGTCACCTTCTGACCCGTTAATACGTACGAGAGTGACGGATGCTTTATCCACATTTCTTAGACACAGCCATACTGCCCACTGTTCAACTGTGATGGATTTAAATCTATCATCAGTATAGAAAAGGTAAAATATTACATTTTACAATAGGGGACTTCTCTTTTGCTCGTTGTTTTGATTATTAAAACAGCGGATATATTTGACAATTTACAGTTACAATATATGTTTTAACTTTAAGTGACTAAATTTATCCGCAGTTTGAATATTAGAAACGAGAAGAAGTCTTGAACGAACGAAAGCATCACTTGAATGTGAATTTGGATTTGCAATGATAAAAAGCGACAGAAAATAAAAATGAACCATCTGGCTCTTTTGCTTTTCTGTAAAACGTATTTTCGGCTTATTCCCGCAGTCCGCACCCCTTTTTTGTTCACACGGCGGACAACTGGGATTTTTTCACAGCTGTCCGCACATAGTAGGATTTTTTTACTCCCAGTTGTTCTCACCTAGTTGTGAACAAAGGGGTGCGGACAACTGGGAATAAGCCGTATTTTGGATATTTTTATCATTTTCGAGTGACGCTAGACAACGTTCGAATCTCAAAATTAACGTTTGATTATCTAGGAAAATCGTGTTACCGTTAACTGAGAGAAAACCGCTTAAAATAGCGGACTACTAATTTCATTTTAAGATAAGAAACATATCCCCGTACGTATATAACCATACCAAGGTATAATTTACTATTGCCGTGACTAAAACCAACAAAGACGTTGTAGGTCCTAGAAAACATTGTAAAAGTCGTATATCATAAACAACTTCATTATAAACATTTGAGATCAAAACAAAAAGAGTCAAAAATCATTTAAAAAAATATACGCAAGCCAATCAAAGCACACTATATACAAACTTCATACACTTCCCAACATGACCACCGGAACTTAACTACCAGATCATTAAATAAATCATAACCGAATTGACCATCACTATTTTCATCATTTTGAAGAGTGGAAGGAATCGCATTTGTAGCTTAATTAGCCAAAATAATACAGGCGTCCCCTATGACAGTGGCAGAAATAATCCACACTATCACTCGCACTGGCAACTGATTCTAAATTTGAAAACAAACCGTTAACAATTAAGAGTGCACCGAGCAAACGTCGAGCGTCCAGTGGCGCCCTCATTACTATTATTGTGTTTTCTAATTAACTAAAGAATTTCCTTGAAACCAGACGATACATTTTTGCAGCGCAAGTAAAAAGACAATTTATGGAATACGTAATTTGTTACCCTTTGAGTAGTCAGCTTAACGGGAAAAGGTGGCCACTTTTTTCCGTTAAGTTGCTAACTCGAAGGTGAATTGTTATTAAACTATGTGATTTACCCTATAAGTTGTGTTTTCATTTGTAGTACAAAAACCTACCGACCAATTTCAAGAAAATACTTTAGTTTATTAGAAAACACAATAATAGTAATGAGGGCGCCACTGTACATCCGGCGTACGCTCGGCGCAGTCTTAAAAATACGTAGTGTAAGTTAATCGAACTTAACGTGCAGAAACTTCTTTGACGCGAACTTACAATGCTTTTTGAGGCTCCGTACCCAAAGGGTACCAAGGGGACCCTTATATTTTATCACCAGCGATATCTAACATTGCGTCTTTTCCATGGAAGTATCCAGAACATCTACGCACTTAGGGGACACACTGTTAGCCATCATCAAATATAATTTCATGCTTTACTCATATATTTACATTTAATGAAATAAGGATGTTCACAGATCAATATTTTTTCTTACACTATAAGTAGTAAAAGGAAGACAAGAGATCTGTCATCACAGTACAATAGCGAATATTCATGACTTTTCTTTGACGGCTTTTTTTTATGGTATAGAGAAGACAAACGAGCACACAGGCCGCCTGATGGTAAGTTGAAACTGTGACCCATAGACATTCGCATTCACAGGAGTGCAATGCAATCCTAAGACTGCAAATGCGTTGCCAACCCTGAGGACTAAGATGGAATGCCTCTATGCTAGTCATTTCACCGGCTGTCTTATCCCATGCGAACACTGCTGTTTGGCGGTAGGTTAATGGATAAGACGGTGGTAGCGATCCGGACGGACCCTGCACAAGGTAGTACCACCCGCAAAAGCCGATTTATGTAACAAATAGTTGGGAGTAATATTTTTTTTAATAGCTATAAATAGCCAACAACGATTTGTCCCTAACTCTTTCCAACAAAACAGATATTAACATGGAGTTTTTATGGCCAACCTGTTATATGACGTCACGGTGCATATGGGAACTGTCCAATCCATGTCTAATTAAATTGGTTTAAATTTGAATTTCACTTTTAGTGATCTCCACGGTATTTTAATATTATGTTGAGAAGTGCGATTTAAAAAATCTATGCATATTCCCTATTCATAAACTATTCTTGGGGTTGGTGTTATGTGTACAGAAATGTCAGGATTTACTTGTTATCTTCCTTTTCCTATAACCACAAAATGGAGAAAACATCAAGACTTATCTTATCGCTCATTGAATACAAAACGGACACATGCCAAAATAACTTGCTATTCCATTAAAAATCGTATTCCAACCGCTTCTAATTTTAAAATGCAACACTGACTCATTTCGGATTGTGTCCGTTTCGTATTCAATGAACGTTATTTTTTGTGTTCTTTATGATTTAAAAACATTTGACAATGTACTTGTGACGTCGCAGAATTTTTCATAGAAACTTCTTGATACTTATTAAAAAGTATATAATGTAAACATCCTTATTTCCACAATGCAATAAAGTAGATAAATAAATAAATATGCTGATAAGATTCCTTGCACACTGCGTTTTTGCGCGAACACCAAATTAATCACTAAACGTGGTATGTCATAAGAAATATTTTCCCACAACACTCTCAATGAACCGTTAACTCACTGTCAGCGCCAAAAAACGCCTTATGCAAGTCCCATACTACTTAAGAGAGCTTGGCTCACAAAATTTTGAGCTTTTAATTCATACATTTGAATCTGACTGTAGCAAATAAATATTTCAACACTTCATACAAACGAATATAAGGTAAAGGTATGTACACAACTAACACGCCATTTTATTTAAGTAGCCTGTAAATTTGACCTTAAATAGACAATAACTTAAGTCATCCATAATCTATTGCATTATTTCGTAAAATAAAACTTTTACGAATTTCTCATCACAACCATACAGATTGACTTACTAAATAAAAAACAGAAATCAGCTCATTTCGGGCATCTCAAGTTGAATTGACATGGACATGCTAACGTAAGACCAAAAAAGGCCGCTAACTGCATAGTAATAAAGTTCATAACTGACTCCAACATTGCAGTAAGTCTTCTTTGATATTACGACAGTATGGTAGCTAGAGCGATTGGGTAGACGACACAGCTGCGACACTTCAAGCAAGACAGCAATAAAGCGCTCTGATTGGTGGAATATGTAACAATCGAATTGAACAGCCAATCAGAGTACGAGATTGGTTTCGCTTGCATCCATGTGGCTGGAGTAGCCTTAGCGTCCCCTCCTAGCCAGAGCCAATAGAAAACCCCAAAATACTTCCCTAAAATAATTTCCAAGAAAGTTGACCTATGTCAATATCACAGCGAAATTCCTAATTTCAACGCAATTATATAACGCCAACGGTTGATGTAAAAAAAACTTGCGCGTGAGCCATACGGTTGAAATTCGCAATGCTTTTCAGTTGTAACGTGTGAGCGACTTTTGAATTTAGGGGTTGGTAAAAAAATACCATTTCACAATTCATGGCCGGCCATTATTACTGTTCTTTTCTCATTTGGTATGTTAGAGCAAAATTCCACGCATAACCGTAAAAAGGTTACTCGTACCTTATGAACGACTTACGTCAAAATACAAAATGTGTCACTCACACGCCAAACATGTTTGCTATGCTATGCCAATTACAACTTAATTGGTACAAAACGGTGGCACGAGTTCAGTTGTCGGCCTGAGTCGTCTGTGGCGTTCAAAATGTAAAAAGCCTCTGAAAATGACGTCGAAAAGAAAAGTAAAGTAACAAGTCCCACCTTTAGAATTATAGTGACCCAATTCAACATTTCAGCTTTCGACATAGATCCGTAAATTAATCACTATAGAGACCTAACTCGAAATCCAAAATTTCTGAATTAGGTCATTATAATTCTAAAGATGCGAGTGATACGTCAGTGTTTTATTTATTTTATCACAGGCCAAGAAACCTAATACCATTGCACTGGGATATTATTACGTACGACTTTGGCGATATGAAAAATAAAAAGGAAGACACTAATACATTCGCGATTTCGAGACATACGCCCTTTTTTTCAGACTGCCCACAGTGTTAGCCTCCTTAGTCTGCCTAGGCGTTAGTTTCTAACACAGACCACTTACCCTATAGACTCCGCATACAAAGGCGCCCCCGTAAGCCATGCTTATGCTCACAGAACACTAATTGGTTGCCATGGTTCTATTGGCGCGCACCACGACGCGCACACTTGATTATTCGTTGACTTTGAACTAGCCAATCACGGTGCACGCCCCGCCCCCCGCGCCCCGCCATTTTGGCTTAATGAGATACTAGACAAACTGTTCCGAAGCAGAGTCTATAGGGTAAGTGGTCTGTGGTTTCTAAGTACATCACAATTAAGCCCATATTCATTTGTATGACCCGCGACTCCAGCACTACCTAGCGGACTAGCGTCTGTATTGAGCACTCACGCACGGCATTACGACGCACGTCTCTTTATCGTCACTTTGCCACGTGCTAGTTGAGACACTAATATCCGGATCCGCTCTAGATTTGAGGCTTTCTTCACCCATATCTGAAAAAAATTGTTGTTGTTTAGTCATTTATTTTCTAAGTAAATACATAAGTTTGTTTTTAGCAGTGTACGGTCACGACCGTTAATTTGGGACCCATTTCAAGAAAAATATGCTTGAAGTCGTCAATGTCAAGTCATCTGTAACTTTTAGGAAACTCAACTTTATTGTTGTAGAATGTCAGATCGACTTTGGACCTAAGGTGGGTACCAAATTAAATCACGTGACTGTACGTCCACTCACCTAACTTACAAAACTCGGAGGAGGTTGTTAAATCAAATTTTCAAAATCGTTACTTCTTATCTTATTAGCAATATTAACACAATTGGTTTTTTTTTTAATTTAGCTCATGCAGTAGTTTTTTCTAGACGCGTTTATTTTTTTCGCATATTTTCCTATTCCCTTGGTAAATTTACGAGAGTCAAACGAGCTCCGCTTCGGCGGAGCTTTTATTTCTGGGTCCTTTGGGTGTACTGCTACCTAACAAATTCTAATCCTACCGATCTATTTGAACCTAATTACTAGTTAAAAAAACTGCGATAGGGAAAAAAATACATCGCTAAATATACAACTGGAAAAAGACAAGATCCTGAAAAAAACGGTCGTCAACGAGCACTCGAACAGCAACTTGCCGTCTCGACCCGCGTGTCGTGTCTCGTTACTTATACCCGTATTCACAAACGTCACTATGAGGTCTCACAGTGCTCACGAACGCACAGGGTGTTTCAAATCGTGTCAGAAACAAAAGGTCAGTCAAACAGGACCAATCACAAAGCTGTATTGAACGCAGTGCGTTTACTCAGTGAAGGATCCCTTAAGTATTGTTTGTGAATACGGTGTTATACACGTTGGACACGTGTACTCACCACCTCGTCGGTGATGGCGTGCACGTGCGCGGGGTAGCGCGGCAGGTCCCGGCCCTCGACGTACACGCTCTGCCCGCGGTGGAACCAGCGCCGCTCGAACAGCAGCTTGCCGTCTCGACCCGCATGTTGTGTCTCGTTAGTTGGACACGTGTACTCACCACCTCGTCGGTGATGGCGTGCACGTGCGCGGGGTAGCGCGGCAGGTCCCGGCCCTCGACGTACACGCTCTGCCCGCGGTGGAACCAGCGCCGCTCGAACAGCAGCTTGCCGTCTCGACCCGCATGTTGTGTCTCGTTAGTTGGACACGTGTACTCACCACCTCGTCGGTGATGGCGTGCACGTGCGCGGGGTAGCGCGGCAGGTCCCGGCCCTCGACGTACACGCTCTGCCCGCGGTGGAACCAGCGCCGCTCGAACAGCAGCTTGCCGTCTCGACCCGCATGTTGTGTCTCGTTAGTTGGACACGTGTACTCACCACCTCGTCGGTGATGGCGTGCACGTGCGCGGGGTAGCGCGGCAGGTCCCGGCCCTCGACGTACACGCTCTGCCCGCGGTGGAACCAGCGCCGCTCGAACAGCAGCTTGCCGTCCTCTACACGAGTTTCGTGCGTCTCGTTGTTCTCGCGCACCGGTGATTCACCTGGAGGATAAATAAAAAAATAAAACCTAATAAAAATGAAACTTTCTCAAAATTTATGTTGTCCTAATCTATTTGTGTAGGTAATTAATACTCAGTATCGTTAAGAGGTAATGATACCAGCAAATACTGACGTAAAAAGTAGAACTGGAGGGTTTCAAGTTTATAAAAAAAATATGTTAATTTTATGTGAAATAATAATGATTTTATTTAATTAAAAGAAAGTGAAGGTCAAATTGTTTAACCTCCTAAGGCCCAAACAACGAAAATTCTCAGTGGAATATGAATCTAATGTGAATGAAATAAACTGAATTTTCTAATTTGATCATTCATTAGTCATAAAAACAAAAGCAATTCGACTTTATTGCCTATGTGTTAGATCTTTTTCAATGACTGTATTATGTACTATTAGTAGTACCTAGTACCTACAGTCAAGGGCACGAATATGTTATAGACTACAATTTCAAAAGTTTACTGTGTATATACACAGACCTTATAATTATAACAATCAACTTTAATACATCCGTTTTTTTCTTTTTTTTTATGGCATCGAGTAGACAAACGAGCACACAGGCCACCTGATGGTAAGTGGAAACTGTGACCCATAGACATTCGCAATCACAAGACTGCAATGCAATCCTAAGACTGCAAATGCGTTGCCAACCCTGAGGCTAAGATGGAATGCCTCTATGCTAGTCATTTAATCGGCTGTCTTATCCCCAAACCGGAACACAACAATGCGAACACTGCTGTTTGGCGGTAGGTTAATGGATAAGATGGTGGTAGCGATCTGGACGGACCCTGCACAAGGTCCTACCACCCGCAAAACAACTTGAATGCACTAGAAACAAAACTAGCTATAATTTTGAGCAGATACTCTTTTGATCTAGCAGTGCGATGTTTTCACACCTTAGTGCGGATATTTATTTTGACTGTACAAGGGACCTCAGGAGGTTACTGGGTTAGTATTGTGGTGATACTGACAGCTGTTGGAGTTGAGGTGTTTCCGGGGCGGCGCGTGCGCGTGGTGGTGGGGGTGGGGCGCGGGCGCGGGCGCGGGCGGGGGGTCGACGCGCGCGATGGCGCGCAGGTCGGCGTCGATGTCGCGCTCGTCCAGCTGGAACGTCAGCGTCGTCGCCGGCTTGCGCCGCTTCTCGGGCGCCGGCGCCGGCTCGTTGGCGCGCCGCCGCAGGATGCGCTTCATCACCGGCTTCACCTGCGCATACGGTTATCGATGGGGAAAAATACACCAATAGGAGAGCTGCTGAGCGAGGCTAGGAAAAATAAGTAATTTGTGGATTTTTTTGCAGTTACAATTTTGCGGAGCTTCTATTTCTGGGTGGTAGGGCCCTTCGGGCATGCTGCAAATCTAACACGACCTACACCTTGCTATCTAATTAGGGCTTACGATGAGTGTGAAAAATTTCAAGAAAAAACAAGCATAAAATTGGCAAAGGAAAAAATAATAATCTAACAGGCTAAATAATCATAGGGCATTGTATTTGTTTCTATTATCTTGCTTTCTTAATCAACTTCAGTGCTAAAGTTCACAAAAATCAACTATGAGTTTATTTAAATGCACTAAATTAAATCTAAGTATGTAACAAACTTGGATTCCAGGCACCTCCATTCTGTTTTATATAATTATGTATAATAATTAGAGATGGGCCGACTAGGGATTTTGCCGACTAGCCAGTCGGCCGACTAGTCGGTTCTTGAATTGCCGATTAATCGGCCGACTAGTCGGCAATGCCGATCGTAGGTTTTTAGCTAAGTTCGGGTGCAATCGGAAACGTTCGTGTCGCTTCGTTTCTCGCGTCATTCGTCTCGCGGTCATGTTTTGACCAGTTTTGTTTACGTTATTATTTCGCCGGCGTGCTTCGTGACGTTAATAACGTTAATTAAAAGTAGAAAAGTAAGAAAAACTAATAAAATAGAATGTCGATGATACTAATAGGTACATAATATTATAAACAATTGTTACTGCCTTCAGATAGTTCCTCAATGATTGTATTATTACTTTTAAATAATAATAATGTTAATATTATTTCTTGTTTTGATTAGAGTAAAATAAGACGTTTGTTAAGTAATAAATAACGCAACATAGTACAAACTATAACTTATTCATCCTGTGCATTAAACACTTAAATGTAAAATAAGTTGGTTATAAAATGGTTTAATTTCTTCCTATATTTTCCTAGGCAAATAAGTGCCGAATATTCGGCATTTTTTGCCGACTAGTCGCCGACTAATAGCCGACTACAAATGGTGCCGAATAGTCGGCGTTCCCGACTAGTCGGCGACTAGTCGGCCCATCTCTAATAATAATTAGAAAGATTGAAAGTGAGTGGACGGGTCGGAAGGAACCGCCCTAGGCGTACTTTTTCGAGTCAAATCGGAGAAGTACTGGAAAAGGGCCGAATGTTAAGTACCCGAAACCGACGTACGTGCATGACTCGATGTATGAATGTGGAAGAAGCGAAAGAAATTTATCAAGATCGTAGCAAATGGAAAGAAGTGGTCTCTGCCTACCCCTCTGGGAAACAGGCGTGATTTTATATATGTATGTATGTAATTATCGACGACTCACCTCTGTTGAATCTCCATTCAGCTCCATGCTGTGCCTCTCATTCTCTATCATTTTCCGTTTATCCTCAAAGTCATTGAGCAGGTTCTCTTTTAACTCAATTTTCTTCTCTTCAAACTCTTTGGCCGCTGCCTTCTTCTCCGCTATGTACTCTCTTTCAACTACTTCATACACGTGGTCTCTGTAAATGGACGTTTCACATGAACATATAGATTACACTTCTGCCCTGCTACAGTAAAAAAAGCACATATGCTATATGAATTGTATTGCAACTCCAACCTTATTATAACCCTTGAGAGTTTAATATGCTTCTATAAATTAATTGCTCTTATGCTTTTTCTCCGTATGTACGAGGTCAGACTTGTAGTGTCCTGCTCCTGTCCCCAATAAATACAAGAAAGTGTCTAATTAAGTCTTTTGTAAGAAGAACAATCAAAAGTCATTGGCATAATGTATATGTTTCGTACAGTCGACTACCAAAGATATGTATCCACTTTTTCACTTTATTGCATTGTAATAAAGACCAAAAGTGAATACATCATTGTAGTCAACCTTGCCTTTATATTTGTTTGAAATGATAGGCAATTGAAATCTAGTAAGAAGTCTCAAAAGGAGTAACTGCCAAGTTGCAGACAATGATTGCCACAGTTACTTTAAACTTTAAACCAAGATACTTAATCCAATTTAAAATTGCAGCACAGTTAATAGGGATGTATTGAACAACTATTGTCATAATTTCGATTACTTGTCATGATCATAACACATTACGCATAAAGTTGATGCTCATAATTTTTTTTGGCATAATTTGTTCCCTGTCATAATTAAACGGAGTCATAATTGATTTAACCATAATAATATGTCTCATACATGTATTTAGTCATAATATTGATCATTATAATTATTTTCAGTAATAATTGTAAATATCATATCGAGCCATAATATCGGATCGCGGATAGGTTAGGGTTCTTTTTTTATAAAAGAGTGGAAAAACTTGCTGCGTTTTGCAGTTTATGTGTTTAAACAGTATAGTTAAATTATTTTATGACCAACCACTTTATGACCATTATAAAGTATGGGTAATAGTACATTGTGTATTAAGGGTGGTAAAGAAAGAATTACAAACGAGAGTCTGTTAGAAGCCCGAAGCCGAAGGCTGAGGGCTTTAATGACTCGAGTTTGTATTTATTTTACCACCCGTGTAACATACAATGTTTTTCATCACAATTGCGAGGAAATGAAATAAAATCAGACAAAAGATCATATTTTTAACTTATTAGCGGCAGACCACAGATTATAGGATATGTCTCGGCAGACTACATCATTGTCTGTGACTTACCACAGCTAATGTCAAACGGGTTCGGAGTCCGATTCTAGTGACAGTCGAGATCAATATACCTGAATATCTTTTTACAAAGCTTACTTGGAGACATCAGTTTCAGGCAAACCGCATTAGGAAGGTATCAAAACCACTTTTTGTCCCGAGACACAGATCTGCTGCCTTCCGAGGCAGTTTTCGGTTCCAAGCCACTAAGTGCTGGAACGATTTACCTCCCCCAATTCGCAATAGCCTTACGTTATTTGGCTTCAAACACAAATTGCGCAGTAGTTTATTTTTGATTCAATGTGGAACCGGATGACACTCGCTGTCATTGTTTGTTATATATTTTTTATCCATAGTGTATATTAATTTATCTGTGTTCTTAATCTCAAAACCAAGTAACTATGTATTCAAAGTATTCTTTTTTTATAACATATACATATTATAAGTAAGTACATATAATTATTGTTATTTCTGTAAGTAAGAGTGAATCATATTTGTTTATTTTATGTTTCCCTGATCACGCATGTATTTTTTTCGCATTTCACCCAACCCCCCCCCCCCTCCCCTCCATTGAGGTACTGGCAGAATAACAGCGTTGTGACCTTGCGTCACAACACATGCTGAGCCAGAACCTATTCATCCGCACACATTGCTGGGCTCCGGTGCACACAAGTGTGTGCTCTTCTTTGTGAAACTGCCAAGTTTTCGACAAACTATAATAATTATAATTGTGCTGTAAAACATTTTTACTTTCGCTCTGTGTGCGTTTTCTTTGAATAAATTTATTTTCTTTCTTTATTTTCTTTCAATAGTTTATATGCGAGATTTTTAGGAAATTGTATGCTACTGACATTTCATCTCGAATGAAATTTCATATCGAATGGCACAAGAATTGGGGTCCTGACGTATTGTGATAGTTTGAGTCCACGTGTAATATTTTAAAAAAAAGCTATTACGTACGTTAGAAGCGTAATGGTAAAAAAAGGCCCGCGGGTATTATTTTGGATTTACGGTCGATTTTTCTAGCATGTTAGGACACTATTTACGAGCAAGTGTGATGAAAATAATTTTATGCGCATCAAATGTAAGCCCATAACACAGTATGCACAAAAATGTATGGCTTAATACAGTTATGCATAATGATAATTATGAGAAAACTACGTATGCTTATAAAAAAATATGACTTCAAACTATATGCAACTCGATATGGACCCATGAAAAAGACATGCTGCGCAGACCCCAGATGATTCGGATAAGGGTAAAGAGATGGTGATGATGCTACAGAAGCAAGATGGTCTAACAAAGTGGAATAGCAGCTGGGTATAACTCACTTGTATATCCTGTTCAACCGCAGCCGTTCGTGCAGTTGGTGCTCCAGCCGCTTCACCCTGCGCATGAACTCCGGGTGCACTCCGTCGTCCAGCTGCTGCAGCTGCTTCTTGAGACTAGCCAGCTTGTCTTGATACATTCTAGAAAAGGGTAATATATAATTAATAATTTTCTTAAACTAAGAAGGGTAGAAATACCGTTTGTGGCCTCTGTAGCTTCTTTACCAACTTAAATACAGATTATATACTAGATACTTCGTAATAGATACGCCACTCGCCGGCGCCTACCGTTTTAATTACCTACCGGCCGGTGTGTCCCCGGGGACACAAATATCAGTTGAGTGTCAACATTTGCACGTAGCATACGCAAGTCTTAATATCTGTAATGTCAAATTGCCTTACTAATCAAATTATTAAGTTGCCAACCCTCGCTTAGGAACGGAGTTAATAACGTCATGGGACAGACACACAAATAATTATGTACTAATAATTGTGTAATATGTACTAATAATTGTGTATTTTGTGTAATAATTATGTATGTGAATAGGCACAGTTCGGTAGGTAGCATGCGGGTAAAAATTTAGGCGGGGGAAGTAAAGAAGGACGTAAGTAACAAAGTTTAGGTTGAAATACGAGTATGTAACAAAAATACTGTAATACTAAAAATATGATGAATAAATATAGAGTGAAGATTAATATAAAGGTAAAATACAATAAAAAAATAATAATTTCATAACGTCAAAAACGGTGCAAGGATGGCAAAAACCGGTACTTCTACCCTATTGTTCTTGTCCTATAAATAAATAAATATCTACAGTGCAACTGATGACTAGGACTATTGCAGTGAGCACTGAAACACTTATACATGACTACGAATTTGCGAGATTGCTTACAATTAACCAAGTCCTAAAAACAGAGGGGATAACGCACTAGCTATCGCAATCGTTTTCATTTTAAAATCGAAGGTTTGTCAGCATACAAAATGAAAACAATTGCTCCACTTATAAGTCGATTGCGATTGCGAGTGCGTTAGGCAATAGGCGCACTGCTCTAAACTTGGACTATTTCTACTAGACTATGTAGTTACAGGTAAATTTAAATACTTAAACTTGTAGTACTTAAAGAATAAGCCAAAATAAATAATGTGCAATAATGAAAAAAAAATGTGTTTATACATACATGTTTCATAATACCTATCACTTTGTATTTATCTTTACATGTGTAACAGCTGCACTCTTAGATATACCTTGTTATAACTTTTTACCAGGCTAATTTTTACTTAAATTTTTAGAGAGGGTTATGTTTTTCAAAGGTGTGTATGTATCTCTGTTTTTGTGCTTTGCAGCCTGAACGGCTTCATGGATTTTTACATATGAGGTGTCATTATAAATAGTATTATTTGTAAACAAGTTAACTATAAGTAGATTACTCTTACACTAAAGCCTTACACCAAGCAGTGCAAACAGTTGTCCATCTTTATTTTCTGGGTGGTGCATTAGCGTCTTAGCTTCAGTCTTTACTCAGTAAACTCAAATATTATGCAGAAGCATATATGGAAAAGATTTGCTACAGCAAGTATGATGGATTAGTTTGAACAGCACCCCAACAAAAATGTTGGGTACTTTAGTAATAATAAAGTCATCAATGTAAACATCAATGTGTCGTGTAATAAATGTCAGTTTATTAACATATTCAACGCAAAGCACTGATTTTCATGTGATATAGACCCAATTAGCGGGTTGTTTGAGCTGAATGTGTTAATACAGCCCTTAGAGCCTTACTTCAAACTGAACATCAAACGACAAGACAAGCAAGCAAGACAATAAAAATTACCAGTTTTTTTTTTAAATTGAGTTGTGTGGAAATTAGGTCTATGACTAAGTTTTGTTTTGTTTACAGACTCACATCAGTGCAAGAGCTATGAGCAGATATGATATTAATGATTAAATTATGTAAAAATATGAACAAACAGATCATAAAGAAATATAAATTTGTTTTGCATATTTCTTCTTTTAAATTCAATAATATTTGAAATTAATGTTGTTCTGAATTTTGTTTACAAAGTCTCATAGGTTTTTCTTATTATAAACTTTTTCTTTCTTCTAATAAGTAACGATTCATAACTAATAAGATACCAATGATAATAATTTGATTCTAAATATTTGTAAAGCAAACAATTAGTTATTTCTGATGGTTGTTGTTGCTAAAATTCCAAGAAATTTAATAACTGGGAATGTAAGTTTGTCTGGCTCAGTAAGTAAGTGTATTTGTTATGTTAATTGGGCAACATGCTAATATGACGCCTGACATTTCGCTTCTTAGTCAATTTGCATGATATGCTGTTTGTTTGTACTGCCTTCGCGCTACCATAATACCAATGAATGCAACTAACAGCAATTTAGTAGTTGAAGCATTCTAAACTGTGTAATCACATTACATTTTAAATGCTTTGATATGTTAGCCATCTTCTTTGGTAGTACGTTAGTATCTTGACACAGAGATAGTGTACAACCTGGAGACGGACCCATACTACTTTTAATCCCTAAAACAGTTCTAGCTCAGTCCAATTTTGAGCAGAATAAATTTCTAAGAAATGGTTTTAAGGGGAAATATAAAACATTAAATTATACGCATGATGCAACCAAAATAGACAAAATAAAAAAATATACTAACTGCTCCTTATGCTCCAGAGGTTCATCATTGTTTGGTATGTCAGTCTCACTGGCCTCCTCTGTATCTGTAACACAAATTATTTCCCAAATAAATCACAAACCTAACACAAAGCCAGAGATTTTATTGCACCAATATATTGACCAAGTTATCGCCAGTAGATCAAGGTGAAAGTGACATCTGTACACCATCATTACGTCACGTAGCACTCGTCTGACAAATAGGCGGGAAGAGCAACCTGCCACCAAATCTTGACCACGCTAACCTACTCATACTCATGGAACATCTGTTTATAAACAACGTACGCAGCCGTGTCATGGTCAAGAGTGACGAATTGTGACAAAATTGACGGAAAATGACGCCAAAATCACCTGATGACAATGATCGTAAACAAAACATACCTTCGTCGCTGTCGTCGACGGGCGGCGGCGGTATTGCATCCTCCGGTTCCCTATATTCCTCCAGATCGTCGTACCCGTCGTCTTCAAAATCGTATTCATCGCCCGGGCCCGAATATGGTGATCCTTGGTAAGACATAGTCGAGGCGACGCGTAAAAGTTGCATACAGATTGACTGCAATCACCGTCTCAGAAGCAAACTATGAATACGCGAACGCAAGATAATAACCCTTGGAACAAGTTACAGGTGCCAGTTATGTCACTCATATAAAGAAATTATTTTATAATTCACTACGACGAAACAGCGAAATTGGAGCAAATTGAAGTTGTTTTACGTCAAACTCGACATCGACAAAAGCATGCTATGGCAACTTAGTACATTTGATATGGTTCGCTTTTCATTCTTCTCTGACATAATTAATATGGCGCGTGGATTAAACAATAATAGACTCTTGGTCAACGGTGTAAGCGCTTTAACGACCGCCTTATGATTGAGCGCCATCTTCGAGACATGACGAGTTTTTTTTCGTATCGCTTTTATGTCAGTGTTGCTGATGGATTAAAAAAAAAACACAAACAAAAATGTAGCTTTATTGCAAAAAAGGAAATATATTTACTTTTGTTACTTTGAAAAACATATTATGATTTATGAAAATGCAAAAAATATATTTAATTTATAACAATTTGTTTTGAATCAATATTACAACACAATAAATAACAAGACAGACGTCTTGACATTTTTTGACATCGTTCAAAGAAATTTTCAATTTTAACGAAAAATTGATTTATTCTTAAATAAAAAGGAAGAAGAATATTGCATGATGTCTTTTACAATATGCTGCGTACCTGGATGTGATAATCGGGCCGTCGACGGTATTTCAAATTGAAGGGTCAAACACAGTTTCCAAATGTATTCAAAATAAATTAACGGACAATTGTATTATACTATTCATATCATAATTTGGAAAATGTGTATGACTCTCAGTCTTTTATAACGGCGCCCCACGCTTGGCGTTTGCCGCAAACACTGCAGGACGCAGCAGAGCTACATTGGAATGATATGGAAGTACAACGATCTCACTCTAAGATATAGTTGCGTCCTGCAATAATTGCGGCAAACTACTCTTCGCGGCTTCACTGAACTGATTTTGATAAATACCTATTTTTTATTTCCGATTTATTTTTATAGTTCTAGAGGGAATAGCGATGGCTATACAATATCAAAGTGGTTGTAGTTAAGGGCAATTTTTATGAAATGTTTTCATGGCTTAGCTATCACAACCCTCAATCGGTTGTTTGTATTTGTTTGGAACTTTACTAAGACTGCACCGAGCAAACGTCGAGCGTCCAGTGGCGCCCTCATTACTATTATTGTCTTGTCTAATTAACTAAATAATTACCTTGGAATCTAACGATGCGTTTTTGTAGCTCAAGTAAAAACACAATTTATGGTATTAGTAACAAACTTTAGTAACAATTACCCTTTGAGTAGTCAGCTTAACGGGTAATGGTGGCCACTTTTTTCCGACCTTTTTTCGAGACCGGCAACGCATTGGTGACGCCTCTGGTGTTGCAAATGTCCATAGGCGGCGGTGACCACTTCCCATCAGGTGGGCTGTATGCCTGTTTGCCCGTCGACAGCAATAAAAAAAAAGAAAGAAGAGAAACTAGCGTAGTGCATCTTGTTAACAAGGAACCATAATAGTTTCACCATGTCCGTCTGTGGGTCCGTCTGTCAGTCCGTCCGTCCGTCTGTCCATCTGCGGTTGAACTCTCAAACTTATCAAGTTTCCGTAGTCAACAAGGAACCCTTTTTATTTCGCCATGTCCGTCTGTCCGTCGTCCGTCTGTCTAGGGTTTTTACTCAAGAGACTCTGGGTACTACTAAGCTAGAGTGTTTACACCGCCCGCGCATAAAATATAACATTGCTTATGTTCATCAGCGATAATGTCGGATTCTAATGGTGAAATATTTTTTCAAAGCGTATTCAATGCAAACGAAAAAACGATCAAATCTTTCCTCTTCATGATATTAGTGAATACTTTAAAATGAAAATTAGTTCATACATAAGTACTTACCCACTTTCATATCCCTATTCTAATGTATTTAAAATAATAGTGTCAAAAACGGCAAATTTGCTCGCTAACATTTAGTGGACATTGATTGCACTGCAGGCTCTAGTAAAGATAGGTCGATAAATCGCTACGCCAACTTTATTTATTATTTTTGTTGTTTTATTTTTAGGGATCACGCTACATAGATTTCCAGATCCATTTAAGTACGGTGAAAAGTTCAAATTGTGGGTACATAACTCTGGCGTTAACTTTGAGGGAAGAGATGAGGACTATATTTTTAGAAACCGAAGGATTTGTAGGATTCATTTTGAGGAAACGTACCAGTACCCAAAAAATAAGTTATGCCGGTTGGCTGTACCAACTTTGCGATTGCCAGGTATGAATTAAACTGATCATAAATAAATATTTGCTTTTGAACTTAAATATTACTTACTCGACTGCGCGAGGCCAAAAAAAAGAAGTTGAGGTTACTAGTCTATTCATGACAATGACATGACAAAATATCGGATGTTCCATTGGTGCTTTATAGTATTGGACCGATTTTGGATCGATGGTTCGTAAAAACAATGTGGAATCATGGGCAGACTAGCGACCCACAATAATGTTTATCAAATTATGAGCATCAAACTCCCTATATTTTAAAGGTGAAAATGCCGCCGCCACTAGCGCAGTCCCCCCAGCCGGCACCTTCGCCGCCACTAGAGCAGTCCCCCCGGCTGTCACCTCCACCTCCGCTACCGCATTCCCCCCGGCTGGCACCTTCACCGTGTCTACCGCAGCAACCCCGGCCGGCACCTCCGCCGTGTCTACCGCATTCCCCCCGGCCGGCACCTCCGCCGTGTCTACCGCAGCAACCCCGGCTGGCACCTCCACCGTGTCTACCGCAGCAACCCCGGCTGGCACCTCCACCGTGTCTACCGCAATAACCCCGGCTGGCACCTCCACCGTGTCTACCGCAGCAACCCCGGCCGGCACCTCCGCCGTGTCTACCGCATTCCCCCCGGCCGGCACCTCCGCCGTGTCTACCGCAGCAACCCCGGCTGGCACCTCCACCGTGTCTACCGCAATAACCCCGGCTGGCACCTCCACCGTGTCTACCGCAGCAACCCCGGCTGGCACCTCCACAGTGTCTACCGCAATAACCCCGGCCGGCACCTCCGCCGTGTCTACCGCAGCAACCCCGGCTGGCACCTCCACCGTGTCTACCGCAATAACCCCGGCCGGCACCTCCGCCGTGTCTACCGCAGCAACCCCGGCTGGCACCTCCACCGTGTCTACCGCAATAACCCCGGCCGGCACCTCCACCGTGTCTACCGCAGCAACCCCGGCTGGCACCTCCACAGTGTCTACCGCAATAACCCCGGCCGGCACCTCCGCCGTGTCTACCGCAGCAACCCCGGCTGGCACCTCCACCGTGTCTACCGCAATAACCCCGGCCGGCACCTCCGCCGTGTCTACCGCAGCAACCCCGGCTGGCACCTCCACCGTGTCTACCGCAATAACCCCGGCCGGCACCTCCGCCGTGTCTGCCGCAGCAACCCCGGCCGGCACTTCCACCGCCACCACTGGTCTTAAAAGAAGGATCACTAGAGCGGAAACGAATCGTCCAAAACGAAAATGCACCACTGGTAAACAAGCTATAGAACGTATTACTAATACTATTTGTAGAATCGCCTAGCGTGAATTTTGCTTCAGCTGATTTGTGTATGTGTGCTACCAGCGTTAAACATGGTTCAATCTACTAAATAGATATATTTTTCGGTCCTCCGGTACACACTTATTATTCTTCTTGCTACTTATCTATATAACAATTTTAACCTTTTGGCGGTTATCCGTATTAACACATTTTTTTATATTGGTTATAAAACTCTGCTTTCAGACAATCATGTTTCACATGGAGGAAGGAAGAACGAAATAGAAGCCACACTGAGAAAACTAAAAGCTAAATTACGGAGAGTTACTCGGGAAAAGGAAAATTTAAAACAAAGGCTTAATTTAGCTAAGAAGTTTGCTACAACAAATGCGTTTAAAATGATGGGCACAAAATTGACAAAAGCCGGCAAAATTTTACTGTCCATGCAAACTTCTCAGGCACGCAAAAAATCTAAAGGGCGAAGATTCACTTTGAAAGAAAAAATCCTGGCTCTCTCCTTGTTCAAATCCAGCCCCAAAGGATATCGTCTACTAAGTGACATATTCGTACTCCCGAAACGAAAAACAATGCAAAATTTTTTAAAGCTCGTCGATATTCAGCCTGGGATAAATGAATCGGTGTTCCAGAAATTAAAAGACAGGGTGTCTGACATGCCAAGACATCACCGATATTGCAGCATTGTTTTCGACGAAATGGCCATTTCAACCGGATTGAATTACGATGCCAATAATGACATCATTTCTGGATTTTTGGACGATGGACAGAACCGAGGCCAACAGTTCTGTGACCATGTTTTAGTTTTCATGATACGAGGCGTTATTAAAAAATATAAGCAACCTATTTCTTTTTCCTATTGTTCTGGAACCACCAAAACTCAAAATTTAAAAACGCTTATAAAGGAAATCATATGTAAAGTCCAAGAAACCGGATTGAAGGTAATAGCTACCGTATGCGACCAAGGCGCAACGAATATGGCCGCCATTAATTCTCTTATGGGGGACACCAAGGCAGTGGCCTTGAGAAAAGGAGAAGAATGGAAGGGAGGCCATTTTGTTATCAACGAGGAAACCATTTATCCCCTTTACGACCCACCACACTTACTAAAGGGAATTAGGAACAATTTACTGACGAAAGACCTCCAGTACACGATGAATGGAAAAACTCGTGTTGCAAAATGGCAGCATATACTTATGCTGTTTAACAGGAATCCAGGCTACAAGGGCGTCCATTTGGCACACAAATTGACGGCAAGTCACGTGGAACCTAATCTTATCCCAAAAATGAGAGTTAAGCACTGTGCGCAAGTGTTTAGCCAGACAGTTGGAGTAACGATGGGATTTATGGCAGGTACAAGTGTAAATGTGTGTCATTATTATTTAATTATTAAATAAGTGTAGTCAGGAGTGATTAACATAATAATATAATGTAAAGCTTGCAGGGTGGTGGGTATTTAAAGGTCTGGAATGGCCCGTTTCACAATCGATAAGTGAATTTGTCTGTCATTTCAGTTTGGCTCTATCCTTGTCCATTTTCATGTGTAAGAATGAGGAAGGACTAAATTTATCTGTCAGATATGGTTTATTTGTCGATTGTGAAACAGGCGGTAAATAGGTATAATAGCATGAATATAAATTAGCTATATGTTTTTGACACAACTGTGTATCAAGAGCAATTAATGCACTGCCAAGAAACTGTTATGCAGTTTGGCAGTATACTATCATATGTAAATATAAATGTGTCTTTCATGAATAAATGATTAAAAATAATAATATAACAATAAGATATCTCGATTACGCAAGTTGATTACACGTTAAGAATCTACCAGCGCTTCCCAAGAGGAGACACTGCTGAAATTCGAAATCGAATTAAAATCGGAATATAATACCTACCTACTGTGCAGCGGTACGAAACCCTCAATGCGCGAGTCTGGTATTTATCACTACCCATCCTTTTTTCAGAATGTGGAATGTTGCCGGAAGAATCCAAAGATACGGCAGACCTTATAATATTTTTGGATAAATTATTTGACTCGGTAAATGGCTCATACAGTAACATTTTAAATGGAAAATCTTTAAGGGCTGCTGTGACGCCCAAGTCACCACACCACCAATTTTGGAGGGATTGCTTACCGGTTTTAAAATCTTTCAAATTTATAACTTCGGGTAGGGAAAAGGTAGTACCTTCGGCAACTAGCTGGGTAAAGACCATCGAAGGATTACAGCAGATTGTTAGTGATTTGGCCAAAAGAGGGATGCAATCTCTTCTGTTAAGAAATTTTAATCAAGATCCTATTGAAAATATGTTTGGGTCTATAAGATCGTTGGGTGCATGCAATAGAATGCCAAATGCTGCGATGTTCCAAAATAATTATAAAACACTCTTAATAAATAATTTGGCGGCGGGACATTCTATTGGCGCAAACTGCGAAAAAGACACGGCAGTTCGACTCCAAACATTAAAAGATTTTATCGGTGAGCAAACTGCCCCGAAAAATATTCAAACCGAAATTTACGACGAGCACATGATCATGAATACAATAGACACCGACAAAATTGTCAAGTGCGGATTACCGGGGGAACTAGAAAGGTGTGTCGCAACTGGTTATTGTTGCGGATGGTTAGCACGAACCGCCAAAAAAAACATTTTCAAGAAATGCCAGACGTGTTTGCAAAATGTAGAGACCACGGACGCGCAACCGTTTCACAATTACATAAGAGCAAAAGAATATGAAAATAAAAGATGGCTGTGCTATCCAACCCGCGCAATGTTTGATATGTTCCTAAACATTGAGGAAATAGCCGGTAACATTCTGGATCATTACCCTACCAAAATATGTATAAAAGAATACATAAAACTTATAGTCACGATAAACGTTGACTTTAACCATCTGACTTGCGGAATACATAAAGACAGGCTAAAGGAGTATTTTGTAAACAAATCCATTCATTTTTTTATCAACTTCATAATGGCTAAGTATAGTGATAAATAAATTTAAGACTGTCCATCCTTACTACCTATGTTTCACAAATAAAATTTGATTTGATTTTATCATTTTGCAGGTGGCAGCTGAGTGACTATTTTCTGTCAATTGAAAAAGTTTGACAGATTCTAACTTCTGTTTTCACATTATATTACCTTTTCTTTCTTTTGATAATAATGACTTGAAACATTTGGCGTGACCAGCGGCTTTAAATGTTTTAACAGGCAGGGAGGAGTGGTTCTGGTATTTCAGGAAATTTCCTTGCCGGATTTGTGTTAATGGAGCTAGCTATACAATAGATCTTGGTTGGCCCGTTTTCTGGCTCTGGATTAGCTTGCCATTTGACTCCAGATGGTGAGGTGAAGAAGTAACATGATCAAAATCACACTTCTGACACCATGTTACATAAAAATAATGAGTTGTTATTGATGACTTGAACATTAACCTTTTTATATTTTAGAGTTATTAACATTCATCGGAAACAATTTAAAAAACACAGAATTTTATTTTAGATTTCTCAATGGCATAATTTTGTCTTGACGGCGCCGATGCACAATGGTGGTGCATAACGAGAGCGTTGTTGTAGTGCATGCTGCACAATTGACTGCGGGTATTCAACGCAAGTGCCGTAAATTTGAGACACGATGGCTTAAAACACAGGTAAACTTAAGCTCATATCATATTTAAAAAAAAAAAACTTCTCACGCGCAGGGTGACCCTTAAAAGCTACATATAGGCGGCATAAAGTTATATGGTTTGTCTCTAGGGACTTAAGTAGGTACCAACTTAAGCATTTTAATTTAGTTGGACAGCCTAGAGCCAACTACGATAAGTTATCTATGTATATTAGGTTTCCTAGGTAGGCTACCACAAAATCAAGTGTTTGTGTAGTTGTCTCTTTCTGCACTTGAGTGACGGGTTTATTTTTTCTGTCTTGAAATTATTATTTTCTAGAACATAATTTGCTATACATACTTAGTTTGCACCGATGAGGGCTAAACAGCGCGTGTCATTTGATATGGCATGTATAATTCTATGATACCTAAACAATCCACTAATCGATTGTTCGAAAGTTGTAAAATTAACCCCAACGGCTGACTTGGTTGATAAACCACTATCATCAGGGTTTACGGTTACGTAACAAAATTGTAAGAAAGGAACCTTTATGGGGAGACTCCGATATCTGACTGTCTGTTTGTCACAGCAAGTTTTTGATCAGTATAATACCTAGTTCAGAAGCTGGTTTTATCCGATTTTTAACACGTACAATACAGTATGTAAACTTACTAAAACCATCTCTTTCAACCAGTTGCTAGGCTAGTTGAGTAAAGTGTTTTACCACATTTTTTGCTAGTGTGTGTCGAATATTTTTAGTTTTATCATTGCATAAAAATTATAACATCTCATCTTTTTCAAAGTCGGTTAACCCTAAAAGTATCATCCCATGTGTAATGTTTACATCGTTGTTCAGTGCCCATTATAAGACCCGTATGTAATGTTTTCATCGTAACAGATTATTGAACTTGCGTTCAGTGTATTCTTTATTTAAATTTGAAAAAGTGTTAAGATTTCAATAATTTATATACCCCAACCTTATCTATCGCCTAGACATCCTTGGGTTCAAATAAATGGTTTTAGTAAGTTTACATACCGTCGGCTTAGTGCAAGAAGTCATTAACCCACAAAAATTCAAGTCCGAGAAAAACGGGCCCAAAGTTTTGACTTAGTCAAATGAACATTATTGTTGTAGGTTGGGGTCTAGATTTAAAAATTAAACACAAGTGGTTAGCTAAATATATTTAGTATCAAAACCAATTAAAAACTTTGTACAATAATTCCAAATAACTTTTTTAAAAGCCTAAATATGTAGTTAGTGACTTTTTGTCTTTCTCGCTTTAAGGGAACTTACAATTAGTTATTTTTTATTTTAATCACAATTAAATCGAGAAACACAGTTTTAAACGAGAAATTTGGTTTCATCAGTCTTAATTATTACCTTAGAAACTTTATGAACATTATTTACTAATTAACAACGCATAAACAGTTTTAAAAACTCTACTTCACAGATATAAACTCAACAAAACCACAACAATAACATAAAATTCTCAAAATGGTGTTATTTGTAACTCCAAACTAAAATAACTAAAAAACGTTTTTTTTTATAGAGGAACTTAATATTATATTATAATCCCAGACACTCACAGCAAGCACTACTTACTTACTGTTATAAAACATAAAAACTTCTAAAAGTATTAAAATAAAAAGATCAGCCTTTGATTTTGAACTAAAACTGTAAGTACGAAAAAGAGTTAAAAAACCTAGTCATCCATCTTTTTTACTCTTCGTCTTCTGAGTTTGAAGACATTTCTTCAGGTACATAATCACGACTTTCTTTGGCTGGCAAGTTCTGGTACCAGTGGTGAAGTTCCGCGGGTATAATTTTTTCATTGCACATTTTTAGTAAGTCCTTTTTTTTAGCTAGAGTGATTGGCAGTTTTTGGTTGTAAGCTTTTCTCAAAATATAAGTGTTATAATTGAAACCCTGTATGGGTTTTTCAAGCTTATGTTTTCGCAGTTGTTTTATTGGGGCCATAGATTGAGATGTATTACTTTTTAATACGTGAAATTCTTTATACTCAGATTTGAAATCGTATCAACATTTGGCCTTTTTTTCTCTAGTCGAAAAGATTTCACTTTAAGCCATCGCAGTTTTTCTCTATTGACGTCAATCGATCGATTCTGCATCAAGTTATCTCTCAAGTCGTTTAGGTTCAAAATATCTGTGTGATTCATAACTATCGGTTCGTACGGTTTTTTCAGGGTTTTATTTTACTTATTTTTTCTGTTTGATCTTGCTAATCGAATAACATTACAGAAGTCTATCATTGAGTACACTGGCATTAAACGCAATTGGTTCTCAATCGCACTGTGCATGCTATCTACCCCCATATGTGTATGACCAGACTCTAAATATTTATGTCCTATTACCTCGAGATGAGTTGTCTGAACTAAATACAACTGCAGGCTTAAAAGGAATTGATTACGATTTTGGCCTCCACAGGTGTCAGTGAATATGGAAATCTCTTTTACAGTAGATGGGAGACGTTTTATCCATTGATACAAAGCCGTACCCACCTCATCGCTTCCTTTTTTGCCATCCAGCTCAGACCAGAGGTAACAAAAGCCGTCATTGGGAGTGCGAGCTTCATAAATGGTAGCATTGTACACATTCAATTTGCGTAGGTAATAAAGAATAGAAACAGTTCCATTTGGGATATGAAGTACCTTTTGTAAATCTAAGGTTATTGAATTAAAGTTTTCATCTTCAATAGCACGAATTATGTCCAATTCTTTGGCTTCTCGACTTTGTTCTTTTAGTGAAATGTGTAAGTCATATTTTTGTTTCCAAGATTCAAGATCGGGTCCGTTTGTATTTTTGATGCTGTTATACTTATGACATGTTAGACATTGGTCTTTTTTTGGTTTGTGAAAATCCAAATTATATTCGTATAGTAGCAGAAGTCCGAGACGCTTTTTTGCATTCCTCTGTATAAAGTTCGTACATTCTTGAAATAGATAGCGTGCCATCTAAATAGAGTTTTGACGATGTTTTTCGGCAATAGTGCGATTCCATTGTAGGGAATGATTCGATGTGTTGTTTTATAAAATCTATATCGTCTTGTTTGGTTTTATTGTGAGCAACATGCTTACCACGTTGGTCTTCTCCTTCAAAAAGACCAGAACTGCCAACCTTGGAAAATGCATTGTTTATAGGGCCGTTTGAAATACAGAGGGTACTTTTAAAAAACTTTTCACATACCTTGATTTTACCTTCATCATTAGAAAAAAAATACGAACGTGACATGGTTCGTTTTCTAACTGCTTTTACGTAACACCTTTGTGGAGGATTTACTGATGTGTTTGCGAGTATAAAATCCTTTTGACGACAGTAGTCTTTTAAGCCCCAATATGTTTGACAAAATTTTTTACGTTCTTCTTCGCTGAAATTTAGTGGGCGTTAAGCTTGCATTGACAACCTCCCGGCTTGGGGGCTTTTCCTGGCAATAACTTTTTTTTACAATTTCTGTACGGTAAGCACTGTGATTCACAATTATTTTGCTTGTTTCGGTCGTAAGACTCTTCATTTTTTTTGTGACATCTTGTTGTTTTAATTTTTTTGGGTGCTTTTGTTTCCAACTCATTATCGTCAATATCACTGATCTTATCAGTCAAAAAGTCAAAAACAAAACCTAGGTACCTATACAAAATCTCGCCCTAAGGACAAAATTGGTATTTCGCAAATGAAATACTTACTTACCTACAACTTAACAGCATAAAGTAATTTGCACGTATCTTATTATAAATAAATGACAAAGGTACTTACGCTGTGATCTTCATTCTCCTTATTTAGAATCTTTTCTAACATCAAAGATCCTCGTCCTGCCTTAAATTTAATACCATTTCGCTTCATTTTGTAAGAAATCACTAACTTCTCGCGTAACGTCCATCCCCGGTCGCATCCGCAACGGTATGACTTCGATCGCGGTGGCCAAATCCCCGTTACCGCGAGAGCAAGACGTACTCGTAGGTATAAATGAGTTGAAATATGAACTGTTGTGCAAGAATATTTCACTAAAGGTGTTCAAATTCATACAAGTTATTTGCCAAAAGTCACTAACCATAATTTAATCACGTGAATTACATGTCTTTGGATATAACAAAAATCGATAAATATCATTAATTACTTTAAAAAATCATTCTGATTGCCATTAATGCTGTCTCCTAGTTTTTTTAAACTTTATAAAGTGCTTTAGTTATTTTATACTAAAGTAAAAGTGGTAATGTGCATCCAATGCTCATTTTGTTAAAAATCATTAAAGCATGATAATAACTTTTATTTTCGTTTTACGGTTTGCTAAAAGTAACTATATGCATATAATGAATTCTAGCTCAAATACTTTCATAGCTTTATTCATATTGTTTTATTTTTTAAAGTTGATAAGTAACATAAGTGAATATTTAAACAAAATAAAAAGATATAAAATAACAAATTTGTTTTGTTTAAAGTTAGTAATGGTCTAAAACCAATTTACATCAAATCAATAAGGCAAAAAGTTAAGTTAATGACTTAATGTCATGGCTGTAACACCGAAATTATTCAATGTAAAAAAAAATGGATCCGTGCGTTAGAAAGAGTAAGTCGCGGTGAATCCGCCTGTGCTCGTACCTGTACTTAGTGATTTTATGCCATTAGTGACTTCTTGCACTAAGCCGACGATACTGTATATAATTTAAAATCATTACCATCTATTCAATTCAATTCAACACATCACATTCACACACTCACTTCGCATTCTAGTATAAATAACAATAAGTGTAGGTTCATGACATGAGTTATGGATGAGACAAGAACTGGTTAAAATCCGATGATAACTGAACTGTAGGTACTATATTATAATACAGTTTTATTATTTTTAGATTGCAAGAGATACTTGGAGGCGGTTTTGTGTCCAGAGCAAGGAAATATGTCCCAGCTTTAACTTGAACACCTACTCGTACTTATCTGCACAAAGATTCCGTATCGTATTATCTGTGAGATTATAGAAACCAAATAATGTTAAGCCATTTGAAAAAGAAAAGATTGTCATCATTACCTGCGTGAAAGTGAAAGTGAAGACCTGCTGAACTTCCATTATGTAAAGACTGTTAGAGTTAAACAGTGTCTGTCGCCTCTCTTATGATGAAGATGAAGCGAAATACGCGACACAAAGAACACATGGCTGATCATCACAAATACCATTATTTCTAACGATTGTCTTTAAGGCTATTGAAACTAATAAGTTTATTTCTGTTAAAAAAGAGGATCTATAGTATTATATACTACCGACCCGCCCTCGCTTCGCTTCGGTTTATGTGAGTTTTCTGTAACGTACATAAACAAGAATATATTCTATCTACTACTGAAACTGCATTAAAATCCGTTGCTACTCAACGATTAATGATTAAAAGATCTAAGCAAACAGACAGCGAAGGCGACAAAGTTTTATACTATGTAATGGTTTTATAAATTTGGCCTCTACGACGCCTACCATGAGTCAAGTAGCGAGATATATTTGCCAACGTCATGAAATATTGGTCTCGTCCGCCGAATATCAGGTGAAGAAATAAGAGAAGGTTATAATATAAGACAGCAATCTTTATACAACAAACAATAAAATTATGGACAGCACAGGCAGAACAGGCGAAGTTTAAATAGAAGAAGCAATTTAAATGGGGAGGAAGAGAGTTAACACGAAAATGGCGGAAAATGCAAATTATACCAATAAGTATTAGACTATCTTTACGTGGTGATCTTGTTCATAGTTTACAATGATATTGGCCGAAGGCATTGGAAAGAAAAATGGAGGCAATGAAAAGATCCGCGGAATTACCTACCCAAGGAATTAAACATGAAGAGGGGAACGGAATTTACAGGAAATGAAAAATAAATGCTTCGTTTTATATGTTACTAGCTGTTACCCACGATTCCGTCCGCGCAGAAAAATGGAACATAGCCTAAATTCATCAAAGGATTCTAATGGTGAAAAAAATTTAAAATCGGTCAAGTAGTTTCGGAGTCTATTCAATGCAAACCTACAATCAAATCATTCCTGTTTATAATATGAGTGTAAATAGATAGTGTAGAAATGTAGATTTACATTTTTAAAATAAGAGTTGGCTAAGAAGATTGGTATGATTTTGGCAGGGGCGGCATAAAGTGGAAGACAGGGTAAATGGAACCTTTGGTAAAAAAAAAAATAGGTAATCAGAGTGTTGATTTTTAAATCACATTCATTATACCGACTTACAGTTCAGGGAGACTATTTATAAATGTCACTTGTGATTTTGATACAAAATAATGTACTTATTGTGCGGTGATCTCAGTCACTAAGCTCAACGAAACTGTCAGCGATTTTCACTGATTTCTCGAAGTTTGTATTTTTAAATCTCACTGGTGACTGAGATCACCGCATAAAAATCACAAGTGGCATTCATAAATAGTCTCCATAAATACTTAATTTCAAAGAATCTGCTAATTTGTCAAAATCACCAGTTTTATATCTTATCTTCTGTTTAGCAAGTATAGGCAAGTGATGAAAATTATATTATATGTGATATTTTTTCCATCTCGTGGGACAAACGGCTATCAGACCACTGCTGAAGTCAGAATTAAAAATAAAGTCAAACATTCTTACTAAGCGTTGAAAACACCCCACCCCATATAAATTGATACTCAATTATGACGTCAAAATTGATTAGATACTATGCTAAATTTGTGGAAAAAATGCTCAATAAAAAAACAGGCTGAATCAAAAATACTCATAATTTACGGAACTTTGAAGAGTCATGTAGGTATACATAGGGCATTTTGTTATTTTCTTTGTTTTATGATAATTTCCAGTTTTTCTATCGATATTAGTTACTAGAGTAAGTGTATTGTAATGTTCAAAGTCCCCTCACTAGTTGGTAAGTTGCTATGCCCTACCAGGGTCCTTACCTATAACACCTGTATAATTATGTATAAATAACTTAAAGAATTGAGAATTGATTTGTGTAGAAAGGAAAGCTCGCCATCATTCAATATTTGACCCAAATTTTGTTCCTGTAATGGATTTTTTATGTACTTTTTAAAGATGTGTACCTTAGCTTAAATGCAATAAATTAATTATTTTCATATTCATGTGTTTACATGACAATGCAATTAGTTGGATTCCTCGAGCTCTGAAAATAGATAGGTACACTGCGGCCACATCTGTGAGATTTGAAAAATATTCGTGTTAATAGTAGTTACTTAGTTATTAGTTATCTTTCTTTATGTATGTTAAAAAAGAGATGCCAGTTGATTTGGCCGCAGTATTAGGAAGACCCATTAAATATATGATCCTCACAGAGTATTAGTTATAAAAGGTTTTAAAAAGCAATTGGAAAATAAATCGTTCTTGAGGGATCCTGTATTGAGTGGACTTTTTCCGGCTAAAATTATTGACTTCTTCTCACTGATTTATTTGCAAATAAGAACTGATCAGGCGCGGCGGCGCGGCGTAGCCCTACTTACTAATTAAAAGCCCGTCGTTTTTGCGAGTTTATCAGTTCTCAATGTAAAACATTGCCATCACGCCTAATATGTTCTTTTTTGCAGTACTTACTCTACAACACAACTCTACAACCCCTTTTTCATACAACATTATATATGAATAACAGTGTTTAAAGCCATAATAGTTAATATGTGCCAAGTGTATTAACTATCATTGGTCTTTAAGAACCTGTTGTGATTTTGTATGAATAAAGGGGTGGAAAATAGCTTACGTATGTGGTTATGTATAAGCACATGCTTACACACACATACGCATAGAATTAGTTTAAATAACATGAACTAGATGGCAGCACGAGCAACGTTTTTTTTTTTTTTTTACTCGGACAGAAAATAACGCTGAGTTGCCAGTCTATATCCAGTGTACAATAGTAGTCTTTGGACAAAAGCATCGTACGAAATAAGTAAACTAAATTATAGAGTCCAAAACTCAATAGAAGGAAAGTAATGCGGCGCTAGTGAGCCTATAAATCATGCAGGAGCAAAAGAGATAACCACCGAATATGACGTGAATATGACAGCTTTATGTGTCTTTCCTTTTAGTGGTATTAATTCACAGACAACTATGCTTTATTTTATTAACAAGTCGATTAATCGGCAAAACAATATTGGTGCTCGATGCTAAAGTTAAAAACAGCAAAAATGTATAAAATATCCGGTAATTGCTTAAATGCTTTAATGAATGAGTAACAAGAACTAAATGGACGGTTTATTTTTTATTGTTTTATCATAGTAAAGTAAGTACTGAAATGATTGATGATGTAAAAGGGGGTGGATACTGCTCGCTATGGCATGTTTTAAAAACATCCAGAGTTGTCTATTGTTATGATTTGACGTCATGAAGTTGGACGTCATCTTGAATGAAAATTTCTTACTTTATTATTTATGTAGCTAAATTAAACACGTTACGCGAGCCGTGTGTATAGTTTCTGTTCATTCGACGACTAAATTTAACCAGGTGTACCGTGATGCGTGCTTGATTGGGACCCGTTTCGTTAATTGAAAGGCAGTGTAACGGTGACGCTTAGCGCTTTTGTGTCGGTGATGTAATTTAGGTGGCTTCCTAGTGGCAGGCGCTATAATGGAAGAATCCTCATTTACGATCCCCGCGGACGACAATGGTGATACAGAGCTCGATCCTAGAATACAGGTCAGTCAGTGACAATATAATGTGTTGAGTACTGTAAACGTATGCTTTTGTAACAGCGAAAATGAGTGGGAACTTCGTAGATTATTTTGCCAGCGAGCACAATGGATACGATGTTTTATATCAAAACATGAAATACGGACTTGTAGCTAGCAAAGAGTTCTCAGATTATCTTAGAGAGAGATCAAATATTGAGGAGTCCAATTCGAAATTACTGACGAAGCTAGCGAAACAGGCGAATAGCAACTGCACGCAAGGCACTTTCGCCCCCTTTTGGGGCGTGTTGAAATGCTCCGCTGAGAAACTGTCCAATTTGCACCAGCACATGTTCCAGAAAGTGAGTGAACTGGTGAAAGATGTTGCGCGTTATGCTGATGAGCTCCATAAGAAGCATAAAGCTGTAAAAGACTCTGAATCTAGCACCTTAGAAGTAGTGTTGTTTATTCAAACCACTAAAAATGCTGTTCAGAAAGCTAAAGACTTATATACGACGAAAGGTACAGAGTTAGAGAAACTACGTAAAGATAATGCATCAGCCAAGGATATTGAGAAGGCGGAAGTGAAACTTAAGAAATTACATGATGATTATCGTCAGTTGGTAGAAAAGTACAACCTAGTAAAGCAAGATTTTGAAAAGAAAATGACTCAAACTTGCAAACACTTTCAAGATGTAGAGGAGGCTCATTTGAAACAAATGAAACAGTTTGTCAATGTGTATGCTGACATCATTCAAAACAACCATGACCTCATGGGTCAGGTACACAGAGATTTCAAGCATCAATGCCTGGAGTTAACTGTTGAAAAACTCTTAGAGCAATTTCTTATGGAAAAATATACTGCTATGGAAAAAGCCAATTTAGTAGAATTGCCCATTTCATTGCCTAAGCCAGGATCTGCTAATAACTCAATATCTGAAGCTGATCAGATCTCCACTGTCTCAAATGGCTCTCACAAGCCCGCACAAGCCCCTAAAGCAGCTAAGAAGGAAAGCCAGTCATTTGCTAGCAAGACATCAAGAAGGACCACATCTCTTTTAAATCTGTTTACACCAAATTTCCAAAGCAAAGATGAACCAAGTGGGAGCATTGAAGGTGCTGCACCTTGTTCGGCCCCGTCCAGCCCTAGTGGAACCCCAGCTACCCCAGTAGTCCCCGTAGATAAAGATGATAACATGGGTCGCACAACACTCAGAGAATCCAAATGGTTTCTACGCAGCAGGAGGACTAAAACAAAACTAAAGAAGTCTAAGAAGAAAAAGGATGACATTTCTGAAAACTCTAACATGGGTGATAAGTCTGATTTAGAAGAGAAAGAAGAAGAGGTGACTACAAAGGATGATCTGATGAACTCCCCAGAAGTGGATGACGAGGGATACTGCATTAGACCTAAAGATGAAAAGGGCAGTGTTTATTCTTCAACAGACACAGACTCTGAAGAGGAAAGGGAACAAAAAATTCATGTGGAGATCAAGCCAATCAGTAATGGCGGTGCTCCCATGTCAGCAAGTGTAGATGAATTGAGAGCTACAGTTGAAAACATCTCTCTTTATAAAATCGGAACAAATACGCGACGTGGTTCTAACGCGAACGCAAGTAAAGCCAGCAGTGACTTATTAGATTTGAACTTTTTTCAAAGTCCCACTGCTAGCAACCCCGCGTCGCCTCACGGAAATGCTTCGAATCCTTACGCGCCCTTACAAGCCAACCAATCACAATTACTGGAGAGCCCTACACCGGTATCTACAGCTGATGTTAGTGACCTCTTTTCTGAAGTAGGTGAGATAAGCCAGACTAACATACGGACTTCGACACCTACAATATCATCTATATCACTCCCGCGCCCACCTTCGAGGCGGTCAGAAGGTGACTTCCGAACTGCAGGATCGTCAGGGTCGAGAGGTCCATCACCGCTCACGATAGGCATGGCCGACACAATACCTTTAGCAGTAGCTTTCCACGAGATCATACACTCATATTTCCGCGGCTCGGATGAGTCTAAATGTCAAGTGAAAATGTCTGGGGACATGATGTTGTCCTTCCCCACAGGAATAGTCGGCGTGCTCGCCAATAATCCAAACCCAGCGAAACTCTGCTTCCGTCTTAAAAATATCCACAGGCTAGACAACGTTCTACCGAACAAACAACTGATTAGCATCAACGCGATGATGTCCACGCGAGACACCACGGTCGTGGAGTTCAACATGCCGGCTCTCACGTCTCTCCTGAAGCGGCAATCTGAAAAGAATCCAACTGCTCAATACTTCAACGTTGATATACTGAAGTATCAGATACGTCCAAAGGCCGGTGCCGCGTCATGTCCATACCAGCTCGTGGCTTACTGGAAGTGCGAGGCTGAGCATACGGATTTGAAAGTGGATTACAAGTACAATCTGCACGCGATGAGTCCACCGTCGCCCCTGCTGAACGTGTCAGTGTGCGTGCCGATGGATGGCGCTGTGACGAACGTCATTGCGATGCCGAAGAACACTTGGAACGCGGAGCTCGGGCAAGCTCTCTGGCGTTTCACAGAGTTGTCTCAGCACTCTGAGGATAGAGGGGTAGGGTCGCTGCGGGCGCGGTTCGAGCTGGAGCAAGGCCCGTCTTCGAAAGAAACTATCTCTACGCAGTTCAACTGCGAGGGGGCGACGCTCTCGGGAATAGAGTTCGAGCTTATAGGCAGCGGGTATCGCCTCTCCCTCGTCAAACGCCGCTTTGTCTCAGGAAAATACATTTGTGATAGCGATATTCACTGATCGGTCCAAACCCTTATGAATCCACATTTGTACACTGTACATACCTTGTCTTGTATGCGTAGATTTGAATAAACTCATATGATATGTACATGTTTGGTACCTTATAGGATTGTTTCCTGTCCACACGGAATGATTTCATGTTTGTCAATTTTCTTTATAATTAGTTATATCTACTGTATTATGTACTAATTACTGGATATTGTATTGACTTTTTTTAGTAGTAATGTTGTTTGAGGTTTTCATTACTAAATTATTTTCAGTATGTTTAGAGACATGTGCCATTTTTGCGTTACTTACAGTTTTTGTTCAGGTAAATTACATTTGGCTTTAAGTTTTGCGTACCTTCTTTAGTTCGAGAATGACGTAGTTATGTGTTAGAATGAAATAATACTTTATATGCCTTTTGGTCATTGGTCAAACATCGGCAAAATTGAACCATTTTACGCCTCGGAAAGTTTGGTGTATTTAATGGTAGAATTTTTGATGATTCCCTTGAAACCTTATTAAATTCCGGTTTTAGTAGAAATAAATTGAAAATTTTAATTAAATTAGTTTATTTTATTTTTCGTGAATGCAGCTTAATTTGGTTTAGATACAAATATAGCCAATGGTTTTGTGGGTTTCAGTGGTCATTATGGACATTAGTTTTATTACAAGTTTGTTTGTAATTTTGTATTATGATAGTTATAATTTTTGTAGGGGCCTAAATGAGATGCAATAAATATAATAGTTAGTTTTTGGCTAACAACATAAAGGTCACATAAACAGGAACCGATACATTTCTCTAATTCACATATGGATATAAATTAATTGATCTATTTTTGCAATTGATAATTCAATAAAATAACAGTTTCGTTTCACAATTTTGGCTTTTTAAATCAATTATGAATTTAATTGAATCTCGCAACATAATTAACGTTTTTTTTTTAAGTTAATGTAAGTCAGCATTTAGTTGATAACCACCGCATAAATATTGTTTTGTCGTATAGATGTTATTTTTATTACTTTTATTAGTTACTCAAGAGTAATCTCATATATTTATGTATTTTATTACCTGCCATTAATATTTATTACTTGGCTTATATTTCATGACATCACGGCCTAATATTTCATTAAATCCCAGTCTAACAATGTAACTAAGACTTACTTTACCTTAAGTGAAGTGTTCATAATAATAATATGTATGAAACTAAGTAACCTATCTTCGTACAAGAGAACCATTCCAATACATTCTAAACTTTAGTATTAAATAGGTAAGGGTTAATTTCGTATAACAAGTTGATTTCCCCTTCCTAAATTCCTAGTGCGTTCAGAAATCGCCTTTTTTCTCGGTTATATGTCACCTTAGGTACTCAGTATAAATTTATTAAGGACTATAGAAATCTGTAAACTGAATGCGTATTTTTGTATTGTAAATTTATCGCATGTTTAATTCTATATACTGTAACTATTTACAATGATTATTATTTGGAAATTAAATGTAATTCTAGCCTTTTCAATGAACTTTTATTTACCAATAAGTGAAATAAGTGAAACAGACTGTGACTAAGTAAGTATATTTAAGTATTGTATTGCTTAGCTAGTGACAGGAAACATTCCTCGAGGTTATTGTTATGGACAGTCTTCGTACAAACAGTGCTTTCAATAATATTTAAAAAAAAAAACACCAGGTTTAAATGCAAAAGTAATATAATGTAATTAAAAATATTCTATATTTATCAGTAATCATAAAACTGATATGTTTTCACACAACGTGTTTATTTTTCTAATATTCAAACAACTTAATCTTGACGTTTCAGTGTAGCGAATTATCTTGAACCGTTCAAAAAACCATGCCAAGTTGACGCTTTGTTTGAACGAAAACTGTCTATACTAATCTCGACATAAGGTACACAGATAGCATATCTTTTAACATATCGTAGCGATAAGTCCGTTAGAATGGCCCGGATGTTTCCCGTCGCTACGTGTTCTTTGCTTTTGCCCCACAACTGGGAATACCGAGTTTGGGTTCCGTGCGATTGTCTAAAACACTTCAAAACTTTGCAGGTGGAACTGGAAAAACTGAACGCTGCCACTGATGAGATCAATAAGCTGGAGTTGGAGCTTGATGTGAGTCATTTTTGTATTTGTTTTTCGAATATACAGGGTGACACCTAAGACGTAATACAAAATTTTATTTTCTTGATCCACTCATGACTACGATCAGCTTTTACCATGGGACTAATATCGAAATCGGTAGAAAAAAAATGGAATTTCCCATACTAAAAGCAATCAGCTGGTTTCACAATTTGTATGGAGACGTCGATTTTGTATTTACGTTTTCGAAGTTGGTCCCATATTAATAGTTGATCGTAATCATGATTAGATTCGGAAAATAACATTTTGTATTACGTCTTAGGTGTCACCTAGTATATTGGCAAATCATTATTTTCCTTCAAGCGACTTTTAAAAGCGCATTTACTATCCATACAACTTGTAATGTAAACGGTTTCGTGTTGAGGCACAAATTTAAAATTAAATACAGGCATGAGCATATTGGCAGGTTAAGTTAGGTTCATTATTATTGTGTTATACTTCTAAAAACAGAATTCATTCGATACTTATAAGCACTTATTGTGCAACTGAGTTCATCTATATGTAAATACTCTCCCTATTGTAACCTGAGGGGAGAAGCGAATGCAATGTATGCTGTCTAGCAAAACCAGTCCGTGGGTCCACGGAAGACCAGCGTCGCCCTTCCACTAGGTCGTACGACATATAGCTGAGTGGATACCATTTTCGCAGCACTACTTTTTACACACTGTGATAATTTATAATTAACCGAAATAAATGTTTTTTCTATTCTTTCTATTCTAATCAAAGTGTTTGGAATTCTAATTTTAATTAATGGCTTTCACTCCTGTTAAAGTGTATTTCGCCAATGTCGAGTTATTTATAGACACTCCCATGGATTTATTAGAGAAATAAGTCCATGGATATCACACGCGAAGACAATTCGCACAGCTATTTCAAAACAGTATCAACTCCAAATCCTTGCTAGTTTTGTTTCAAGTTCATAGAAGTTGTATTAAAATGCATTTTACTATACAGTTGTATTGTGAGTTACTACGGTTTTGATCTAGCAGTGAGAATTGTTCGGTAAAAGAGTGTTTTCTCTAGACAACAGAAGCATGGGGGCAGGGGGTTAGCTCCACGCGCTTCTGTCAAGTTCGGCAAAATATTTGGAAAATGTTTGGGTGTTGTTTACAGTAAAATTGCTAACAGGATCAAAAGCGGATGGGTAGAAAAGAGCTATCTTATCAAAGATAATTTTTTATACTTTTCTGTGAGAAATTTTAATGGCTGAACTAGAATGTCACGGAAAACATAGTTGTTTGAATTCACCATGCTTTTATGTGTCGATAACTTATTTGAAAAATGTTAACGAAATAATATATCGCCCGCCTTGGCCTAGCCTTGGTCTAATAAATCAGGGATAATGTAGCTTCCTTTTAGTGAAATACTCTTTCAAATCTCTTTAAGTGGTTCCAGAAAATGCCCTTAGGTAACACACAACAACAGACAATTTTACCACTTTATAATGGTACTAAATCTTATCGTACGTTCAGTTAAAAGGAAAAGGGATTTTTTTTTTGCCGACTTGGTTCCAATTCGCTTAGTACGCTCTAATAAATCATGGGGGCTAAAAACAACTAGTCATGAGATGACTAATAGGCTGCACGTAAAAAATACAGTAATTGCATACTTTAAGTGACACAGAATACACAACAGAACACAGAATTAACAACTGGCTGTTAAAGTTGTTGGTAATTCTGTAGCTCTGCCTACCCCACTCTGGGATGAAGGCGTGACGGTATGTATGTAAGTGCTCGTTTCGGAATCCAAACCAGCCTATAAAGTACCTAGTTTATTACGTAAAACATTAGTCTATCGATTCTCGTGGTTGTTGTGAAATTTCACCGTTACAAAGCGCTTTTATGTTAGTAATAAATCATCTCGAAAGCCTGTCGCTTGCCTTGGCGGTTTCTTTGTCTACAGAGCTTTTATCTAAAGGGTGTTACGGAAAATTGTCGCGACAATTTTAGGAATTGCTCGACTGGGAAAAGGATTGGCCCTTGATAATACCGGTTATGGTTGAAGGTAAATGTTACAGAAAATATATAAAGTAAGGAACAAAATGCAACCTAACCTAACCTAACATAACCGGCGTTAGAGGTCTAATAAAGCAACGTAGGACATTTTCATTCGTAGTATAAGTTATTATTACGCCTAGTTTGAATTACATTAAAAGCAATTTTTTTGCATTTCGTTATGTTAGTTCGTAAAAGTATCTTAGAAATAATTGATAATTAAGTCGCAGACAAATTTGACAAAATCCATTATAATTAACTTCGGTAAAATTCACTTCGGTTGAAGTATGTGAGTTTTCTGTCACACTCGTACATATTCCCGAATTTATTATACATTAAAAACCTTCCTCTTGACTCACTCTATCTATTGATGAAAACTGCATTAAAATCCGTTGCAAAAATTGAGAGACCTAAGCGTGCATACAGAGGGATAGACGGCGGAAGGCGACTTTGTACTATGGAAAGAAGGTATGTTAGGATTAAGGGTTGTCACCAAACCTCGAAGTCGCGGTGGCACGAATAAAATTTTGCTAGGGACTTCCACGCGATATTATTTCATCGATAAATTGGACTTTCTTATGACAATAGTTATGTTATGACTATGAGATGACGTATGTTATTAATATGCAACTTGCAATACCTATTAAACTGTATCATTTATACAGTATGAAGATTGAAGTCCGTAAAGGTCGATTAAGGAAGATAACGGTTTTCATACTTTATGGATGTACCTACTTCTAGGTTTTAGTTTACTTTGCATGGAAATTGATGAAATAAAAATTTAGTTGTAAAGCATGATTATTTAAAATTCCTAAAAATGTCCTAAAAACTCCTATATAGGTAATATTGACGGGTAGTAATCATCACATTTTAGTTAATTTTCAATTATTCTGTAGGTAAACTTTACAGCTAATATGAAGTGTCACTTCCAAATAAGCATTCAGTTATCGATAAATTTTATATCGGAAGGAAGTCCCTAGTTAATTGACGTTATTGCCACCGCGACTTCGAGGTTTGGTTGTCACACTTATCACCGTAACGAAATTACTGACGTCATTTCCTCATTAAATTGCTAAACTAATACCACAGTGTAAAGAGTAACTAACAGTGGGCCGACGCCTTTAATGTTTGCGTAAATGCCGACGCCGCACAAGGCCACAGTAATTACCTAGGGTTGCCACAAACTACACCACTGCCCAAAAAAAGAGGGTATGGTTTTAGGTTTAAAGTACGTATGTACGTTTCTTTGTTTTGCATAAATAACTTAGGTATGATTTTAGATTCAAACACCCATACAATTTTGTTTAAAGAAATTATGTTCACCATCTTGGATTTCAATATGGATGTCATTTTCGTAATCAGCACCCCGAGGAACCTCGAAAATGACACCCATATCATTATATTTAAAAAAAAAACGTCCGCCATCTTGGATTCCAAAAATAATGTCATTTTCGTAATCGGCACCCCGAGGAACCTCGAAGATGACACCCATATCGATTTTTAAGAAAAAATAACGTCCGCCATCTTTGATTTCAACATGGATGTCTTTTTCGTAATCAGCACCCCCATTATTATTTATAAAAGTCATGTCCGCCATTTTAAATTTGAAAATGGATGTAATTTTTTTGTTTGAGAAAAGTTTAAATTTTTGCTGGCAGGCGTCACGCTTTTACATCCGCCATTTTGTTTACGTTGGCATGACATGACAAAAATGTTGTAAATTAAGCACTATAAAATAATATATTTACCTTTCTTCTGAGTGTGAAAATTGATAATATCGCAGATCTTTATTTGTGCGAGATGATGAATTGCATTCTCGCACAGCACATGTCGTATGCACCATTTTTTATTCTAAACACATCAAAATACAACACACGACACGCAGTAGCCCTGAAAGATATGTCCCGAGCTACTAACAATGGCGACGTATGCAGCTCGGGCTCGCCCTACCCGCCCCTCGCCCCTCACACCCCGCACGATTGCCCTGTCTAGACGGCTTCGTCGAACGACTGTATTGGTTTATAGACTGTGCTAATACGTTGAGCGAGAAAACTGCTAGCTCTTCGGTCTCCCCTACATTGACGTCATGAGCTACCCAAGAGGTTCGACACCGAAAGTTAATTGAATTACCAATAGTAGCAATAAACTAAACAAACCAAGTTGACTAGCAAGCGAACTGTAAACATACAAATTACACAACCAATTCACGTGTACAGTAGCTCCAACTCAAACACCTTAAGACAATGAACAAATAGCATATAGCTCACTAACTGTACTCCTAATATTGATTTTCCAAGCTCTACAAATACGGAGTCTTGCACACAACACATGAATGATGTATTGAACCTTTTCTTAATCTGCCGGACGGCGGACTTGGACGCCATTTTACCTTTTCATGTGATGAATATTCTATGTTATCTATGGTAGCGTTAGTTGATTGTGGGCAAATTCGGCCAAGTATCTTGGTTTCACAGTTTTTTTTAGGGTATTTCTATAACATATTTAATAAGCGTCTTATTTGATACTACACAATATTTTATTCAATAAACAAAGGTTTTTAGGGAGCGACCACACCAAAGCTTAACGGTGCGTAAATTATGGTTCGTCAAAATCGACGCCATGTAATTACTATGACCCATTCTTTTGTTTACGCACCGTTACCGTTTTTTACGCGTCAGTGTGGCAAATTCTTTAATAAGTTTCTGTCAAAAATTTTTTTTGCCCAATCTTATTTACTTGTCAAGATGATTCTAACAAGCCCTAACACGACGGGTTTATCATGTGTAATTTAGGAGTTCCTATGGCCATTGGCCACCCTGAGTCTCCATCATCAGACAAGCTCGATGGTACTATATTATTGTATTGTCATCAGAACTAAAGGTGTATGCAAATTTTCAGCTTCATCGGAAACCGGGAAGTGGGTCAAATTTAACTTGCAAGATTTGACCCTTACATACATAAATACATACATACATTGCAAGTTAAATAAAAGATTTTAAAACGGATTCTATGTCACTTGTCATGCACGTTAGTCCCGATATTTGATAGATTAAACCTGGCAACATTAGGCACATAGGTATGTAAGTATGATAAGAACTTTTTTACTAGCCCTTTCTGTTAAACACATCTCTTTCCTAATCGGGTTACCTTCTTTATAAAAATCGTACTATACAGTGCGATAGCTCTTAGAAGATGCTTCAAGTTTGTACGTCTCTCATTCACATACGCTCTTAATAAGAGCGAGGGAAAGTACAAACCCGAAGCAACTTATAAGTACTCGCAGACTGTAGAACATAATCTGACATGCTTAGCTTTATTATGATTATTTATTCGCTTAACAATGATTAAAGCTGGCTGAGAAAGCAAGATGAGCACGAACAGTGCACGAGCAGTGTTCGTATTGTTGTGTTCCGGTTTGGGGATAAGACAGCCGGTGAAATTACTAGCATAGAGGCATTCCATCTTAGTCCTCAGGGTTGGCAACGCATTTGCAGTCTTAGGATTGCATTGCAGTCTTGTGAATGCGAATGTCTATGGGTCACAGTTTCCAGTTACCATCAGGTGGCCTGTGTGCTCGTTTGTCTTCTCTATGGCATAAAAAATAAAAATAAAAAATAAACGTATCCGACCAAAAATTATCGCATGTCTATTCTCTACATCTGTCTGCACATCGTAAGCCGTATGACACACCACAGTAATCGCTCAGAACAATAGCTAGCCCTGCGTTGCGTAACGAACATAAAGAAATCCTGTTATACAGGTCTTTGTGCCGAGAAAAACGTAGGCTAACCAGTCACAAGCATACTTTCCTTGGTTTGAAGTAAGGTGCTTGTGTAGCTTGACATGTTGCATTATCTCCTAGCTTTTGTTCGCGTTTCCGTCAGCATAATTCATAAACAGACCTAGGAATATACGGGGCAAAACTAAATGACAGCTAGGGATTTCCTATATCGATAAACTTAATTATCGATGCTTTCCCCATATACTAGTGATCGCTCCAAGTTTAGATTGTAAAAATAGTTGATTTTTTAAAGTATGCAAATTAAACCAAATAGCAACATAATTCTGGTCATTCTTTATTTTAAAAGGATTTATAAACTTCACTCATCATCGTCATATTGTTTTTACTCCTAACAAATTCTAGTCGCTTATTTTAACAATCGTAAATGCGACAGTCATTCTGAAATTCAAAATACGGAAAAAAAATATGGTGATGATGAGTGAAGGTTAAAAAATCCTTTTAAAATAAAGAATAACCAGAATTATTTGGCTATTTTGTTTCATTGCATACTTTCAATCAAATTTTATTTTTACAAACAATACTTGGAGCGATCGCTAATATATGGGAAAAGCATCGATAGTTGAGTTTATCGATATAGGCAATCCCTAGCTGTCATTTAATTTTGCCCCGAATATTCCTAGGTATGTTCATAAAGACTGAGGGCCTCACGGTAGGCAACGCATTTGCAGTGTTAGGATTGTAGTCTTGCGCGGTTGGACGCTCGTTTGCCTTTTCTATGAAATAAAAAAAGAATTTATCTATCGGGATTTACCAAGATTTAAACTCAACGCTGTAAACGAATGTACCAAATTTTACGAAGATCGGTTTAGGCGTTTGGCCGTGAAAACGGAACCAACTAACATGCTTTCGCATTCATAACATTAGTAAAGAGTACCTGGAAGAGCAAACGTCGCTCGGGTTAAAAACGATAGATCGATTTTTTACCGCCGTAAACCCGCTTGCATATTTTATCGTTAACCGTTTTAGAGAGCCTGTATCTAACCTATAGTAGTTTAAAAATTGATTTCTGAAACCATGCCTTTACAAATTTACGATATTTACGAATAATGTCCGAAAATCATGCTTTGCGGAAAATTCCTACTAAAGAAATCTGCGCAACCATGCAGAAGCATACACGATACTTTGATTAAGAGATCCGTTGAAACGCATATGTAAATACGGCCGTCCAATCGAAAAGGAACCTTATGTTGTTCATGACATTGCTATTATACGAATAGCATTGCGTCAATAATCAGTACAGTGTCAACAGCGGCCTGTATAAAGTCCCTTTTGATTTGCAAGGCCACATAAATAATAGAACAGTTGGTGGCGCGTTCTAAGTGCACCTATAGAGGTGTTATAGAACGCTACAGGGTCTAGACTAGTTGCATAACAGGTTAGCTATTTTCGAAAGCCGACAAAATTTGTAGGATTTGTAGGATGGTTATCGCGTCGGCTGCTTAAGAGGATTGTGAATAGGGAATGCTAATAACCGGTTATAACCGGTTTTAATTAGTTATTTTCATACAAAAACGGCCAATAACCGGTTAAATTGCATTCCCTAATTGTGAAGCGGCGCTTATATCGCGTAGCTGTCAAAAACATCCATACAAATTTTCATTTTCCGATTTCCACAATTTTTGAATATGTTTGTCGTGTTTGTTTTACCAAGAAATATATTCTTGGAAAGGAAAACGTACAGACCTACTTTTCAATAATATCTACAACATATAAAAAAATCGTAAAATCGCACCAGTTTTTAGGGGAGAGAAACGTTATCGCATTTTGTATGGAAAATTTCAGGTTCACAATCCTCTTAAGTCAATTCCATACATTTTGTCAGTTGTCGAGAATCGCTAACGTAAGCGTTATGCACCTTGTACAATGCCTAAAGATGCCAGTAGAGTATAGGTAGCAGGGGGCAAAAGGGACAAAGCTCAATGACAGCTATCTGCTTCAAACTTTTCAAGTTTTGATGGCCTCAGGAGAATACTAAAACGAAAATAAAAACTTAACATTTCATCATCATTCCGGATTCATACACTTAAATTTCAAGTGTGTTTGTAATTGAATCCCGACAACATGTGTTCGTTTTATCATTATCAATATTTGCATGTACGGCAAGCCAGCTAAAAGTTAAGAACATATGATGTGATATGTTATACAAAACAGAATGATATGATAAGCATGGCAATGACAATGACAATCACAATGAAAAGGTTCTTAAGACTACGTACACGTAACTTTTGGTTTGATTTTAATGAATGACTAGTCATATCATTCGTCAAGAACGTGTAAGCCTCATACCGTCGTACTCAGTCAGTTAATGAGTTTAATGACGTTCAAGTCATTCCTTAGTGACAATTTTTCATACACAAGTTTGAAAAGAAACAACTTAGTTCATTGCATTATCCCTAAAATATCTCTGAGTACGGTGTATAAGCTACTAAAGAACGCCCGCGGCTTCGTACGCGTAGAGGTTTTTTCCCGCTCCCCTCCCCCCTTATTTTAACCCCTTAAGGTTAGGAGATGAATTTCCAAAAATCCCTTACTGCCCCCTAGGTTATCCAAGAAATATCCCCTCTAAATTTCATGTCCCTGTTCAGTCAGATTTTTATTTTAGAGGTGGTGTACTGCCTTTTCGCCAAATAACGTTTCGTCAAATGATTCATTTGGTCAAATGCTTCATTTGGGCAAATGCTTTTTATTCCAAAACTGTAAGTATTTCAGGATTTATTTCAGAACCATCATGTAGAACCCTATAGGTTAGGTTAGGTTAGTTTTATAAAAATCCTGAAATACTTACCGTTTTGGATATAAAAGCGTTTTACCAAATGATACATTTGACGAAATGAAACATTTGACGAAACATAATTCGGCGAAAAGGCAGAGAACCTTTAGAGGTATATACATAGATCATACAGAACGTTATGTCTCATCATAGTCGCGCCGTTAAAATATCCTTTTAAATTATTTATTGAGGCAATATCTATCACATTTTTCCTCATAAATATCGAACACACACCGCAAGACCGAAGTAATATGGCTAGCTTATAGCTATACCTTCAGGCAATTACGAAAATTAACCCGAGGCCGCCATGAGGTCAACTGCGCCCGACGCCTGTTACGTAACGTAATGTGGCGGCACTTCACTTAGCGTATTCGTGGAGATGTTTGGAATGTGATAATCGCAGTATGTAAACGACATTTGACATAAAGGTCAAATCGGCAAATACGCCGTTCCCCTATGGAATCCGTAATCGTTAGTAGTTAATACATCGTTTGTCAGAATTCTTGTTTATCCTAAAGCCATTCCCGCTTAAATTTTAAAACTTTTTAGTTTTGTTATAATACAACCCTAACCTAACCGAACCGCAGATATAATTGGAAAACTTAAAAAGTTGCCTGACGTGTGTTTATAGGTTCTCTGTCGTTTGCCCGAAAGTCATTTGCCATAATTCTATCACTTGCCATAATATTCATTCATGAACTATTCAGAATTGTTATAAAACAAACCTAACCTAACCTATTGGGCTCTATACGATGGCATGTAAAAAATATCTGAAAGATTTACAGTTTCAGTAAAAATGCCTTTATGGCAAATTAACATTATGGCAAGTGACACAATTATGGCAAATGAAATTCGGGTAAACGAAGTGATCCGGTGTTTATACAATACTGAAACAAAACACTAGTAGTGAGTGCATGAGATTGTCTCATTCATTACCAACTGGAGATGATTGCATTTGCTGTGGGTTATTGAGAAACCATGTATGAGGGTAGTGTTGCACTGTACCCAACAGAACCAACTAAAACACCGGGCAGGTGCATGTCGGACCATTACGACAAATACAAAAAACTATGTCAAACAACAACATGTATGTACAAATTTTCTATTCAAAGTTATTTGGTGCTGTCTTAGATGATTTTTAGTAGGTATAAACACTTAAGTCGCCTGTATCTCAGGAACTAATTAAGTCTACATAGTCATGATAGTTTTCATTTTGAATTCGTTATATGCGCTTTCATTGAAGATATTTTTCCACTTGACTCTAACAGGAGAAGGTACACTAAAACATTTTGTTTTCAAGATTTAATTTTACCACTTTGCTGGCGTCACTAATATGTAAGTATACTAAGAGTCTCTGAGCTTAGTTTGACTACGGAACCCTTAAAATGGGGTCCCTATTGCAAAATGTCAAATTTATTTTGTCTCTCTCATTCAGAATTCATATGAATGTGGCCAGGTGAAGACGGCGTCACTGCGACAGTGACGCAGATACGTGTATTTACTATCGGCTTTATTTGTCATATATACAAGTAATGCCACTGTTTTGATAACTATGCCCTCAACGCATTGCAATTATCTGTCGGTGAATTTCTAAAATTATTGTATTTAGTTCAGGAGTTTCCTTAGCATGACGAAAATAATCCATATAGTATAAGTTTATTTTTTGTTACAAAGTGGAACAAAACCATATATTTCAAATACGCGAGTACGCATCGCTAAATGAAGTCCCACCATTACATCTAGTAATAACTGGACTGGGGTAATTGAAGCTCGATTGACGGATATGTTTGCGCAGTTAATTTGTGTGTGTTGCTGAATACGTCAGCGTTACACACGTCATCATCATCATATCAACCGAAACACGTCCACTGCTGAACAATCCTTCCCACACAAACATTTGGATGAAGCCACAGGAGCGTATTTGTAATTGTGAGGTTCTCTTAAAATGCGGTCGGTCGAACATCGCGAGATTCACTCGTTCGATCGTTCGACCGGGTTTTTGAGAGAATCACACCCCAGCTGATTTTGCGTCGCCCCGTGTGAATCAAACAGGAGTTTTGTATGAAACCGAATGTAGCCGATATTTCCCGATTCACAACTCACAAAATTACGCTCATCTGGCTTAGGCCGCTTCCTCACTTGGCGGTATGCGTGCAGTAAAACTTACTGTCGGCATAAACGCTGCGCGTTGATTGGTAGACGCCACTAGTTGCCTAGCAACCGTTACCGATGCCGTGTTTTACTGCAAGCATACCGACAAGTCAGGAAGCGGCCTTAGAGTCGTACAATAAAGTGGGGCTCTATTGTACTCGGTCAAATCCATATTGCTTTTGACGTGTTATCGTATTTAAAAAGAATACACGTACGATACGTGCAAAGACAAAGTAGATTATGGGCCGTATTAATGTCAAAGTAAACGTGAAACCATAGAACACTGTCATTTTTGACGCATCTCGAGACGAGTAATAGAGTCGAGATTGGTTTATTAATACGGCCTTAAGGCTCCTTAAGTGGATACCTGTCCTGTCCTTACACGTCAAAGTAAAGGTTATATTTTTTTAATTAATTTGTCCGGCTTAAGATGTACGTCTTACTCAAAGTGAAATAAGTCTAGGAGGCTCGCTCTAACTGCTTAGCAAGATCCAAATGTTATAGACGTTATAGTTGTGTCTATATTTTACATTGAGTAACTAAACGATATCGCAAATATTTTTTCTACAATTAGATTTACTTGTTATTCATGGTTTCGAAAACAATTTGGTTTTAGAGAAAGTGTAATAGAGGTCGTGATTTACTAACAAATAGCTGCTAATTTTGCGGGTAGGAATAGACAATCGGTAAAATAACTTGCATCAAGCTTATCATCTTAGTCGTGAGGGTTGTCAACGCATTGCTTTCTAGGATTGTAGTATGTCTATAGGCGAAAGAACTTACCATGAGGGGCATGTGTACTCGTTTGCCTTAAAACAAATGAATATTTAATTTTGGAAGATGTGCCATATTTGGATCTCATAACCTTACAACATTCGATAACGTAAAGAAATTACGTTACAGCTGTCATCGCTGTCACCTACTACCACAGGTAATGCTGGTCATTTGCCTTTCGGCTTCTGAACCCATCTTAGAGTACGTATAATATGTGTACTTATAGATAAAGTATTTTTCCTACTCCTGTACTTTTATCTGTCATTTATATAGTCACGAACACTAATATAAGAACATACATAATATGTCCGCAGAATAATCCAGAGAAAAGTCTATCTTGTCTATGCCCCAAAACAGCACTTGTGCGTTTTTGAGATAAAACGATACGCCCAGCTGCCAAAGCTTAGCGTTGCACAATCGATTTAATCATATTTTAACGATTGTGAAATAGGGACTATAAATCACCTAATGTTTTGAGAAATGATTTCAGTTACCTGATTGGTCGATTTTAAAATAGCTGTATTCTGGTTGGTTGATACGAAATACAAAGTTGTTTTAAAAGATTTACATTAGTTAAAGAGAAACACGTACCTAACAGTACCTATCGTTCCGTTTGACAGTCGATGTGTATTGTGATTGGTGGATTTAATTTGGTGAAGTAATCTGATTGGTCAAATTAAAATGTTTTGGAATTGTAAATAATTCTATTTTCCATTCCGTCAATTTAAAAACAAAGTAAACCATAGACACATATTTTGTCATTTTCTTGTTTCCCGCTCGTTTGTTGTTCTTTACTTCGTTCGTTCGTTTGTAAGTTTTTTCGCTTAGTTTTGCATTTCATTTGAAACCTAGTCGTAGAAAAAGTATTGTATGCAACGGTGTATAACTAAGTCAAAAAACACTCGTGGCGCTTACCTTTACGATGTTCGCCTTCGGCTCACATCGTAACACACGCCACTCATATTTTTTGACCTCTCTTATACAACTATTGCATAAACTACTAGTATGCGACTCTGCGTAATTGGCATTACGCAACCGTCACGTAAACTACTATTACATATCTTCAACGAAGAAAAGCCTTTTAGAGAGCGTCGTGAAAAAATAACAAGATAACTTGGCATCCAGCCATGATATTTGTTTTATGCCTAACGTCCGCCAAATCTGAAGATGCTGTAGTTTAACACATTGCAGATGCATTGCACATGTTGAATGCTAATATAAGTTAATTTGATTGAGATTCTTATGTATGTGTTACTCGGATCACAACTGGACGATGATTTTCTTTGACTTGTAACTTGTAAGTTCAGTAGTTTAAATTATTCATCGCCTTTTTTTTATCGCTCGCTTGCGAATATAATTATCTAGTGTTTAAAAATAATGAAAGACGGCTGTCATAGAGATCAACTTAAATCGACTTGAGCATAGCCTGTGTCAATTGAAATTGTCAAAGATGTAAACAAATTAGTACTGTTTGACACATTACCGCAAATATTCATCAAGCGTGTTTTTAATTAAAACAACGTTTAATGAATAATAATTTAATATGAAAGTAAAGATCGAATGACAAATCATTGCTAAGACCTCACTTGATCTTTAAAAGCACGGGATTATCGAGTAATAATGGTACTCGTAAATTGGTTCGTTTGGTTGTGTTTACATCTTTGGCAATTTCAATTGACACAGACTATAGGTATACCTAGTGCTTGATGGTGCAAGTGGGTGGTGTTTAGAATATCGACAAATGTAATGTTTTAAAAAGTATCCATTTACCGAAAGCTATTTTCCGCTGTAGTCATTACGTAACGTAATTTAGTCTAGATTAAAGTCATAATTGCCTCACATATTTTGACACCAGTGGCGACATGCCTTTCGGTGAAATTAATTTCTACAAAGTTATTTAAATAATAATAATAATAATAATAAATCATTTATTTCGAGTAAATTTACACTCATATATTGTTAGTAGTTCCTTAATCCTAATTGTTAGTAACAAATTACAAATAACACTAATTATAAAGGGCATGTAGCCCACAACAATGGCGCATGTAAGGGCAGTCTACTCTGCTCCCTATCATGCTGAGGATGATATTGGGGCTGCTCCCAAACGCAGTAACTGACACTGTTAGCTAGCTATACACTTTTAGGCAAATATACACGCTTATACAACACGACTTTTTTTACTGCGGATGATACCCATACGCTAGAGAGTTGTATGATCCATACGGATGTCCTGGTGTGGGACGCATTAATTAAAATTCTGTCGAATATGGCATTGAAAAGGTTAAAACTATTACAATGGTAATGACTAATGACTAATAATCAAAGACCTTAAGCATGAGGAAATCACTTGAAAAAACAATTTGACAGCAATGTGTGTGTCTGTCTGTCGCACCGTAGCTCTGACTGCGCCGAGCAAACTTCGAGCGTCCAGTGGCGCCCTCATTACTGTTATTGTATTTTCTAATTAACGAAAGAATGTCCTTGCAATCAGACGATACTTTTTGTAGTGCAAGTAAAAACACAATTTATGGAATACATAACAAATTTTAATAACAATTACCCTTTGAGTAGTCAGCTTAACGGGAAAAGGTGGCCACTTTTTTCCGTTAAGTTGATAACTCGAAGGTGAATTGTTATTAAACTATGTGATATACCCTATAAGTTGTGTTTTCATTTGTAGTACAGTAACATACCGTCCAATTTCAAGAAAATGCTTTAGTTTATTAGAAAACACAATAATAGTAATGAGGGCGCCACTGTACAGTCGCCATCAGATATATCGGAGCGGCCGAGGTACGAGGTAAACTGTATGCCTACTGCTTTAAGGTATATTTTCCTTAAACGTTCAGATATTTATGATCACTCTGTCTGTGCAGATAACTTTGACGAGTTGTGCTTTCAGATATTATTGTCTCGTTGTGTGTTCAGATTTTATTGAAAAACCACTGCTCATATATTTGTGGCGAATTGGATGTTCAGATGTTATTGACCTTATTTACCGTAAAGAATTTATTGAAATTTATTGCTGCTCAGAAATATTTGAGCACCTCGGCCGCTCCGATATATCTGATGGCGACTGTACATCCGGCGTACCTACGCTCGGAGCAGTCTTAAACGGGTGATCCGATTTGGATGCGGCTTTTTTTATTTGACAGCAGGTCTTCTAGCGGTGGTTCTTAACTATGTTTCATGAAAATCGCTAGAGCCATTTAAAAGATATCAGCTCTGAAAAAAGTGCTCACCATTTGATCTATTTAATAAAGAAGATGGTGTATACCATTTGGTGCACTATGTATCGCCATAAGGCATACGAATAGGTAGCTTATTAGCGTGCAGTTAGCGGCATAGAATATAATTAAAATATAACTATCTAGCGGACACGGAAAGATTTTGTACAACCAAGAACGGAGGCTGTAATTAAAAGTGCCAAAGGCTGCCAAGTTTCTGGGAATGAACCGGACAGAAATATGCAAAGACTGTTATGTATACTATACTTGGCTTAACTTGGTTTTGACACTTCGTAATTCTACTAATATTGTAAATGCGAAAGTTTGTGTTATGTGTGTGTGTTAGTTTGTTACTCCTTCACACTGCAACGGCTGAACGGATTTTGATGAAATTTGGAATAGAGATAGTTTATTCCCTGGATTAACACATAGGGGCGTGTAGATATTTTTGACGTCTTGGAAACGTATATATATTTAAGACGTCGACGGTACAGAGTGCCTAATCTAGATTCAACACGCCAATATTAGAAATGCCAAGGTTTAATTTTAGCAATTTTGCCTTTGTAATATCTATTGCGGAGCTGATTTCCATTTTCCGGATCATATATCGCAGAGAAACACTGTAATTAAGACACGCCCACGCCTGGCAAATTACTAGCGGCTGAGACTGGGTATGCTAATACGGACGCTCTAGCGTTTTTAGTGCTGTATGCGTATTTTGTGGGAATTCATAGAGAGTGCTGGCTCTTAATGTTTTAAACCAGAGGTCCCCAAACATTTTTGTCTCGTAGGAATTTCGTACTTATGAAATTTGATTTTCGATATTATGCTACGGACCCGTCGATATAGACCACTTTGGGGATCACTGGTTTTTCAGTGCCAAAGAGTTGATATCGAATGCATTTTGTAAGGAAGCCAATGTTCGGGTTCTGGAGATATCGTGTCAGAAACCAGTTAGAGTGAAACTGTTAGGCTTCAATTAAAAAACTTATTCATTAAGCGGAGTTGCTCGGCTTATATAATCATATGGTTAGGTTCGTGTTTTAAAGTCAGGGTCCCAGAGAACATCCTTGGGAACGCTTAGAATTATTCTGTTCAACGTAATGTTTTCTGTTCACTTTATAGATACTAGGGCACAATTAGCTATCTAGTATGCAAATTATTAATTTGTCAATTTTATGATAGCTCTTATGTACTTAACAGTTATGGCGGGCGAGTTTAAAACAATACGATAACATGTCAGAAGCAGTATGATGAGCCTACGACCATCTTACACAAGAGCAGTTTATCCCGACATCATTGTACATCTTGCTCATGTCTCCAGGAGTCTGTGAAAACCTTCCACCTACTGCTCAACGAGACCTCCCGCCGGCTCCAGGGTCTGACGAAGCGCCTGGGCACCTGCGTTGACAAGTCCCGGCCGTACCATGAGGCGGTGGCTGCTGCTGCAGCAGCGCGCATGGATTGCCAGAAGGCAGCTGTGCAGTTCCAGAGGGCTAGTGGTGAGTAGATGAGGAGTTGCAGGAGTGAAGAGCTGAAAGCTGATGCCGCTGAGTTGGTAGTGACCCTACAAAGCCAGCGGTCCTGGGTTGAAATATTTGTTCCTGAGTTATGCATCTTTTCTATCTATTTAACTATATATTTCTCTATCTAAGTATTTATATCGTTGTCTAGTACCCATAACACAAGCCTAGAGCTTAGTTTGGGACTGGGTCAATTGGTGTGGCATTGGAACTTATTTTTTTTTAAAGGCAAGATCAGGTATAGGTCATGTTGGAAGTTTGTAATTTACAATGTCAACACATACCTACCCTGTTTCGCATATTTTCACTAGGTACACAATTGAATAAGCTAGAACAAGAGCTGAAGAATAGAACAGTGATTAGCCCTCACTTCACTCTGGTTTATGCAAATGAAAAATATGTCCATCCGGAATAATGTAGCTTTCAAATAGTGAAAGATTACGTTTAGGTTCCGTGGTTTCGAAGAGTACCTGTTGGATAGATACAAACTCACAGAATTCGCACTGGATATATCAGTATAAAAAAAGTTGGAGTTCGACGCCCAGGACCTCTCTGTTTTTATCGCATAGAGAAGACAAACCCATAGACATTCGCGTTCACAAGACTGCAATGCAATCCCAAGACTGCAAATGCGTTGCCAACCCTGAGGACTAAGATGGAATGCCTCTATGCTAGTCATTTCACCGGCTGTCTTATCCCCAAACCGGAATACAACAATGCGAACACTGCTGTTTTGCGGTAGGTTAATGGATAAGATGGTGGTAGCGATCCGGACGGACCTTGCACAAGGTCCTATCACCCGCAACCTCGCCCAAACCGTGGAATCAAAAGGGTTTAACAGGCAGTCGGCAACAAAGTCATCTTATAATTGCGATTGAGTCCTATTTCGTCGTATTCTTGTTTCGGCGTTTTATAGTATAATTTATTTATTAAAATGTGTCGAACAAGAATGTCGTAAACGGAATGTGCCGAAATAAGAACACACCGAAAACGGAATACGTCCAAACAGGAATGTGCCGAAACAAGAATATGTCCAATCAGGAATACGACGAAAAAGGAATCAATCATAATTGCGGGTTTCTTCAGAATTTAGTACGGATTTCATACTAAAATCAATTCAACATTTAATTAATTTGCAGAATCTTTCGTTTTCGTTAGCCTTACCATTTACATACCGTCGATGAAACTGCTGAACCACGTAAGTAACAAATTTAATCACGAGTAAAATGCACCTTAGATTAAGCTACCAAGGTGCATTTTGCTCCTTATTTAATTTGTTGCTTACGAGATTGACCACTATCAACACACAAAATAGCAGCTATCGCCATTCTCTTATCAGTAGCTGAACTTGAACGCCCAAGGCCCTGAGGGCTTGATCTTCACGCTTGGAGAGGAAGCGGAAACGCGGCGTAACCGGCCGGGTCACGGTCGCCGGTTACCGTTACGTACCGATTTTGAATATTTCACTCGGCTCGTGAATGTTTTATGACCACGAGAACCCTTTTAGGATGTTTGATGTTTGTATTCGCTGGTTTATTTTTACGATGTGTTTTAGCAGTACATTTTAAATGTGGAATTTTGGATTGATTATTTATTATAGGGTAACCTTTGATGTAATGGCATTGCGTAGCTGATATCTCTTATCTCATTTGGGGTAACTCCACAAACGCCAAAAGGGTCCTAATTGTGCAAAAACGTGCCATCCGTACACTTGTCGGAGTAAAACCTAGGCACTCTTGTCGAGATTTATTCACATCTCAACGCATATTGACGCACTACTCACAATACTTATTAGAAATTATAGTATTCGTAAAAAATAACATATCTCAGTTTGCACGCGTGGACATTCCGGGCAAACAGCTTCGAACCACTGGACGCTTAAGAACAGTTCCCCGTCGCATGGCACTTGCGGAAAAGAACCCCCGTGTCATTGGCCCGACCTACTTCGAGCACCTACCCGCAGATTTGAGATCTGAACCATCTGACGAAACATTTAGGCGTCGACTGAGAAACCTTTTGTTGGATAACCCTCTGTACTCAGTAGACGAGTACATGGAATTAATTCTGTAGCTCTAGTGTATGACATTTTTCTGATAACTTTTGTACCTTTTTTTGTGACTATTGTATATTTTTGACCGTTATTTTATTTTATTTCATGTTATTTTTAAATTATTAAGACGATCCCTATTGGTGAAATGATTTGTAATATTAATTTTAATTTTATTATCTTATTAGTTTTTGACAATCATGATGCGATTCTTTTAATTTTGACATGGTAATAATGCAAACTTATATTGCAATTTGTTTCATGAAATAAATAAACTAAACTAAACTAAACTAAGCAGTCCGACCGCTATTAAACTAGTTGATATAAATCACGTTTGAATCGGTATATCCCAGGGGTCGCCAAACTACGGCCCGCGGGCCAGATCCGGCCCGCGGAAAGATTATCACCACAGCCATTCATCATTTCGTAACTCAGCATGATAACGATTAATGGACGAAAAATCCTTTAAGAAAATTACAATGTCTTCTCGGATCTTAAAAAACGCGACAATCTTTTCCACAGCTAAGGCAGTGAACTGCAGTATAATATGGCAAGTCGTTTTCTCCAAGTCCCTCTCACATAAGTGGACATCGAATATGAAGTTAAAATTAAATAATGTACCTACTTATGTTTCTCACCTATATAACGCGTTTCGATTCATGTTTTAACAGGACAGGATTAGCGTTCGGTCTGTACGCTTTGCACACTGGTGGCTGGATTTTATAAAGCTACAAATAACTAGTAATTAGTTTTATTAAGCCCGCCCCTCATGGTAATTGAGCATAATCATAGCCAGTCATGAACATAATCAACATTAAGTCCATTTCTTATGCGTTATCTAGGTACCCCCTGAACACTAAGACTACTTAACTAATACTAATGTATTACCACTATCTATCCGTTCTATCCGTTTGGGAGCTACGATGCTACAGGCAAGCACATAGATAAACAAAAGGACAGACACGCACACATGTTAACCTTATAACACCGCTCTATAGTAAGGATTCTGGCCATAAGTCATTCACTATCTACGAGTATAGGTTGAATGTTACTGAGAGAACAATACATTATTCTTACACAACACTCATAAGTCATAATAATGATCTTGTAATGATTATTTCAACACAATGGTGCTAATCGATTGACACAGTTCGGTGCGACCTTAGTTATATCGACTATAATCGATGCTATTAATAGAGAGAGTAATCGATTTCGTATCTAGTCGATTATGTGCGAAATCTAGTCTATTATCTTCTGGTATCTGTTCGTTTTGTTATATCATTGTAGGTCATTAGTCACTTATAATCACGGTACTTTTAGGTGTTGTATAGCGAAGAATCACGTAATATTAGATATTTAATGGTTTTAATCTATGGTCGGTTTGGTTTTTTAAAGAAAGCGTATAGCTTTACTCTAAGTTAGCGATTTTCAAAGTGTATGGAACTTTCTCCAGGGTTCCGCGTAATCGATCACAAAAACTACAGCTAAGAAGACACTCACGTACAGTCAACAGCATAAATAAGTGATCATTTCTTGACCTTGTCGCTTTCAATCGTTTAACAATTTTGTATGACATTTCAAACACGACGTTAAAGTGACAAGGTACATAAATGATCACTTATTTGGTAAACACTTGTCTTATTTAGTAAACACTTTTAACCTTAAAATGCACACGTCGTCGGTTTCGGGTACTTAAAATTCGACCCTTAATGACGTGACTAATTATATACCTATCACCTAGTAGTCTTATCGAACTAGGTATATTGTCTTGGGTTTCCCTACGATAACCGCCCGGGGTTTTTTGGTCACTTTATTCTGCTATGTAGTATCGTACGATATGCGCCCGCGCATGCCCGATCTGAGCGCTGAAAGCCGCTTGATAAGCGTCTTCCTGTTGTCGATTGAGCCGCATTCCATGATGAACATGGTATTTTTATTAATCACGTTATGTATTATATATAGGTATACTCACCAATTGGTTTCACTACGTACCTACTTCGGTTAGGCACCACGACCGTAATTTGTGACCCATTTCAACAAAAATATGCTTGAAGTCGTCAATGTCATTAGAGATGCCAAGTCATTTCAGCTGGAAACCAAAATTTGACTTTGATTGTACATTGAAATAACTGTTTTTTTCCGCATTTCCTTGGCTATGAGACTACCTATAGCTTGTGGATTAGGTAAGCCTAGTTAGTAATGACCAAAGATCTGACAATTGGGCGTCATTGCTCGCAATAATGTGGACATGACTCCAAAGATTTTAATTAAACAAATTAAATTACATTAATTGATTACTTACCCGAAAAATTATTTTGATCCTTTGCAAGACAGTAATAAATAAATAATACAAAGACTTGTTATTATGTACATTTACTCAAGCAAATACAGAGTATTTTTTATAAATTTTCCTTACAGCTAAAATAAACTTATCAGGTGAAGAGCTCCTTTCGCAATCGACGCATGTTAATAGAGCAACCTTAAGTAGATTAATATTAATGACCACTCCTCACGTCTTTGTATTATTGATTGATTTATTACTGTCTTGCAAAGGATCAAAATTATTTTTCGGGTAAGTAATCAATTAATGTAATTTAATTTGTTTAATTAAAATCTTTGGAGTCATGTCCACATTATTGCGAGTAATATCGCCCATTTTTCCGATCTCTGGTTATGACATGTTGTTGTTTAAAAAGTTATCTGAAAAAAAAATGTCCTTGTAGATAGAGGTTTGTCTCAAAATCAAACGAATATTGGTTTTAATGTTATTACCTACTAATTAAATTGACAATCACACGTTCGCGTTTTAAAATAAGAATAATCTCGAACCATTTCTACATTACGATATCACGGACGATGCACTAACTGTAAAAGTATTATTTTTTCAAGTGTCACTGATAATACCGACATGTGTTAAAGTATAAAAACTTTTTATCAGTAATTATGACCTTGTCTGAGTGTTTCTGATAATAACATACAATTATAAACCCCTATGATATGAATTGTGTACGGACTGCATAGGTATCTAAGAATTAACTAACAAGATAACTTGCATTGTATGAGCAAAGAATCTGCTATTTTAAAATACCATCATCATGTTATGCTTTAACCTGGCACTAAGCAGCAGTGTTCGCATTGTTGTGCTCCGGTGTGGAGATAAGACAACTGGTCAAATTACTAGCATAGAGGCATTTTCCATCTTAGTCTTTAGGGTTGGCAACGCATTTGGGTTTTAGGATTGCAGTCTATAGATTGTAATCTTGAGAATGCAAATGTCTACGGGTCACAGATTCCACTTACTATCAGGTGGGCTGAGTTATTTTTTTATGGCATAGAGAAGACAAACGAGCACACAGGCCACCTAATCGTAAGTGCAAACTGTGGCACATAGACATTCGTATTCACAAGACTGCAATGCAATCCTAAGACTGCAAATGCGTTGCCAACCCTGAGGACTAAGATGGAATGCCTCTATGCTAGTCATTTCACCGGCTGTCCCCAAACCGGAACACAACAATGCGAACACTGCTGTTTGGCGGTAGGTTAATGGATAAGATGGTGGTAGCGATCCGGACGGACCCTGCACAAGGTCCTACCACCCGCAACCCGCTCGTTTGCCTTCTTCACGCTATAAATAAAAGTCAATTTGTGTAAAATTTATAATTATGTTTATTTATCTAGCCGTATTCGGTCACAGCGGCAAATAGTATACCTATATGCCGTTGGCCGAAAAAAAGCCGAGAATATGAAGAACTACTTTTTCTAATTCACACCTCGTAACGGATCGTGCAGAATCGCGCAGGCGCAGCCGTTTACTTTTGTTATGTATAGTTTCATGTTTTTTGAATGGGTTAATATGAGGCGTTCTCTTTTTCATCAGCCGATGATGAGTAAAGTCAGAAACTTCACTTCTTTAAAAAGCCTTAATTACTTGACCAATTATGGAAAAAATACTGACTTTCACTGAGAAGTCACGCCTAATTTCTTTCTGACACACAGAATACCTCCATATATATATCCTTTAGGATTGCCGTAGCTTATTACGCTTATTTTCCAGCTAAAGAGCAAAGGCGAGATATTTTATATTATTACTCTGATACTATAAGTATACTATTTTTAGCATAATAATACTCAAGGGAGGGCAGGAGGGCAGCTACTCCCATTCTTAGGTTTTGTATGCATGTTCGGTTTGTATCTAGAGTAAAACACTCGCAGGAACAAAAAGACAAAAGCTGGGCACGCCCTTGCTTGCACTCCTTGAGAGCGGAACTGTGAAGTCGAAGCAAGCAATTTTTGACCTTTTTCTGTTGTGCTGTTTTCAGAACTCCACGCGGCGGCGAAAGAGACGGTCACGCTAGCGGAGCAGCGATTCGTGAGCAAGCAGGACGAGTGGCAGTTCGACAACAACTGGCAGGAGGTGCTCAACCATGCCATCATCAAGGTACAACGTCATTCATTTAACTTTTGTCTTGTTAACATGGATCTAACCTTACATGTTCATTATGAAAAACCACCAGATATTACATGGATGCATTGCGCTTGTAACAATCATAAGAAGCTACGTTAACAAGATGGCCATACGGCCGTAGCGAGACTCCCACACAGTAGTTTATTAGGTTATGTGCTCACATCTCTGTAGTGGCTGCGAGACCCTACCTAACATTCCCTGATGTTCTGGTTACGGTTGACTACAATTACCGCAGTAGAAGGACCGCGGTGACCACACGAGTGTCTGCTCTTACCGAGGATCGAACACGTGACCGCCTAACTTCGTCTGCGTGGCTAACCGCTTCGTCAATGTACAGTAAAGGAAATTGATTCCTAGACCATGGACTATGTCATAGCGACGTAATCAATCAAAACGTAGGAGACTTCTTATGATTTTATTTACAGTGTCACTTTGACATAGTCCAGAATGGTCTAGGTATCAATTTCCTGGACTGTCCACTAGTCATCTTCAGTCAACTCAGGCACGCAACGGCTGACAATTTTTAATTAGCCCATTATCAACCGTTTCATGGAGTGTAAACCTGAATTCAACCTTAGTTGCAGACCACATATTTGACCGACTGTGCGGACCTTGATAAGCAATACGTATGATTCAGGTCATGGACGCCGAGAAGAGGAAGGCGGAAAGCGGAAGGGAGCACCAGAAAAAAGCTGCAGCCTTCATAGCAGCTGAAAGAAAGGTATTGCTTCTTAGAATCAGCCAACTAACACTACATCACACATTTTGAAAATTACACAGACACAGTAGAAAAACTTCATTCCTAGCCCACCATTACTTTCACATTACTTATACCATATTACTTTGCGTCAACAGGTAACCCAACTCGAAGAGAACCTAAAACGAAACATAATCAAGTCCCGCCTGTACTTCGAGGAGAAGAAGCTCTGCGACGAACAGCTCCAGACGCAGAACGCGAAGATCGAGAAACTACAACGGCTCATAGCCGACGCCAAATACAGGTATTCCAAATCCCTTAAAGCTCTTGAAGAGATCTCTGAAGAAATCCACCGCCGGAGGGGTGAGTACCCACCAGGAAAAGACACCATCCCAGTAGGACCAAGGGAACCAGGAGTTGGCGCCGAGAGAGACCCAGTACACGATGAAACTAAAGACGAAGAAGGAGTGGAAAAAGATGAAGAATCCAGCCTTCAGGAACTTAGAATGCGCGTACGTGAACTCGCTTTAAAACCTATAGATAGAAAAGACGTTGAAACTGACGAAGCTTGGGCTTTAGAACTGAATGAAACCATCAATAAGCTCGATCAGCTTCTCATGATGAAGGAGAACAATCAGCAGAAACGATCCAAGTTTACCGCTAGCTCCCCGAGAAACGCTAGTGCACCATCGACGAGCACTAACTCCGGTTCAAAATATAGCCACCCTCCAAGCGACAGCTGGAAAACTGGCAGCAACCTGATACGCACTAAGTCCAGAAGTCGCGAAATCATTTTTGAACACACCAACCCACCTATGAGCAAGACGGAGAAATCTAAAAGTATGATGTCTTTGGACGTCCTCGCGTTAGCTAGGGACACCACTATAATGGATAGAGAGAGTTATTTAAAGGCGGTTATCGAAGATAAGAGTCCCACGGGAACGTATACGGAGAGTAATTCGGACAGGAACGACAGCCCTGATGAAATTTTGATGGTGGAATGCGACTCGAGTGATTCCACTCAAAATCCAGTCATCCGAATGACTAGTTCCACCGTCACCGACAGTGATAACAGCTAGATACTTGTGAAGTCCCAATCTATTGTGTCCTTAAGGGTTAAAAATGGACAAAATATCGCTCAATGAGACTGTCCCTGTGTTTAATAACGTTGAAAATAACGGTGTTACGTTTATTAAACTCGTTTTTAACGTTCTTTTTAATAAATTACAAAAAGACGTATCAAAATATACAGTAAAATATAAATTGTAATGTTTAAAACGTAATTGTGAATTCTAATGCAAAATGGCATGTTCTAACTTTTATTTAAATGAAATAGTTTAGTATAGAGATGCCAATTTATTATATGTATATCGTTTCTTTTCGAATTTGAGTATTTCATTTTATGCAATGGTCATAAATTATTCAACGTTATGTCGTAAAACATTTGGTTGTATGTTTGGGTGATATCACGAACACACACATCTCTTTATTTCGATGCTGTAAAGAAGAAGATAGAGTACGAAATGGAAGATTTTGTGGTTAAAAGAAAGCTGCAAGTTTATGGGCAAAATCGGATATCTAAGAGTTGGAGTGAAATTTTGACAACGATTGACAGTATGACGCATACATTCGTATAAAATTATTGAGTTTTCTGTCAATCGTAAAATAAAATATTAAATTTCAGTCAAACTCTAAGATAGTTGACCGGTTAGCCATTGAGCGATTTGTTGACCGTTTTTTTCCTTTTTGAACATACAGGTAAAACTATGTCTCAGTAACGCACTTAAACTTAAATGTTGGTAAAAACAAGTCAATTGCATGTTAAAAATTTAAATAAAAATTGAATTGAATCGATGTTTTTATGTCATATCACTGTCGATGTAGATGTATTCCGCTCACTTTTAATTTAATTAGTTATAATATTAATTGTATTTTGAATTGAAATAATGTTTGCCGTAAGTTTTCTACGTATTTGTGAATAATTGTATTTATGTTTGTAGTAACATCGAATCGTTGCTAGAAAATGTAATTATGGTGAATAGTTTTTCTTGCCATATAAATAGGGTGTGATATTGATTGCCTTGTCTTGTGATAACTCGACAGTTGTATACTAACAGTATCTAATTGTATGATATTGTGAAAAATATTTTCTGTTGAAAGTTTATTAGAAATATGTCACTTCAGCCATTTATAAAGGAAGCTGATGTTAATACAGAGTTACAGGCAACAAATGTTCAAATTTAATCTGACTTTTATAACGTTATGAAAAATAACGATACCGTAACGGTATATTTTGTTAGTTTTTCAAATTGATTGCAAGTATATAAATATTTCTTCAGAATTTATGTTACATCGCAACGAAATCAAAATAAGCCAGCTGCAGAAGTAACTACGCAACCAAAAAGGTCAAAATGATCCGAACTCGACTCTATTGTCATAATACGTCGTGTCTAGATCATTTTGAGCATGTTTTTCTGCTTAGCTACATTTGATGCTGACTGTACGAAAATAACTATATGGTAAAATAGGTATTTGAGGTCTGACTATAACGATACAAGTATCTAGCAGGAATTGGCATATAACCTTTGGTTTCGTAGTCAGATTGTAACCGCTAGAGCGACCTGATAGTCCAAATTAGATTTGACTCGTGTGACTTCCTTTATAAATGGCGAATTGGTGTCTATTAAAACTGGTCACTGTTTGTTTTCAATTGAATTCTCAAGTATTATTTATTGTAAAATTATAACGGCCTTGCCGCGACGTTCCCGCTTTAATCGAAAACACGGGCGATGAGCGGTAAAAAGAAATACATAGAGTTCTATGAAGCATCATCGACTAACTCCCCACGCCGCTTTCCGCACCACTTGTTAGCTTTAAGACGCCGTCACCGACCTATTTCCTGTATAGTCTGTACCAATTGAAATTGGCAAAGGTGTAAACACAACTAAATGAACCAATTTACCGTTATTACTCGATAATCATTTACTTTTATTGATCACTAGCGACCCGCCCTCGCTTCGCTTCGGTTTATGTGAGTTTTCTGTAACACCCGTACATAAAACAGAATTGATTATACATAAAAACCTTCCTCTTGAATATCTATCTATTAAAAAAAACCGTACCGTTGCGTAGTTTTAAAGATCTAAGCATACATAAGGTCAGACAGACAGACAGCGGGAAGCGACTTTGTTTCATACTATGTAGTGAAATGAGGCCTTACATTTACTTTCACATTAAGCTTAAGAATAAATAACGATAAACACATTTTGAGGTTATGTGTCAAACAGTACTAATTTGTTTACATCTTCGGCAATTTCATTTGACACAGGCTATAGTTTAGCGATCACCGGCGTCAACAGATCGTGTGCGGCAAGTCCATATAGGACGTATGAAATGTACAGACAAAAAGTCGTTAGCGGCGTTTTGTGGTGGCCGGTGGTTAGTCGTGGCCAGGCCGTTTATTTTATAGTGTATTTAATCATATCGGTTGTTCTCAAGAGTTGTTAGTTAATTGCATTTTATATTGAGCCATATCACTCCACCGACACGTAGCTCACAAATCATGTACTTATGTTCAAAGCACGACTTACACCAGACTCTACGTATAAATAGACATAATAATTATTAAATATATAAAAAAAAACTACAATGGCGACCCCTATTTTCAGGGGTTTGAGTCAGTGCGTATTTGTGAATTATGTTCACTATGTTAAGGTTTAACGGTGCGTATATTATGGTGCGTCAAAAATGGCGCCATGTTGTTACTATGACCTCCACTTTTGTTTACGTAATGACACCGTATTTTCACTATGTTAAGATGCGACCGCACCGCTGCGTGCGTATATTACGGTGCGTCAAAAATGGCGCCATGTTGTTACTATGACCCCGTCTTTTGTTTACGCAATTACACAGTATTTTACGCAGTGGTGGGGTCATATGGGTCGATTCACAAGAGCTGGCACGAATGGATTGAATGAGTGAATGAAAGTATACTAGTGTGTAAAATAGTAATAGGTTTTCGGTTTGAAATTCGAACATCGGTTCAAAGGACTCACACAATGATAGGTGACATTACTTTCGTTCAATCCATTCGTGCCAACTCTTGTGAATCGACCTGTAGAGTCGGGTATAAGTCATGTGTTGTCTTGGTTGTAATTTTTTTATAAACTTATTATTTTTAAGTAAATCTCATTTGCTATTATTTTGGCGTTAATCAGAGGTTGAAAGTTAAGAAGACTGCAAGAATGGTTGGTACTTATTTTAGGTAGACTTAGATAGAATTAAAGTGTTGCTTAGATAGATTGTCTTGGAAATGTTTTAAGGTCATTCCACCGTAACACCCGAAACGGCTATATTTTATTTAAAGTTCTATTCGAAGTTTATTTCGATATTGTAATAAGAAACTAGGAAAGTGACTAGTGAATGGTCTACTATTTGGATAATATTTTCTTTTCCTTAACATGCTTATTCAAAAGTATATCTCCTTTACTTATAAACGTGGAATAAGCTTGGAATAGTTTACGTCAAGTTTTTTTTTAATTAATGGCTTTCGCTCCTGTTAAGGTGTATTTCGCCAATGTCAAGTTATTTATAGACACTCCCATGGACTTATTAGAGCAATTTATAAGTCCGTGGATATCACACGCGAAGACAAATGTTCGGTAAAAGAGAATTTTCTCCAATGGACTAAACAGAAGCACATGGGGTTAGCTCCACGCGCTCCTGTCAAGTCCCTATGCCAAGTTTGTCACTTTCTGTCAGATGCAAATGTCACAATGACAGATAAAGACAGTTTATAAGGGGGTAAGAGTATAGCGAGAGAATAACTTGTAAAAAGTAGTTTTTTCGAGTGTTACGGTATAATGACCCTTTACCTATTAATTGTTTAGTTAGCTACTTCATCGCCGCCACGGCGACCCGTAACATACTTTGCTTTTGTTTCTTGTCCCCAGTCTGTATATCTACAACCTTTCTGACAAAGAAATGCTCAAATATTTACGCTGTGGTGCGTTGGCCCTGTGACATTCAGTGAGGCTAGAACTAGTGACTGGTACGAGTCTCGATTTTATTACAGTCACTAGGCTGCGTCAAGGTCGTAGACACTAACGTTCACGTGATCATTACGCACGCACAGGATGCTAAGGTACTTAGATTTTTGGATGACCATAATTGTAATAATTATTAGATAGACAAAAACCCCCGATATAAAGATGACCCCTTCTTTTAGAGCTGATTTCTCTTAAAATGCCCAACAGATTTTTATAAAACCAAGTTTTTTAATTATAGGGGGGGGGGGGGGGGTAAAAGGTTATCAAACGTTAAAACTATTTGAAAAGTTCATGCTCTGCGTTTTATTTTACTTACCATACTAAAATTATTACGATTTAAAAATCTCATAGTCCTTGACCATAACTCAGTTGCACAAGCGTTTATTAGCAGTAATGTCCTATTGAGGCACCTTCTGTGAGTTTCTAATTCGCCCAGTCTAGGCAAGTCTAATATAATTATTAAGTTGCGATAAATGCTATTGCTTTAATTTAATTTAAAGCTAGTTTCAATAAAATAAAATATAAAAGGTTTTGAATATAAAACATTAAGGTTATTGATTTTATGCATTTAATTTAATTTCTACATTAGTAGGTTATTTATATATATTTTTTACTTTGTTTTAACCGCTTGAACGGTTTAGTCGGCAATTAACGTCGACAGTTTCTCGTTCCGCGGTCGCGCTTTACGCTCCATTCGTACGACAACGTAGCGTCTAGGGCACATACGATTTTCATCACATGTACCTATATAATAACTTTTACGTGACTTTGCCATAATTTTATAGAATTCTAAATGCACTAACTTATTGAATATGCACACTATTGTAATATCAAAACAGTTTGAATACACGTACAATACGTAATACAATACACAAAATAAAATAGAAACATGTAGTATTTATTGTTCGAGTGAGTTAATCAAGACATTAGTTAAAAGCGTGCTATTAACAAAATACTGCACTATTTTCACTTATATGCCTCTGTCACTACACTTTTTCATCATCTTAAAGTTTACTTAATAGAAAGACTGCACTATCGTAAAATTTGGATTGGAGGACATGTTTGTATTTTTGTATCCAATCTACATGAATGTTTTAAGTCAAGGAGGACGGTATTTCACTGAATACTGATCGGAATAAATACTATAAAACATTAACCTGACGCACGGTTATTCACGCGTGAATGAAATTTTATATTAATAAGAATTTTTCTGTTACTAACTAGTAAATGAACATGCGTAAAGGTAGGTATATTGTCACCACTGCCTGATATAATCGGAATATGTTCATTCATAAACGTATCCTCCATTTCATTCACGCATGAATGAACACGCGTCAAGTTTAGCTTAACTACCTACTGATTCCGTTAACTGTTTAATTATATGCAACTTTCCCACAGACATGGTAACGTTATTTTAAATAAGATAATGTCACATTTTTCACGAAAAAAAGGCCGTTGTAGAAAATATTTAATAAGCACCAACACTGACATCTTTAGAGTTAACGGCGTTGTACTTGAAGTTCTAAATAAACGTATGAAAATTGTTTGGTGTTTTACTGTCTGCCACCTCATCATACAAGTGGTGGGTCGCGACCCGTGGTCCCACTACCCACCGCTCTTTTCGACGGAGCCCTGCCTCGCGCCAGTGCTCCTACTTCTGACGAAAGCGAATAGAGCGGTGGGTAGTTGTAGTGGGACCACGGGTCATATCGTCAAATGGTCTCTTTTGCACACACTTCCACCTATCGATATTTTACCACTGTCTATTACCGTCTTACGCACTCAGCTGTTAGTATATGGAATGTGAGGAAATCCTCACCATGTTCTTACTTTATCGTAAGAGCATCGGGTAATGTTAGAAAAACTCATCGGTGCTGACGAATCGAACTCTGTACCTTACGTTCACGACTCCACCTAAGCCATTAGCCACCGGCTCTCTAGTCTGTCTTTAACCTTAAGGTTTGATTCTGTTTGCACGTCGCAAAACAATAAGGTACTGTATTACTTGCTAATGTGTATTTTGCACCTTATTAAATTTGTTAGGCGAACCCAGTTACGCAATTGCAGTATCACCGACGATATGCTTTTGATTTGAATTAAAATACATACGAGAGTACCTATTGTTTCATTTCATTTGTTAATTTTATTGTAGCACAGGTAGGGCATCCTCCCGGGAAATCCCAGTACTTTCATAGTGCCTGAAGAACCGGTACTAAAGATTACATCCCGGTTCTCCCGGTTCTTTCCATGAACACCAAAAAAATGTCGTGGCGCGTATCACAAATATCACCATTTAGTACACACCAGCGACGACATCGCATCAACATCCCTCATATTTTATGGATGGCATATTAATTGATCTCTAGATTTCACAAATAACTTTCTAGTAAGTATTTTACTTAATTCAAATACGTTTTTGTTGAAGAAAATATGCATGATTATATTGCATATTTATAAAAATAAAAGTTTGATAAAGTTTTTTAATCACTTTGTTTCTCAAATGTTCATGGGAAGCAGTGATTTGAGGTAAACAAACAGAACCTGGAATCCCGGTACCGTCCCTGCCTAAATGGAATCCTCGGAACCGGGCCCCTAAGCACAGGGAAGGGAACAGATATTTTTTTAAATTAAAACAACTAGATTAAGAAAGAAGATACTTTATTTATAACATTCGAGGAAGGCACTTCCGAGGACAGACAAAAGATTTCCAAACGCGAAGGAATGACTTGGTTACGTTTACACGAAAAATACAGAATAGTACATTACTTAACAAGGGCTGTAAAAGAAAGAAAGCCCGAAATGGCAGGTATTTGAGACCCGAGCCGTAGGCGAGGGTTGTAAATATGCGATAGAGGGCTTTCTTTTTTACTGCCCATGATGAGTACACAATTTTACGCCTTCACCTGGCCACAATGCGAGTTTTACCGTGCGCGCAGCGTGCGATAAAACTCACATTATGGCCAGGTGTTACGTAAAACATTATAACTTTTTTTTTTTAATTTGTAGATACAAAAATGGCCCCTGAAATTATTAATTTCTATAAGCGTTGAAAATATTAGGTGCATAATTATCTAGAATATTCACAGTGAAAAACGATAAGTAAATTTTTTGCTATCACAGAACACGCAGTTATGAGGCCAAGTATAATCAGGAGAAAGTGACTCGTAAAAACATAACTCGAAAGTGCAGCAGAGACTAAACAAGTCGAATTAGGATGGCTAGCAGTGTCCGTGGCTTGTTTCTCGCTTGGATCTCCTTTTTTATCTGTACGGGTAGCACTTAACGCTCAGTGCGTCTCTATCGTTACTGTTTAGATAGAAAGGGAGTCTTGGCGACAAACATGTCGGGGAAAAGTTGTGCTAGCCGTCCTGGGGGCCTAATATGGCTACTATGGTACACTCAATAACTGCAAGTCTATGGTATTAATATCGCGCTAAATATGCTTTACAAAAGCAATGTTTCAGCTTGTATATGAATCCATGAATATTCCAGAAAATCATGCTTTTTAACGTACATTCTTGGGCCGTTTTTTTTCTGACATCTGTTTACAACAGTATAATATGTCGAAGATATGTCTTATTTATATGTTTTCAACTTAAGGTGACTCCACCGCTGCGTAAAATACAGTGTCGTCGCGTAAACGTCGTTGTCGTTTTTGACGCACTGTAATATACGCACCGTTATGCAGCGGTGCGATCGCACCGTAACTTCTAACACGCGTGACGCACTGTGCGTCAAAATTTAAATTAAAGTGCATCACGCACACCAAATACGTTAATAAGTAATTAATGTTTCAATTTAAACAATGCACCATTTTCAATTTGAACTTTACACTTAATTTAGGAACAATTTAATGATTAACTTCAAGAAAAACGACATATACAAAGTGGAGATATCTATACCAATTATAATAGAACATTTAATTTTAGCACATTTATAAGAACACCTATTTGATTTTTAATAACATTCCATTTGACAATAATTATTATTAGAGAAACACGTTAAAACATCTTGCCTACCCTGTTACTTAATTTGTGTGAAATTACCCAGATTCCAAGAATTAATAGCACATCGATATTTATACATTTTAGAATTTAATGTACAATTAATTCATAAAATCCAAGATATAGATTGAAGCTCATTTTACATTTGGTAGTATATCTAAAATCAATATAACACATTGAATTGAGGTTAAAAATAATCAACGACAAACATTCATATAATTTCGGCTAAAATTCGTGCAACAATATTGTGCATCTGATAACTTAACAGAATGGAAATGATTTAAACGCAAGAACTATAACAATGTGTATATAACAAATGCTTTTTAGGCAACGACTCAAATGATTTTCACTAATCGTCAATAAGATCAAGTTATCACAACAGGGGGGTTATTATGACATAGTTATGCAATTCTGTTTACGCTGAGTGAAAAGGACAGAGGTATATAAATGCCATAGCTCTGTCCCTTACACTCACCGTAAAATGAACTGCATAGTTATGTCATAATAACCCCACAGACTTATAAAAGACAAGTGAGGTGCGACGATGAGCGAAGCGAGGGAAGTGTTAACTTTGACTTGTGCCATATTGTTGAGACTAAATGCAAAATTAGGTATCAATAGTCTTTAACCTGATGTTAGGGAATGCAATTTAACCGGTTATTAACCGTTCTTGTATGAAAATAACTCTTGTATGAAACAATTTATTTGCATTCCTTACCTGATGTGATAACTTGACGTGTGATTTCCATCCAGTCAATAAACTATAAATTCTAATTGAATTGAATAACATTTTTACAAGGGCGCCAGCGTTGAGAGGATTTTTTAATTATTATTAAAATAATGAACAAGTTGCCCCGACATTTTTAATATGCTTTACTACTATTTGACATGTATCTGGTCTATACGGAAGCCATCAGAGAAATATTACACAGATATGTAAAATAACTTTTTTCCAAAGCTATCCTTAAACCGAGTAATATTAAAAATAAAACTATTTATCACGGTACCGAGTAGTTAATGGAACATTGTAAACATTAAATAACACGAACAAGATCAAAAAAATATAAAACAATAATTCATCTATTTAAAATAATATATAAAATAAAATTTATTGATTTATTACATTGATTGGAAACTTACAGTTATTCGGCGGTTCATGTACTATCGAGGGATTTGAATTTTCAGCAGGTTGATACGTAAATTTGCCGGGTTGTATATTTTCGAATTGATCCCAACTCTACAGATTTCTATTACAGATTCCCAATTCTACAGAATCCCAATTCTACAGATTCCCAGCTCTACAGTTTCCCAATTCTACAGAATCCCAGTTCTACAGATTCCCAATTCTACAGATTCCCAATTCTACAGATTCCCAATTCTACAGAATCCCAATTCTACGGATTCCCAATTCTACAGAATCCCAATTCTACGGATTCCCAATTCTACAGATTCCCAGCTCGAGTAGCATTTAATAGTGTAAGTATAGATGAAAAACTTCAGTAATGTAGAGCGGTCGACATTATACAGGGTGTCCCAGAAACCGACGTCAACCCGCCTAGGGCTGATAGAGCAGCTAAATAGCTATCGATTTGACTCCTATGTATGTTCAAAGATTTGCTAGTTTTGGAAATATTATTCATTTAAATCAGAATTTTTGTAATTTTCCCTTATGTTTTATTTCATAAGTTTTTCAGTGGTATCTTACATATTTAGAAGCATTACGAATCAGCGAAGTTTTTAAACCTACTTGCCTGTTTTTTTCCCCAGTAATTTTTTTGAGTAATCTAACCTAACCTAACCTAACCTAACCTAAAGTTGTTTTTTCCATACAAAGTGAAAAGCATACACTGGGACACCTAGTACACCCCATACTTTATAAATGCGTTCTTTTTCTAGGAAGTTAAAACTATTTCTGTAGAATGATTGATAATTAATAAAAGAATTAAAAAAAGCGGTTTGTCAAATGATATGGTTGTGAAATGAATCTGTTTGTGAAACGTTTTTTATGAAATGATTAGATACCCTAAGCTTGATTTTTAAACGACTTCAAAAAAAGGAGGAGGTTCTTAGTTCGTTCTTTATTTTGTAGTAGAAAAAAAAGCCGAATTTATGGCGATCTATCGAATTATGCTGAAAAACCTGTACCTACCTATTTCTAATCCGTAGAATTGGGAATCTGTAGAATTGGGAATCTGTAGAATTGGGAATCTGTAGAATTGGGAATCTGTAGAACTGGGATTCTGTAGAATTGGGAAACTGTAGAGCTGGGATTCTGTAGAATTGGGAATCTGTAGAGCTGGGATTCTGTAGAATTGGGAATCTGTAGAGCTGGGATTCTGTAGAATTGAGAATCTGTAGAGCTGAGATTCTGTAGAATTGGGAATCTGTAGAGCTGGTAAAAATTGATATTTTCTACTAGTCATTAGTCGGGTCACGAGGGAAAATGTATAACACGGCTAATTTACGTATGATGTCAAACTGCTAAACATTTAAAATCCTCGATGGTAAGTCGGTGTTGTGCGGCAATGGACAGTTAAAACAAAAATAAGTTAGCTATTTATTATGCAAAAAAAGATTCTTATTATAGTGGCAAAAACAACCATAAAAGATTACGTGGAATGACCTAAAAAATAACATATTATTGTGCGAATTTGAACTTTAAATGCATTTTAAAGTATAGATAGCACTTGATTATATGATATAAAGAATTGCACAGCAGAAAATCAACAATTGGGTCCTTATAGAAAACAATTACTCGCACAGAACCGACTTTAAAAAAAGAATTACAAAATATAATACTCGTTCAGGTAACATTAGTGCAGTCCCTAAGGGCAGGACACGTTTGTACACTACGACGCACACTATTTACTGTTCTAAAATATAACGAAAAAGACGTGCATTATGTAATAAAAATAAAGTGTCAGAAAGCAACCCGTGGGAGGCAAATATACATGCGGAATTCGTTAAATGAGTCGTACTTTACAGGAAGACCTACACGCGGCGAAAATTATGAACCAGTACCAACGTATTGGTAGAATATTTTTGATAATGTCACAAATACCAGACAAACAATGAGGAACTCTGATAATAAAAAGTAGTATATTTACAGTGCTTCGTACAACGAATTATTTATATGATAAAACATGTTATATAATTGTATCATATTAATTCAAATTATTAATTATTTTACAAATATTGCGATTCAAATAATTAAATGTGAAGAATTTAGAAAAATTATAGTCTAAAAAAATTATAGTCCATTAAATATATGCACAAAATAAACGATACTTACAATTAAAAAAACGTGAATAAATCTAAACATTTGCGTACTTAAAATGCATAGTTTTAAATGCATTTATAAACTACATTGGCACACCAACTATATGGGTATATATGGGTCACAATCACAGCAAAAAGTTGTCCCTACTGTTTTAGGAGCTGATATCCAGGCAAGTTCAAGGCAGTTGTTTCGCTGACTGGAACTTTGCATATTTCCGAACTCGTAATAAAGCTTCTGTACTCGAAGATTAATAACATTTATCTTGATTTTTTTGTTATAATATTTTTGTGTTGTATAAAAGAAATAAATAAATAAATATAAGGGGACAATTTCACACCAATTGACCTAGTCCCAAACTAAGCTCTAGGCTTGTACTATGGGTACTAGACAACGATATAAATACTTATATAGAAAACATCCATGACTCAGGAACAAATATTCGCGCTCATCACACAAATATCTGCCCTTACCGGGATTCGAACCCAGGCCCACTAGCTTCGTAGGCAGGGTCTCTACCCAAAAGGCCAGCGCGTATGCGAAGTTTAAACCGAATCTATAGACAGAACATTGAAATGATGCCAGATGCAATTTAATAGTTATGAGGAAATGTCGATATTCTTTACAAAGTCGATTATCTACAAATAAATTTAGCTTTACAGGATAATAATTTGTCTTTTACCATCTTGGATGTCAAATTATTTTCAATCTTAACTAATTACAGTAACAAAAAGGTTATTACTAAATATCCAGTTGTATTTTTTAATATCGAAATAAACAACACTACTTGTACTATCGACGTCAAAGATATGTTTAATTCTTTTAACTTATTCCACAGAAATAAGGCAACAAAATCATATGAATTTAAAACTGCCACGTCAAACAATAAGGACAACATTGAATATAAAGCCGTGACCCACCTATTAAAAACCGGGAAATAACTCATAGCACAACTATTTGAATAAAATAAGTAAGGAATTAAAGCCTTAACAGGAAAATAAAAAACAGTGGGGTCGCCACTTATGCTTTTTTATCTGTATTTCGTGAATTACAATAGAAATGACACTTCATATAATTTCCGCAATATGGCGAGGTTTTTTTATTTTTCTGGTCGAGCTTTACACGCATATATAAACATTATCTATTGAATGACAGTCATTTGTATACGGTATCACGTAATCTCCATAGTTTTTTTTACATCGTATGAAATCTCAGTTTTAAAGACAACAAAGTCATATATAGTTCCCGTCACGTACACATGGGGACCAAATTGGTGGTATGAAGGGGACGGGGCGGGGGGACACTCCGCCGGTATGACATGCGCGTACGCTATTGGATGGCGACGGTGCCCATACGCACACACAACCCCTCCATTATCACTCAGCCGCCTTTTAACGTGACGGGATCTGCATCTCTTTCTAAGGTAGAATAAAGATCCTACCAATATTACCCTATCTCCTTTTTGTGAACTTGACTTTCAGTAAAGGCCTATTTTTATTATTGCTTATAGTGACAGTCATAGTCATATTTTGACGCGGAACGACCTGAGCGCTTTAGGATTAGATAGCTGCGGTGAACAAGCCAACATTTTCTTAAGTGGAACACCGCGAATGTCCCTAAGTGTACATTGGAGTATTTATACCCCTCTTGCCAAGTGGTTTTGTTTTACTTTGAATAATGAAAACCTTAAGTATTTATGGTCTGTCTTGATTGGCTAGCATATGTCACGTGATTTTGTTTACATTTAGTTCTTTACCGTCTAAAACAAAGTATAGATCTATGGTCTGTCTTGATTGGCTAGCATATGTCACGTGATTTTGTTTACATTTAGTTAATTACCGTCTAAAACAAAGTATAGTAAGACTAACTTACCTAGACGCTCGGCTGAACGTGACATGACTGAAAGACTGGACTCAAACGTAAGTTTACATTAAAACTAGATGGCTATAAGTACGGTTAGAGCTTGGACGGCGCGCGGACTACGTCTTGCCACCACGCCGCTCGCTCCATAGCGCCGGGATAGTGGAAGAATTCCTTTTGTAGGTTTTGGTATAACTGAAATTTAAAAAATCGAAATTGAGAATAGAATAGATTTATTACACAGTTATGCAATAAATCTATTCTATTTTAAATAGGACAATGAATTGAGTAAAACAGTTTGAATAGCAATGTGTCTGAAAATATTAGTTACATTCATGATGACACTGATGACAATGCAAGTTTTTTAATGTATTAAAAACAAAATGGTTTATGTTTTCAAATTAATACCAGGTTTTTGTTTGCAGTTTGCGCAGAAGTTGTAATGTCGTAGAGAACTGTTAAATTTTCGAAAATATTCGTTCCACTCAATGTTCGTCCTCAGCCTTTCACATCAATCAGTTTAGTTAAGTGACGACTGAACAACCAAACAATAATTTTATTTGTCTGTCAAAATTTTAATTTTTGGGACAAGGTCTTATGCCGACTTTGCTTTTTTTGCTCAGTCGTCATCTACTCGTCAAGACGATTTAAACAAGGCCTAACAACGGGTTTATCATGTGTAATTTAGGCGTTCCTATGGCACCCTGAGTCTCCATCATCAGACAAGCTCCATATTATTGTATTGTCATCAGAACTAAAGGCGTATGCAAATTTTCAGCTTCATCGGAGACCGGGAAGTGGGTTAAATTCAACTTGCAAGATTTGACCCTTACATACATACATACATTGCAAGTTAAATAAAAGCTTTTAAAATACTTTCACACGACTATCAAAATTATTTGAATCTCTTTCAGTTGAGTTTATGCATCGCCTTGGTCGATATTAAAATATCCATGCTACGTTTCAACTTTATAACAAAAAAATACAGTTAAAAAGACATCTTACCTTGCCATCGCTCTTCCCCAGTACAGAATTGAGCACAAAATCAGTGGGTCCAAGCGCATCCACCACGCTCACAATGTCTCCCTTCAACTCTGCGCACAGCTCGAGAACCGCTTGCCGGACCAGCGTAGCTAGCCCCTCCCCTTGCGCGAACGACCCTTGGTACAACTCCACCAGATGCCTATCTATCGACCAAAGCCCATACAGCAAGAACAGCTTCTTCAACACTGGTTGTAACTCCTTCTCTTTGCGCTCTAAAGATTCTAAGCTAAATATGACCGCTAGGTATTCCGCGTAGACTTCTGTTAGCGTCTGCCATTTGTACACTTGGCATTTGGCTTTGGCTTGAAACTTTGTGAGACCCGAGGCGATCAGGGATTCGTATTTGTCGTGGGTTTCTTTGAGGAGCCAGCAGAGGAGCCAGGTGTAGGTTGATAGGATGACTGTAACAAACATTGATATGTAAACTCCATACCAATACACTTGCCTTAGTTAGTAAACACTTTTACGACCTCAATTGCTTCCTCTTCGCCTGAAATAAGAATTTTCTCATAAAAGAAATCATTCATGATGTAAAATGTGGTCTCTAGTTGCTTTATTCAGCAGAGAACGGCCGTTTTAGCCAAAAATTATGCATTTTGAGGTTATACAAGTGTTTTCTAAATAAGACAAGTCTATTGGTATGGAGTATAGTTAATTGGCGCAGCCGGTAGGTATCAAGAAATCCATGTAGATTATTTTATAAATGATAATATACAGGGTGTCCTTTAAACTAGTGACAAAACTACTAGTGCTTATAGAATAGTTCAAAAGTTACCTGTTTATCCATTTGATCTTGGTAAAAAACATCTAGATTATGGGTAATTTCATTGAACATGTTATTTTTTAAATGTTTGCTTATATGATATCTTAGCCTATTTGTGCAAAATGTGGTTATTGAATGATCAACAAGTTTTTAAAGTTGTAGGTAATTCTGTAGCTCTGCCTACCTCACTATGGGGTTACAGGCGTGAAGGTATGTATGTATGTACTTATAGGCCTATGTTACTTTGGGGGAATGATTAAGTCAGAAATATCCTGAAAAGAAATCTCCATGCAAGAATTTCCCACAGGACTGCAGTCAGGTCCAGGAATATTTGTGTCAGTGTTCCATAATTAAATTTGGATTAAAGAGTCCTAAACAAAGATAATTAAAAAAAACGTAGTTTAATAATCTTTACGCTTTCTACTAATATAGAGATATTTTTACAATTAATTTATTTATGAAACAAAAGGTCAGAAACGCATTCGCGGTCACAAATTATCATCAAGTGGTTTTGTTCGTGCCACTCGAACGGTAGACTTTATTGAATCGATTATTATCCTCTATAATACTGTCCTTCTAAGCCCATAAGCAGTATCTTAAACTCAAACCATAGACAATAATCAATATGGCGCTTTGTTTACATCGTTCACAAGTTCTATTGATGGCGACTTTAGTTACTGCGTCCTAGGAAGGCAGAATCTCTAATATAAAAATGAATCGCAAAATGTGTTGGTGAGCGCATAACTAGAGAACGGCTGAACCGATTTGGCTGATTTCTTTTTTGTGGTGTTCGTTATTATCAGGGTAAGGTTTTAGCCTACCCCCCTTACTTATAAACGTGAAATAAGGTTGGAATAGTTTATGCCATGCTTTGTCACTTTCTGTCAGATGCAAATGTCACAATTACAGATAAGGACAAAGCATGGCATAAACTATTCCAAGCTTACTCCACATTTATAAGTAAGGGGGTAAGTGTGCAAAATGTGGTTACAGAATTATCAACAAGCTTTTAGAGTTGTTGGTAATTCTGTAGCTCTGCCTACCCCACTCTGGGAATAAAGGCGTGAGTTTATGTATGTATGTATGTAAGGTTTATATGTAAGAAAAAATAGAAAAATCGAACGGGAAGGTCGGGAATTTGCAGCGGGGCGAAGCGAATAATTTTGGAACTCACAGTCGGCAGTCTTGAGTTCGGGTGTGGTGCTGCAGCGGAACCTGGTGTCGAGGATCGCCCGCCAGTCGGCGAGGAAGGCCACGGTCCCGAGCGGCGAGTCCACCGGCCGCGCCGCGCGCGCCGCCGCGTACTGCCGGAGCAGCCAGTTGCCCGCCTGCTGGGACAGCACGCTGTTGTCGCCCTCGTATGTGACTGTCGCTTCGTGGTTGTTGCGGATGTCGCCGAGGTTCGCGCGCTGGAGACAGGCGGAATCGACGTTAATGTCAGCGGAAGTTGGAATCTTTCACAAAGATCATCACTGTCTACCTTCAAATATCGGACTTTCAAAACACAGAATCATCTTTTTTTTTATATAGCATAGAGAAGACAAACGAGCACACAGGCCACCTGACGATAAGTGGAAACTGTGACCCATAGACATTCGCATTCACAAGACTGCAATGCAATCCTAAGACTGCAAATGCGTTGCCAACCCTGAGGACTAAGATGGAATGCCTCTATGCTTCATTTCACCGGCTGTCTTATCCCTAAACCGGAACATAACAATGCGAACATTGCTGTTTGGCGGTAGGTTAATGGATAAGATGGTGATAGCATCCGGACGGACCCTGTACAAGATCCTACCACCCGCATATATTGCGATCAATTACAAAGATGGTTAATAAGTAGTGAGTATTAGGTACTAAATGTACTATAAATTTCTACCCGTCTTCGTGATACAAAAAAAAAGTGTTTATCATGCTCATATCGGTTTCCCACATGACACATATATAATGTGAATGAATGAATGAATAAGTTTATTTGTCAAAAGTGGTAATACGTTTATTTGTCAATAATACTCGATATCGATACAAAAAGTGATTCTAGCACTAGCTAGATTGCGACAGTCTTTTGTTTTGCCGCGAAAAATCTGGGCTCTGGTTATCATCATCATCATCATCATCAGCATCATCATCAGCTTATATTAGTCCACTGCTGGACATAGGCCTCTCCCATTGCACGCCAACGAGCACGATTCGTGGCCACTCTCATCCAGCCCTTGCCAGCCACCTTACGAAGATCGTCACTCCACCTAGTCTGAGGGCTCTGGTTATGATGTTTTGTAATGTCTTCATTACTATCAAAACAATGCAGAGACAGTTTTGATCCTTTTCTTTATTTAGTGGATTACCTTGAGGAACCCGTGGCCGCCGCACGCCTCCCGGCACTGTTGCGCGGCGCGCAGCACCGTCCACGTGGTCATGGGCTTGCTGCTCGACACGATCGCGTGGATCTCCGACACCGTCTCGCTCTGGAACCATTACAACTATTACAACTACATACATACACATACATACATACATAAACTTACGCCTTTATTCCCAGAGTGGGGTAGGCAGAGCTACAGAATTAACAACAACTCTAAAAACTTGTTGATAATTCTGTAACCACATTTCGCACACTTAAGCTAAGATGTTTACCAGTGTATTAGTGACAGGTTGCAAGCCCATCGCCTAACAATACTATACGCCTTTATTCCCTTAGCCGTCTCTTACGACATCCGCGGGAAGATATGGAGTGGCACTATTCTAACCCGGCAACCACACGGGACACATACATACATTTAATCACGCTTGTTTCCCAGAGGGGTAGGCAGAGACCACTTCTTTCCACTTGCTACGATCTTGACAAATTTCTTTCGCTTCTTCCACATTCATACATCGAGTCATGCACGCACGTCGGTTTCGGGTACTTACATTTCCAGTATTTCTCCGACTCGAAAAAGCACGCCTAGGGCGGCCCCTTCCGACTCGTCCAATCACTTTCGATCTGTATATCTCTTTCGTCAATCTTCTTTCATCCATCCTTTCCAAATGACCGAACCATCGAAGCATGCCCTTTTCAATCTTAGTCACTACATCTTCTTTTATTCCACATTTATTACAAGATTACAACTATTCAACTCTATATGAACAAGACAGACCATCAGCTCGTTCTGATGACATTTGGTAGATAATTGGGAAAATATTATTGCGCCGGACAAAGGGGCGTAAAAGTCCTTTACCCTGCTGTGGGTGGACATAGAATAGAGCTGTTTTCCGTTACTACTGTATTTTTATTTTTCCCGCATCATTTTGGGTCGGAGACCCGAACAACCTTATCATAACTGCATTTTGTAATATTATTGTTATTAATACTCACGCTTATTTGGTTCTTAACTTATATCTGTTATAACAGAAGGCAAATGAATTTTGGTAAATGTAAAAAAGTAATAACTTTCTTCCAGACTTTTACAGTTTGCCCGGAATGACAGATGTCTTATACAGGGTGACACCTAAGACGTAATACAAAATTTTATTTTCTGGATCTTCTCATGAGTACGATCAACTTTTACTATGGGACTAATATCGAAATCGGTAGAAAAAAATTGAATCTCCCATACTAAAAGCAATCAGCTGGTTTCACAATTTGTATGGAGACGTCGATTTTATGTTTACGTTTTCGAAGTTGGTCCCGTATTAATAGTTGATCGTAATCATGAGTAGATTCGGAAAATAACATTTTGTATTACGTCTTACGTGTCACCTAGTATAATATTTCTTGGAAATATACAATTATTTAAAAAAAACGGCAACGTAAAAACCTTGTATTCCATAATATCTACAACATATTCAAAAAATCGTGGAAATCGGACTTGATTTAGGGTTGGAGAAATGTTTTACGGCGAAGGTGAAGGCAGTAGTAGGATCGTGGGGATAGGATCCCACAGTATGGTCCTAAACTTCCGGGGGGGGTTTGTATTGACTCTTATCATTATTTTTACTCATAAAGTTTTTTAAGTCATAATCATCGGAATTCATAACGTATTTTTTTCAGTAAATGTTAGTTTTTTAGGATTTTTTATAAATCAATCCTAACCTAACCTAGCCTTATCTACACGTTGAATATTTAAGAACTTCCGAAAAGTTTACGGTTCCAACGATGGAAAAACTTATGAATAACAATTTCATGAAAACAATATCGTTATGAACAAAAAAGTTATGTGAAAAAATGCGCTTCCCCATCCGCCCACGGTGCCCCCGTTAACTGTCCATTGGAGGTTAACACCGGAGAGGTTTTAGACGGTATGCTCAGCTCTCGCAGAAGACTGAGGTGGTTGAGAGTCCCCCATAAGGGTGATGCGTAATTTTGACAGCTACGTGTTGTACGTCGCTTAACTATAAGCACTTATACATACGCCGTTCTATCAGAATAGAACGGCGTATGTATAAGTGACCTTATTTCTTAAGATAATAGGTTAAATTTTTCTTCGACTATTATATGGCTCATGCGTCCTTTCTATTTACAAGGGCAGTATTGTTTTGTCCAGCTGAACTCGTCTTATAAATAAACCTGAGTCCCTTTTAGACAGAAAATATTACTCACGTTTACAGGCGTTGAACCACCCTAGTCAATAAACGATAAATTATCACTTGAATGTGGATATCATATGGAAAAGACAGTTCACAGTATTATTCAAATAACTAGAAACAAGAGACTACTTTTAAAATTCGGTTAAGACTGCACCGAGCTAACGTCGAGCGTCCAGTGGCGCCCTCATTACTATTATTGTGTTTTCTAATTAACTTAAGAATTTCCTTGCAATCAGACGATACGTTTTTGTAGCACAAGTTAAAACACAATTTATGGGATACGTAACATACTTTAATAACAATTGCCCTTTGAGTAGTCAGCTTAACGGGAAAAGGTGGCCACTTTTTTCCGTTAAGTTAATAACTCGAAGGTGAATTGTTATTAAACTATGTGATATACCCTATAAGTTGTGTTTTCATTTGTAGTACAAAAACCTAACGACCAATTTCAAGAAAATACTTCAGTTTATTAGATAACACAATAATAGTAATGAGGGCGCCAATGTACATCCGGCGTACGCTCGGCGCAGAGTAATTAGTTATAGACAGTAGAGATGGACCGACTAAATTGTCCCCGGCTAGTCGGGAACGCCGACTATTCGGCACCATTTATAGTCGGCCATTAGTCGGCGTCTAGTCGGCAAAAATGCCAAATATTCGGCACTTAATTGCCTACAGGAAGATATAGGACATAGGAAGAAATTAAACCATTGTGCATCAAACTTATTTCATGTTTATAATTTACCTTTTTTTTTACGTCACGTAGCACGCCGGCGAAATAATAACATAAACAAACGTCAGCCCATCTCTAGTTTATATCAAAATTCGGTATACAAAAGGTCAAAATCAACCTAGAGGCTTTAAATGCACGGATCGTTTATACTCCCGAAACTGAACTTCTTTTGTTCTATAAGTTAAAAATAAATTGAATAAAATTTTATTTTTTTACCAAAGTACAATGTAATTTTCAATGTACGCGATCCAATTCTCCATTTTCCTTTAGCCTTCGTACCAAGGAAATGTCGCCCCCGTACCATGAGATAGTGATTATATGGCCATGATATAATACACTGATTTTACAATAAGACTTTAACATCAATTAGTTATCTACTTAAACGTAAGTTTTGTTTTTATGTTGCGGAACAAAAGTAGTTCAGTTTAGCGAAGAGAATCGATCGTTGCATCTATATTGTAATACTATAAAGCACAAGAGTTTGTTTGTTTGTTTGTTTGCTTGAACGCGCTAATCTCAGGAACTACTGGTCCGATTTGAAAAATTATTTCAGTGTTAGATAGCCCATTTATCGAGGAAGGCTATAGGCTATATATCATACTCACATAAACCGAAGCGAAGCGAGGGCGGGTCGCTAATTTATAATAATTAGGCATAGCTTAGGATTCTATAAGGCATGGTAAGCCAGTTGTAACATTATAAGACAATAACATGTAGGTTTACTCACCAAATCCTCCACCTTTTTCCCGGCATTAGAATTCTCCACCGTCTTCAAGTAAACGCGTGTTAAACTTTCAATGTACAGCTTGAAGACCACCGCGGCCGCAACGTAACCAAATAGGCGCCATTGCTGTAACCATAACAAAACTATATGGTTAAAAAAAAATGTTCTTGTGGAACATATCAAAAAGCTATAAAGTACTTGTTTATGTTAGTTATAGGCTGATTATAATGTTTTTTTTATGCATGATTAAGACTCTAAAACTCTACAGCCAGACGGAATGAAATACCAAAAAACAAATGTCGATTAAATTAACTTACAAAAGAGTTTTGCATTGTTATTTCTACATGATACTAGATTAAAACTTTGTACTAAAAACATTGTTAAGCTTAAAATAATTTGCTCTAAACTGACATTAAATAATTAAATATGATCTAAAATCACTTGCTATGATCATTAATTTACTATCTCTCTAATCTATACCAATATTACAGTCTGTGAGGACTTAGGTGCTTCAGGTTTGTACTTCTCTCTCACTCGTTCTTAATAAGAGCGTATGAGAGGGAGTGAGAGACGAGTCCAAACCTGAAGCATCTTCGAGCTATCACACTGTACAAATGCGAAAGTAACCTTATCTGTTTGTTATGCTTTCACGGGTAAACTGTTGTACCGATTTCGATGTGGTATGGAGATAGCTTGAACCCCGAGAATGGATTTAGAGTACGTTTTACCGTGAGTAGCGCTAAACGACTTCTTCATAGACGGAACCACGTGCAACAACTAGTATTTTACAATCTCAAAATCTTTGGTATACAACATTTCTAAATTTTAAAATCTATAAAATCACTTGACATAAATCTCACTTTCAATAAAACCTAACCTCAAAATAATGAAATTGAAACCTATGAAGCGCGAATTTGTAGCTAAAGTTGTTACAAAACGTCCAAAACTATCGACAGAGTCGACGGAGCTCTCTTTCTTGGTTTAATGGCCCTCTGCAAAACTAAACTAACCTAAAAGTTTTTTTTTCTCATTTAGGTACACTATAAGAACATTAGAAGAAATTAGTGTCATAGATAATTAGTTTCGAGATTATGATGTTTAACATTAATCAAACATTATTTTATTCTGATTTTAAAGCTGGTACCGGTTAACTGGGGTTACTTTGATTTACGGGGTAACATTGCTCACCCTTAAAACTACCACTATTTTAGTGGTAATCTTCTTAAATTATTTAAATAATTGTATTACTATATAAGTAGCTTGCTCCTGATGAAACATTTAATAGAATAATTGAATATTAAAACTAGTTTTTGGGGTGGGCAATGTTACCCCTGTGTGTTGACGGTAGTTAAAACAAATTAAATTAGAAATTATGAAACTATACTATTTAATATCATCTTACACTCGTCTCTAATGGTCATCTAAAATCACAACCCTTCTATTCCTCTGTAGTCGGCTAAGCTAAAGCACGCTAGACCTCTAATAATGTTTACTAACATGCAGCTCGTACTCAATGAGGGGGATCTCTTTGTTCGCGCTGCCGAACTGCTGCCTCGTCGCCGCGTACCGCACCGCGATGCACACTGCACTTGATATGGAGTGACAGCTCTCTTGCATTATACCTATGCGACCTGCAATCGGAAAAATGGTTTGTGTTAAGACTACGCCGAGCGTACGCCGCATGTATATTGTGTTTTCTAATAAACTAAAGTATTTTCTTGAAATTGGACGGTATGTTTTTGTACTACAAACGAAAACACAACTTATAGGGTATATCACATAGTTTAATAACAATTCACCTTCGAGTTATCAACTTAACGGAAAAAAGTGGCCAACTTTTTCCGTTAAGCTGACTACTCAAAGGGTAACTGTTATTGAAGTTTGTTACGTATCCCATAAATTGTGTTTTTACTTGCAGTAAAAAAACCTATCGTCTGATTTCAAGGAAATTCTTTAGTTAATTAGAAAATGTAATAATAGTTGTGAGGGCGCCACTGAACGCTCGGCGTTTGCTCGGCGCAGTCTTAAGGAGAAGGGTGATTTTGTTATTTTGAGAATATCGTAAAACTGGAAACAAATCTGTTATTTACATATTTTTATTTAGTTTGTACTGTAAGCGTGGAAGTAGGTATGTAAGCTATCCGCAAATGTCAAATTTTAACGAGACGTAAGGAAAACGATTCGATTCTTGAATATAGGAACCGGGAATTAGTCGCCTCTTACGACTTCTACGGGAAGACATGGAATGACATTATTTCGAACCGGTTACCGTAAAATAAATTTGGACTACATAATGTAAACCGGATGACGATGCAATATTATGGTATGTAGGTAGACCAACCATGTTGGGGCTCTTAGGACTGCCTTATTAGGTATTGATGACGTTGCAAAAAAAAAAGTAGGTACCATCACGAGCGTTAATTTGGGACACATTTCAAAAAAAATATGCCTGAAGTCGTCAATGTCGTTAGAGGTGTCAAGTCATTTATAACTTTTAGGAAAATCCACGTTATTGTTGTAGAATGTCAGATTGACTTTGGACCTAAGGTGGGTACCAAATTTAATCGAGTGACTGTACAGGCGCTAACAAAAGCTAGTCCCAAAAGAAATATGTAAATTGTTTTGTTTGGTTTTGTGTACAAACATTCTACTAACGCCGACTTCACCATATGCCGTAAAATGAAAGCAATGCCGAAATACCAGCGTAAAAAAACTAGGAAAAAGGAATCAGGATTGCAAAAAAAAACCACAAAAACTTAGTAAATGATCCCTTGCATGTAGTTGTAAGTGTTGTAACCCATCTGTATAGACCGTTCGACATTCTATATTTGAAATTTAACGTCAATTCCATACTAGTTTTGGACACATCTACGTGCAAGAGATCATGTACTTAAGTTTTCATCTATAATAACCTTAATAAGTCCAAACATTTAATAAATTACCTGCTGATAAATTCTCCAAGGCGGCCCCGAGTATTCTAGAAGGTTCCGAGAAGGAGCTCTCGTAGACGCCATCTTCCGTGACGTCAGCTGTTCGGTTGAGGAGGTTCACGCGCGGGATGCGATAATGGTTGAACATTATGAACCTAGGACAGAGGGATATAATGAACATAAAGTTTCACACATCAAGTGGGTGGATCAACTTGTTGTTGTTATTCTTTCACGTAAGCCAGGAGACCACAGTGATAGAGTTTCTTAGAAAACTGATATTTAAAGGACTTTTATCCACCACATGCCACAAGTAGAAAGCCTTACGTTCGATCTTATCGACAGAAGTCATGCTGCCAAATTGAAAATGCACGCGCTAAAATGTGTTTTGTTCGCGACGGGACTACTTAAAGTCACCGCTGCGATTTCGCTCGTTCGTCCGACCGTCCGTTGTTTTTGAGAGAATAACACCCCTGATCGAATGATAAGACTCAGATGAGACCTCCGCTATGCTCTACGTAGACCCACAAAATCAATTAGTATGGTCTCGAAATGCAGATGATGATTTTCCAAAAAAAATATAGTCAGCAAAAAAATATTGTCTCAAAAACGCTTTTTTAGCAGATAATTATTAAGACTTCACCGAGCACACGTCGAGCGTCCAGTGGCGCCCTCATAACTATTAATGTGTTTTCTAATTAACTAAATAATTTCGAGAATGTTTTTTTGTAGCGCAACTAAAAACATAATCTATGGGATACGTAACAAACTTTAATAACAATTTACCCTTTGAGTAGTCAGCAAAGGTAAAGGTAAATTGTTATTAAACTATGAGATATATACCCTATAAGTTGTGTTTTCATTTGTAGTACAGTCAACATCAAAAATAGCTAAGCAGAATAACATGCTCAAAATGATCTAGACACGACGTATTCTTTGGACAAAAAAATATCGTCCCGGATCCCTTTGACTGCCATACATATCGTTGTATCGTTGTATTGTTAGTCATACTTTTTTTTGTCATAACTTCTTTCAGGCTAAAGTTACAGTTTTCAATAAATGTTTATCGTGTAGATTAGTAAGGTTAGGTTAGGTTAGTTTTATAAAAATCCTGAAATAACCGTGTCCTGAGAAAAAGGCATTATGACTTGCAAAAATTATGATTTAAAACATATTATGACTAAAAATAATTATGGCAGTCAATAGAGACCCTAAGAAAATACTTTAGTTTATTAGAAAACACAATAATACCAATGAGGGCGCAACTGTACACTCGGCGCAGTCCTAAATGTAAAATGGAGAGATGATATAACCCAATTTGCATTTTTTTAACCAAGCTCTTACCCGTTATCAATCCCGTTGACGCCTATCTTCTCGCCCATATCCCCGACGATGAGTCCAGGGTACGTCTCCAGGGTCCCAGGGTCCCTGATGGGCACCACGAACCCGTGCAGACCGTGGTTGGACCCGTCCGGCGTAATCAGCTGGGCGAACAGCAGGGAGTGCGTGCATGTCCTGCCTGGCGGGAGGTAAAAAAGAAATAAAAAAATATATTAGGGGGACAATGTCACACCAATTGACTAGTCCCAAACTAAGCTCTAGGCTTGTACTATGGGTACTAGACAACGATATAAATACTTATATAGAGAAATATATACTTACATACATAGAAAACATCCATGACTCAGGGACCAATATTCGCGCTCATCACACAAATAACTGCCCTTACCAGGATTTGAACCCAGAACCGCTAGCTTCGTGGGCAGGGTCACTACCAACTAGACCAAGGAAAACACAACTGCGACAAATATACTAACTGTGACAATAGATAAAATTGAATAGGTCTGTGATACGAAATCTTTACATAGTATAAATAAAATAAAGTCTCTTCCGCCATCCGTTCGCATAGATCTTCGAAAAAAAATTCGTGAACATATTTTCTTTCTTTATTTCTTTTTAATTTGAATGAATGTTCGTGCAACTTGGCTTATATGCGTTTCCGGCAGTATGCGTTAACACAATATTATTACAGACCGGGTAAGTTATTATATCGTCTATAAACATATCTGTGGCCGTCATAAACAATGTGACACTGCGCAGCCTAAGGTTCGAATGTGCTCATTTCCAAACCAATTCTATGGAATTACGATGATTTTCCAAGAAAATCTCATACATAATGGCGATTTTTGCCACTCTAAATATACATCACGTTGCCAAGATCTATAAACTGGCACACGTTTCATCTCTTTTGGTGGGTGGTGTCATTTTTGAAAATCCCTTTAAGTGTGTCGCAATGGAAATAGTACATATTTTCCGCAATATGGTGAAGTTTTCTATATTCCTGCTACACCTATACGTATTTATTTTATTGATTATCGATTCAATCTTATTTACCCGTTGCCGAGGCAAATATATACGGTATCAAGTTAACGTTATGTGCATACCATGTCGCCATTTCCCATAAAACGAAACGATAACCACGATTCTTCAAATTTATAGCGTAACGTGATGGCGGTTTTACAACTTTGCGGTTTCGAAACGCATTTAAAAAATGCGTTGTTCGATTTGTAAACATCAAATTAAATATCATGATTAACGATTTAAGAGTCAACCAAGTTCCTTAATTAGGTGTTTCGATGGAATTTTCCAGAAACCTCAAAAAACTTTTCACTCAGACGCTTCTAGAAACGAACTCGGAGCCGTTTTTTTACTACAGATTCAAGAACCTTAGACCTTGACTTATCAATGTTGTTATTCTGTTCAAAAGGTCATTCAGACAATTAAATTTTGTGTTAGTTAAAGCACTAAATAGTAATGAGCAAATGTCTATGTTCAGGACTTGACTTTTACATCTGATGACCTAGGGTGACCATTAATGGACACTTGGACACTTCATTCTTAATTCAAATTTCATACGGTCATAAATTGATTGTTGCGAAACAAATGAATAACCCTAATCTTCTGTAAAATAAGAATCAAGTCCATTATTGGTGTCTTGTACAATACTAGTTTCATCACCGTATATATCTACTACATCATGACCATTAGGAAAGGTCAGATTATATAAAGTAGGGTTAAGTCTCTGTCAACCTAACAAACCTTAAAAATAAAACCGAAACAATACATATAAGTTTTTGGGAACTTGGAAAATAATACAATCCACAAAAAGCATCTGACAAATTTTGGATAAGGCATCCGTCACCTTCTGACACGAGAGTGACGGATGCTTTATCCACATTTTCCGCGATATAGACTCAGCCATCTTAGGCCCGCTGGTGTTTGTTTGTGCTGGTGTTTGTAGGTGGTAATTACTTCCAATCTAACCCCCTTACTTATAAACGTAGAATAAGCTCTGAATAGTTTGTGCCATGCTTTGTCCTTATCTGTAATTGTGACATTTGCATCTGACAGAAAGTGACAAAGCAAGGCATAAACTATTCCAAGCTTATTCCACGTTTATAAGTAAGTATATTAACAGGAAGTAACAGGGACAGATGTAGTGAATAATCCTTTCTCATCGTTTTTTGTCGGGTAATCTAGTATTTATCTTGCGTTCTCAATTAGCTTCAGGACCCGTCTATAAGCCAACTGAGAGAGCAAGATAAATACGAACTTATCCGAAAAAAACGATGGGAAAGGATTATTCAATACATCTGTAAGTATATTTTGTATCCCATCTACTATCCTATCACTATCCATATTGCATAAGAGTTGTCATATGTCGGGCTTCACTGACAAAATATTATGTATTATTAAAGAGGTAGCTGGATATTTTGAGACTATTCATCTCAGATGTGTCACACGATGGGACAGGTTGTTTGTTATGTTGCAGTCGTTGCACTTGCGTTGCATTACAAACCTACTTTTGACTGGAAGCTACTTTCACATTTACTTTAATGCATTTTTTATGTAAGTCCATTAAAAAGATGTACCAAGTCGACGGTTAAAGGCGTACTTGTTCTGAAAAATAGCATCATGTAAAACGACATTTTTAATCAGATAAGAATATAGCACTTAAAGCAAAACCGAAATTGAAAGTCGTTTGTAGTTCCCTCTTTTTCAATTAATTAGCCATTGCCCACTCTTTGCCTTAAATTTATATAATTAAAAACAATTATTATTTATTACCTTGTATAGTTTGCCAAATAAGTACCTAGTAGGTATTTAAGTTTTAATACAACTACCTGCGAATTAAAAATTACTATAATTCTCACTTTAAATTGAAAAGCCGATCAAGTGCTAGTCGGATTTGCACCCGAAGGGTTCCGTATCATTCTTGCAACACCCCCCCCCCAACAACACCCCCTTCATTTAATACTTATTGTTATAGCGACAATAGAAATACAGTCTACAAATTGCAACGTAAAATTATCAACCCTATATATAACGTGCAACCTTAATTCAAACTTAGGGTGGCAGAATAGCTATTCTAGTCTCTAATAGCATCTGTAAACCGCAACTGCCACATATCGTCCGTTTACTTTCTCAACCTCCTATCTGATCGAATAGTTAGATAGGAGTAGTTTTGCGGGTGGTAGGACCTTGTGCAGGGTCCGTCCGGATCGCTACCACCATCTTATCCGTTAACCTACCGCCAAACAGCAGTGTTCGCATTGTTGTGTTCCGGTTTGGGGATAAGACAGCCGGTGAAATGACTAGCATAGAGGCATTCCACCTTAGTCCTCAGGGTTGGCAACGCATCTTAGGATTGCATTGCAGTCTTGTGAATGCGAATGTCTATGGGTCACAGTTTTCACTTACCATCAGGTGGCCTGTGTGCTCGATTGTCTTCTCCATGCCATAAAAAAAAAAACTGCCACATATCGTCCGTTTACTTTCTCAACCTCCTATCTGATCGAATATTTAGATAGGAAAGTAGTCTTTATTCTTCAAGAACATGACTGCTTCTCCTATCTAACCATTCGACTAGACACGAGGTATATTCGTCCTACGCATGTATAGATATGTCACGAGTTTTACCTAGATTACCAACCCAGCATTTGGCCGCCTCGAAGTCCGGTGTGTGTATGACGAACTCCTGCGTCGCCGGGTCGTAGGTGGCGGTCGTGCGCATGAGTCGCGCGTCCGAGCCGTGCGCCACCTCCGTCAGAGCGAAGCTGGCTAGGATCTGTTGACACGTTAACAAGTTATCATGTAGGTTAAGGTCGTCGCGCGCTACAACGCTTCGGCACCAGATCAGCATCAAGTGACACATTTGAAAACGACGTGACGTGATTGATTTGTGATTTAAGAGGACGAAGCGAGGCCCGCGCCCCTGCAGTTGTTTTTACTTTAAGACTGCACCGATCGTTATCTGCAGTCGAATCGTTACTATTATTGTGTTTTCTACTTAACTAAAGGATTTCCTTGCAATCAGACGGTACGTTTTTGTAGCGCAAGTAAGATCACAATTTATGGGATACGTATAACAAACTTAAATAACTATAACCCTTTGAATAGTCAGCTTAACGGGAAAAGGTGGCCACTTTTTTCCGTTAAGTTGATAACTCGAAGGTGAATTGTTATTAAACTATGAGATATACCCTATAAGTTGTGGTTTCATTTGTAGTACAAAAATCTACCGACCAATTTTAAGAAAATACTTTAGTTTATTAGAAAACACAATAATAGTAATGAGGGCGCCACTGTACATCCGGCATACGCTCGGCGCGGTCTTAACTTGAAAAAGCATCGTACTAACACGAGTCAAAGATCACTTTTCAACTTTTCACTTTGTGCTGAGGCGGTGCTGATCTGCCCCCTATTTCACCGTCCTGACAATGACAGGTGACACTTCGGTGTACATGGGGCAGCTTATTTAAAACCCAGTGATGTATCAGTTTGTAAACTTTGCAATGTATACCGAAGATGGTGAAATAGGGGGCTGGTGCCGGGGTATTGTAGCGTGCGATGACCGCTATACTCTTATCGGTGGAGTAATTTCAATTCTTCCCTACTCCGCGCCTTCTCTACATTCTGAACGCCTTACGTCGAATACAAAATGCGTCATTCACACGCCACACATGTTTGATATGCTGTGCAAATTAAACATTATTATTAGTCTTACCTCTCTTTGAACAACTGTGGCCTCTGAGAACTTGAAATGCCGTTCGGTCCCCAGCGAGAGCAGCGCGTTGGACACGAGGTAGATCCCAATGGCCATTTTGACAGAAACGCTGGGGTTCACCGACTGCACCGCCTCGTTGAGTGTCATTATCGCTCGAGTCTGGTGAACAGGATGGCTATTTACAATATTGTACAGTCAACAACTCTAAGTGAGATACTGGTGGGTCAAGTCAAGATGCAAGAAAACTAAGTTGGCAGTTTTCGAAAATCGACCAAAATATGTTGGAGATGGCGTCGACCGCTTATGTCAACTCTATACATTTCGAGACGATAGAAAACAGAAAAATTACAGCATCAAGTCACAAGATTTTTATTTTATTTAATAGCCACCTAGTAAGCCTCTGGTTGAAAACCAGCGTAGAAGCGTTCACGCACTGAGTCAAGCCTTTCGTGGCATGTGTACCTATCAATGGCCGAACCCTATATTTAAACCACGGATAGATAATTTTACTTCGGATTAAAATTTGACAAATTTGACAGTAAGCCTTATCTGTCCGCGGTATGGATAAAGGTTTCGGCCGTAAGTCTGTGTCACTATGCTCAATTTTGTGACGTCTAAAAAATATTTTTTATTAATAGCTTTCTGCAACCAAGGTTATATTGGGTCAACATAAGTTGCGAGCGATAAGAAATACTAGCTGCTGCTTGCGACTGCATCCACACAGCTATTGTATATAGTTATTTCCGATTAAAAGTAAGTATGTACTATCCATCTCCAGCCTTTAAACTATCTCTGTATCAAATATCATATTACTATCGTTAAACCGTGAAAACGGAAAAAACAAACAATTTCGCGTATACAATATAAGTAAGGATAGAGGGATGCACACGAAACTGCAACATAAACAAGCGAACAATTCATGTTGTGATTACATGGTTTAGCGTGCGTATGAAGATTCTTGCACAAAGTTATGATACAAGTGCAGCTTGCACATTGCATTATGCAGCTAAAATATTCCATAGGTACAAAATGCTATAATGTTTCTCTCCAACGTAGTTTATATGTTTCCCTTTCCAAGAAAAAAAACATGGAAAAGGAACAAATCAAACATACAAAAAACGGAAACATACAGTACCCCAACGAAAATGTTATAATGTCATAATAAACTTCAAACTGAACATCAAATGACAAGTATCACAATAACAACGGCAATCACAATGACAAGGTTCTAAGTATGCTCAACATTTACATTGGGTGGTTTGTTTGTACACAAACCTAGTTTTTCATAATAAATACAACATATTCGAAAATCATGGAAATTGGATGTGATTTAGGAGGTGAGAAACGTTATCGCCCGGAGCTAAATTCAACCCTTTTAAGCCGCCAATGCACTGAAAGCGGAGGCGGCGCGCTGCAGTGTGTCCCCATACTACGCCACGCCACAGTAGTTCGTCTTCAAACAAAAGTATATCGCGCGGCTTGCATGTGTGCGTAGCACCACAAGCTAACTCAACAGGACGGACCTAGCCAGTTTAGCCGGGGCCGCACCATCGCCACGTTTGGTTGCATGGGTATCAAGTATCGAGTGACGCGCAACGACCTGCGGGTGGTAGGACCTTGTGCAGGGTCCGTCCGGATCGCTACCACCATCTTATCCATTAACCTACCGCCAAACAGCAGTGTTCGCATTGTTGTGTTCCGGTTTGGGGATAAGACAGCCGGTGAAATGACTAGCATAGAGGCATTCCATCTTAGTCCTCAGGGTTGGCAACGCATTTGCAGTCTCAGGATTGCATTGCAGTCTTGTGAATGTGAATGTCTATGGGTCACAGTGTCCACTTACCACAAGGTGGCCTGTGTGCTCGTTTGTCTTCTCTATGCCATAAAAAAAACGACGCAATCCTAGCGCCCGAGTGGCAATAGGTAACAGAAACTCCTAAAGGGCCGGAGACAACCCACTTTCCATTTACATTTACACTATGCCACGCTTACGGCAGTGTGTTTGCGGCAAAATTGACAAGCTTACAGTTACGCATGTAGATCTATAGAGTTGCTAATAGACATTAAAAGGCCAAAAGGTCATATGTTATTGTCAATTATGGTTAATCGACACTAGATTTTAGAACTAACGTCGTTTTAATTCTGAGCGTTTGTGTAAAACAACACAACTTTAATACAAGACTCAAGAGTTTTTTTTACAAAATAATGTTATTTCTGCAAAATGATAATTTAGTAATAGTTTATGCCATGCTTTGCCACTTTCTGTCAGATGCAAATGTCACTATTCCAAGCTTATTCCACGTTTATAAGTAAGGAGGTAAGACTAGACTTAATCTAAGTTTACTGCATCAGGATCGAATCGCGACCGATCAGAGAAAAAAAAACATTTTAATGCCTAATTTCTAGACAAGTAATCGTTACATAAGATGATATAGTACGGAACAGTGATCAATTTATCGGTTATCACTCGACCTTGTAACAATTTTTATCTTAAAGATACGTAAGGCAGACGAAAAACTGTAACTTTATACTTACCATTAAAAAAATTCAAAATTCAAAATATTTATTCAGTAAATAGGCCACATGAAGGCTCTTTTACACTTTGGTTATATAGGGTGAGTCTACCAGTGCTTCGGACAAGACCATCATTGCGGAGAAGAAGCGCCGCAAGAAACTCCAACAGAAGGTCATTTTTTCAATCGTAAAAACATAATAGTAGCTACTTAAAACTAAGTTACATTAAGTAAAGTTTTTTTTATGGCATGGAGAAGACAAGCGAGCACACAGGGCACCTGATGGTAAGCGGAAACTGTGACCCATAGACATTCGCATTCACAAGACTGCAATGCAATCCTAAGACTGCAAATGCGTTGCCAACCCTAGTCAATGCTAGTCATTTCACCGGCTGTCTTATCCCCAAACCGGAACATAACAATGCGAACACTGCTGTTTGGCGGTAGGTTAATGGATAAGATGGTGGTAGCGATCCGGACGGACCCTGCACAAGGTCCTACCACCCGCAAAAAAGCAAGATACATTAGGTAATAAAGTAATAAATAATAAATTGAGAACGCAACAATCAGGGCTAACATGAAATACATCTACCAGATTCTCTCTGAATATGTTTGCTGCGCCCAACAGGGTTCATAATTGAGACATACTACATAGTTAAAACAAAGTCGCTTCCCGCTGTCTGTCTGTCCCTATGTATGTTTAGATCTTTAAAAATACACAACGGATTCTGATGCGGTTTTTTTTAATAGACATAGTGATTCAAGAGGAAGCTTTTTATGCATAATAAATTATGTTTTATGTACGGGTGTTACAGAAAACTCACATAAACCAAAGCGAAGCGAGGGCGGGTCGCTAGTTTATTATATTTCCATCTTTGTAAACATTATGATTGCAATAAAGTACTGAGTATTGAGTACACATAGAGGCTAGGAGGCTAATAATAAGTGTCTATGCGATTTCTTTAGATAGTAAGAGTGAAATTATGGTAGCGATCAGTGGTTCTAGACAAGACGCATTGCGAGATCGTTATCGTTATCGAGAATGTATAGGATTGACGTAAGCTAAAAGATGGTCACGTACAGCCGTTTAACTCCATACACTTTGACAGTTTTGCGAAAATCGTTTACGATAGCGTTATGATATGAATCTTGTCTATGGGGCCTTAGAAAGGACGCAGTACAAAGTCCCATTGTTAAAAATCACTACATAGTATAAAACAAAGTCGCTTCCCGTTGTCTGTCCCTATGTATGCTTAGATCTTTAAAACTACGCAACGAATTTTGATGCGGTTTTTTTTAAAAGATAGAGTAATTCAAGAGGAAGGTTTATATGTAAATTAATTTTTTATTTTATGTACTGGTGTTACAGAAAACTCATATAAACCGAAGCGAAGCGAGGGCGGGTCGCTAGTTGAATATAAATATCGTTACTACTTTAGAAAAAACTCGTATTTCGAGATGTACCTATGAGTTTGAACTTAATTCTCTTCACGTTTAAGTTTAAAATCGTAACTCACGAAATATGAGATACGAGGTTTTTTCAAAGCAATGACGATATCCAGTTTATTGCCTCCTTTTAATTTTTCTCTAGCCTTTTTTTTCTTTTCACTAGCCGATTCTTGCCAGGCTGTATTTTTTTTATATTGTCCGCATCAACAGACCTGAACTTTACTCCAGTTGCCGTCGCTGAGGACCAAGTCGGTTGTTAACTGCGTTCCAAAAATCCAGAAGCATACGACATTTCCGATTCATTACCAATACAAATAAGTAAATTAATTGACCCAATTTCATAATGTTAAGTCATAAATAGTTCATAAATTAATTATTTATAATTGCTTTCTGAGTTAACAAACCATTACTAGTTTAACGATACGATGTAACATTACGAAATTCTGCACGCCATTTTTTATTACTTCTGAGCATGACGATTTTTTTAAATAAGTTATACAAACAAACAGTTATACCTACCCCCCCCCCCTCCCCCCCGACCCCCCCTCCAATATAAAAATAAGACATAAACACTAATGGAAAGCAATCGACCCATACCACACCACAAGCAGAAGTATTTTTAATGAGTTGGACTTTGAATCTACCAGCAAGGCAATAAAGTTCAAATTAAGTTTGTTCGATAATGCCATTTTCAGTTCACGAGGATGGCAAAATCAACTTTATTCTAACTGCGTTACAGTTCAAATTGGATTGCCTTGATTATGTACAGTCAGCAGCAGAAGTAGCTACGCAACCGAAGAGGTCAAAATGATCTGCACTCGACTATAATTATTGTCGAGAGAATACGTCGTGTCTAGATCATTTTGAGCATGTTATTCTGCTTAGCTATTTTTGATGCTGACTGTACATCCTAGGTTAAGAGATATCAACTCTGAAATCATATTCTGAATCAGTTTATAGTTTCACGATTATTTATGAATTACTATGATTAAATTAAAAGTAAAAACATAACCTTCAGACATATATCTATTCACACATTTATCAGTTTTATCACTCGAGTTAAAAGTGTACCCAACGATAAATCATAACGAGAGATCGTATTTGCAATAACGCGGAATATTCGATAAGATTAGAACCGTCCGATCGCCAAATCACTAGTCATTACCGTTCCACGAATGGACAGATAAATAATAATATAGACTGATAATAGATGTGTCACCATTTTTAGGGTTCTACAGTAGTACATTGTGTAATAAGGGCGGTAAAGAAAGAATTACAAGGAGTCTGTTAGAAGCCCGAAGGCTTTAATGACTCGAGCTTTGTATTTCTTTTACCACCCGTGTAACATACAATGTTTTTCATCACAATTGCGAGGAAATGAAATAAAATCAGACAAAAGATCACATTTTTAACTTATTAGCGGCAGGCTACATCATTGGTCTGTGGCTTACCACAGATGTCAAACGTGTTCGGAGTCCGATTCTAGTGACAGTCGAGATCAATAGTTTACATGCGAGATTTTTAGGAAATTGTATGCAACTGACATTTCATCTCGAATGAAACTTCATATCGAATGGCACAAGAATTGGTGTCCTGACGTATTGTGATCGTTTGAGTCTAAGTATAATATTTTTTTAAAAAAAAGGCCCGTGGGTATTATTTTGGATTTACGGTCGATTTTTCTAACATGTTAGGACACTATTTACGAGCAAGTGTGATGAAAAGTTACAAACATAAATAGATAAAAACCCCGATACAATAGGGATCACTTCTTTGAGAGCAAGTGCCAACCGATTTTCATGACACCTAAACCATTTCTATTGAGCTAACTTTCTTTGATAAAAACCGCGTCAAAATCGGCTCTTCCGTTTCGAGGCTATGACGCCACATGTACCGTTCTCGAGAATTCTCGGGAGCCAGGCTTCTTTTGTAAGGATGAGAATTCTCGAAAATATGACTGAATATGATGATGAATGACCTTTAGCTTGCGTCGGCGTGGTGGATCGGGTCACAACCTTCCCTATCACATAGGTGAGGGAGGCGATGGCTGAGATACGCGACATACTCGTAAACGGATGCTAATACTATTTGTAGAGTACGGTGTAATTGCTCTTTCAATGGGGAATATTCATGATATTTTTTTCACAGCTTTAATAAAAGCTGATTTAGGGCACAGACAAGACTATCTAACTATACTATCGTTTCTATTCGTTTAGTTTTTAAACCAATCGCGTCAGTGGCACATCACGTGACTTTTCGTATCACGTCATCTACTAGACGCGATTGGTTTAAAAACTAAACGAAGAGAAACGCTAGCTAGTAGTGCATCTTGTCTGGGCCCTACGTAACAAACTGGTGAAATTTTGTATAGCTATAAAATAACCAACATATGAGCCAACAAAGATTTGTTCTCATCTCTTTCTAGTAAAACAGAATTTTATGTCGAGTTTATACGGCCGACCTGTTACAATGACGTCACAGTCTCACAGTGCATTTCGGATCTCTCTGTCTAATGAGCAGTTTAAAATGCTTGTATCATCCGTATTTCTTGACCGATTTTAGTAATCTCGTTTTCTCAAACATGCTCGGAAAGAACGGTTTTCCGATTGAAACACAAGGACGGAAAGTGCCTCATTTTACTCCTAGGAGTAAAAAAACCATATGAAAACACTTTCCGTCCATGTCCATATTGTTTAAATCGAAAGGAACGTGAAACAAATCCCGCACACCCAACTTGTGGGTGCAGTGTGGGCCGGCGGCGGCGGCGCGTTGCGCGTGAAACTATCTTCACTAATACTCGTAGTTTTCAAACAAACATTATCTCCGAATTTGTCATGGGTTTTTAAAAATACTTGTAATTATGTATTTGAATCATTTCTTCGCATGATTTGAGAAAAGCATTATGTATGCCGCGGCGGAAACGAGGATTTCCTGACTCGTATTTTAGCAGGCCTTGCTATTGCTCGGCCAGCTAACCACCTCGTGAAACGTGAAGAAAACCTTAATGCCCTAGGAAACTCCAACAAAGTAATACTTAGATGGGTACCAGGGCACTCCAACATTGATGGAAACGAAATAGCAGATGAACTGGCTAGGAAAGGTGCTGACAACCCCCTGGTTGGCCCGGAGCCTTTTTGTGGTATCACAAAAAGGAAATCCTATTCACTGCTAAACGACCTATATAAATCTAGGGCGATCGAGCTGTGGAAGTCCACGAAAGGACAAAAGCACTCGAAATCATTAATTACAGGGTTCAAAAGCAACTTCTCCAAAGAGATTCTACAACTCAAAAGAGAAAAGACTTGCGCAGTGACTAGAATTCTAACTGGCCACTGCAAATTGAACAAACATCTGTTTCTAATGGGTATGAAACAAGAACCGACATGCAGGTTCTGTCAGGAAACAGAGAAGACAGCAATGCACATCCTCTGTTCTTGCGGACCACTAATGCGTAACAGAAGTATCTACCTAGGGCGACATATTGTGGACCCACAGGAGATACAACTTCTCACGGCCCAAAGCATCTGGAAATTCTTAGACGCAACGGGCCTTTGCGGTGAACTTTAAACAAAGGGCTGTTACAAAAGATCAGCAATGGTCGAAGTGACACACAAGGCCCATCCAAACCCCCCAATAATAATAATAACCACCTCGTCAGGAAAACCCTTACTTTCCGCGCCTACGCAACAATGTACTATTACTGTACCTATTGTCATATTTTGTTGGGAAATGCACATTCCCTATTAGGTACATTTTAATTTTAATTCGTTAATATTGACATTTTTGACGTAAGTATTTACGTCATCGTGTCGATCTTGTAGTCATTATGTTTACTATAGTTTTATATTTCAACCTGACAGCAGAAATATACTTCATAATTTATAGTTCAATTATTTATTGTTAGTTAATAAGAGCCAAGTAATCTGAGATCATTTTACTTGTTGAATATTCGTCGGATACCTATAGTACCCTCACCATGAGTTGCAATTACTGTACTCGCAAGCGAGTCAAATGCTGTCCCTTACAGTCTTGTTATACAGTGTGAGGGACAGAGCATTCGACTCGCTAGCGAGTGCAATTGTAACTCATGGTAAAGGGTACATAACTTTAAAACGTTTAGATATGCGGTTTTAGATCACAATTCGGTTTGTTTATCCTATTATTTACCGCTAAAGCAATTACTTTTAGTTCAGCAGTTATCCTTCCAGAAATTAATAACTCTATTCTAAAAAGTCAAGCAATAGTAACGAAATATGACCAGTTTTTTAATTATATCCAGACAATAAATAACCCAACCCAATATTTATCTATTAATCATATCATATACCATATTACTTTTTTTTGCCCTGAATAAACCATTTCAGAACAAAAAAATGGTTTTGCTCACATTTTACGTAAAAATCAGCGGACATTATTAAACCGGAAGGTGACGTCATTTTAGCTCAACGACAATAACACTGATATTTTATGAAACTTAAACGGCATTAACGACTTCTAGGAAACGTAACGAGCTAAAAGTAGTAAGTTAATAAGGGCGCATATCCAACAAATATGCAGAAGAGACATGACGCATACTAAAAAACTAATAATGCAATAAAAATAACAATATATAGTACGTTATCATCAAGGAAAGTGCCGCCCGTTATTGAAGTATCGGTGACTAATAGGTGTATGCGTGAAAAGGAAATAACGCCGTTGCTTTGGAAAAACCTCGTATCTCATATTTCGTGACGTACGTTTTTAAACTTAAACGTAAAGAGAATTAAGTTCAAACTCATCTCGAGATATCAGATACGAGTTTTTTTCTAAAGTAGTTACGATTTCTATACTAATATTGTTTGTTTGCTTGAACGCGCTAATCTCAAGAACTAAAGGTCCGATTTGAAAAATTCTTTCAGTGTTAGATAGCCCATTTATCGAGGAAGGCTATAGGCTGTATATCATACTCACATAAACCGAAGCGAAGCGAGGGCGGGTCGCTAGTGTTATAATATTTAGTAGGTACGGGGCTTTGGTTTCTGAGAAATATTTAGACGACATTAGACATCTGCCTTGCTAAGCCAAACAGCTATATCCCAAATAAAACTCCTGTAGCAATCACAACCTAATTGAGCATTTCTAAAAAAGTTTGTACATTTCATTTACGACTCCGATTTGCGAAAAAAATTGCAGGTAGGTAGGGTAAATGATACTGAGCCTAAATAACATAGTCTCCCAAAATGTCCCAATTAATTTGTATGGAAACTTCCTTTTTTGTTACCACGAACGGAAGAATTTTGGTAACAAAAAAGGAAGTTTCCATACAAATTAATTGGGACATTTTGGGAGACTATGTTATTTAGGCTCAGTATCATTTACCCTACCTACCTGCAATTTTTTTCGCAAATCGGAGTCGTAAATGAAATGTACAAACTTTTTTAGAAATGCTCAATTACTAGGAGGGGAGGATTGAATCTACTTTGGCAATTGAATCTGAGATACTGTTTATTGGCTTAGTAGGGACCCTAATGGGACCCTATTAATATGTCTATCCGTCCGTCCGTCTTAACTTTAAAGAGCTATCTTTTGAACCGTAAAAGATAGCGGATTGATTTCTTTTTCAGAATAATACAGCGGATTTACTAACAATTAAAACCAATTAAAAGAAAATGAAGTAAAAAGGTTTTTTTTCAACATATTATTTGTATCGTAAAAACGAGAGAACCAAAACAAGAAATACTATAAAGTGGTCAAGTGTGAGTCGGGCTCGGCCTGATTCAATTCGAATTCGAATTAAAATCGAAATATAATAATACCTACTGCGCGGCGTTCCGGAACCCTCGGTGTGCTATTCAGACTCTCACTTGACCGTTTATTATGGTCTTGTATGAAATAGGTACTATTAGATTCACTTCATATTACCGAGGTGTAAAGAGCCGTCACGTGGTCAATTAACTTCATAAAATAGTTGATTTTAATTGATTTTGACGAAAAAACTGGCATTTACGACGATTTACAACCATCTAACATTTAGTTCAATTCAATCCAGACATCAAAATTGTCTAGAAATAATTAGAGATAATGAGAGCTCTTGCTCCTTAACAATCTTACCTTTTTCCCATAACTGGACCGGAGTATATCCTCTGATAGGAACTTGTATTGATTTATCCTGTTGAGCTGCAGCTGTGTCAACCGCTTCTGCTCCTCCACCAGGGGGGTCACTGAGGAGTGGGAGAACAGGTGGTCTTTCTCCAGGGTCTTCCATACTTTGTACTGGAACAATAACGAAGTGGTCAAGCATTGTCAATCAATCAAATCAAATCAAATAAAAACAATGTTGTGTTCCGTTTTGGGGATAAGACAGCCGGTGAAATGACTAGCATAGAGGCATTCCATCTTGGGCCTCAGGGTTGGCAACGCATTTGCAGTCTTGGGATTGCATCGCAGTCCTGTGAATGCGAATGTCTATGGGTCACAGTTTCCACTTACCATCAGGTGGCCTGTGTGCTCGTTTGTCTTCTCTATGACATAAAAAAAAAAAAAAAAAAAAAAAAAAAAACAATCATTGCAAGAACGTAAACTGTAAAATATGGGAGAATGCACTTTATTCCAGTTCATGTTTAGCCATACAATGGAATGCAAAACACTAACATAAAATAATATAAATCTACCTTAAGACTGCGCCGAGCGTAAGCCGAATCATCATTACTATTATTGTGTTTTCTAATAAAATAAAGTATTTTCTTGAAATTGGTCGTTGGGTTTTTGTACTACAAATAAAAACAAAACTTATAGGGATAAAAAGTGGCCACCTTTTCCCGTTAAGCTGACTACTCAAATTGTAATTGTTATTAAAGTTTGTTACGTATCCCATTAATTGTGTTTATACTTGAGCTACAAAAACGTATTGTCTGACAAGGAAATTCTTTAGTTAATTAGAAAACACAATAAAAGTAATGAGGGCGCCACTGGACGCTCGACGTTTGCTCGGTGCAGTCTTAAAATTAGAGATAAACTATCATTCCAATATAATAATTATAATTAATATTGATAAGCGAAAATTTTGTCATACAAAATTACAAATTGTCAAGGAATTCAATTCAACATTAAATCCTAAATCCTGCAAGTTCGTGACGACGCCACAGAATAAACAAACAGTAGTTCGACTTGCATGTATGTACGTATGCGTACGCGCCGCGATCCAACAAACAAACAAACCCACCAGAGGGCCTAATATGGCTGGCGTGACAAAGTGTGGATAAGCCATCCGTCACTTCTGAGTTCTGACACGTAAATAACTACGAGAGTGACAGACACTTTATTCACATTTGACACAGGATATAGACTCAGCCATAATACTAGGCCTGCAGGACGCACTAAGCAAGTATTAATTAACCCTTTATAAGGGCCCAGTTATGCAGTTAAGCTACGTAAAATTCAAATACAGTTTCATGTTTGACACTTCCTAGGGAATCATTTAAAAGTATTTTTTTATGCGAATACAGCGGAATATGTTCATATTCTGTAGTACGATACGTTGAAATCCTAAATAAATTTACGTGGTTGCTAAATCGCCTCTACCTTATAAAGGGTTAAGTATCGAGCGACGCTCAACGACGCAACCCTAGCGCCCGAGCGGCAATAGGTAACAGAAACTCCTAAAGCGCCGGAGCCGCACTACTTTTTTATTAGTACTATGACAACCTTATAAACTTTAGATAGATAGATAGATAGATAGATAGATAGATTCATTTTTTACTTTCAAATTGATTCAATGAAAACATTTGGATTATGTGAGGAATTTACGAAAATGTGAGGAATTTACGAAAATGACCAACTAGTAAGCAGTTTTTCATAGTTTTACAAGTAAAAAAAATAATCTAATCTTACTTTACTAAGTATTTATTGAAGTTTGTACAAAAAAATGGACAGACAATGCTTTGTGACTCTGACCTAGAAAGGAACCTAACTGATTCTACGGTATGGTACTATTGCACAATGAACGCAAGGCCACAAAATTAGGGTCACTCTATACAAAACGTTTATTATAAAATTACCTAAGTATTTTTAATTGAAAGTAAAGGGATGTGAAAGTATTTTCAACAATAAACATAACTAGCACTTGGTATGACAATATGTTGTTAGATTTGACTTAGCATTGAGTTAATAGGTAAGTACTTACTTAATTTTGAAAAACAATACTAGTCAAAGTCAAAAGTAGCTATACATTTTAGTACCTTGTCACCGCAATGTATTAAAGCCAGTGTATTATTTTTTTATATTATTAGCTTCTACAGGGTACTAAATTTGAACATATTAACTAATAACAATTTCATACACGCAGTCAGATTGTTAAGCACTTGTTTGGAAAAGCAAATTGCACTGCATCACATATCGTTGCTGACACTGCAATACCGCATAACAAACAAATTAAAGAAGATGCAAAATTTGATCCTGAAAATTCCTTAGCAAGTAACGTATATTTAGCAACTTTTTTAATTTGTTAGTTACATGGTATTGCAGGATCACTGACAATATGGGAAATAGACAGTAACATGTTAATAAAGACTGAACGCATTGCAGCATTACATAAAAAAAAAAAAAAAGTATAAATTGACATGATAACAAAAGATGAGTATTAATTAAATAAATCTAGGTAGGTATGTCTGTTATATCCTCGTCCTGCCCAAGCATTTTTGTATACTTCCAGTTTCTGCCCAATGCGCTCTACAAAGCACAATTTTACATATAAAATTTGATTTCCCGGACAGAAAGTATAAAATCAAACGTGTCCTTTATTAAGAACACTGGGCAGGACTGGGATATTATAATATAAATGTGATTTCCTAAATGACATGTAAGTATTTTCTTGGTCTTGTTGCAGTGCCCTTGTAGGGTTTATGTTGAAGCTGCCTACTGTATTTTTAAGATCTCATTGTACAACATAAAGCAACAAATGAATATGACTAAGTGGCTTAGTTGTATCTCCCTAATTGGAATAATGTTTGTGCCAAACTGCCAACCGCTAACAGAATCTTTATTATTATTTATAACTTTATTACGAAAAAAATACTTTCTGCTGAAGTTTCATGCTTTTGCGCAATGGTCTTGTCCAAAGCACTAGTAAATTCAATCCATATTACAAATATGTAAAATCATCATCATGTGGCCCATTTTCTGAATAAACATTGAATTTTGAATTTTGAATTAAAATTAATAATCTTTAAAAAAGTTACTCTGATCTATGAATTATCTGCACAGCAAAAGAATAAATAAACACACAAATAATTAAAGTTATAGTATGAACTATTTAAAATCACGATTCCCACTTGAGAACTTATCCGCGATGAATGGCATTGTTATCTTTTGTTAAACGCAACCGCTAACTACCTGTACAACATGAAATGCATCAATAACAAAAAAAAATATATGAATTACAACTTTACCGTCTTGCGAATAAGGTTCAAATTGGAATAGGACACACTTCACATAGATCCTTTTGGAAATGACATATAATAAGGACCACCGGGTCGAGCATTTAGCATTTTTATAAAAATATCACCTGTAACAAACATAGACAGACATGTCTATGCTATGACAATATGAACCTTATTTTTGAAGGAATACTATTGTTATTCATACGACATCTTTTGTTATTTATGGTATTTATTTTGCACAGGTAATTAACGGTTGGGTTTACAAAGGATAACAATGCCATTGTTCGGGCAGTTAAGCTCTCAAGTGGGAATCGTGATTTTAAATAGTTCCTACTATACCTATTCCAATATTTTGACTCATTTTATGAGTAAACAAACACCGAATATTATGAATATTTTACATGAAACATCCCATTAAAATTAATTAAATCCTTATGTATTTGACATTGTATAACGAAATCGTAATATGACTTCCTCATAGTGATACTGATAATGACATCATGCCACTATCTGTTAATCATAACATTTCGTGAAACAGAACTGAGAGCAAATTTATTGAAATTCCGCGCCAAAAATAACTTAATGCGGCACTTAAAATTACTTTACGCGCCACAGACTGATTAGATATTCTGATTAGGACTGACTCATACATCACTTACCTTAAGTCTAAGCAACTCTATGTCGCCTTCTAAAGCCAACTTTAAACGCTTCCAGTCGAACGAGGCCGTGTTCCTGAACGCATCCAGAGGCCCACTTGGGAGATCCGGCACAAAACTCAAGTCCTCCATTCCTAGAATTAAAAAAAAAAACACTAGTCTCGCCCTAACCTTAAACAACTTGTCACAAATTGTGTTTTATTACAGACAATGACTAACAACACTCAGCCGATTAGGGAAGGCACTTAAGATTCCCTCTAGACACACGTTTGAATTAATAGGAGACACTGATCTACATAAACTCGGTCTCACTAATAAACACTCACCGTCTAAATTTACTAACTGAAGGTAAAGCAAAGGAAACTAAAAAGCGTGTCTTAACAAGTAGACGAAATTGTAAGTTTGCGATGATTTTAGTAGAGAATATTGTTTTAAAATGAGCTACACGCCCCAAAAGCAAAGATTAAATGCATTACAGTTGACGGCCTACCGAGCGGACCGCGAGCGACTGACACTGACAGGATATTGGTGTTGCCTCATAACGATTTGTAAATAACGGAGAATATCGCAACTAACAAAAAAAACACACACAAAATGAAAATTCGGGTCATGCCCTGAGTTTCTCTGCGGCACTAACGTACATAAAATACATTATCTACGTTGTAACTACGAATTATTCGTAGGTATAATGAAGATACTGCCTTTCTTCAATGGAAAAGTCTGTTTGTGAAGGAACTTGTATAAAATATAAGGTCCAATGGAGGGATCCTAGAATTAGATGCCTTGCTTTCCTTGTTCTGCTAAGAAGTAACTTTTGGTTTCAATAGACCACACTGAGCAGTATTTAACAATAATTTTACCCAGTCATCTGCACTAGGCCAGTCACGCAGAATATTTTTTTTTGTATCGTTTAGTTAGCATGGACTTAAACGAACCAAAATCAAAGTTCTGGCAAGGCATCTTCATAAATTCGTTTGTAACCCTGATTTTTATATTAGTTTCAATATTTTAACTAGTGTGCCACACTATTAAATCACACTAAACTGGTCTACCTTTATAATTAAGTATTGTATTCTCAAATAAAAAATAAAAATGCAATTAAGAACAACCTAATTAAAACCCTTTGATAAAAAAAACATGAACTTTCCTAAATGTAAGTAATTAAAAATCCCTAAAATAATTACATTCGCACTATTTCGCACGAGTGACACCACGAAAGGTGATAAGATAATGTAAGTACCTACTACCTTAGATAGTAAAATACTTTAGTTAGATAGAACAGTGAAGTCATTGCGAGAATTTGTTCGGTGCGTGCTTATTGAATAGCACTTCAGATTCAACAAAATCGTTTCGTAGGATCAATTTCTGGTGGATAATCCTGCCTACAAGGACGAGGTTAAATCTGTACAAGTACTCGGCCTGAGCCAAATACGAATAGTCGGAAATTATATTGAATTTACTAGCAGGATCATTCTGTTTTTTTATTTACTCGTTTGTTTTATACCTCAGCAATTTTTCTTTTGCCAGAATTAAGATGTGCTGCCTATTTTTAAATTAACTTATTTGTTTTCCTTACATAATATACTTAAAATCTGGTTTTCGAATATAAATGGCAACACCATGAAAACGACGGAACTGGGGTGGACCAAATAAAAGCAATAATAATATTCCAAAATTTCATCTAAACTAAAGCAATATCATTATCATGCTGATGTACAAATGTTAAAAAAAAACATTAGAAATCTCCAAAACTTGTCTTTTTTTTATTTAATACCAATGCCATCTGTCTTTACACTCTAAAACGATAACAAAATTCTGACCTGTCAGAATGCGCCTACGCCTATAAACCCAGTACCTGACAAGGTTTTACAATAACTTTCCGATAGATGGCGGCACCGCCTGCAAACGCACTTAATGAAATGTCTAACAAGGACAGAGCGATGCTTCGAGCCTTCGGTAAAAAGAGAGGCAAATAGTCACAACTACAAGCAAGGGATACCACTACATTGACAGCCAGACACAGTACAGTGAACAAGAAAAGAGAAGTTGTAAAACAACAACTTCGCTGCTTTTCTATCAGATGTAAAATGGACGGGCGGTCGTGTCGCTGCGCGCTGGCGGTTTACGCGTGTTCCTTATAATATCGATGTTAATTGTTTTAAAAAATTGACGTCATCCCGATTATTATTTACGCGGTTCTACTTCGGTGTTCGGTGGCCGGAGATTGTGTCAGTGCATGTGTATTCATTTGACGTTCGCGCTCACTTCACTTGCAGTGATTTCTGATAGGTACCTCACCGGTGGGCGCGCGCGTGATAACTTATAATACGTGTTATTAAAAGGCGAATTAATCGTCCAGTGTTAGTGTTTTACAGTAGCACCATGCTGTGTAAGGTGACATAGTGAACGCTGAAAGACCCTGACCTCTGGCAATCATGTCTGGGCGATCGGATTGCAGGAAATTCGCTCCTAACATCTTCAATAAAAGCAAATGCACTAATTGCTTTCGGCAGAAAGAGGAGCACAGTGCCGAAGCATTGGAATCTAATCGGGTAAGTTTAAAAAAGTTGTTTTTTGTTGATGGCAATAAAAGTTAAAAAATCGAACTCTTCTAATCAACACAAATTCGCGTGTAATGTATGTAGGTGTGTTCGATAGTTCAATACGAACGTGTGTATGTGTGCGTGGGCTGACCACACTTGATGTTTGACCTAACGGATTTCATTTCATTTTGATATTAAAATATTTAACTACCTCTAATTAAGTGTTGTATTGTGTAAATGTTTTGTTTTGGTAGGTAGAACAAATGTGAGAATGCTAGTGTCGGGTTGTTATTCATTAAAGTACAGTAGGAAGTCTTAAATTACCTTGACTTAGTTAAATAACATAAGAAGTATAACCGCCAAGTTCTTAAAGAATCTCGTTGTTCACCTGTCGGTTTAAATTCTTATCTCTGTACCCATTGAACGACTTCATTTATCCGTTGATGTAGGAATGTATGTAACAGTGAAAGGTTTATTTCAGTTATATGTGATATTTATTTTATCTATACTTACGTTACGTTAATCTACCTATAACCTGTAATTTAGGTACCTACTTAAATTGGTTACTTTGTATTTGCTCTACTCAATTCCCATATCATATTTAATAAAAACAATAATCAATGATTGACTTTTGCAGCGTCATACTGCAGATGTAAACATTTTGAAAAACTTTTACGTTCATATAGAAGTTTACATACATACCTACCTACATACATAAGCTCACGCCTTAATTCCCAGAGTGGGATAGGCAGAGCTACAGAATTACTAACAACTCTAAAAACTTGTTAATAATTCTGTAACCACATTTTGCAGACTTAGGCTAAGATGTCCAGTGTATTAGTGACAGGTTGTAAGCCCATCGCCTAACAGTACTACATGCCCTTATTAATTAACACGATTACAAATAACAGTTACTTATCTAGATTATAACGTTCTCGGTCATCCGTTTTGCCTTTTGTTTTGAGCCAAGTCGAGTGTCGAAACGTTTGGCAGTTTGGTGCAATGTCAGAGTCACTGGTAGAATGACCGTGATAAAAATGAGCGGTTGATTCAGCGATTATATACCTAGTACCTACTTGATAAGACTAAAACAATGTCAAATGAAGGATAATTGTAGGGTTTTACTAATCTAAGTCTTGTACTTACTCCATTAAACGGTTGCAGTTTAGTATACAGTAAGTACGTATTTAACACTATAAGTAGGTACTTACGTAAAAAGTATAAATAATGTAGGTACAATGTGTGATGGATTAATTAATTATCAATTAAGGATGATGAATTTGGTAAAACCAGTCATATATAGATACCTATAGGTACCTATAGAAAGTTCGTACCTACCTAGTCATCAAGAATATTTGAAACTAGCAATGTACCTACCTTTATCATTTAATTTTGTTTAGTAGCCACCAGCACTAGTTTTAGATACCTTCTTAGGTACTATATTATGGAATACGTACTATGTATAAGTGTATAAAAGGAACTTAACCAAAATGTAAAAACAATTAAAAATTAATTATGAATAATAAAAAGTGAAATAATGTACTTAAATCACAATGCTAAAATCTCCTAACCCAGAAAGTCGAGAAAGTCAGTAGGTAAACAAATGTAAACAAAACTCAATTGGGGTCGTTTTTACGCATACCCGTGCGTGATTCATTTTTGTTTATTTAAGCATCTTCAAAATAACTAACTACATTAACAAAACGTTTGTCTTGTTGACCGCAACCACACGAGCACGTACTCCATAGACACAACATAAATACTTTAACGTCAGCTGTCACGGTTAGTCTTGAAGTAACTTTTTAATCAGATAATAAGTTGATACCATAGACTAAAGTATCATAGTATTATAAATTATGCTGATAATTTCGGTCTCAATAAATATATAACTTACTTGCGCTAAGCACACCTGTTCCAACATTATCACGATAACTAAGTAACCCTGTTGAGGCCCGTTCATACAATATTCCGTGTGTTATTGTTATTTTGTTAATAATGTTACGAATTCATGTATTTGAATATCGTTTTAATAACGATTTAGTATGCATAAGTACATTTAATAGAGGCTTATTAAAAAAAAATCAGTTGACTACGTACTATTGATGCATGATTCATCACAAATTCAATATTGACAAGTAAACGCTTATCTTATACCTAAATGCAGTACGAACCTATTTACATTAGGTACTGTGTTTAAATTGAGTTTGAACTCTTCCATATTTCCATACAAACCGGAGCTAAAATCGAATCGTTGACACTAATTGTGTGACTTATTCATATACTTCAAACCATACTTATAATATAATATAACGAACAGTTTCCAAAACTACAACTTCTACATGTCCGTCAAACAAATTGAACAAAACAACCCGATTTGGTTTTTAAACGTGTCAAAGCCAAGGCTGTCTCATAGCGTCATAAGTGTCATAACGAACCTGAAACGAATACAACCTTCAATCTTATCTCGTCGCATTAGAAGCTACATAATATGATGATAAAGCCAGTAGGTACCTATTTAACGTTAAAGACTACCACTATTCATAACGCGGAACTGTCCGCCTAAAATGGTTTGGTCTGGACAATTCTTACATTCAATAGTAACACGCCGCAACTCTGAATAGGAATCCGTTTCAATTCAATTCTTGCGACGCGAGTATAAAGTTTAAAGCAAAAAATATTTGAACGTGACTTATTTCATTTTGGAATAAACAAGCGAATTATTATCTTGACAAATGCTCCACTAACGAAGCTGACATGCGCGTGCGCACTGCGCAGGTGATGCGACGCGAATAGGAAGTTAACGATCGATTGAACGGTCTCGCTAAATAGGAGACATTAGCGATAGTAATGAGAGCTGTTAGCTTTATGTAGCTTAGGTCGGAATCAGGGTAATAAATGGATTTTGTTACTGAAGCTGGTTCTGTGCCGTAATTACTGGATTTCAATAGGTTTCTCATTCTAACCATTTGAGCATTAATAAGGCTAGATATGTAAATCGTAGCTCAATACTCAAATTATGTTGATTGCTTTCCACAATGTTCTTTAACAGCTCGTTATCAATTAAATGGAAGTAAAATAGGATAAAAAAAAATAAGTATGAAGCACAGCGGTGCTAATTTTTTTATACAAAATAATGGTAATACTAACCAAATAGATCTATAAGTATCGTGCAGTATAATTTATACGTATGTATTTAAAGTTATACCTCACGTGGCTCGCAGTCATGCGAGTGAAAGTTGTATTATTAAGCAAATTTGTCTTCCTAGTACCGATTGGTTGACTAGTGAGTAATTTGCATTAAAAAACGCGCAATGTATGGCATTTCCCTTGATATTTACATGAGATACCGGGTCTTTGCGCCGTAATGGGCATCACATATGCATTTTATAATGACCATAATAAGCGTGTAATTATGATACATTGTCGCATTATTGAAGCTTTACAAAAGGGATCGTCGGCATTGTTATGGCGGTACAGGTTTGTGGGTTACGTTTGTTTGTTGAACAATATCAACGTTTTATAAAAAGAGCCGTTTTCGTTGACCGGTGGCGCCTGCGCAGGCATTTTTGCGGTTGCGAGCTACGCGCACACTCGTAATGTTTTATTTAGTACTTTGACACACTTTAACTTGCTCGACAAGACGCTTAATTCGAGATATTAATGGTTCTAGCATCGGCCTTCTGCACCAGCGTCCAGCAATTTTTTTGTAACTAGACTTTCGATTATAAAAACCAGGCTTATTAAAAAGTAGACAGTTAGAGTGTGCTCGCTAATTTGTTCTGACGAAACTCTTTTTAACCCCCGACGCAAAAACGACGGGGTGTTATAAGTTTGACGTGTCTGTGTGTGTGTGTGTAAATGTGTATGTGTCTGTCTGTGGCATCGTAGCCCCTGAACGGATGAACCGATTTTGATTTTCTTTTTTTTGTTTGAAAGGTGTATTAGTCGGGAGTGTTCTTAGACATGTTTTATCAAAATCGGTTCAGCCGTTTTTGAGATATTGAGCTTTAAAGTTTAAAAAGAGTGAAATAATAAAATAAATTTTAAATTTAAAAAACCCCCGGCGTCAAACAGTCTTTAAACCTACTATAATTAAAAATATAGGGCCAATACTTATTATTTTTTACTTTTTAGACGTTTTTTTACCGACTGTTTAAAGTCAGGGGTTTTTTAAATTTTTATCCTTTAATAAAGGCTTCATAAATCCATCAGGTTCACGTAGGTCTCACAATGTAAACATTTGTTCTATACTTGGTTCGACGTGTTCTGTAACATCGGCCGGCCGAAAAAACTTTTTGATCCGAACAAAGACGTGGAGATGGAATAGTTAAATTAAAAAAAAAGAAAATAGATACGTTCCGTTCCTATAAAGGTAGCCAGTTGAGTGGGAGCTGCTGTTGCGAGCTACCGTGACCTTTTCTAGTCTGCGGTTGTTTGAATAGGGGAGGCAGGGGGGTTTAAGTTACAGTGGTTGGGCTAAACTTGTAGTGTAGCATAAAAAGGAGTGCGTGAGGAATGCGCCGGCGCGATCGCCAGGTGCAACGGCCTCGCCCGCCGGCCGGCATTTTTGTGAGCACGCCTAATGTATGAGAATGAATGGTTAGGAAATCAATCTTAGCGCCAATTAACACTCTACTAGAAATTCGAGTAATCAACTCATATGCTTATTGACTGGTTTCGTTTCATTACAACAAAATTGATCTTTTTATTCGTGATCGTAAAAAGTCGATTTCTAAGTTGCCTGCTTTTGCTAGTTGGCTTGAAGCACGTCGAGTCCGGCGAATTAACACCGTCGCTCGTAGTGCTATCTGTGGACCGTTACCAGCACAATGGGCCAACAATAATAATGTGGGTCGCGGAACGTACGTGACACCGGATAAAGCTAACAATTAAAACCGACACCTACTTCCAAAACAAGTGCTCGGCGTAACTCGGGCCTGTTTCGGCTTTTTTCGTTTTTTTCCGAAAACCGGTCGGGATCTCCCGCTGCGTCACGATCAAATATTTCCATCCTTATCTTTTTGTCGTAAGCGATCTTTTTGGAATGTTTTAATTTCTGATCGCGATCTTGATACTTGTCGGATCCGTAATACTGTGCTCTGTACATATACGGACATTGTTCTTGTTTATTTGATTTTATAATAAAAAAACATCGAATTCGAATAAAACATGCCCAAATCCTTTAACATAACTTATTCATTAACCTACATTTGATTCCAGTACCAACATAACTGTCAGTTAATTTCCGTTTTTACTCAAGAAGGCCTAAAGCGACGTCCGCTGCCTGAGAACGGTAACTCGATAGCCTTGGTACAATGCAGCTATCTAAGTAGGCTGGAGGAACAATATCTTATTCAACACTTTAATGAATGAAAGCTGAAGTGATGACGAAGGAGCCATGGGAACGTAAGGCTGAGAACACACCGTTCAGTTATGAAATGCAAAAAGGGTTAGCGACCAAATTAGTTTATCTCAGTGGTCTGGGATAGTTGTATTATTTAAAAAAATGCGCTTTTGTTTTTAACTTTACTCGATCAAACCATTATTTTGTATATTTATTAGCTATTTTTGTTACTGGATCAAGACTTGCAAGGACCATTTTACATGTTACCCAGCCAGAAAGCGTCACTTCAGGGGTGTTATTCTCTCAAAAACAACTCACATTTTAGCGCGTGCATTCACAATTAAGCAGCCATATACGTTCGATCTTATCGACAGAAGCCATGTTGCCAAATTGAAAATGCACACGCTAAAATACGTTTTGTTGGCACTGACGGGACTACTTAAACTCGCCGTTGCGATTTCGCTCGTTCGTCCGACCGTCTGTTGTTTTTGAGAGACTTACCCCTGGAAACTCTCAATAATATTATGCTAATTAATAAACTTATCCGTGAACTGGTTCCAAAACGACTTACCAAGCTTAAACAAAACCGGCAATGAGCCACCAGTCACCACTATCCAATATTATTATGATTTTTGAACCTTTTAGTCAAAAGATGGCGCTTAAATAAATCTGTCCCTTTCTTAACCACTCTACAAATATTAATGTCTAAGAATGCGCTTACGCAATGATATTTTTACTCAGTTTACGCCACAGATCACTATCTCGCTTGCGTACTATCATTATCTCACCTCTAACAAATATTTGCTTTCTTAATCTTAACATTAATGTGTGCTGTGACGCCTGTGACGCCTGTGACGCTTCAAGTGCTTTTTTTACGAACGAAATAGTTGGTCTTTTGTTTGTTTACTTTTGAACTTGGACCTTGCTAAGTCCACTTCCGTGCACATAATATATGTTATTCGTTCCATTTCAAGAGTCGTAAATATCTTTATAGCTGCATTTAACATGTGTCGCAAGACTCCTAAGTAGTAATATATGGTATATTGAGAATGTTTTTCTCACCATACAAAAAGGTCGTATTTCCCTACAAAATCTCAATTACTTACGCCCTTACCGACAAACAGCGCGACAAACTGCCTCTCATTAAACAATTGTGCGCATGCGATCATAGCCTAATGGCTGTCCTTTATCCACACCATATCCCCATTCTTCAAGGGGTATAATGTTTCACTCCATGTAGGATTCATTCGTAGAATTACACTATGCAACACGCTTTTTAATCGGTGATATGTCTTTGTTGTGTGCGTTATGTTGGTACTTATGAAGATGAATAGCATCGGCTATTAAAGCATTCAATTTTAAAAATAGAACATGCGGCCATGCCTACAGATTCAACAATGTTCTCAGCATTATTCCATACTTTACGATATAAAGTAGTATTTTATCTGTGGTCAAAATACGAGTATAGTTAGCCTTTTCGCTTCCGGATACAAAATTGTCTGTGGCACAAAAACGCTCTCTGGAGACTTTCACATTAAAAAATATTTTGTAAGATTTTAAAAATTATTAAATTATTTATAATATCATAAAAGGTTACCATAGACTGATTAAATAACAATATTTTCTCATTAGACGTTTGAGTAAAATTTAGTTAATGTTGCCTGTACTGTATACTCCGAATTTCGTTCGTGTTTTGTTCACTTTATTTTATACTTCACTAGTGAGTTAGTGACCCGGCCTCGCTTCGCTTCGGTTTATGTGAGTTTTCTGTAATACCCGTACGTAAAACAAAGTTTATTATACATGAAAACCTTCCTCTTGAATTATCCTATCTATTAAAAACCGGGCAAGAGCATGTCGGACCATGCTCAGTGTAGGGTTCCGAAGCCGTAACGACAAACACAAAAAACTATCTCAAAAATCAACATGAATGAACCAATTTTCTATTTAAAGTTATTTGGCGCTGTCTTAGATGATTTTTAGTAGGTATAAACCCGTTAGTCGCCTGTATCTCAGGAACTAATTAAGTCTACTAAGTAATGATTCTTTTTCTTATAAATTCGTATATAATATCTCAAACAAGAGCCAAGCTTTTAAGTGTCTAAGTCTAAACTGCTTCAAACCGACTTTAAATTACAATAAAAGTTTTATCTTTTATAAAGTAATTAATAGAAATTGAAAAAAAAACAAGGGCCAGTAAATAGAATTTAAGTTTTCCAAACGATACTCGACTCAAATCAATAATCTAATCGATTATTTGTAAACTTTCAGATCGCAAATCGCAAACTTGTAGGTAGCATTTCGGGGCACGTCCGAACAGCATCTAGGCGCTCGCGCTTATGAGCGCGGCTGTCGCTCGATTTGTTACATGGACAGTGCGACTCCCCCCGCGCGTGCAGGCCCCCCCCCCCGTTAACAATTTTTCTATCAAAGTTATCATAGGCGATTTTGATAGGTATAAACACTTTAGTCGCCTGTATCTCAGGAACTAATCATGTCTACTTAGCCGTGATAGTTTTCCTTTAAAATTCGTTATATGCGCTTTCGTTGAAGATATTTTACAGATTTTTAGTATTTGTAGTTTTGGCTGTTGGGGGGGGGGGGACACTTGACTCTAACAAAAAATAGCGCTTTAAAGCTTAATATTTCATAAACGGATCCCTTAATCGAAAAATTGTTTGAAACCCGCAATATTTTTGAAAGACCTATCCAATGACACCCCACACTATGGGGTAGGCAAGAAAAAAAAAGGCATCCCCACGTTACGTGTAGGGGAGGTGCATTAAAAAAATATATTTTTAAAAATTTTATTTTACCACTTTGTTGGCGTGACTAATATGTATATTCATGCCAAATTACAGCTTTCTAGTACTATGAGTCTCTGAGCTAGACTGGGGACGGACGGACGGACGGACGGACGGACGGACATGGCGAAACTATAAGGGTTCCTAGTTTGACTACGGAACCCTAAAAAAACCGCAACAAAATCCGTTGCGTAGTTTTAAAGATCTAAGCATACATAGGGACAGACAGCGGGAAGCGACTTTGTTTTATAATATGTAGTGATGATTTGTGATCAAAATCTAAATTTTTTGAGCTAGCCGTAAGACCCTGCCATAATGACAGCGTCAAATCACAAGAAATAATTCACGACAAATTTAATAATTGACTTTATGCGACAGGGTTTCATAGTGGCTCAACAATTATCGACTGTAAGTAAATATTTGCCAAAGAATTGATAGGTGAGCTAATATTTCAACTATACGAGTTTTTTTATAAATTATAGTTTCAGTGACAATGATATGATAAGAGCAAAGGCACATATTATTATACAAGAGTTTAAAATATCGTCAATTGCGTAAAACGCACTTGCACGTATCTATCGCGTTTATTGCACCAAGTCTAGTAGGTATGTGTATGTCACGGTTATAATTAAGTTATAAACTCTTCAGACTAATTTCTTTAACACCTACTGCTCAAAAAAGCGTAATAAAATTCATGTGTATACCAACCTCAAAAAAAAGTCAGCGTCACATAGAAAATCTTTATAAAGCGAGTTCTCACGAATGCATCTGTCAGATTAGCTCTGCGTTCGACCGTGTTTTTTTTAAAAACGACAATATCAGCCAGTATTATGTGACGATGTGGTCAAACAATGTTATGGATATCGATTATCGGTTTGAGTATCGAGTTAAGTGGGATTTTTTTGTTAGGTTGGTATCGTGCGAGCATTTTAAAATATTTTGAGACCGACCATAGATAAAAAAAAATGATGCAGAGTTCGTGGTTTAGCACTACGTTACACTGAGTAGAAAAATGGCGCTCGTCGTAATTTCTCATAAATCTTAACGACGTTATAAAGCCATAAAATGTATTAAACGTTGAAATCTTAAATTTACGGTTTACGAGCTAACTCGGGCTATGGCACAGTGCATTGCATCGCCTTAGCAACTTAAACGCAGTCTTATCCGTTGTATTGAACACGAATCATTAACAGGTTTTATTTACTTAACATTATCAGCGTATGTAAATTGTCTATGAGTCACGACGTTCTTAATACATTTAACGTATACCGCCGGAGATAGCGGCAGGTTAAAACGGCTCTAATTAAAACATTAAAAATACAATTTGTTTCGTTTTCTGAACGCAGCCGTAAAGAGTCAATATGGCGGTATTTGCATACACAAATGAGCGCGTAATGCAACATGCGTGGTTTTAATTGCCGATTGTTTTTTGTTAGTTTTGTTGAGCAAAGAGTTTGCGTGCGATAGTGTCAGCGTTTTCACCGGGCTGCTTGCAGTGTTTATTAAAAGTAAATGAGACTCACGATTAAGATGCGGCTGCGTTCAGAAAGGCTCGTTAGTTCAAGGATTGTGATAATTATTGTAACTATTTAAAATTATAGTTTTGCGTGGTTCGTTATGTATTTCTGTTCAACTGTCAACCTTGAAACTCTAGTTTTCCAGCCAGTTATGCTTTTGAAAAGTTGTAATAACTGTCGTTCGAAATTTAATTTTGACAGTGACGTAGTTATTTGTTTTTTTTCCTGACAGCTCATAGTTTAGGGACCACCCGCCGTATGTGAGTCCGTCACGCATCCACGCCTCTCTCTGCATACGTTCCCACCACTCCGGTTTGGACCATCGCACCGTTAAGATACGCGACCAATAAAATACCCAGCGCATATATGGTAATTCTGTAATAGCGTGTTTACCGTGACTTAGGCTGTGGAAAGACGTATGTTTGTGTTAATTTGCATGCACTTAAGCTCTTTTATATGAGAGAGGTGAGGAGTGTATTTAACCGCAAAATGCCCGCCGAAGCGGAATCGCTTAACGAAATAATAACAGATCGATTACTATGAAAATAAAATTGAGCGAAACGGTAATGGAACGGGCGTTAATTCAATTATGCGTGGTATATTTTTCCTATAAGAATAACAAAAGCATGCTAGTAAAGATCATCAGAGTTGCATGCTTTAAAAAGTTCTCAGATGGACCACTGCTATTATGACAATCGCCCAGCGTTAGACGTAGCTGTTACGTATCTAACACGGCAGAAACTCTTGAAAAATGCAACAATAAAAAATCTTGACCTGCATTACTAAAGTTATTAAATGTAAATTTTCAATGAGCAATTAATCACCCTTCAGAAAATCCCATGTTACTAGTCCCACCTCTTTCAAATTAATTTAAATAAGATTAGAATTCGAATCATACTGGCCACAAACTTTAAAACAAAACGAAAGAAGTCAGTGCGGCGACAAGAAAAAACTTGAGCAATGCGTGATGCAAAACGGAACGCAACATGTAACTCAGACGATAATAACTGCCTTCGTGAACAACTAGAGAAAGAAGTATGTGCTCAAGTTTCCGCTGGTCATACGCCCTTTTAAATCCGCCCCCGCTTTTACGAGTGCATTTCAAAATTGAATTAACCGGGTGTAAAGCGTGGTTTCGCAATAAAATAGATGAAAATTGTATACAATTAATACGCAAGTCTGCGGGGAGCGTCTCAGTGGCGCCAAATACCGCCTTAGAAGTGTATAAGAATGTTTAATTAAGCCGTAATTTACTGCTAACAGGATTATTGAATGGTCGGTCGTTGTGGACGCCCGAGGCGCGCTGCCGCAGCTTCCCATGATCGATGCTGCCTTCAATAAGTGTTATGACGAAGTTTACATTTCATTTACAGTTTACCTATATAATCGATTCATCTCCATTGCCTTTTTTTTTATTAACAAGATTCTATACTTAATAACTTATGAAAAAAAAATACGGGTTGACTTGAGAACTTGCTTTTTTTGAAGTCGGTTGAAAATAAACTTTACCGGTGCTAAAAAGCGATAACTTTTGATTGAAAATTAGTTGAAAACTACTTCCAAAATACGAGCTTTCTCATTTAATACGTAAAAGACTGCATTGAAAACTTAAGTACACCCAGACACATGCTCTTGACACGTATGAGGCTCTGTGTTTGACCCGTATCATCCGTATACAAGTTAGGCAAAAAAGAACCATATTAGACTTCCGACTGCTTAATTTAAAATAATGTTTAATTGCTACAACTAAAACGTAACGTAGAAGACGAACCATATTCGTTTAAAATTTCAAGTTCAATTGTTTTGTGAACCGTTTTGTTGATATTTTAAAACATTATTCTTTGGTACGTAATGTCTTTTTAAATGGAAAGTGTTATAGTTGGACACAACAATACGTGGCCACCGAAAACCAGCGCAGCGGTCCCCTGACCACAGCATTATGCTGAGTTGGAACTTTTTTGGCACCACAACTCTTGCACTCCCTGTATTTTTCTTACTAATTGTTTTCTATTCTTTCTATTATATTCTGTTTACTTGACAAAACAATTAACTGTACACGCGAATATTGTGAGACATGATTTGTTTGCAAATCGTAAACATACTCGTATCCTCGATTAAACATTGTCTCCAGTGACAACAGTAATCTGATCATAACATCCGATGCTCGTACAAACAAACAAAGTGTAACAAACGATGTTGACATTAGTGCGGGATTACAACAGGTACGAGAATGACGAAACCCGATCCTGCTTTACAATGGATTCTGAGTAACGTTCTCACCAACATGGCAATACTGAGGATCCGGTAAGATTCGGTGAGAAGTGAATATTGGCAACACATTATAATCTGGCAAAAAAGTCTCGAAATTCAAATTTGGCAACACTGTCGCATCGTTCCTTTTTTCTTACATTGACCTGAAAATGTTTTTTTTTTAATTAAGATTTCTTGACCATGGATGCTAAGTCCTTCAGTCGAAACACATAGTTTAAAAATTACAGAACTTACTAACAAATTTAACTATTATAAACGAAACAACAAAAAAAAAACATTAAAAAACGAGTTAAAACTATTACATAACTAACTTAAAAAAACAAAATTGTTTACAAATTGAAACGGAAACAAAAAACTAAATCAATTTTTTCCTAAACTATTTAAAATATACTTATGTATACAGAATTAAAATAATCTAAGTTAGATAGAAGACACTACAGTGTTGCCAATTTTTAATTTCAAGACTTCTTGCCAGACTATATATATTACTACTACGACACGATATATTTACTATTTTGAAGCTTAATATTGATGTCGGCGACCGCGACTGGCGATTGCCCGCGGATCGCGCGACCCTCTGTTTCATTTGAATTTGTATGGACTGTGCTGACTAGTGCTGTCAGACGTCGTCCCTATAAACGCGGGGCGTTCCGATTTTCAGTCATCTATGGACACGTCCCGATTCACCCTTGATTGGGACACCAATTGTTCCGATTTTCAGCACATCACTAGAGCGATCATGAATAAGATAACAACTGGAGGTCAAAAACAGTGTGCCACATTTGTCGTTATGTTGGAAGTCGCGCGATTTTTCAACTGTATTCTTTGTACTGTCCCAAATAAAATATCAAGCTCCCGATTTTTTAAGAGGACACTCCTGTTTTTTTAGTATTTGTTCTGATCAACGCACGCGATCGTCGCGCGACAGTCTCTTGGTCATCGTAGTCTCTAACACCGGATTCAATACCTTAATAGGGTGTATTATATGCTATCGATACCTGACAAGTTCCAGGTTAAAAAAGGGAATGACATAATATAACCATACTAAAGCTCTATTTCTAATTAAACGTTACGTTAATTTCTTAAGGTGTATCCCAAATTCCCTTTACGCTGCGATATTTTAGTGTAGCGGTAAAATCAACGCAATGACTAAGAACCGAATCGAAGCATACGCGTCACGGTGCTGAGTTACTATGGCCTTGCGCCTGCGCACGTGTGTAAGTTAAGTACCTATGAATTAAATAGATAACTGTCGCAACGGACATTCAATCTCACATAGGCATTGTAACGTGCTTTGTTTTGAAACGTAGTTGTATTGGCGTTACCACTACACATAAAGATTGCAGCCTGAGCACCGTTTGGTTCCAGTCAGTGAGCGATGTAGTTCTGGTGCTAACAGTTGGTGAATAAATGCACAAACCAACAGACTTGACTTGGGTTAGGGTAGTATCATAATCTTAAAGTTAAACTCATTTCTGAGAAAAACAAATGACAAACAGCGAAGAACCAGATTAGAATTATAATTTCAACTAAAGGCGTATTTTAGTTTCACTAATATCGGCTATTTCCGCGCCAAGCTATTTGAGACACGTTTAAATGTGACAATTGCATTGTTACTGCACGAAATGTCAAATTTAAACGCACCTATGGCGCAACCGCGAATACGCGTGTACCGAACGAACAATCGAATGTTGCCGTGTACCAACTTAGCAAACATGTAGGGGAATTAGCATACTTGCAGGACGCCTTGCCCACGCATAGCGCTGCCAATCCATCATATTTGCTGCTGTGTGCGTAAGCAGTTTTAGTTGAAAACCAATGCGTTGTTACACTTCTCAACGCACCTGTCAACACCCGTATTATTTTAGAATTAGAGTTTAATTTGGAAAAGGTTGTATGCGTTTGTTCGTTGTTTGACGTAAGTTTGCGCGCCAATGTAGACTTTATAGGTTATAATTTTGGCGCGAAGGCAATGGTCTTGAGCTGTTTATGCCAAGCAAAACAGGAAAGGTAATTCCGAGTACTTATGTCTTTGGATGTAGGTGTGTGGATAAGGTGGAAATCGACACTGGATCATGTATTATAGGTATATATTGCTAAGCGTATCTGTCAGACGGGATTGGAAACCTGTTGTGAGATGACTCAGTGTCGACGGAAGGATAATCATGAATAATATAAAACTATGTACATATAAAGCGGTCACTAAAACAGCTGTCTTGTGTTTACTTAGAAACCATGGAGTTTGTTTACATTTTAGCAAACTCAGGTGTTATGAGAGTTTTAAATTCGTATGAATCACGGTCACTGCATATTCAACGAGATATTGACCGCCATGAGCGTTAGGACCCTTCTACACGATGGCCCATCATCATCATCATCATCAAGGGACGCATTTACACCTTAGAGCGAGCAATATATTCTTGCATCTCAGTCTTACGCATCACTCCGTCCCTACACTGGCCCATGATGAGCCATCGTGTATAGAGCGGCCTTTATAAGGGTAGATACACACTTGCCACACACGTAGGTATTTTATCACATGGCAACCTTTATTTTTTTTAATGGAAAACGAGTTCCCAAGAAACAAACTTTATGTTTTAATCAAAAGAGGGATGTTTATTATATTGTTACTGTGACCTATATTGTGTTTGTCACTGTTATTTTCGTATTCGTTTTAAGGTGACTTTTTATTCTATTCAATCTATATAAATAGTCTATTAAATTATCATGATTTAATGATACTTACATCGTTAGCTATCCGAAGTATGCAATAAAACGCTTTATTAGAAACCCAGGTGGTTGACGCAAATGAATGCGATGGTTAATGATTTCCGACTAGTAATGATTTCCTATTAGTTAATGATTTTAATTAGTTTAACACTGAATGAACGTGAATCACTTTTAAGTAAGCAATCCTATTAAATCTCTTGTATAATGGGAAAACTGTGTAATAATTAATGCTTTGACCTGAAAGACTTTCATTTGAAACACACTTTCATGTTTGTATAATACAAGTGTTTGTCCGCGACTTCGTATTTTTTTTTTAAAGTTAAATGTACAACTTATTTGCACTCATACTACCTTACACAATAATCTGGGACATTAAACCACTCCTGTGCCAAATTATAACATTTATATTCGTTTAGATTTTCATTCTAAATTGAAACAAAACCGTTAAACTTACATAGTCACAATTTTTTACATTATTCGTGGGTAGTATTGGAATTTTCACGTTATCACTAAAGTTGAGTTTACGTTTCAAAATATATGCAGTTTAAAGATAAAACAAAAAGTAATATCTTTACTTTTACAAACAGTGTACACTTCTACAAGCAGTAATTGCATTCTGCTAGATCTGATTACGACCTGATAGCTACTAAGCTTGATAAGATAATCGATAAATCGTTCTAGAATTCATTTATATCGATTTCTAATCGTTATCGGGATGTATTTTACAAATACTGTGTAATTACTTTTAAAGTGATAGATACTAATTGGGCATAACAATGTATGGAATATTTCAAATTGATGGAACAATTAAACTGCCTGGTGTCAGTCTCAGTCTCAGCACCAAAACGAAACGTAGGTACAGGCTAGTTTTAATTTAGGAGTGTCTATATCTAGAAAAAATAATATATAATCTAACATATGTCATGTGTAATTGACTAAAAAAATACGTTCACTCTCTATGGCCGATCAGCGGAGTCGGTCTTATTAAGTCTATGCTCTTTTAAAACTTTTAAAGGTCCTTGACACTACACCGTTCGATTTCCAATAACATAGAACGCTCATAACCAATTTATAAATTTAAATAAAGAATGTGGGCCAATTTGTCACCCGAACAATGCTGCCAACATTCCGTCACCATTCAATTTGTAATTCATTGACTGTTTGCTAAGAGGCGCGTACGTGCGGCCTCGACACCTACGTTCAATCTAATACTTGTTCTATTCCGCGCATCTGAAACGTCGAACGTTAATTATAAATTTAACTGCTTATACACCTTTTTAAATGCATGAGCACGACCGAGTTGCCATTGCCACCAACTGCGCTTACAAATGACAAGCGATGGCGCGAAATACCTTTTTTTTTTATGACAAGTGCTGAATGTGTCGAACTGCCGATGCGTTAATGGGGTTTTTTTATGGTGACACTTATTCGAGTGTTTCCGTCGACTCTCAAAGCGTAAACACATGTCATTTTGTGTCACATTTGCCCTACCGAATTTAATTAAAAGCCATTCTTCACAACGTAACGGTGCGTGTCCTGTAAATTATCTTTCACGATTTAAACTTCGAAGGTCGTATAAATTGTGGCCAGCATTATACTCTCGTTTATTGCCAACATTAAGAACCAATTTTATACGCAGGCTGTTTAAGCGTTCGTTTTAATTATCTTTTTTTTCTGTTTCAGGTAAGTTTAAGAGCTGCGGGAAATTACCTCTATATGAGTCAATCTCATTTACTGTAAGAAAGGTAATGCTTGACCTGTGGGCGCAGCACTGCAGGCTTCATACACGTATGTCTATTGCCTAATGCGGACGCCCTAATTAGTATTTAAAAAAATATATTTTAAGAAGTGACATTGACTTGATATTTTTTTTAACATATTATCTCGACTGCCAATTGATCTTTGACTTGACAACCTCATTAAGTCGGTTTATTTTCGATTACACATTCGAAATAATTGTATAGGTAGTTTCTTCTCTCTCAAATCAGTAATGTATCCCATGAAAAGCTGTTCCTAGGAATATCGTTAGGATAGAAATTATGCTATCGCTGGGATTAGTAAGAATACTGAGAAATAGTCAATTAACGGTAATTAACCCACAATAAATTAGTCTTACGTAAATATTTAATTAAATGTTTGCCTAACAGTCTTGGCTTTGCTAATTGACGCTGACCAGTTTTTACTATTTAAAATACAAATACCATTAAATGACAGTTAGAATACACACGCAATCGTACGCGTAAATGGATATTAATGTTTATTAAAAAACCCAGTTCGTTTAATTTTAATTTTAATCTATGTATTTTTTACAACTGACATAGTTTTTAAAGACGTTATAATAACAAAATTTGTATATTTTATCTATGGATTTTCAAGCATGTATTTTTTATTTATTCACTATGGGTGTTTTTGAGATATGTATGCCTTTTATGCCGAAAATTTGTATATTTTATCTATGGATTTAAAAGTATGTATTTTTAATTTATCCACTATGTGAGTTTTTGAGATATGTATGCCTTTTATGCCGTAAGTTTTTAAGGTTAAACGAGTTTTTCTTCACCCTGTAGACTTTTTACATGAGACTAAGGTATCGTAGCCTAGACAGCCATGCCTGTAAAGTATTAAACTGTGATAGAAAACGGTTTTACGTAACGCTACATTAACTGAATTGAATTGTTTTATCTGTAGTATTATTATCCTTTCCCACATATGAGTTGCAGGTTATTTTTAATTTTGGTTCGATATATTGAGTAAAAAGCAAAATAAAAACTAGTGATTACCCCGAGTAATAAAATTATATAGCGCAAAATTAATGGTTCGTATACATCGCAGTCAGCAATTTTGACTTACTGCCAATCAATACGAGGTAGGACAACTTTTTTGTGTAGAGATCGTATCTTTTGAATTTAATTTCACAGATGCCAATACCGATTGTATTTAAGTGGCTATAAGATTATAATAAAAACTTAAGGTCGCACTCTCCACCTTTAACCTATTCACAGCAGCTACTTAAATCAATGAAGAAGGGTATAGTTTAGTTTGACATCATTACATTAATTTGGAGTTAACTGTGGTACGTAATAAAATGAGTAGTATATTGAGTGCTCCGGGCATTTGAAATTCTAATAGCAATGTCAGTATTATTAATCGTTCATTGGATTTGAAATATGTACGGGCGTTCAAAGTTTTGAATTTTGGAAAGTGAATCATTTTCCCGCCAATTTGTAGCTGATGACATGTGCGTTCCAAATCACGCACTGACATTTAGATAGTTAAAAATTAACAAACAGGTTCGTTTTATAAACGTTTATCCAGTAAGATATGGCTTGATTTTAATCAGCATGCATTAATAAATAAATTGATCACTTAAAAAACGTGAATTTGCCATTTGCATTTCGCAAGTATCGGTTTACTTAGAAGTGGCCCACCCTACATAAATCGATAAAACCGGTGTTTCTAAAACAGGACTTACCGTTTCACGTTAAAAATTTTAAATGTGGTAATTATTTAGTTAGTTCGACAACATAATTAATACGATAGGTTTACTAGTTACCAAAGTATGTCAGGCGGAAAACCTATACGTAGATACTTTACTATGTATTTATTAGGCTATTTAATAAAAATAAAACCAGAATAGAGATTACATTAAATTAAAAATTTAATATTGGCACTTAAAAAAGGGCTTATTTAAAATTTTCCTTGCCGTTATGTACTTATAAGGTGATTACTAATATAAATATTTAACGGCGGCGTGGCATTGTTGCACAACAAAGTTTTTTTTTCTATTTCCTCTGCGGACCACGTCGTGGCAGTCATTCAGCCAACGCACGATCTCTCAGATTGCTCATTCTTAATTAAACAACTGCTACTCTAGCGGTTTTGAATAATGAAAACGTTAAACAACCAATTCGAATAGAATAATTAATTTAACGGCATTATTTAAAAATCGAATGCCTAATTTGTATCCAATACAAACAATATCGCCGCATAAAACAGAGTGATCCTTATCTATTTTGTATTGTGTTTATAAATTAAAATGGGAGTTTTCTCTTTTGCTTCCGAATATGAACACTTTTATTTATTACATAGACCAAGTGACTTGAGTAACTGTTTGGCCACCGATGATTATTACATTCTAGGAATGCAACGTGTTTATCTGTACAAAATGCAGTCAATTCTTTCACAACAATGCAGTGTATATTTAATGCGCTTTATTAGCTCTTAGGTGAACACTTCACGGCACGATCGAAAGTGAACGCCGCACCTGTGACGCGCCGTGACCGGTCGGGCGTCCTCTTTTCGTCAGGTCACTGAGACGCCATAAAACTACCGTTAAACATTTTTAAATCTCGAAACAAAACGTAAACAGCTAGCCATGTGCCGTTGGCAGAGTCGCATTCTCTCAAAGCTGTCTCAAAGCCCTGTCACGCGTGCGCTATACCAAAAAAATGAGAAAAGCACGAATGTCTGTGGTATTGAATTTAAAAAAGTGAAATACTTTTGCGAAATGTGTACTAAGAAAAATACACCTTGGTGGCCTAAATCTTACATGCATTACAGTACCGTAATGCCATTAGTTATTACGTTATGTTGGTACTTACTATAGAAAACACACGTAACTAAACAATAGACAGTAACAGCAGTAACATTGCTTGAGGAGACTTTTAAACACAGCCAACTACGCACGTGGTCAGTACTAAATTATTTTGCTACCGGCTGGCAGCACTTAAACTTACAATAGACGGCCCTTAGCATAATGAGGTTAAATAGAAACCAAATTGTCTTATCATTTGCACGAGGCAGTCTAAGTAGTCCGCAACTTTTATTTCAAACTAAGTCGTACAATTTTAAAAAGTCAAATTTGGAATGTTTAAACGGGATTTCATATTTGGAATTTTGCCGTTCGAGAATTGAAAACGTCCCCAGGCTGCCAGTTCCATGTAGGATTTGGTTTGCTCATCGCTCCGTGCCCGTTGCAACGGACAGGACAATGAGAATGGAAAAACGTTCCTACATACGGGACACGCAAAAAAACGTCTCACTGAAACATTTACCGTTGCAGACATGATTGAGTAATAATGCATGAATTATTTACGATGTGGTAATTTCCTGGCCGCCATTTTAGGTTATTGGCGGCTTGCGCGGCGATACTTTATCTTGACTGTTTGGACTTGCTGATTTACGATGAATTTTTCTTACATAATATTTCGCTTAAAGGGCCGAATGTAGGTTTTCTGCCGTCGAAGTTTTCCATTAATGTTACACAACTGACAAACATGGCATAGTGACCCACTATGACAGCCATTTTATTTTACAACCGTGCGTGGAATGAAACAAGATATCGATAGGTACCAATGAAAGTTAAGCTAATGAAACTTAAAAACAGTGTTTCCATGGACCAGAATTCAAAGTACATGAAATAGATACTTTTATTTGCAAGAGAAGTTTTTTCTTTTATATCTGAGTACCTAAATACTTACCTACACGTCGATTTAAAAGGTTCAACAAATAACAACTGTAATTTATTATTCGACTATGTCTATGTGCGGTACGAATTTTTAACAGCTGTGAGTTATTTATTCTTATTATATCATTTGACTTTGTAGGCACTTTCTTCACATTTTTTGTAAATAATTACATGGTAATAGGCTATTTGACAAGGTGAAAAAAAACGTAATAATTATGTATATTCATATAAATTATGAGTTTTAAAATCGATTTAAGGTATTCTTACTTAAAAAAAAATGATCTTTTATCCAAAAAACCACGATAAAACTTGATAATTTTTTATCTGTAGCCATTTTATCGAAAACGGCGCCGAATCCATGATGACGTCAAGGGTCGGTAAATATCACAGATTATAGGATGTCTGTATATTCTATATGACAGTTGACGTTTGTTTGTTTTTCTGGCTTTGCTATGATTAGCCAATGTCAGTTTGTTTATGTATTGACCACTGACGTCACTGATTCCTGTGCGACGCCATCTTGCCCAAGAAAGCGTTTTGGCGGCATATTTTAAAAGTGAATTTTTATTTCCTTTTTTTAGACGAAAAACATAAAAGAATTTAAAATTACCACTTTTGGAGTACTCAATAAACACCAACAAATAATCTGAGATGGTTTTCAAAAACCTGTCAAATAGCCTATTAGTATTACCAATCCAAGGACCCATTGATTAATAAGACGAATTCTTACTAGCCAGTACGCGGCCCGGGCCCGCTAGTCGTAAACTCCACAGATAAAGAGTTTCGTCGCGCGTAGGCGGCACGCGTTGGCGGGAACTTAAACGTCACGATGACAGTTTTTTTAGGTACCCCATTGTTTGCCATCGGTCCGTTTGACACCATAAATGGAGGTGATAAGTGTTTACACAACCACAGTTGCGTGAAGTCGATTTCTATAAATGGTAAAAGAGCTACCATACCATATTGACGGGTCTTCGGAAATTCGTTTTTCCCAGCGTTAGATGTGTTTATGTTTATATGAAGGTTTTATTGAATTATAGTAAATTGCGAAATAATGAGAGGCTAAGTGGCAATTTCTAGCTACTTACTGCATTAAAACTGATAAAAATGATAAATATAATTTATAAGAAACTTAATAAGTAAATGCAATTTAACTTCAATAAAAACTTCATTTATTAAGTAAAAAGGCTCGATTTAAAAAGATAAGCATTTGGAAACGTTTTTTAATTTAAAATTCGTAGTTTGTTCTTGACCCAAATCATCAGCCATTGTTTTTTTTTTTCAGGAACAGCTCTAAATGCTGGTCTTTGAGTCGTAAACTGACGCATGCATAATGTTGACAGCTCATTAAAATCGTTTAATACGGCCGGTGACATAATCCCGCCCCCGCCTCCCACTCAATGCTATGCTAAGCTAATTAATAAGCCACATTGTTACCGAACACTGCTTAATATAAATAGGTCAAGTTAATACAATCAATGGCAGTAGCACTAGCGCTTGTTATAGAAAATGTAAAGTAAAATGCCAGCAACTCGCTTTATGGCAATTATTAATTAATTTTACACCTTTAAATCTTGCAACATTTAACACGCTAAGGGCTACTTGCACAAAACACTGTGTTACAACACTAACTCGATCGAGTTTGTAAACGTCAGATTCATGTGAAAACTGTCATTTTTAACTCGAGTTAGTGTCTTAACTTAGTCTTAAATTTTCTGTGCAAGTGGCTCTTAGACAAAGAAGAAAACAAAAGCGGTAGTCGAGATTAGTAACTTTGCACAAACCACGAAATAAATGAAGTTCTTGTAAAGTGTCGTTGCGATTTGTGACGTCACGGGAAGGTATTTAATATAAAACATCCAAACATTTCGAAAAAAGTTACTGATTTGATCTGACAGTCATCGAGCAAATATTTTTTAATTCAAAGTTTAACATTAAATGAAAAAAATAACTTGAACTTGACGTTCTTGGAAAATTATTTCTACTTACACAGAGTCAATTATTCGAAAACTTATGCGCAAATGGTACCTAAAGGACAGACAGTAAATTTCGTCCCTAATTACCGTGTACAGGTATCCAGTACCGGTTCAATTTGGTATCACAGGGTTAATTATCTGGTATCTAAACAAGCTTTGGGATTAGCATGGAAATGCGAAATGCGTTAGTCTAGTACCGAGGCAACTACTATACTAATGATACTAATGAGCGAGTCGAGCTATAAAGTTGAGGTGGAGTTACACTGACAGCTATAAGCACCAAGTATTAGAAGCTACAAAACAAAACATAAAAGGCTGAAAAAAAGTAATACTTCTACAAAAGTAGATTTTCTTTCGTTTGGGTAAAGAAAGAAAGAAAGATGAGGAGACACTTTGAATTTAGATCTACGGTCACAGAGTAATCTCATTGGTCCGTAGAGACAATGTTTTCTTTATTAAATCTGTGGTTCCTGGAACTAATAAATTGAGCGAAAAAGTGTTGCCACAATTTCACCAATTTTAGCAACACATTTCATTTAGGTCGTCCATGTAAATTTGGAATAAAATAAAAGTTAGAAATTGGCCATTTCCTGGAGCAGATCCGAATCAATTATCAACCATTTCGAATATCAAAGCGGAGCGTGTAAATAGCTCGCCCTAACTCCGTCTATTTCCACGTACGCATCAATCTGTCCGTCCGCGCATGCGCTTTGGCCAGGGTTGCCAGAAGAATAATCTATCGTTTATTTGGCAATGCCGAAGAGAACATTCTAATTTAAAGAAAGATTATCAATGTAACATTAATAAAAATCTACAATTACATATCTATGTATATCTGTATACACATAAGTAAAGAACGATGAAAGTCTGATTTAAAAAGCATCAAGTAATCTAAGTTTCTAAGATAATCCATTATTAAACTACACCCAAACCGCATTAACAAATTACAACACGATTATGAACACTATAAATGTCATTACACAATCCATCGCCACCCCAACATCGCTGTTGGCAGCCCTGGTGCACTACACCTGCGCAGGCGCATACTGCGGCGTCGCGACGCGGCCGTCGACCCCGCCGACCTGCTTACCAAAATAAACCGCCCGGCGCCCGCGCACGTGCCGTCTGCGAATAACGCCTGTCGCCCTAAGAATAAAAAGAGGATTTTATGCAATAACGACCTTAGTTTTCATTTTAGGGTGTAATAAAGAGGTTTGTCGTGCTGAATAGCCCTATGGGAACTTGAACTGCGATAATGTTTTTAAGGCATAGTGCAGAAATAAAATGGATCCTGATTTTACACTGCAAACAATATCAACACTAAGTAGTGGGTTGTTGAAATTGTGTTTCTGTCTACCTTCATATGAGAAAGGGAAATTTTTGCAAAAGCGATTTTAATACTTTCCGAAAAGGGTTTGAATGGCCTTACACATGTATGTACATGTAGTACGGAAAAAAACTACCTTCAGCTTTTCCAAATATATCGTCCGTCATACTGCACTTTTAGCAGTTTTTACTACAGGGGGTTGCAAGTATGTTAAAGTAAGTTTTAGGGTTGTCAAAATTTTCAATTGCGAAAAAATTCTTCGCAAGATAGGTATTTTGTTTTTAGATGCATTATGTTCTAGCCATTGATTGCAGAAGAACTTAAATTTAAATATGCATTTAAATTACAAACTTTGACATACATCTAAAACCGTGTATGCTAAATCGAATAAGTAAAATACCACAGATACGGAAAGATATTATTAGCTCAACCGTTAACATATTCGCATTTACTATAAATATGTATACAACATAAAACTAAACTATATAACGTCATTTTTTATTCAAGATCTTTATCAACCGAGTTCTTAGGTCATCGCGACCTCGAGGTCACCAATAAAATTCCTGCATAAACGCAGTGCACTCAAAACGCATTTTATAGCAAACGTGTCTCATTTTATGGTTACATTTTGTAGTTTATGCTTGTGTTTGTTTGTGTGGAAAAATATCTTGAGTGCCAACTACTCGGTAAAGTATCGTGTACATACATACCTTCACGCCTTCCTCCCATGTTACAATTACAAACAACTCTAAAAACTTGTTGTTAATTCTGTAACCATTTTGCACAAACAGGCTAAGATAGGCCAGTGTATATCAGTGACAGGTTGCAAGCCCATCGCCTAACAATACTACAAGCCTTTTATACCCTTTGTCGCCTCTTACGACTTCCGCGGGAAGACATGGAGTGGCACCATTCTGAGGTTTTTTCATTCACAACAATTACAACCTTGTAGCTGGCAAGTTTTTTTTAAGTGTGGTCACTCTGAACTGCTGGTGGCGGATACAAGCAAATGCTGTTGCGGCGATTCATGGGCCTCATGGTATGCACCATACATCTCTATGCATTTGTTTGTATTTCACTTCCGCCGCCATCGCGATAAAGTTTTGTCAAGGCCGTTAGGCGCTCATCTTAACATATGTTTTATCGTGTGGCATATTTTTCTTATTATTTATTATTACATCTTGACCAAATTATTGTTATAATTAGATCTAATGAAGCCATTTGTGCTAGAACACTAGCCCTTAAATTGAGGTCCTCTGAGTTTCGTCGCTCCGTATCGCTACCTTCTTAAAAACGACATCAATTTGTTACAACTGGTAACAACTGGGACGTAACAGTTACCATTGGTAACAAGTTTGGTAAAGCACGCCGTACACTAGCAATAAAAACCTTAGGAGTTGACTGCTGCCCTACTCTAAATTTTAAGTTAGAAAAAGTAAGCAAAAAGATGCTTCTTGCTCTACTCTTGCGCTCTCAACAGAAGTTAAAGTAAGACAGCAATCAAACTTCTGCAATTTATATTGTTAGCCTACGCGGAGCTTAACAAGTTGGAATTGGAATATCCCATTAATAAAAACGGCCTCTTGTCCAGTTGAGCGAGTTCCATGCTACCTTTTTGAGAATGCTCGCCCTATAACATATTGTCTGATGGATAATTCGACCGGCGAATTAAAAAGTGAGTTCTTAAACCTAAAAAGAGTCTTATGTCAGTCAACTAAAGTCAAAAGTCACTTTGACAAATGTTTTACATATAGGACGTTAAGATGATAATAAGGCTGTTTTATTTAAAATTACCATGGAATTAAAAATATGTACGGAAAAAGCAAAGCGATGTGTCGTATAGTCCGCTTTAGAGGTCGCTTCGTCATGTTTACACAGCTGGCTTGTCATTGATTGGTAATTACATTTCGTGGATTTGTTCCTCGAGCGACTTACTCATTAAAACAATCGTTGGCTGAAAATTGTCATAAAAGTATTTTAGAACAATTTGGTTTAGAATCATTGTTTTTATTATGACATTAAGGTGTACGAGCACACATCCCTGCCATTGTCACTATACCGACAATGACTGGTACCTACATCGCGCAGCTTGTATGAAACCCAGCGATGTATCAGCGTGATAACTTTGCAATGTATACCGAATTGTCACATGTCACGTGTCATGTCAAATGGTAAATGGGATCTGTGTGAGAAATTTGCATTCTCAAGACTACAATCTTAAGATGGCAATCCTAAGACCACAAACGCGTTGCCAACCCTGAGGACTAAGATGGAATGTCTCTGCTAGTAATTTCACCAATTGTCTTATCCCCACACCGGAACAAAACAATGCGAACACTGTGCTGCTTGGCGTAGGTTAAAGCATAAGATGGTGTTAGTTTTATCTACACATGGATACCGCAGCGCTGAGTTGTTTACCTGTAACCTTGTTAGACTGTGTTATGCATTGGATGACGCTTCATTAAAGGAAAAAGTATGTATGTAAACAATATGGTGCAAAATAAATCAAGAGGTGAATGAGGTCAAACGCAAACCAATTTTTGATGTAAAAAAAACATACCTAACATTAAACCTTACAATAAAGAATCCATAAGATGTCTTTCTTAAACTTAATAACAACGAAAGCCAGTTCTACTAACATCTTGAATTTCACCGTGTAAGTCATATTTTTATCATAAAGGTATTTTTTATCTGTGGTAGACAGTGGTAGTTTTCATTAGCTTTACTTGACTGAATATTACATCTCGTTCCATGATATGCCATGGATGTAATATATCTTTTTGCATCATCACATCACCTCAATCTTTCGTTATCTATGGCTCATTAAGCTATATCTACGCTTCTTAGCTTGAAATTAAGCCGCTCCTATTGTGTAATTTGTAACATTACGTTCCATTTTCAAAATTGAATTTAATATTTTTATTACTTCGTTTACAAGTGGCCAGCTGTAAATACTTTCAGTATCAACATCGTAATATCTCTTTTTGCATCATCTCTCTAATATTTATTTATCTATGGCTCAAGAATTCTCACACATTCTTCAAGTATTAAGTTACTATGCTTCTAACTAGCTTGAAATATAAAGCCATTCCTATTGTCTCATTTATAACTTTACGTTCGTACACGTCTGCATTTAAAATAAAGCCTTTAAAGGCGTTTAGTACCCGATTTGAGCAACAAAATGGCGTGGTTTCCGACCGTCGTAAACGGCTACGTAGAAACCATTAACTGCTTTATGTTCTTAATATAAGACGTTAAGTGGTTTCGTCTTTTGTCTCTAAATTTGTAGCTGAATTGAAAGTGATCTCAGCGTGTGTGACGTGAATTGAATATGTAATAGGTTTTATGTAATCGGTTTTTAAACGATAAACATAGATGTCAATGGAGTCGATATGTATTGAAAAGATGAAAAGTATAAAGGGAATTACACACAAATTCAGTCCTAAAATAAGGTCTAGGCTTCATACTAGACAGCAATAAACATACTTATACAGGGTGTTTGGCAGTCGGGTGTAGGGGTTTTAAGGGATGATAGTAAGGGTCATTCTGAACATTTTTGACCACATTTACTATTATGCTAAGTTTCACGGTTTCCGAGATATTGATCATTTTAATAGGATTTTTTGTAATTTTTCCTTATGTCCGTGATACGAAAAACCCCTTAATTCAAGTATTAATTTTTAAAAAAAACAGTGTTTTCTTGCATGACTTGAATCACTATGAAATAAGGAACTTTTAAAGCTACATGCCTTTTTTTTTCTTTACAACTTTTTGAGTAAACGCGCAAGAGTTACTTTCTCCATACTAAGAGAACCCCGCGTTTGTTTTTCACCAAGTATGGAAAAACCAATTTTGTGAGGTTACTCAAAAGGTTATAAGGAAAAAAAAATGGCATTTAGCTTTAAAACTTCCTTATTTCATAGTGATTCAAGTCATGCAAGAAAACACTGGTTTTTTTTAAATTAATACTTGAATTAAGGGGTTTTTCGTATCACGGACATAAGGAAAAATGACAAAAAATCCTATTAAAATGATCAATAACTCGGAAACCGTGAAACTTAGCATAATAGTAAATGTGGTCAAAAATGTTCAGAATGACCCTTACTATCATCCCTAAAAACCCCTACACCCGACTGCCAAACACCCTGTATTGTTTTTGTTGATTATTTTGCTTGCTAAATCAACAGGGCACACAAGAAGGTAATGTACAGTACACCAACGAAAATGTTAAGCTCTTTAATGCGTTGTCATAGTAACCTTCAAACAGAACATCAAATGACACACATGACAATGACAATGACATTCACAGTGACAAGGTTCTAAGTATGCTCAAAATTTTTATTGTATGACTGTACATTGTCAAAACTCGAGGCCCAAGGGTTAATAGACGTTTGCAAGAGCAGAATAAGTGTAGGAATTAAAGAACTTGGGAAATATCAAATATAATGAATATAAAGTAAAGTAAGTAGTAAGTAAGATATTACTGTATGAATAATAGCTCGTGAGTGATTAATATATGTGATGTGGATGTACTTATTAATAAATAAATAAATAAATAAATAAAGTAAGGGAACCTAATCAGAAGCCTATTCTTCTACGGGGTGGTATTTAAGGATAAAAAATCTATTTTTTTTGCTACTTATAACAAAATCAAAATGTGCCGCTATTGTAATTGAAATACCATTTTTTAAGGTTATACATGCAACCAAAGCTTAAAGTGATGGCACCAGTGTTGGTCACTTGCTGAGAGGAATAAATACATACATACTTACATACATTAAATCACGCCTGTTTCCCAGAGGGGTAGGCAGAGACCACTTCTTTCTACTTGCTACGATCTTGACAAATTTCTTTCGCTTCTTCCACATTCATACATCGAGTCATGCACGCACGTCGGTTTCGGGTACTTAAGATTCGGCCCTTTTCCAGTATTTCTCCGATTTTACTCGAAAAAGTACGCCTAGGACGGCCTCTTCCGACCCGTCCACTCACTTTCGATCTGTATATCTCTTTCGTCCATCTTTCATCCATCCTTTCCAAATGACCGAACCATCGAAGCATGCCGTTTTCAATCTTAGTCACTACATCTTCTTAATTAGGAATAAATAATTGACACTTATATCTTAATTCAAAGGTCATAAATTGATTGCTGCACAACAAAGTAATAAACCTTATCCTCTGTAATATAACAATCAAAAGTCCAACATTGGTCCTTGTCCATTATTGGTTCCATCACCTTACGTTTTTTATTGAATTACACTACAGGGCAGTGAAAAAGGGTCGTCGTGTACGTAAATGTGTATGCGCAGTGACCCGTTTTCAAGGCTCCGTGTGTATACGCACGTCTGCTTCCATCCAAAAGGTAATAAACTAGAGTAACCTTTCCTCGCGCAAGTACGCATGCGCGCCAGACAGAATAAAAACACAGTCTAGTCTAACTTTAAGCTAATCGATAGCCGACTTCGTCATGCTGCCGCTTGCTATTTATGTATCTTCCCGAAGCATTCTATTTGTGGAATGGTTAATACTTAATTATGAATTTTGTCTTATCCAAACACGTTGCGATTATTGTAGTGTGTGTGGTTGTGAGCAGGTGGCACACAGAAAGATGTAACGGTGTGATGTCTTGTTTTTATACGGACATGTCGCATCTAAAAATGCAAGTCAAATATTTTATTATTTTTGTTGTTGTTTGGATGACGCGTAACCTCAAAACCTAACGCTATCGGTTTTAGGCTGCGTTTCCACCAGAGCTATCGAGCTGTGGTGTTGCGAGGAAAATCCACCAATACGATAGTGAGGCAAGTAAAACAAAAGAATCCTATTGGTGGATTTTCCTCTCAACACCGCTTCGCTGCCTCGCACAGCTCTGGTGGAAACGCAGCCTGTGACCCTGCCTATTAAGCTAGCGGTCCTGGGTTCAAATCCCGATAAGGGAGGATATTTGTGTGACAGGCGTGAATATTTGTTTCTGAGTCATGGATGTTTTCTATGTATTTAAGGGTATAATTTTTTATCGTTGTCTTGTACCCATAGTACATGTAGCTTAGTTTGGGACTAGGTCAATTTGTGTGACACTGTCCCCTGGTATTTATTTATCAATCTTTTGACTTGCATTTTCAAGGAAACTGATAATAAACTATAACATAACGAAACAATTAACCATTGAGGAATCTCAGTGTTTTAACTTGATTTAGATGCTCGGTTCTACTTGCTAAGGACTTCAAATCGAGTTAATTTTAATAAAAACTAGGCTTTTTAATAAACTTGAATGGGGTTAAAAGGGGTTGGGTAAAAGTGTTGTCATTTGTAAAAGTCATACATTTTCAAGGTGAGCGGCCATTAGTAAAAATGGTAAATTATGAATATTATGATAGAATAATTCGAAATAAACATGTTTTGCTATGTAATGTTTTACTCTTAAGTGCCGAGATATTTAAATTTCTTACCTTTTTGTACCAAAATCTGAACGCTTAAATCTTAAATATTTCGGCTCCGATATTATTCAACGCCATAAATTATATAAATATATCTATGTGTATTTCGAGGTCTTCTAAATAACTATGTTAAAATCATCAATCATCCATGGCCGCTCAAAAAAAAAGGTCAATATTCTTCAAACAAATTTACCCAATGCCCTTTATAAGCCATATTATATCAATGTCAAAAAAAAAACAGATTTGATTTTGAATTTGTTTCTGGACGTTTCTAAAGTGGCTTTAACTGTAAAGTGACAGTACAGTACGTCCCCGCTCCTAACAGCACATTCATTTAACTGAACCAAATCAAAGCATACAATTAAAAGCACATTATGGCCAGCTGTTCCATACATCTAATTACGAACTGCGATCGGGCCTAATTGGCTGATTGTTTTCCCATAACGCTACATTCATAACGGTTTAGCCGGTACAGTAGGCAATAGTAATACATAAAGAAAGAAAGAAAAATACATTTATTCACTACACACAGCAATAAACAAAGTAGTGAACAGTCACTCGCGGCAGTGTGTTGGACACTGGCACAGCATAAGGCGAGTTACACACCTGCAGCGCTAATAACTGTATTTTTTTTTATTAGCCTGTGTTACTAGTGCCCTACTGCGGCAGAGGACATTAAGACATTCAGGTAAAGGCTTTAAGCGATAAATAATTACTGTACCAGGAAATTGCACAGGAATATAAAACGCCATATTGCAGAATAACTCGCATCATACAGATTAAAAAAGTATTAGTGCTCCCAGTTTGAGGTTTTTATTATTTTAGTCAGGCAACACTAAAAACGTTATAATTGACGTTACTGATACTTCCATACCTCAAATCCTAACCGTTGTAATCAGAGATTCTATAGGACAAGTAATTCGTTCTAAATGTAAATTTGTATGCTTTTTAGTATGTCGTTATAGCGGCAACAGAAATACATCATCTTTAAACATTTCAACTGTCTAGCTATCGTAGTTCACGAGACACAGCCAGCCCCCTATTCCACCAACCCGACAGCGACAGGTGACATGTGACATTTCAATGTACATGGCGCAGTTTACATGATACCCAGTGATGTATCAGCGTGTTAACTTTGCAATGTATAACGAATTGTCACCTGTCACGTGTCATTATCAAGATGGTGAAATTGGGGGCTGGTGACAGACTGACAGACGGATGGACAGCGGAGTCTTAGTAATACGCTCAAGTTTTTACCCTGTCGGTACGGAACCCAAAAAATCGTCGTGAATCGTCAATAACTGACTTTGAGAGCGACCTTCCTCTCTCTGTCTCTAATATATAACTCTAGACTAAATAAGTATAGTATTTTCGCAACACAACAGAAACATGGCGCCAATGTAAACCAGCGTCGCGGTTTTTGACGTGACATAGTGCTGAGTAGCGCCGATTTCGACGTGACATAATCACCCGCGACAACATTCTACAATAGGGTATTCGACAAAAGTGAAATTAATTTGGTTTTGCATTAACAACAGATAAACATTATAAAAATACTGGGAAAACATCAATCTTTTATTAAATGTATGTTTGCTATTTTAAGATTTTTAAATTCATAAAATCCAACAATAAGGACGCTGTTTGATTGTGGCGTCACAAGACAGTAATCCCTATAAATTCCATAGTAACGGAGCGTTTTTGAAGTTTCATAAAAAGAAGCTGATTTGACTTTTGTCAAATACCGTTTTTATTTTGGTTTCTGTGTTGCCATTTTTTTCATGATGTTTTTCTCTATTCTGTTTTATTTCTTCTGCTCGTTGAATAAATGTTTCTCTTTACGGTTTAAATAATGATAGACATACAACTTTAATGTTGTTTACTGTACCGGCAAAGTACAGTCAATTCACTAAGTGGACGTAATTGTCGTACGGCCATTGTGTCCGACATTAACCCTGCGCGCGCGCACCCGATCTAATCATCGTTCTAAAGTCAAATGAAGGGTTAAGACGTTTAATTACTGGCACACGATGCACTGTACTGGTTGGCGACATATGTTCAATGGTCTTTTAGGTAAAAGTAATTTAAATTATGTTATTGCAAATAGAGTGTTAATAAGTGGGCTTAAGAGGACCATAATTACAGTAATAAAATAAACAATGAAATATAATAATAATAATTTAAAAAAAAACAGGCTTGGTCAAACTTGCTACGGATGTCCCAAATAGACAACATTATATTATTTTTAATTGCCCTAAAAGGAAACTTATTTCAGTGTAAATGTTCAAGGGGTTTTCGCACTCTCAAAAACTTGACTGAAACGACTAGACCGAAAGTTTTTTTTTTAATGGCTTTTACTCCTTGCTATTTGGGCAAGGTGTATTATGCCAATGTCGAGTTGAAGACATAACCCAACAAACAAACTAACCTTATAAAATTAAGTCTATAAGGTCTAAATTCTTATACTTGTTATAAAAGAGCATTCATTATGTCAATGTTCCTTATAATGGCACATTATAAGAAGATTTGGCTAATATTACCTATATTCTTATAATTTTGCTGGGTAAACGTTAATATAGCCAACTTATAAGGGTACAATAAGGGTTCGAAATCTGTTCTTCTTATAGAGGCTAGTTACATTGCTTTTTAGCCGTATAAAACTCGAAGTTATATAAAGGCTTTTAATATGGCCAATGATTCTTATAAAAGTAATGCATAAGGTAACTATTGAGCTTTTAAACTTATAGAAGCATTTGATACGACGTCTATCCAACAAACAAATTCTAACATTTTATATGATCTTTACAAGGATGATAGCAATCCATATTCCCTTATACAGAGATTATAAAGATATTATTCTCTATTCGGTTATATTACAATGTTTTATATGACTAGATTTGCCATTTTGAGAAAAACAGCAGATTGTGTGAATTTATTACGCAGCGGAATTTACATTTCAAAATGGATTCAAAAGACTGGAAGAAATTGAAAAGGAGCGGTAGTTACAGAAGAAAAGTGAAAAAGGTCTATGAAAACATGGTTGTGAGCACTACACCCACCACTTGTACTCCTATGATCTCAGTGCCTATGGTACTACAAAATGACCAAGCCGATACCAACGAATCAGCCTGTGGTTCCGTAGAATATTATTTCACAGAAAATGAAAATGACAAGGAATCCAGTGAGGAAGAATATAATTGTAATTGTAAAGGTAAAGTAGAATGGGTCGGATGTGCACAATTAAAATATTCCTTTCTTAGAATAAAATGTGTCCACTTCCATGGCCAGCGCATAATATTATGCAATTTAAGATCTTCTCTTTTCAAAAATTTGTCAATATCTGCCAATATGTACACAACCATTGTAATGTCTGCGGACAAACATTAATAAACATTATTATTACATCGTTTATGGTGTACCTACTTACAATTAAAATTGTATGTCAATCTGAAAATTTAGTGCACAAACCGAGCTTATCCCTATATAGATCTCTTCCATCCAACTGAACTATAGAGAAAAGTGAAAAATAAATTTATATTATAAAAACAAGACTAAGGTACAAGACTAGCTAGGTAAATGATTTTGTTCGTGAGTTAAGGAACCCTAACGATGTATAAAATGGCGAAAGCATAAGTAATATAACGTTGCCATTATAAAGTCTTCAGTCTCATAGACTCCTTGTAGAGGATGTGCGAATCGTTTTGCCCTCATAATAGCAGTGTATATAACCTGACTAAATAATTAATAACGTTTGGAGCACAAAAACAGCTTAAACTCGAGGGCGGGTTGATATTATAACACACAGCGTACCACCTTTTATCATGCATTTGAATTCCCATGCACTTTTCACTATACACAAGCACATAAGTCAGGTAAATAAACTACATAAAATAATAACTTACCGTTCACTTTCCAATAAAATGGTTGACGTTTGTCTTTCTTCTTCAAACTGTTACGAAAATGTAAATCACTTTAAAAAAAGACTTATTGCAGAATCATAAACAGACGGCTATAAGGGCCAACGGATTTTTAAGAGACTTTGATTTGCCGCAATAAGTTGAACTCCCTTGTATCGGAACATAATAAAACATGTATAAGGGTGATCGCCCTTATTAACGTTTTATAAATGGCTCTTATAAGATGTATTGACTTTTACGAGATTTTTTCTTGCCATTATAAGGAAGTTATCCTTGTTACTTGTCATAATATGAGACGTTTAAGAAAAAAAAGCAGACAATAAGGAAGCTAAAAGCGGGGTATAAAGTTATTGTTCTTATAATTTGTGCCCAAACGCGCACCCTTATTAGCGGTAATGCGGCTCTTATAAGAATATTATTTTTAGCCGTTTAAGCCACTACAAGACCAATTTTTGTTTGTTGGGAACGCACGTTGACCGAAAGTTGACGTAATATTTCTGATTAATAGGTCATTAGCAATTGTCAATGTCAAGTGTGAGCTGTCAGTCTGGATAAAGGACAAAGTTTCAACTAAATGACGTCATTTTTTAAATACTGGGATTTTAGTAAGGTATTTGGAATGAGTAAAAGTCTGCGCCTTTTTTACTGTGCAATAGAACTATGAAATTGTTTAAAAAACAAGTTTTTAATGAGAGTTGGTCTGGTGTCTATCGTTTTAAGATTGAAGTACGGAGGTAAAATGTACACTTAAGTCCCATGGGCGTACGAATATGAGCATAAAATTGATACTACACCATTTCTTAAGTCCCGACTCCTACATATTTGCCATAACATATTAAATAACAAACATAACACTTGCGCTATAAAGGGCGTTCTCTATATAAAGCTACCGGACGCGCTGTATAAGCCGAGATGCTTCTAACGGGCAGGCCTTCCAGTAATTACCGTTCACCCTGTATCGGGACTGCGATTCCGAAGAGGATTTTTCTATATGTACATGTCTTTACAAGTGTGTAACGTGCCTTTAGCAACAAATGTTTAGTGCGATAGCTCATGCTTCGGGTTTGTAGGTACTTGTCTTTCACTCTCTCATACGATCTTATCAAGAGCGAGTCAGAGAAATGTAGAAAACCGAAGCATCTTCTAAACTTCTAAGTGCTCACAGACTGTACCTTACGAAAACATTGCGTAAATCTGAGAGCTCTAGAGCAAGGTTTAGTGTGTAGTTTCATGTTGTTAAAAAAAACAAACACTGAATAATTGAATTTAACAGGTGCCATGTTCATTTTAACACTTGATATGCCAATATGAAATGGCTAAATTATTAAAATCCATCCCGTCGTTTGAATGATACAGTGAACCAGATTGAGTGCTAGGCCACTGTGGACTATGTCAACGTGACGTTTGTATACATACATAGAACTAACTAGCGACCCGCCATAGCTTCGTTTATGTTATAGTTGTTATATATTATATGATATAGCCTATAGCCTTCCTCGATAAATTTGCTATCTAACACTGAAAGAATTTTTCAAATCGGACCAGTAGTTCCTGAGATTAGCGCGTTCAAGCAAACAAACAAACTCTTCAGCTTTATAATATTAGTATAGATATCCTGGGTGTTGAGGTGTTTTCATATTAATTAAAACGTTTAAAGACCGTTAATACATTCATATGAAAAACTTATTAGGTACTCTTAGGTTCTTCTCATGACAGCTAGAGTTCCTATTTTAAACATCGGACCATAGATGTAACGTAGAGGTCTTCAACCTTCATACTCTTTCGTGCACTCGGGTAAAATAGCAATATGACTTAATTAACAACATAACTAAATAACTAGCTTGCTTCCCTTAGCATCTTAGTTTTCCTTACCGCATTAAATACCAGACTTCCTGAATTCCATACTAAATGGGCACGAGATAAAGTTAGCACTGTGTTAAAATTCACGCTATCGCCTCTAAAATACAAAATGGCGCCGCGACCAGGATGCACCTCGTACATTTTCCCACCTCTAATACGTCCCCGTTTAACGTATATTAGAGAGGTCGAGGGGCGATCCTATCGATACCTAGGTGTCGATAGTCGACAGCACCGTTATGCACTTAATTAGTGCTGCGTGTTTTGACTGCCGATATCGATAGTATCTCGATGAGGAAAAAGGTACGCTGTAAATTAATATGAAGATAGGGCTGAGTTTTGTTGTGTTCAGGCATGGCGATGTTTTTTGTTTTACATCAAGGTAAGATTTTAATTTAATTTTAAATTATTTGGATATATCTATGCGAGTAATAATTCAAATGGAAATCAAACCGTGTTTTGATTTATTTTGCAATGTAATCGCGATCTATGAATCTGTTCATTAAAAAAAAACAATCCAATCCATAGACCCCAATCCACATTTCCGTAAATTATATATTTCGACCAAAAAAAATTGTGACACCTGTCAAAATGACGTAAAAATTTCCGCGAACAATGCCGCCAAGAAAAAACAAATGAAGGCTGCAAGAATGAGAAAATTGCAGACGTCCTTATCGGTCACAAGGTCCTTGACCCCAACCTACATAAAAATCGACCTTGCACTCGAGTCATCGTTTATTTCCGGTCACGATTGTTTCCGAGAAAGACCCGATCGATTGTGGAACTTGTAGCTTGGTGTTAAGGTCGAGTGAAAGTGAGAAGGGGTCGTTGTTAGAACAAACAAATTGTTGTAATTATTGCTAATGGCTATAGGCTTCCTTTTTAGGATGTTAGGTGTGAAGCATTCCTTAAAGGTCAAACAAAACAGTATGAAACTTTCTATACATGGTGCGAAAGTAATGCTGATAATTTATGATACAGTTTTTTTTTTACTACAGCTACCTACATAATTAATATTTTTCGACATTGCATAATATTGGTATTTTTTTAAATTTACTTTTAAAGTTAGGGTTGAAGACATTCCATTTTAGTCCTCAGGGTTGGCAACGCATGTAGGTACAGCCTTGAGTTTGTTATATTGAGATCGCAAATGTTTATGGCTTTCTAAGTTCATTCACCTTCTCGTTGCCATAAAAAAAAATGTGTCATAAATTAGTGTTTTTTATGTAGATAAATCCTAAGCCCATTAAATAAAATGAAATAAACAAAGCTCTCGTAGAAAGTCGGCACGTAATATCTTATACGCACGCGTGTCAAAGTGCAGGTGCGAGGAAAGCGCGTTTCACTGCGCGGGCGCAGCATCGCGGGAGCCTGATGGGAAAAAATATGAGTTAAAAGGGCACATCTGTCATTTAATAGCGCAAAAAAAAACTTCATTGGCTTTTGATAAGGTTGCAATAGTACTTATAAAGAGTTCTACAGATGTGCCCATGTGTCCTTAACGGATAGAACTAGAAATTTAAGAAAATTATGGTAAAGTTAAAAACATGTTTATTGGAATACGGTCTGTCTATACTCGTATATCTCTCCTTTAACATACACATACATACATAAGCTCACGCCTTTATTCCCAGAGTGGGGTAGGCAGAGCAACAGAATTACTAAAAACTTTAAAAACTTGTTAATAATTCTGTAACCACATTTTGCACACTTAGGCTAAGATGTTTACCAGTGTATTAGTGACAGGTTGCTAGCCCATCGCCTAACAGTACTACACAGCCTTTAATCCCTCTATGTCTCCTTTAATTTATTTTATAAATGGAATATTTTATATCCTTGGACACATTTGGTGTGTCATAAAAATTAAGGAAATTAGTCAGCTTCATACGAGTAAATAAAGAATGGCTTAGATGCGGGAATTCACTGACAATATCTATTTAAATTATTCGCGTGTAAACTTGGGTTTAAAAAGATCTGACAACCTTTAATACAAGAGGCATAAGAGCGTGTCAGATATTTTTGAACACTGTATGATAATTTATATTGCTGGTGACTGTACCTTCCTAACGCCCTTTTTGTGTACAGCATGTTTGAATAAAGTTATTTTCAACCATGTTTAGTTTAACCCCACCTCGGCGCGTCCAATAACATTGTCGTTCGCTAACGCGCCTGCGCCAACACTCAACGGGTCATTTGTGCACGCGCAGGTTTTGGTTCCACAAATACATGTTTCGGTCAGTTTAGTACGAAGCAGCGGGTACTACGTTCTCTTAGCCGACTCACTGTACAACTCTTCGAATGAATTAGTAACAGAGTTTCAGTTGCCCCGTTTTGCGGGTGGTAGGACCTTGTGCAGGGCCCGTCCGGATCGCTACCACCATCTTATCCATTAACCTACCGCCAAACAGCAGTGTTCGCATTGTTGTGTTCCGGTTTGGGGATAAGACAGCCGGTGAAATGACTAGCATAGAGGCATTCCATCTTAGCCTCAGGGTTGGCAACGCATTTGCAGTCTTGTGATTGCGAATGTCTATGGGTCACAGTTTCCACTTACCATCAGGTGGCCTGTGTGCTCGTTTGTCTACTCGATGCCATAAAAAAAAAACATGTTTCGGTCAGTTTGGTACGAAGCAGCGGGTACTACGTTCTCTTAGCCGACTCACTGTACAACTCTTCGAATGAATTAGTAACAGAGTTTAAGTTGCCCCGTTAGGGCGTACAACCAACATTGTAGGGAGTGGATTCTCAATTTGGTAGCTTAAAACTAGCTTATATAGCTTCGCTCGACCGTTCGACAAACAACCGTTTTTCAAGAGAATAACACCGTTGTAATAATAATAAAACAGGTTTGAATACCAACTTCAAAATTCAAAATATATCTTGATCTAGGGCAAAGTCACATGTAATCAGCCAGAGACCAGTAGTCGACCTTATATGAGTGCGAGGAGTGGGACATATATCTCTTGTACTCTTCCCACTCATACAAAGTATAGGCCGAGGTCGACTATGGCGGACCACTGGTGACTATACCCTAATCATACTTGTAATTTTAGTGTTTGTATTATCTTTTCTTTGTTAAATTACCGAATCTCTTACTGCTGGTTTACATTCCCCAGTATACACTAAAACTGCTTAAAACTTAAGAACTGGCGTGAGCGAAACTTTGGGACGTATATGTATATACAGAGTTATTGTATGTTAAACCTCTTTCTTCATATTTCAGCTTCCCTTTTAATCTTAAAGGTAAACATAAACAGCCGCTTCGCCGGCGTGTTTTGTTTATGCGCAGGAGTGTTGACAGACGCGTGCGCGCGCGCACTAAACGCGGGGCCCAATATTCCACACGGTGTTCCAACAATACCTGAACATAGGGCTCGCTTGTGTAAACAATGTGTGGTGCGAGGCATGAGTGATAGCGGGACCCAGCCCGCATGCTTCTCGTGATACATTGCGTCGCTGCAATAGCTCTTCGCTCAAAAATGTTAAAGCAACCCGTCAATGGATTGCTATTGCTACAAACATGCGGGTTATCGACCGACGAGCCTTTATCGCTAAGTTAGCGATTTTTGCAAGTTCATATGATTGATGACAGTCGATAGACAACAGAAAAATTATCAGCGTCTGCATCTTGGCTACACCCTCGTATACAATACAATAAACTGTCAAAAACTAATTAGTTCCAAGTAGTGAAAGAAACAGAGATAGAAAGAAAGAAAGAAAGACATTTATTCACTACACTGCCCTACGGAAAAACTGCACTTGACACACAAATAGACAAAATAAAAGCAATCAATGTGACAGGGAAAAGCACGTGTAGGTACGCACGCACACCTTACCTCGCGGTCGCCGTTACAGTCAAGTACCTAAGCGTGTCATATCTTTGGGAATACGATAGCAAAGTCATTTTAGAATGGTTTTATTGGCTAGAATAGAGCCCCTCAGAGTCATAGAAATAAATAAATAAAAAAAACAGCCATACTGAGTTCTAAAATTTTACTCCATCCATTTGCACCACACCACTGGCAGGTGGACAGGCACAAGTTGGTGCAAAGTGCAAATACAGAAACGCAAGTGCCACAGCAATGGTGAAACAACTAATAGGTATTGGCAGGTGAGAAAACACTTCCCTGGTCTGTGTAAAATAAACTTTTTTTGTAAAGGTCTGGCAGTTATTTGCGAAATCTTTGTTTGAAGTTGACCAGTCGGCGTCCGCATATTTCACCTACGACGAAGAAAGAGATCTATACTGCACTTCTAAATAAAAAGGACGGGTGCGCAATTTGATAGCCTAAGCAAATATAACCCTCTGCGTTAAGAAATAAGGACACTTATACATTCGCGGTTCTCTGACACATACGCCTTTTTTTCTAATAAGGGCAGTTCTAATGTATCTGTATGTCTCTTTGTGGCACCGTGTATCTTCATCAGGGATAATGAAGGATTCTAATATTGAAAACCGGGCAAGAGCATGTCGGACCATGCTCAGTGTAGGGTTCCGAAGCCGTAACGACAAACACAAAAAAATCTCAAAAATCAACATGTATGAACCAATTTTCTATTTAAAGTTATTTGGCGCTGTCTTAGATGATTTTTAGTAGGTATAAACACTTTAGTCGCCTGTATCTCAGGAACTAATCATGTCTACTTAGCCGTGATAGTTTTCCTTTAAAATTCGTTATATGCACTTTCGTTGAAGATTTTTTTCAGATTTTTAGTACTTGTAGTTTTGGCTGTAGGGGGGGGGGGGGACACTTGACTCTAACAAAAAATAGCGCTTTAAAGCTTAATATTTCATAAACGGATCCCTTAATCGAAAAATTGTTTTCATAAACCCGCCATATTTTTGAAAGACCTATCCAACGACACCCCACACTATGGGGTAGGCAAGAAAAAAAAAAGACATCCCCACGTTACGTGTAGGGGAGGTGCATTAAAAAAAAATATTTTTCAAAATTTTATTTTACCACTTTGTTGGCGTGACTAATATGTACATTCATGCCAAATTACAGCTTTCTAGTACTATGAGTCTCTGAGCTAGACTGGGGACGGACGGACGGACGGACATGGCGAAACTATAAGGGTTCCTAGTTTGACTACGGAACCCTAAAAAGAGCGCGCTAAAAAAGTGCTAAAGAGGTTATACGGCTCTATCCCTATTCTCAACCTAAACTAGTTCGCATTACGAGTAGTATGTCATGGTAGCCCCCCAGTTTACGACGCTAAGACATCAACTGTAAAAGTAGGGTTCGCCATTATAAAGGCGGATTTTATTTGTCACTATATTTTTTTAACGGTCAACAAACAGTGTTACCATGTTAAGTATCACTGAGAAGAACATGTGCAATCATAACCTTTCTAAATTTAGAACGACTGTTTTTTAACTCGTAAAAGACTAATTTTAGACAGACATGTCCATAAAACAACTGACAAACACTATAAACACGCACGTTTTAGCGCTAAATCGGTTCAAAACAACGCGTTCAATGCCACGGTTAATTGGTTTACATACAAATTTGAGCTGTAATACGTACCTTTAGTTCGTGGCGTTTAACGTTTTAATTTATGTCAAAATTAAGAGTTTAGAGACATGCCGACACAGTACCACATGGTTAGGGCTTCCAAAATTACGGAAATATCAATTACGTTATTGATAACGGAATTATTTTTAAATATTACGTAATTACGGAATTACGTAATTTTTCCTATTTTAGTTAAAAGAGTTATATTTTCATTAGTATTAATGAAAACAACAACTTTTCAGGCATTATTAAAGTTTTATTATATTAAAATTATAAACAAAAATAGGAAATAAAATCAACATCATAAAATCAACAATTACTTACTTGAACAACTTCAATTATTATTTATTTATTGTTTTTCCCATGAAAATGGGAAATGAAAGTTAGAGCGTCCAAAGATTTATCAGCTAATGAGCTTCTCAGCTTATTGCAAAAATAGCCGGCGGAAGAAAAAGCTCGTTCAGCTTCAACACTCGTCGGCTGTATTGTTAATAAATAATTGTATGCAGCTTTAAGGTAGACTTCGCGTCCACCGCCAGTACCTACTATCATACGAGGCTTGCTATGAATATTTTTAGTTAATTAAAAACCATTAATTTTTTTTACAAATTATTTTAATATTTTTCAAAATATACTCCTCCAAGTTCAATACATCGCCTCATTCTATAAAACCAATCCTCAAAACATTAAAAAAATGCGTACTGCGGATGGTCAAAGAAAAGTCGCTCAAATTCTAGTACTGCCTCGTTCGAGTCCATAAAAGTCCGGCCACGCATCATTTTCTTTATAGTGGGGAACAAGAAATAGTCGCACGGGGCCAGGTCAGGACTGTAGGGTGGATGCGACACCAGCTGAACACCTTTATTGGTCAAAAAATCCATTGTTATTGCCGCGGTGTGTGCAGGTGCATTATCTTGGTGAAAAAGAATTCCATGAGTGCCGCTCTTTGGACGATCCTCACTAAGTCTGTCAAATGCCTGGGGTAAACAGACCTCTGTATACCACTGGCTAGTAACTGTCCTTCGATCTTCGAGTGGAACTACAGCTACTGGCCCCCCGCGGCGAAAGAAAACGGCGATCATTTTTTTTGTTCACACTACGGCCACGAACAATTTTTAATGGAAGCCCGTCTTCCTCAAACACCCATTGCATAGATTGTTGCTTTGTTAGAGGGTCATAGCAGTATATCCAGGACTCATAAAGGATCAGTAAGGATATTTTGTACTCTGTAGGCAATATTGATCCTTATTCCGTTTGTGAAAGAACGTATTATTGTTCGATATTTATTTTTTGTAAGGTTATCAACTCGAGCCTAACGGGGAATTACCGAGTCCTCTACCAAACACAACTATTTAAAGTAGGCTGAAGGCGGGGAAATCCCGTGCCCGCCGGTGTCAAAAATGGTAAAAGTGTATCGTGTGGACGTGTCTTAGCAAAAACATTTCTAATAATGTTAAAAAATAATATTTTTTAATGTACAATCGGATGTGATACTGAAAGTAAAAAATAACGTAATTACGGATTTTAACATTTGAATAACGTATTTATGAGAAGCCTAAAAATCATCCGTAATTACGTTATTACGTAATTCCGTAATTACGGAATGGAAGCCCTACACATGGTGTTGCCACAGCTTAACACGATTATTTAGATGTTCGCAAAAATGCAGTTTGGATAAAATGAGGATACTGTTTGGAGTGGCATTATACACTGATGTTTCGTGTGGTGCTTACTCGGTCGAAGTATAATAAATTCACAAGTGACAGGTCACCGCGTCAAACTCTAGCCTAGACAAGGACAAGTCATATAAAAACCAACGTTTAGGATGGTTGAAAGTACCTACACTATGCTTCATTCAGCGCAAACCATACAAAAGTCCACCTCCTGTGAAGCAAGTCTACTCGTACGTCTAAAGCTGGTGAACATTCGTGTTGGCGTCTCTTTCTGTCTTTATATCGAAGTCAAAGACGCCAACACGAATATTCGGAATAAATGGCGCTAGCTAAAAATGCAGTGCTTCTATACTCAAAGTTAGAACAATACCGTAAAACACCGGATTAAAAAAACGAATTATAATAGCAATAATGACGTTAACAGACGTCTCGCTTTTGTGCACGTGCTACTGCATAAACGCGATGTTGCTTCCCAGTCTGATCAGGTCTTAAGGTAAGGGCCGCACCGTTAACCTAAGTAATTACCTACGAAAAAGGTACACTAAACAAATGGGTCCCTGTCAGACCTTTTATGGTGAATAGCATTACTTGGATCGGACAGCGAATGTCGATTGACGGCCATTTTGTTTTGCGTTCGGAAAATGGCGAAATAACGGCGAAGGCGTACGACGAAGGGTCGTTAATCTTCAGGATGTTTGGGATTTGAATTGAATGTTAGTTCGACACTGAATTCAGGGTGATCAGAATGAGGAAGAGTAAGGGGAAGTATTTAAGTTTGAAAATGATGAATTCGTTGTAAGGATGTCGTTCGATTTTCGAATTAATAAAAACAGCATACAGAAGAAATTACTATAGTTAAAAGCGTGTTTTTTTCTGAAATTAATCTTGTATTGGTACATCATAACCAAAACACACGAAAAGCTATGCGTATTTTTTTCAACTTTTAAGGATTGTTTTTCGTTCGAAAATTTTCAACGTTCCAAACAAAATATTTTCCAATCTCTTAGTATTATCTTATGATTTCAGAGCGTCCTGCTATATATTATACCATTTAAAGATGATTTTAAGAAACATCAATAACCACTCTTGTCTAGATTATCTGATAATTAAAAAAAAAAATTGAGAAAAAAAATTGCAGCCCAGGGGTTCAGAAAGTTGAAGTATGCGCTAAACAATTAACAAAATTTAGAATTCAAATTCCATTGACTCCTGAACATATTCCCACGGTACCAACAAAACAACCTTTACCGTTTTCCTAACCCTATCTGTGCACAGATTGTCATCGAGGACCTTGGCTTCACAATCAGCCGTCAAACCGTTACGAAATGCATTGCTAAACCGCACCGAATAGGTAACATTTGCTTATCTGTGGCATCTGGATGCTAACTCTATGGTTGGAGTACGAATGCTTGTTCTTTATTTGAATTTATGTTCCTTATTTGAATCTGACTCCGTCTGTGACGTAATGCTAGACCGATACTTAATGTGCAGCAAGTTTATATTGACATATTTAACGAACTACTTCGAGAGTTATTTTATCACTGTCGCTGTTGCATTGACTTCTTAAAAGTCACATTCTTAACTGCAGAGCGGAACTGATTTCGTATTAGGAATTTTTGAAACACATAATAGCACCTTACGAAACGACAAAGCTACCTCACAATACTCCCTAAATGTCATAAAAATGCGTGCGAAACTCCGATTGGTATCTCGACTCGATGTCGAAATGTTTGTAAACTGTATCGATAGTCGATTCCAGTCACGATATCTGATCTCGGCAAACTGGGACGATCATCTGATAATGGGACCGTTTAATCCATTTAATTGTGCTGGCCACACCGAATCACCTGTCAAAACAATTTCTAATCGCGCGTCTTTTGTTTTTGGATCGCAAGAGCTCGAACAGACCCGAACTTTTTCCTCTGTTTCAAATGAACCGTCTGCTCCGAACAATAATACTGCATTTGAGTCCGTTACGTTTAATACGTACTCTTTTCTGTAATAGTAATCTCGCCAATCTTTAAGCTATTGTTTTTTTACACAATCGACTTTACAGTTGAAATACGTCATAATTTAGATCATACTTGCAAATGAAATTAACGAACACAACCTTTTTTGAATTACGTCACTCACATGAACGAAACATCGTCGCTGCAGCCAAAGACATTTAAAAATTAAAAAAAAAAGGTAAACCATAAACAAAATCAATGGCGCGGTTTAATTCTTTATTCAGACATGACTACCTTTAAGACGTATATCTACAGCGATCGGAGGAATAGGTTGGAATGTCAGGTCGTGGCATTTACAGAGGATGGGACAACTGTATCCGTGTTATTAATAGCTAGATCTACAGGTTCGTGCTACTCAGGTTAGGTTATTTTCTTAAACAACTCACCTCTGGATTCATCAACGAATTAACTATTCGACGACTAATTAGATTGATCAGGATTGTGAAAAGACGCTCAATTCGCGTAGCTGTCAAAAAAAAACCACACACATTTATTATAGGTAAAATACATTGTTGGAAAAAGTCGTAATAACGATACGAAATAAATGTAAGTAACTTTACTTACCATCAATGCTCTTATGACATGAAAAAAAAACACTTGCTCAAGTTAATCGAAAATAGTCGTTACACAGTGCCATCGTAACTGAAGCTGCATTAAGTAATGCCTCTCCATCGGTGGGCGTCGGAGGCCATAGCGTCAGGTGATCAAAAAACACGTTTGAATCATAAATATTAATTAATCATTTTCAAAAGCGGAATTACACAGCTTCCCGATGCAGACCGTAATCTGACGTGACGAGGCCGCACTTAAAAGGAAAGAAAAAAACGTTTAAATTTTAAATACAGAATGCAAGGTGCTTTTTTGGCAACGATCCTATATTTAGCGCTGTTTTAAAAGACGGGTGGCACGTAGAGTTGCGAGAAGTATCGATTAAGTATCGATAAGTTAACGTAATAGTCCTGTTTGGTATTTATACCGAGTGCTCTGTGCTTCTACTTTGTATGTTATGTTGCAATATGGGTGTTTGCGCATGTTGCGAGGAAATAGGGATATTCGTAGGACATTAACTAATATTTAATGTGACGGTTATGACTAAGTAGATTGCTTGAGAATCGTAGCTGAGTCGGTATCGGTTCCATGTTGCAGTGTTACTACTCTACAATACTTTGTATACGTGGTTTAAGAATTACCGAAGTTTGAGTTTTAGTTTTCAAAAGGGAAATAGAGTTCTGCTATTCTCGCCAAGCTTGTCAAACAGAACCATCGTCAACAATTTGCTTCAGTTTCTCATATGAACTATTTATGGCATTCATAGATAAGGCGAACGTGGGAACTATACTCGTAAATGTAATAGGTATTCTACGCACATATCGCCTATTTACCTGGAATTTAATATATCATAGTTAATAAATCCAAAGTTTTCAGGTTCATAGTAACAACGATGTCAATCGTTGTAAAAAAAAATACGAATCATAATATTTTTGATGGTTTAATCGTCATTTTCAGTATTGTTTTGAAAGCGTTACCTGTTTAAATTCGACGCCAGCTGTTTTTCTTTTTCCTACTTTACGTTAAGTAATTCTCAAACATATTCTTAACATTCGTATGGAAAGAAAACATTCTCAATGATCTCAAACGTCAAACACTATCAATACTTACTTGAATATATTTCCAAATATTTGCGAATATTCTGCCACTTTCACATCGCTAGCCTAATTATCAATTTTCCCTCGATGTCTTACCGATCAAATATTGTTATAGCTTGACGTTAACAATCAAGAAACTCGTATAATTCTGAATATTTATTGCCAGTCCCGTAGGTATTTTTATTGCTTGCTATAAAATGCGTGAATAGTAAGTGTGAACCCAAGGAGTGCATTAAGAGGACCGCGGCCATAACTCTGTCTGAATGGTCTGAATAGACGATATATTTCCTTTAAAACTTGGCTTAGGACGTTTTGTAAACTGTTTCCGGGTGAAGCGGAATTTCAATTACACCATCAACTTGACAAAAAACACTCAAATACAATATATAAAGGTGCTGTTCGGATTTTACGCAATCGCTGCTTATTTTTATATAACCTAGGAAGCACACGAGCTCATACGTCACGTAAAGGCTTAAGGTGTAAGAGGATAGCACTCTAAGATAAGCGAATTAGTTCGTTTAACCAATCTACATTGGCTTACCAAAAAGCATTGACAAAGCGCATGAACTCCTTGCTTTAACTTCCCGTAAACCCACATTCCGTCGTAGTACAGTACAGAACGCCAACGAATATCGGCATTTCGATAAACAACAAACACAATAACGTTATCCAAATATAGTCATGCTTTACCTTATCTAATAAAATACCCAGTTAACAATATCTAACGGTCTAACCTGTTATGGGATGTTAAATTTCTTCGTTGCCTTTAGTAGGTCATTTTTTACGACGACGACAGGTTTTGAGATGTGTTGACCGTTGTGTGAATCTCAGATTTGCCGACTATTTGTGATTTTATCGATGTTTTGTTGCTGGACGTTGACTTCCCTATGGCTGGCTGAACATCGATTGTTACCGATGCCTAACAGTGGTTTACAATGCGATGTCAAAGTGGGATTCGTGGAAATTTATTGTCAAGTTAAGATGCGGTTGTGAATTCGTACGTATTTCAGTTATTGACGGCGAGTTCTCCTATTCCTATTAACTATATGGAAAAATAGCTAATATACAGACATAACCTCGTAAGGCCCAACGTCCTAAATTTAGGACATTTGTCAAAGTGACTTTAGACTTTAGTTAACTGACACAAGATTATTTTTCGAACTAACGAAATTGGGCGCGGTCAATAACTAGTTTCCACTAAATTTACTCTCAAAGATTAGGTTTAAATGCAAACACACTTTGACGTTGCGTTAAGTCCTCTCGCAAACAAGCAAAACACTGCACCGATTTCCGCATTCTACATACATTCATTACATCTTAAAGTTTGTTATTTACGGTTGCTCTAAATAAGTAAATTATTTAGTTTATGTTTATAATTTATGCTTGTTTTAACGCCTTGAGATAAGGAAACGGGAAGAATAGTGGTTGAGTTCTAATTGGCGAGCATGTTGGTGGCCATCTTTGTCTCCCGATATGCTCCCGAGACCAAATAAAAATATAAATATGACCCTTGTTTTATGTAGGTAGACCCTAGGTTAATTTATTGTTAGCGGAACTTTTTTTTTTTATATAATATGAACGAAGTCGTTGAAGGCAGAAGCATTTAGCAGCTGAAATGGCAAAACGACACTTTTTTTTTTTGAGATGCGTTTCCGTAGCTTTTTTTGTAAACTCTTCATCGAACGCAATTATATTAAAATATGCTCCTGGTGCTGACCCTGCATACGAAGCTAGCGGTCCCGGGTTCGATTCCCAGTAAGGGCCAATAATCGAGTATTTGTTTTCGGTTCTTGGATGTTTTTTTAATATTTCTCTATATAAGTATAAAACCCAAATTAAGCTCTAGGCTTGTACTATGGGTACTAGACTACAATAAAAAATCACCATTTACTTGGTTCAATCAATAACCGGTAATCACTGATTCACTGTACACCGCTACCTCAAGATCATGATACCGTACAAAAACGCTTCCGTCGGCCGCCTTGTAAGGAATATGTAGGGACCCGATGTCCTCACCTCAGCCGATGGTGGAGGTCGTCATTATACGTTAATTTATCGGAGGCAATATGTCCGGCTGATAAAGGTCTGTGCCAGCTGTTATACTGCTGTTATATAACTAGACAGTAGACATGTCTGGGAATAGTTTAGTACAAAGGGCATTGGGTAAGATTGTATGAAGAAAATTGTCTTGTTTTTCAGCGGCCACGAATGATTTTTACGTAGTTATTTAGAGAACCCCTAAATACACATAGGAGCGGAGATATTAAAGATTTAAGTACTTATTCAGTTTTTGGTACTAAAAGCACACCCAGGTACGAGTATGAATGACACTTAAGAGAACATTACAGAACAAAATATGTTTATTTTGAATAATTCTATCATAATTTACCACTTTTACGAATGGCCGCTCACTTTGAAAATGTATGACTTTTACAAATAACAACACTTTTACCCAAACCCCTTTGACTAGCCAATTTTAGACCAGCAGGCCTATTACCTGATACACTCGCAATCGCAATCGACTTCAAACTAAACGCGAAACTCAGGGATGCTTCGTAATCTTTTATTCTTCGTCTAGTCATGAACTTCCTTATCGATACTTTAGTTCACAATTCTCTCATTGAATACAAAACTGACACATTCCAAAATAATTTGCTCTTGCATTAAAAATCTTATACGAATATAGCTTCTAATTTTAAAATGCAACACTGACTCATTTTGAAATATGTCCGTTTTGTATTCAATGAACGAATTGTTCTAATTACATTTGAAAAGTTATTGTTTGTGCAAAAATAATAAGCTCGTAACTTTACTGGCAAAAACAACATGTAGTACGATTGTGCACTAAGGTATCGATATACAATTCCATGTCAAAAGCAATGTTATATCGCGTAGAAAAGAGTTATAAATATTTCTCTGCCCTGCTAAGATGAACCTTATTACCAACGCGAGAGGGTTGTATCTACTTTGGCTACTGAGTTTGAGATATCACCTTTTGGCTTATGAGGGCGGTTCTGTGCCTGGGCGCAAACACCGCCATGTTTTTTCACAAGTAGCCACGCGCTTCTTTTACAGTTCACCATAAAAGATTATTATCTTTTACAATATATTGTTAGGTTAAGTTTACGAGGGCGGCGAGTCCACGTGCGCGCGCGCAGTGGGCGGCGCCGGCGCAATCACGTGCGCCTTTGTTTGCTGATAATTGTTTTTTTAATTGCGTTATATACTTATATGTATTAGGTTTTCTGGGAATTATTGACGAGAAAACAATACAAAAAGTATTGAATATTACTTATAGCGAAGAAAGGATATACAAAAACCAGTGACATAGCGAGTCAACACGCGGTCTTATCGCTAAATAGCGATCTATTCCTGAGAGGTGATTAAAATGTTTGCTACTTTTTTGCTGTTGATTACTATCGATTTACATGCAGAATGGTCTCGCTCGATATCGATAAAAATAAGAATAATAGTATTATTGTTAATAATAATATTCGTCTAACTTTATTGTAATTTAAGCTTGTATATCTCTAATAAATAAATGAACTAAACAGATACTAAATACATTAAATCACGCCTGTTTCCCAGAGGGGTAGGCAGAGACCACTTCTTTCCACTTGCTACGATCTTGACAAATTTCTTTCGCTTCTTCCACATTCATACATCGAGTCATGCACGCACGTCGGTTTCGGGTACTTAAGATTCGAGCCTTTTCCAGTATTTCTCCGATTTCACTCGAAAAAGTACGCCTAGGGCGGCCCCTTCCGACTCGTCCACTCACTTTCGATCTGTATATCTCTTTCTTAAATGACCGAACCATCGAAGCATGCCCTTTTCAATCTTAGTCACTACATGTTCTTTTATTCCACATTTCTCTCTGACTTTTTCATTCGTTACTCTATCAATCAGTTTCACACTACACACACTACTATGTTTAAAACCTTAAAATGTCAAGTATTTTTGACTTCTCTAAGTTTTATTAGTATATTACATACGTACCTATACACATATTTAAATTCTCTTTCTACCCTAATTTTCACGAAATATAGTATCAAGTTAGTAATTTGTTTAAAACCTGCTCTAGGTCACAATTCCACGACAACCGGTTTTTTATTTAAAACAAGAGAACCATGAAGTGTAATAAATTCACTTTAATTTGTTTAAAAATTATTACCAATTACGAGACCGTTGAATGTAATTGAGGACGGTCGGGAAAAGCGTCATTGCTGTACTGAGGCCGTATATCATAGGTAATGGATAGAGCTATAATAGGAGTCATATAAATAACTATGCCACTGTCACCAGAACTTGACACCAAACAAAAACATTACAGAGAAACAGTACCATTAAAAATAACACAGGTAAACAATGGGCGATCTTATCGCTAATTAGCGATCTCTTCTAGATAACCTTAGCAGGGACATGGTGTCAAATTAAAAAAAAACAATAGGTGGTGCAGACTTCACGCGAGCAACAGGAAAAAATGTTAGTCTTAAAACTCGAGTACAAAAAAATATACATATACGTTTACCAAAGACATAAAAATATAAGTATATACAAATACATACAAGATATATACAACTAGCTAAGCTGCAGTCTCTTTATTAAGTATCGAGAAGGAATAAAGCCTTTTGCGACCTGACATAGAATTGTCAGATTGTCAACCTCAATTAAGCGTGAATTGTGAAATTATCACGTTTTGGTGATAGTTTTGTAATTAATTGTATACCGTTACTGAAGTACATTAACTATCGGGTCATCATCTATTACCCGCAGTACATGGATTAAGTACCGTAAAACGAGGTGAGTAGGGATCAAGGGGCGGGTAGGGACACTACCTAAAATAAGTTATAACTTTTTTTTTATGGCATAGAGAACACAAACGAGCACACAGGCCGCCCGATGGTAAGTGGAAACTGTGACCCATAGACATTCGCATTCACAAGACTGCAATGCAATCCTAAGACTGCAAATGCGTTGCCAACCCTGAGGACTAGACTAAGATGGACTATAGTTTTAGTATTTCCTCAAATCCTGCTCGAAAAAAGATGGCTTTTCTTTTGAAAAATGACGGCGGGAAGAGCCTCATTATCATCCTAGGAGTAAAAATAACTGTATTAAAATCCATTACTGTCGCTACGATATTTTATTTAAAAATGATCTCTGCATATAATTTTAAAATCGAAAGAACCGTGAATAAAATATACACCAAAGTATTAAAGGAGATTCTCCCTCAATTCCTCGAAATCCTTTTTAAGAACACTTAAATTTTATTTCTACCATTTTCGAAACCAGTGGCGAACCGGGAGACGAAGTGTCGGCAGGTCTTCCACAAGGTGGACCAACGATCTGATAAAGTTCGCGGGATACCGCTGGATGACAGCAGCAGAGGACCGATCTTTGTGGAGAACCTTGGGGAAGGCCTTTGTCCAGCATTGGACGTCTTCCGGCTGATGATGATGATGATGATCACTTTCTCACATTGTTTGAGAAAACAATAACATATGCTTGGGTGGGTTGTCTGACTCGGATTTATGCAAAGCTAAGGCTAAGTAAGCTCGGCATCTCGTCAGGCAATCCCCTACTTTCCGGGCCTAGGCAATAATGTACTATTATTAACTTCGAAACCTTTAAAAGGCCATCAGGGGCCCATTTCTCAAAGCGTATTAGTCTAAGAATAATTAATGTTTTGTCTAGTAAATAGTACTACAAAAATGAGACAAAACACGAATATTTTTTGAGATAATGGCCGCCGATATTATTTACTCGCAAAACTTGCTCAGTTAAGAGTAACGAGTAATGTGAAACGCAGTCGCGGGAAACACCTTGTATTTTATTAAACAGGTCACCTGTTAACATACAAACGAGTTTTACCTAGATAATAATATGTAAATTGAGTCGTTGTTACATAGACGCTAAACGTTTTTGTCAGTCGAAACATGAATATGATTATAGTCTTTTTTTTAGGTAACAGAATAAAACCATTATATTTTATGCGGCAAGTACTTTTGAATTTTAAAATAGGAAACTTTACAAACTGATTGTTTTTCGTTCTTGTTTTATATTGTTATGCTTTTAAATGCGACCCGACGGTTGTTTATCAACATTCCGAGAAGCGTATAATGAAAATTAGTATTTACATTTCTGTGTATTGAAGAAACATAAAATGAGGCCTTTGCCTTCATAATTTTATCCTTATTGACAATTTTCTAGGTAAACTTATTCGTTCATAAATATATGCATATATTTTATTTTATTCAATCCGACTAAAAACCTCCGTTTTGCAAGCTTTTATTTAACTTGCAATGTATGTCTTTAAGTGCCAAATCTTGCAAGCTAAATTTGACCCAATTCCCGGTTTCCGATGAAGCTGAAAAGTGGCATACGCCTTTAGTTCTGATGACAATACAATAATATAGTACCATCAAGCTGATCTGATGATGGAGACTCAGGGCGGCCATAGGAACTCCTAAATTACACATGATAAACCCGTCGTGTTAGGGCTTGTTACATCCGTCTTGAAGAGTAGATGACGACTGTGCAAAAAAAGGTACAGTCGACAACAAAAGCTTGTCCCAAAAATGTTTTTTTTGTCAGAAACTTACTAACACCATTACAACAGCAACATCTTAAAGTCTTCTATTATTTATTATACATGCAAAAATCATAATTTTCGAAGATCTTTAATAGGCCAGTAGGTTCAAACTTTCAATACTTGATGAATTCCAAACAAGTTTTTGCAAAGCTACCGACTTGATTTATCGTTTAAATTGGCAAGTATTTGAGTAAACTTGCCATTTGAATATCATTCTTGCCTTTTACATGTTTGAGTTTAATTTGCCAGGTAACTAAATGAGTAGTTATGCTTTTTAGGTTATAGTAGAAATATGTATGTCGGTGAATGCTTCTGAATAAAAAATGGCTAAAACTGGTAAACTGGTTAATATTTTGTTTATATGTTTTCACGAACAGCTAATATAGCAGCATGAATTGTTAAAACCTTCTAATTGTAAGTTCCAGTCAGTAAAATGGATAGAACACAGGAGTAAATAGACCGAGGCTTATGTTCAGGTATTTTGATTACGTAACGAGATCTAGATACAGGTTGAAATCCTCGTAGGGGCAGATATTTGTGTGATGAGCGCATCTGTTTCTGTGACTTGGATGTTTTCTATGTATTTATGTAAGTATGTTTTTCTCTTCTCTATAGCTCTAAGCCTAGAGCTTAGTTTGGGAATAGGTAATTTTTTTTTGTGGCATAGAGTAGACAAATGAGCACACAGGCCACCTGATGGTAAGTGCAAACTGTGACCCATAGACATTCGCATTCACAAGACTGCAATGCAATCCTAAGACTGCAAATGCGTTGCCGACCCTGAGGACTAAGATGGAATGCCTCTATGCTAGTAATTTCACCGGCTGTCTTATCTCCAAACCGGAGCACAACAATACACTGCTGTTTAGTGGTAGGTTAATGGATAAGATGGTGGTAGCGATCCAAACGGACCCTGCACAAGGTTCTACCATTCGGAAAATTTGTATGATATTGTCCCCTGATATATTTTTATTTAATTTATTTCATCCAATCCCTAAGCTCTCGGGACCTTTGAGCACTAACTTATGGGAATTATAGTTTACATTTTTATTATCCTTTCCAAAGACTGGCAAACTGGTAGATTCTCTATCTGTTAATATATAATAACTTAATAATACAAAGACGTGAGGAGTGGCCATTAATATGAATCTACTTAAGTTTGCTCTATTAACATCCGTGGATTGCGAAAGGATCTTTTCACCTCATACGTTTATTTTAGCCGTGAAAAGGCACAAAATAGCCACGGATTAAAAAAAAATATCTTGCAAAGGATCCAAATTATTTTTCAGGTAAGTAATCAATTAATTAAAGTCTTTGGAGTCATGTCCACATAATTACGAGTAATGACGCCCATATGTCCGATCTTTGAATGCCACAAAATCGAAGCAGTAAGCCCATTCCAAATCTTTGTGACAAGATCGACATTGTTCAAAACTTCAGATACGTAAAAAACCAGACGCATAATTCCAAGCCAACTTCAAACGGTGTCAAATCTGGTGATTTTATATTATATTTCTTTCTTTTTAGTCTTACGCCTGAGTAGATTGACATCTTAACCAGCATGTGTTCAGATGTAAGTGTTTTTTGTATGAAACATTTCTAAATGTAACAGTCAGACGGTTGTAAGTAGCTAAGCTGTTGCGGTGGCCATGATTCTTTCGATAGTTGGGGTAGGTCTCGATTAATAATGACATGACGCTGCATGCTGTAGTTTTAGGAAAAATTGTTACAGATGATCATAAGAGCTGCACTGAGCGAGGAAAAAGTATTCTTACTCGTATCAGGTATAAATATCAGGGGACAAGGTCACACAAATTGACCTAGTCCCAAACTAAGCTCAAGGCTTGTACTATGGGTAAACGATACGACGATAAAACTTTAGTATATAGAGAATTAAATACATGGGAAACATCCAAGAGTCAGGAACAAATATTCGCGCTCATCATACAAATATCTGCGTTTCCGGGATTTGACTTGGATACGTGTCGTTAAAAACTTTTTACCGGTGTAGACGTACCGATTTTATTTATCTACATAACAATTACACAAAATAACAAGACGAAATATTAAGGTACAACGTCATACCTTCAACACACACATCAAAAATTTGTAAGGTAGATAAATCTCACTACATTATTTTGATCTTTGGACATGTTTGATGTGTGTATATTAAAATAATATCAAAATACAACCTGTCCTCGCTTCACTTCGGTGTAGGTATGTGAGTTTTCTGTAACACGTACTTAATCTATAATTTATTATATATTATAAAAACCTTCCTCTTGAATCACTCTATCTATTGATGAAAACCGCATTAAAATCTGTTGCGTAGTTTGAAAGATCTAAGCGTACATACAGAGGGACTGACGGCGGGAAACGACTTTGTTTTATAAGTGACTAGCGACCCGCCCTCGCTTCGCTTCGGTTTATGAGAATTTACTGTAACACCCGTACATAAAACAGAGTTTATTATACATAAAAACCTTCCTCTTGGATCACTCTATCTATTAAAAAAAAACGCATCAAAATCCGTTGCGTAGTTTTAAAGATCTAAGCATACATAGGGACAGACAGCGCGAAGCGACTTTGTTTTATACTATGTAGTGATATGTAAAGACAAAGAAGAAGATATACCTACCTATGTTGTGCCTTTAAACCGACATTTTTTTTTAAATAATAATAGATGCTTAAATAGGTATTTATCTTATAAAATTTGGTCACCCCACGGTTGCGCGTGCGCCGAAATTTAGCCGCGGCTTTTTGTGAATGACTCGAGCGACAGGTTCTGTTAGCCGATAGAGCAAATTTAACGGGACCGCCGACCGTACACGTTTTTATAATCTGTGCCGCAATTTACAAGATACCAGCACTTTCTGCTGCAAGTTACAAGATAGTAGCGTTTTTGTGGTGAATTTGTTATACGTACAAACATCATCACTGTTAATTGACCACTAGTGAGCCTTATTGTAAGGTGACAAGAATCACAAAGTCTATTAGTGTTGCTGATGGAACTACACAGTAGTGAATAGGTACAGTCAGCATCAAAAGAAGCTAAGCAGAATAACATGCTCAAAATGATCTAGACACGACAATATAGTCGAGTGCAGTTTATTTTGTCCTCTTTGTTTGCGTAGCTACTTGTGCTGCTGACCTCTACCGTCTCACAGAAAACCTTGTTAAAGTAGTCCAATACTATGTAGTACCACTACAGTACTTTTTGAGTTAGGCCCTACAGTCGGACAGACAGACGCATGGACAGCACAGTCTGGGCAATAGAGCTCCAAATACTAAAAATGATTTTTTTTTATTATATTTTTCAAATATATTTTACATGGCATTACAGTTGGGACCAATACATCGAGAAACTTAGACTAATTACAAAAACACAACTAACAAAAAACGAAAAACAAATCGAATGACCGTAAAAGTAGTAAAAATAACAATTGACATTAGGTAATACTAGAAGGCCTATCATCCATCATCTCGCATAATCTCAGACATTCACTGCACAGTGTTACCCATCGCCACGCAAACAAGTCACACTCCGGTACTGAGGCCAAGAGCGCATTCAGCAGCACCAGGGCGCGGAGCAGCCGAGTTCCGGTGCGACACGCACCGTGCATGCGCGCCGCCGGATGTCCTGAATTTAGCAGGTGTACTCGTAGAACCCTCGGTGACTTAGTGTCGACTCGTGATATTGAGGCACAGTCAACCAATTTGATTCCTAGGCCACTATGGACTTTGTCAACGTGACGTTGTAAACCGAATCATAGGGAGTCTCTTACGTTTTGGTTGACAACGTCCTTTAACATAGTCCAAAGTGGCCTAGAAATCAAATTGGTTGACTGTACGTATTCGGACCTCAATGCCAGCCATGTACCATCAAGGACTTAAATTGTTGATCCACCATAGACCCTTGCCATAATGACAGCGTCAAGTGCCGAGATGGAAATTACATATGAATTAATCGTTGGTTTTATGCGGCAAAGTTTAATAGTGGTTCATCAAGTACAATGACAAAATAAGGCCACTGCATATTCGAACAGGGGTTCGATTTTACTGGGTAAAAATGGCTTTCGCCATGTTACCGTCAAGTAACGTGTTAAAAGCGCGGATCCCTTTGACTGCCATACATATCGTTGGTCATAATGTATTGTTAGTCATACATTTTTTTGTCATAACTTCTTTCAGGCTGAAGTTACAGTTTTATATAAACGTTTATCGTGTAGATTCGTTAGGTTAGGTTAGGTTAGTTTTATAAAAATCCTGAAACAATAACCGTGTCCTGAGAAAAATGCATTATGACTTGCGAAAATTATGACTTAAAACACATTATGACCAAAAATAATAATGGCAGTCAATAGAGACCCGTTAAAAGCGATATGGGTCTATCGAATAAAATAGAAACCCAGCTAGGGTTTTTACAGTAAAGGTTCTAGAAGGTCGAAGTAAAAGGGTTTATTTGTAAAAGACAAGATAAGATAGCAGACGTCCTTGGTAGGCAAGAGCAGGACAGCCGTTAAACAGGGGTCAAACGAGTGGTTTTGTGGCCGCTAAACCCTGGTTATGCCATAAAGGCCTACATAGTTGAGTTTAGAGCTGTTTTATAGTGGCGTAGGCCAAGTCGTTTTCTCGCGATTTCCTTGCGATTGTAGTAAACATAGTAATGAAATGTGTCTGTATGTACAAATTTGCGTATAAAGTACCCTGTTGATTTAAGTATTTTGTTAGCACCACTTATATTATTATAGCGACCCGCCCTCGCTTCGCTTCAGTTTATGTGAGTATGATATATAGCCTATAGCCTACCTCGATGAATGGGCTATCTAACACTGAAATAATTTTACAAATCGGACCAGTTGTTGAGATTAGCGCGTTCAAGCTAACAAACAAACAAACTCTTCAGCTTTATAATATTAGTTTAGATTCTATTTTAGACCCAGGTATAGTAACGCATTTGTGGTCTTAGGACTGTATTAATAGACTCATCTTGGCTGAAATGCCCGTCACAAGATACGTCAAAGTAAACGTCAAATCATAAAAAACTGTCTATATTGACGCATCTTCAGACGAGCATTACAGTTGAGATCAGTTTATTAGTCGTCTTAAGATTGCAGTCTTGTAAATGCGAATGTCTATGGGTCACTGATCCCACTTACCATCAGGTGGCCTGTGTGCTCGTTCGCCTAAACCTTGCGAAAACAGCTGAACGGATTCTGATAAAATTCAGCGCATAAGTGGTCCATCTCTTGAAATAAGACATGTGATAGTTCCAATAGAAATAACGTAAATATAGAGTAAACTTTTATTATGCCAGAGATCTTATAAAATAAAAGTAAATTAAAAAAAAACAAAACTGATAATATTATTTCCAGATCAAGTTTCAACTTGGCCCCGATCATTTTAAAATGCATCGGTTTTCAATAAACATCATAATGCTTATATTTATTATTGTTGCTCACTAAAGTTCATTGTTATTTCCAACTTTACTCATTTGTTTTTTTTTATTTCAGGTACGTTATACAGCTATTTTACGCCTTTGTGCAGAAACTATTGAGACTTGAAGGTAATTCTACATTTTATACCAAGAAACTGGAAGTTCATGTAAGTTGAAGTGGTTTTTAGCGATAATACAAGTTTATGACTACGTGTTTTATTATGATGGTATTGTAAATCGATTCATTACTCATTTATTATTGATATAAAATCGTCCCGTTGATTATCGATCATCGTTCCAGTTAATTGAAACGTTTTTTGTAATGAGACAAGTTTTTTTGGACTTGGCGGGTTACACTGCCGAGCCCTGGGGCAAACTTATAATTGTTTAACTGGCTTCGACTTTTAATGTCTCCTAAATAAGATTTAATTTGAGAACAACTTAAAAAAATAAGTGATATGTGATTGCGTCTCCTACTCAGACCTAGTTAAACTTCAATTAAAAAAATAGACCATCCGTTAAATAAATAACCGATAGCTACTTTTCATTAATTGTTAATTCTACTTATATGTTTTTCTACGAGTATTCAACTACTTTGTAAACGAGTATCATGCTGAAAAACTAGTTTTTGCCGTATAATTCTTTTCTCCAACAAAGTACAAGTCCCAATTCCCATCTACCTATAGCCCGTTAGATATATCGATATGACAACAAACAGCCCCACTATATCAATCCGTCTCTATCTCGCTATACCCTTTAAAGAAGGACAAACGAGTCGCAGTGCCCCCAATGCCCTGAACGTTATCAGCGATAGTAGCTATCGCCTATCGACACTAAGCGACTTTGTTGACAGCTTGCAATGTAAGTAATGTACCGTTGCTTGTACCGCGCTGTTAAACCAATACGGAGCTTCTTGAACTTGTGCTAGAAATAGGGGAAGGGAGGGAAGGAGGGGGGGGGGGCAACTGATACTATATTATATCATATATATTGTACATAGGTACATAAACTCACGCCTTCGTTCCCAAAGTGGGATAGGTAAAGTTACAGAATTACCTACAACTTTAACTTGTTGGCAATTCCGTAACCACATTTTGCACAATCGGCTAAGATTTTTACTAGCGCATTAGTGATAGGTTTATTAGCACATAGCTTAACAGTACTACAAGTTAAAGGATCGTTAAACGTCCAGATCGCATTATGAGCTTACGAAAAAAACATCATGTAACATATAGACAGACAGTCGTAACATATACCTAGTCATAAATAAATCTTTACTTACTACTTACTTACTTACTTACTTACTTACAGCTCTGTCCCTTTCGCTGTTTACACTACATAATTCTGAAGAGTAATACCTTCTTAATTCTTTGTTTTTTGATAACACTTATAAATCTAACCTAACCTTACCTACAAATAGCCAAAGTACGGATTCGGAAAAAAAAAATCGGACAAACGAGAATTCTGAAAAAACAACGGAATTCTAAGCTGCTCCTTTCGCTGTCTGTAACTTGGCAGATGTAACAGTTCATAATACCCTAGTACTTCTATCCTTTCCAATCTCTGATCTCCGGAGGTCTCCGCCATATTTCTAAATTGTGGAACGTTAACGGAGAGTGGCCGATCGTCGGCAATAAATTTGAAGACTTTTAATTCTGTAAAATACTAGTTGTTAGATGCCTCAGGGCTTGAACATCGGATTACTAGGAAAATCGTAAGATAGTTGTCAGCTATTATGGCAACAGATAAGCTAGCTAACTGAAATGAGTATTGTCGATGCCCTTTTGTTGTTGTTGACGTTGGGATATTTCAATATTTCTAGGAATGTTGATTTGAAAAAATGACATTCCATACGAACTATGAAATGAGTCACCAGACTTGGCACTTTTCTGTGCTATATCACATAATCTTTCAGTTATCGGTGCAGTCAATATTTCAAATGAATAAGTTTCCTACCTTTACTATCGTAAATGCCCTCGTTATTCTCTGGAATAATTTATTTGACTTGATTTATACGGATTCACATAACTGTGATATAGGAACGGAGTTATACAGAACTTGGTTTACAGTAATTAGAAAACTATTATTGAACGAGTCTTGACATATTAATGGTTAATGTACCGTAAAACGGGGTAAGTAGGGACACAACTTAAAATAAGTCATAACTTGTTACCAATAAGAACAAGTATTAAACGGACAATCACGTTACGTCTACTTATTGGAAATAATTTCAGTCTTATAATTAGTAGCATATGCTTCATTTTAGGTTGTGTTCCAACTCACCCCTTAATCCCTATTCACTCCGTTTTACGGTACTAAATTCAAGTCTTGATTTAGACGGCCATTTTGGAAAAAAAAAAAATTAACAATTGCAACTCTGAGCTTCTGGCGGCTAGAGATTTACAACAGGTTCTAAAGTTCAGGAAGTGGAAATACACGAGAACGTGTAAAACTAAATTACCATTTCTATAAGCTACCATATATTATATTCCCTGAGTGCGTTATATAGGAAACCGGGTATAAACGCGTAATGCGTGAAAACGCGAGCGATCGCCATTCGATCACGGGCGAATCGATTTACCACCCGTCCGATCGAATGATTTATTCGATTCCCACCCAGAATCGATACTTGAATCGATTACGTTTTGCAACGAGCATTGTGTTAGTTCTCTATTATATTTTAGATAAGGTTGATTGTGGTTTTTGAGAGTTACGTACTCATTTATTTTTAAAACGCACACGCTTTATTCTGTAAAAAGAGCTCGACATCAATGTAATCAAAGTCAAGGATACCTACACATTTAAGGACTGAATTTTAAATCTCCAGATAACACTATCTGTCAGGTAAATTGCAGCTCTGTCCTTATCTTTCTTATGACAAAGAAAAGGACGGAGCTACAATTTATCTGACGGATAGTGTTATCCGGAGATTGAAAAATCAGCCCTAAGTCGCATACAGTCACTTTTTAACTTGGCGAATTAGAAAGAGATAGGTAGCCTAACTGTTCTATAGTCCTAATGAACATTTCTACACCTAGGTATATTTCTAAAACCGAGGTACGGTCGGTCAAGAAAGTGGTTTACCAGTTTTGACAAAAGGTCCTGTGAGATCTAATTATCGCTAAGGTTGACACTTGTCACTGTCATAATATTATCCCAAAGGAATATTGAACTTTTGTATAATGACGTGCAAATGAACTTCAACCGTAGGGAGATCACTTTTTTGGCCGACCGGTAATAAAATTAAGCTACGACTATTCTAAATCCTTATTTATTACTTTACTCAATAATAATGAAGCTATTAATACCTATGGTATCAATTTTGTTGTTATCTATCATTTTTTATTTTGTATCAATCGAATCGACATACACATTTTTTTCGATTTAATCGCTTGCACCGTTTGATATCTATGAATTTTTCCATTACCAAATCAAGAAGTTTTTATACCTCCGAAATTATCATGTTCGGGGCGTTTAAAACAATTAAAAACTTGATAGAGTTATTTAACAGTCGTTTTATTCTCTTAAGGGCAACTGCAAACAATCATTCGATATAATTAAGCTGCGCCTACGCATCGATTTGAGCGCGACGGATTTTTATCGATTTATAATAGTCGTGGGCTTTATCGGCCATTTTGTTTGTGAATTATTACTTTTGAAAGTTAAAATGGACTAAATACCTTGTTGATGTGGGGAATCTTTTGTCTTTTTGGAACCAGTTTTTATTTATCATTAGGAATTCACTTTTTATGTAAATGAGCGCATCTCGTTGTTAATAAAAATAGATTTATTATTTATTTTATTCGGCTACAGCGATGTTTAACATTATAAACGACGACTTCTTTTTTTAAACAAGGCAATAAGTTTCTACGTTACATATTGTCTTGTCGATTGAAATTTATAATTTGTTTTGTTGTTTGTTTCTGGTTGTCTCGATTTTTTTAAAGCGTAATCTACTAGTTTATTGCCTTTGTTGGTAGCCTATACATATAGTTAGTTGATTGACCTAGTCCTAAACTTCGCTTAGTCTTGCATCTTGAGTAGATAAACACAGCAATGAGACGACGCGGCGACGAAAAACACTTATTCATAAACGTACAACAAACCTATTTTAGTTAAAGTACAGTTTGTGAGCATTCGGAAGAACCTTCGGGCTTGTACTTTTCTCTCACTTACTCTTAATAAGAGCATATGACAGCGAGTGAGAGAGAAGTACAAACCCGAAGCACCTTCTAAGAGCTATCGCACTGTAGGTATGCTTTGTGTCGTTCCGTCAAATCTAAATGTCACTATGAAAGATAAGGACAAACCATAATATTTGAAGCATACTTTTGTTACTGTGCGTTTATGAATAAATAGTGAAACACAAACTTAAAGCATTCAATATTCAGAAACAAAATACTCGCGCTCATCAGACATTATATTTGGCGGATCGAACCCGAGACCGCTAACTTCGTAAGGGTCACTAGTCCCTACTAAATATCACGATAATAATTGTAGTTTTCATCAGAGTTTAGTGTTACCTATGTTATTACTTAGTGCAATGTGAATAGTGAAACAAGACTTATTAATAACATCAATCATGATGTCAATGATTACCATTAAAATCTCTCGGTGTGGGAGTAATACTTAGACAAATAAATCATACAATTTGTCACCTCTGTGGGCTTCCAGCTTAGTATGGGTGCGATTATCGCGTGACAAAATGTGGATAAAGCATCCGTCACTCTCATACTTACTTAAAAAAGTGACGGATGTTTTATGCACACTTTGTCTCGCGATCACGTGATAAATTTTGGAAAAGGCATCCGTCACCTTCTGACACGTAAATAAGTACCTACATCTGTTCTGTTCTGTTCTGTTCTTTTGACACCTCCAGCCAGCAGTTCTGCTGCAAGGACCCGTACACGCTGACTTCGACGGAGAGGAGATGTTAGATTAGGCTAGCGGGGAGAAGCACGCCCGCCCGACCGGTCCAGTAAGAGTAGCGAAGAGCCGGCCGAGCACGAGAACCTTAACCCACACCGACCAGCCACTAACACTAAACCGATCAGGGCATGCGAGCCTCGTCGCCTTTGCTGCACCAACCATCTCCGCCCGCCGCAGGCAGCAGCGCACCTGCCCGAGACACCGGAGAGTCAAGTAGATAGGATAGGAGTGTAGGGTTTGCAGTCGATATAAGAGGAGAGACGGAAGGTGGAGCCAACCCGAATTCAGGCATCGTAAAGTCAGCATTAGGGAGATAGATGAAATACTTGGTGTGTAATATATATTAGAGGAATGGACTGCTTAAAATGAAATCTAATATTAAAAATCTAATTTAATATAAATATATTTATAAATCATTGCTCTGCTCCCTCAGTATCCTCGGGCTCTGTCTCCGTGTCGGTTTCGGGTCTTTTATAGATCTTTTCGGCTTCTTTTTTGAGCCGATTTCTATTATCGGCAATGGTTCGCCAGTAGGCACGACTTTTGTTGGTGTATTCTCGTACGTCCTGGTCCAGAGAGTCCTCCCAAGTAAATATAGGCCGTCCTATTTTTCTTCTGCGTTCCTTATACATGAGGGCCGCGTACAATAGATGAGGGTTACGACGCCTAAGCACATGCCCGTAAAACGAGAGCCGCCGCACTTTAATTATTTTTGTTACCGTTTTGCCTTCCAAAATTTCCCAGATCTTTTTTTTAGGAGTGCCCCTTGCGACTGACAGCATTTCAGTAAGAATATGTCTTTCATACCGTCTTAGGCGTGATCGATTCGCTTTGGTTAGTGCTGCGACATTAAGCCCGTACGTCATGACAGGAGATATCACCATTTTGTACATTAGCCTAGCGATTCTCCATTCTATTTTGTTTCTCTTAATAAATTGCGTTAGTATCTTGGAATTTCGTACGGCTTTTTGGCAACGCAACTTTATGGAGGCCCTCCTATTGTGGGTATATGTAATATAAGTACCGAGGTATTTTATTTCGTCTGTAGGTTGGATAGACACTCCACCCAAGCATATAGGCTGTAAATCTCGTTTTGAGATATCACAAGGGTCTCGTACAATTAATTTAGTTTTGGCCGTGTTTATCGTTAATCCTACGGTATTTAACAGATCTGCCAACTTTCTCACTATTCGGTCGATTACTGATATGTGTGGGCCTATTATAATTAGGTCGTCTGCGTACGAAAGTATAAGGGGTAGGGTGATTTCGGCGTCTTGGTCCAGCCTGACTGCCTCGTCCTCCTCTTCCAGGGTGCGAAGAACATCGTCCATTACAATGGTGAATAGCCGGGGGGACAGCGGACATCCCTGCTTGACCCCTTTTCCTTTTTGAATCACTTCAGAGTTCTGTCCGCACCAGGATATGAATGTTCTCTCCTTCATGCAAGCTTCTACGATTCTATTGGTAAGGTGAATATTTGTACGCGTTTGTAGTATGTCCCTTAGCGCAGTTAAGTTGACGTTGTCGAACGCTTTTTCTATGTCTAATGCTGCCACAAAGAGCCGATTTCCTTCCCTCCAATTTATGTCCAGCACCCGGCGCAGGGTAAAAATGTGGTCGTCGGTAGATCTATTTTCTAGAAAAGCCGCTTGATAATTACCTATGGATTTAATAGCTTCGTCTAGTCTTTCTAATAGAAAATATGCGTAGATCCGGTATCCCACATTACAAATAGATATCTTCCTAAAGTCGCTAGTGGTCTTGGGCGCTGATTTTTTAGGGATAGGCACCTGCTTTGTGACCGCCCACTCCGTTGGGACTACGTTGTTAATCCAAGCCTCCTTCATGACGTTCGTTACCTGGGAAATAAAATCTAAGGGGGCCGCTTTATATAGCTCCGGCACGATTTGATCTGTACCCGGTACGGTTCCATTTCTCATGCGTTTAATTATTCGGATTATGTCGTCCGTATCAGGGCCGCCCGAATCCGGTAAGCTGCTAGGTGGGTCTTCTATTAAAGAAACTGCCGGACCCTCGCAATTTTTGAGTTCAGTTATCCAGCGTGCCATAGGGATGAAGTATCTTTTCTGAGCTCGTGTGTGATTTAGTCTGTGTTTACGCAAATACTTGTATGTGATCTTCATCCTTATTGCTCGATGAGCCTTGCTCAAACCTTGAAAAAACAGGGCACATTCCTTTTCGTAGTCCTCTTCCTTTATTTTCCTTAGATTTTGGCGGGCTACTCTGAGGTCTCTATTTCTTATAGGGTCGTTGGAGAATCTATTTTTAAAGAAAAGCGCCTTCTGGAGCTGAGCTTGTGCAATCCTATTTTCCTTAGATCTCACTGTTGCTTGAGGTGGGATCACCCGAGTGGAATGTATGAGGATCTTGTTGAGTTCCTCCCAAGTGGGGTTCTGATGACTACACTCACTATTCTGTGCGATTGTTTCAAGGCAAGATACGAGATTCTTAGTAACTTCTGCTTGGAACTCATCTCGATTGTCCTTGCATCGGAGTGCTTCATAGTTGATGGTTTTATAGTTAAATTGTGTCCTACAATTGTCTTTGTTCTTTCGCAAGCAATAGCTGCTTATTGTACCAGAAGTACCAGAACTGCTATTAATTATTGTTGCCCAAATGATCTTATGGTCTGATCTAATTTTCTTGGACCATTCGCCTTTAATTGATTTAAAAAATATCCGATGTGAGCGACTGCTTATGATATGGTCGATCTGGGAAGTTTTTGTCCCCATTCTCCAAGTTACCCTGCAAGATGGACGACCCCAAGTACTATTAACCACGAGGTTGTGTAGTTCTATGAAATTGATTAAAAGCCTGCCGTTGAAGTTAGAGTCCTGATGTATCAAATTCTTACGACATATATGTGACGACAAGTGTGTGACATCCTTCTTACCCAGGTGAGCATTGAAGTCCCCTAGTAGAATAGGTATTGCCTTTTTTGGTGCTCGACGTAATAACGCCCCTAATTTACCTAGATATGTGGAGGAGTTCGACGGCATGTGTGTAGTAATTAAAAATATTTCCCTAGAATTATCGTGACCTGGTATCTGTATCCTAATATGTACCGCGAGAATATTATTGTAATTGCTGTAGGTATTTATTAATTCGTGTTGTATCGCTTTGTTGATAAGTATTGCTATACCCCTCCTTTCATTTGCGCACTTACCTCCGTTTAAGATCCAAGTATAATTATTAGAAGAAAATGTACCTTTAGCGAGGTGTGTTTCTTGTAAACCTGCCATTGTAATTTGACGGGTTATTAGCTCCTCATCAATATTTTGCTTGTCTTGTAGCGATGCACAGCCTCGGACGTTCCACGTTGCTATGTTGAAGTCCACACCGGAGCTAACCATCGGTTCCCGTTCTGATCGCATTGCCCTGAGCACTCGGTATCCCGTGGTGTCAGTTTCTTGAGGGCCAATCGAATCGTTGATGCTTGGACTCGATACGGTATTACTTCCCTCTGCTTCCATATCTATGCTAGAGCTAGGTCCTTCCGTTGAACAAATAGGGATATCATTGCTGAGATCATCGTATACTCTTATGCTGTCGTAGTGGCGGTTATGAAAGTACAGATGGATTCGTCTAGCTGGAGCCGTAAGCGTCGCTGGGGCATTGTAAACTATAGGTTGCGTATTTTCACCGTGAATGTAAATGTCTAAGACAAAGAATTCTGATGCAGCGATAATTATATCCTCCCCGCCCCAATGACCATTCATGAATTGATTTTGGATGTATGTGTTTATCTGCCTGGGGCTCGGTTCTAGGCTGCTAGTACTGTCGTGGAGTGTATCTATGACGCTGCCATTCAGGGCTAGCTTTATTCTAGGGTCGTCCCTGTTAGCAGAAACATAGTGAGCCAGTTCCTGTCTGACAATTTTGTGATCATATTGGTTAGAAGTCGAGCCCAGAACAATGTTGAGCTGATCTGCTATTGCCCTGTAAAGGCAGTTACCGTCTTTTGGGATTTGGACAATGTTCATGATAAGATTGGTGTAACGAATCGGTAGCAAATTTTAAGTGTAAGATTCTTCTTACATAAGAGAAAAAAAAAAAAAAAAAAAAAAAAAAAAAAAAAAAAAAAAAAAACCGGGCTTGGTGAACACGTCCCTAAAATATAAGTTTATAAACGATCAAGTAAAGAGGGTGGATTATCGGTATGAAACTATCTACTTGCCGAACAAGTCTGAAAATTGACAAGATTGAACTAGTATTGAAAACGAGTGGGCATCATCACTTTAGATTACGTAAGTGATTTCAAGTCGATGTACAGGATATTAGAATTTCCGTTTTTAGGTTATAACTTTAGAACGGAAGTGAGTAGGAAGATACACGATATACCTACTTACCGCTCAAAGAGGCTCGTTACAGCGAATCTTTAAATATATCACACGACATCCAGAGTAACCCTTTACAAAACGCGTGGCTCGAGCAAATGTAGGTATTTACCAAGAAACTAATTACAAAGGGAGAATTACAAAAAAAAACACGTGTCAGCTTCGATTTTGACCCGTCTCCGAAGCTTCGGTACCTACTAAAACTGCGATACAGATAAAAGTACCTACTAGTCGGCGTGTAACGAATTTTTATGGAATACTTAAGTATTTAGAGAGATGAAGACTGTCTATTTATAAAAAGATAATGCTAGCATTTGGAAGCGCCGAAATAAAGCTAAACTAGGTACCTAGGTAGGTATAGTGAACCGAAAAATTGGAACAGTTAAACGCGTTGTAATTAATTAATGTATTTGATTAGAAAGTTGTACCTACCAAAAAATTAAATTTTGAGACAATAAGAAGCCTATGGAATGAGAAAAAATTTAAAGAGTAGTCCAGGAAAAAAGTGGAAATGAGGTTTGAAATTACGTAAACTGACGACAAAGAGCGACCTCGAGACAGTAATAGGTAAATCAATAAAACAATAACTATCGAGCGAAAAAGTCTGATATTTGGAACAGATAGTCTTAATTAGATGTAGAGAGGTAATATTAAAAAAAAAACGGGGTTGATCGGTTTATTTTGAGAGAAGGGGGGGAAATTGTTTTTTTTACATTTTTGGTCATAACTTCTAAATTAAGACGAATTTCAGAAAAAGCCAAACGTCACGAGGATCGGTAAGTTAAGCCGGATGTTTTAATATAAAAACCAGGTTCCTGGGACGTCCCTGCCTATGTGTCGTGGCTCGAGTGAAAAGAGTTTTTTGGTTATAACTTTTAAACTAAAAACGGGAAAAATCTGAAATTTAGGGGAAAGACGTAGAGTGCAGAAAGACAACTCTTAGTGTAAAAAAAAACGGGGGTTGTCGATAGGAATCGGACAGCGCAGCCGCCAGATGATTAAAAAAATTTGTAACTTACCGTTTAAGGGTCAATCCTACCTCTAGGTGACACTTCCGGCTAAAACCCACACCACCACAACCCAGCACACCACACGCTGCACGTTTTAACACCAAAAACACTATTATACGACGATACTTTCCTATTTTAGCGATTTTTGAGCGCGGAGCGTCCGAAAAACGATGTTGTTCCGCCCACGATCAGTGTTGCCAATCGACACGTAAATAAGTACCTACATGTGTCAAAAAGTGACGGATGTTTTATCCACACTTTGTCTCGCGATCACGTGATAAATTTTGGAAAAGGCATCCGTCACCTTCTGACACGTAAATAAGTACATGTGTCAAAAAGTGACGGATTTTTTATCCACACTTTGTCTCGCGATCACGTGATAAATTTTGGAAAAGGCATCCGCGTCACCTTCTGACACGTAAATAAGTACATGTGTCAAAAAGTGACGGATGTTTTATCCACACTTTGTCTCGCGATCACGTGATAAATTTTGGAAAAGGCATCCGTCACTTTCAGACACGTAAATAACTACATGTGTCTAAAAGTGACGGATGCTTTATCCACAGTTGACACGCGATATAGAGGCAGCCATACTAGGGCCGCTGGACGTTAGCATATTTATCACTCCGTGATGCGTAATCATTCCTATAAATCATTGTAAAGCGCATTTTTTTTTTTACCTGAGGAGGAGGAGGGTAATGTGTTTATCAGCATAATGTATGTATGTACGTCAACCAATTTGATTTCTAGGCCACTTTGGACTATGTTAAAGTGACGTTGTCAACCAAAACGTAAGAGACTCCCTATGATTTGGTTTGCAACGTCACGTTGACAAAGTCCATAGTGGCCTAGGAATCAAATTGGTTGACTGTACGTTTGTTCCTTTGTAGTGCTGTAGAAAACTAAACGCGTGTACTTATTTTTATATACTTTTATGATTCTTATGCCCATCAATTTTTCTTAATCTTGTGTGGTGTAAAGATATGACAGATCAAAATTCAATATGGCGGCAACCAGACGGCATATGGATAAAAAGAAACAAAAGAAAGTCGACCAACTATGACAAGTGGGGTATCATTGGATAGGTATTTAAAAAACATCTTTAGGTTTCTGTTGTCATTTTTCATTTTGAATTATCTATTAGGAATTATAACGATTTAAAGTTGGTTTCCAACAGTCGGGCTTTTAAAACTTGCATTTTGTTAGACTGGTTTTTATATCTTTTATGTAGGCTTCTTGCATGTGTAATTTCGCTACTGCAAAATTTACTCGGTAAAACCATATCGCCTTTGTCATGTTATCGTATTGTTTTTAACTTGGCCGCTATTACTCTAGTAAATGAGAGCTATCGTAACGTTAACAATGCGATAGCATGTAATATGGTTTTAACCAGTAGAATAGTCTAGTGAAAGCTTCACAGAAAGCTTGACGAGTTCTCAAAATTGTATTTTTTTAAGGAAAACCACTTCAATTTCGTTTCTGGTTAGGTATCTAAGTTTACCGAACATCTAATAAATATCTAGAAACGGCATCAAAATATACGTCCAATTCTTCAAAAATGTGTCCACAAAAGTGAGGCGGTTGAAACGCTCGAATAATGACCCATTTAAGAATCTTAAAAATCGGACTTGATTAAGGGTGTGAAAAACGTTATCGCCCGGAGCTACATTTGTATGAGAAAACTTTGACAACTACGCGATATAAGCGTCACAATCCTCTTAAAGCAACATTGTATAACAACTTATGAAACTGAGCGGACAGTCTCGGGCCGTAATTCCCATCTTTTCGCTGCGGGTTGGTAATGGCCGCCGTACGCCGATAGATCACAGATACGCCTCTGATTGGAAGGTATCGCCTTAATTGCAGCGCGCGCGCACCCTCTCGTTACTCGATGACTATGAAATAATATAGAACAGATTATCGCTTTTCGTATCGAACATTTCCTTGTTCAGTATCCATTATTGGACGTTAAAAGATGGAGTATAATGGGTATTGGACGGAGTGGACACGCTATCCATCAAATTGATCGTTTATAATCTGTCCTTATGTATTATCTGGTAAACAAATATCTAAATTAATCAATCAATTAAATTAGCTAGATTCTTACCTTCCCTATTTAGTAGCTGTTTCTTACCGACCTGAATTAAATTTGATCGAATCCAGCCATCTTTTTTTAGGTCTCTACAGTACTCCCAGCTTGATAGATTTCGGCAGGCTGTCGCTCTATCACCCTTGCACTCGCAACTGATAGTATATCTGTCACTCGTGTTTCATACAAAAACGAAGATTGCCGAACTACATTCAGGAAATAGCACTGTACTCTGTCTGCATACATACATACATAAACTCACGCCTTTATTCCCAGAGTGGGGTAGGCAGAGCTACAGAATTACCAACAACTCTAAAAGCTTGTTGATAATTCTGTAACCACATTTTGCACACTTAGGCTTAGATGTTTACCAGTGTACTCTGTCTGATATTTCTAAAACTTATAGAACGACTGGTAAATTCCAGAAACAAAATGAAGAGACAGGCATAAAACCCTGTGTTAATAACGTTTCGTTATTATTTAGTAATTGATACATCGTCACGCCTCTTTCCATTACGATCCTTATAGTATAGGACTAGTCCTTCCGTACTTTCTTTCTCAATGACAGAACAGTAGATTCAGAGCATTTTTGGGATGTTTAGATATTTTTAACGTTGATGTTGATTTGATAGGAGCAAGGCCTTAATGAAGCCTGACAGGGTCCATAATTAATTTAAATATTAATTACTGTAATAGCTTAAGTTAGCCTGTCAACTGCCAACACATTGTGGAATGCAACAAACGTTTCAGTATTGGAGTATTGAATATTCTTTAAGTTTTTTTGAAGTCTGACGTCCCTAATTCCGGTGTAGGTATTTTTCAACAACGCCTTCAAAAATGACATACGTTATTTGAAGAATATTATTGTGCATTCTATACCAGTTGTGTAATGAAGCGCGGTACAAAAATAGATAAGTCTCTAACATAGCATTATGCATTGATGGTACACGCAGTAGCAAATTGCCTCGGGCCGCGGACGGCTATTCAGCCATCGACAACCGAATCCGACAGTAATTGCTACCCTTAAGAGCGAGAGAGCTGCGCCCGCGCACGTGCCAAACCGAGATAGATGATGTTCGAAAGAATCTTAGCTTTTAATTCATTTGTTTCTGGATTTATTCGCCTCTAGTGTTATTTTGTGTGGAATAAGTTCACACTCTTCTAAGGATTTAAAAGGAGTTGAAGTATGTATCGGAGTCGTTCAATATAGCCGTTATTGCAAACAAAAAAAACTTTTAAAACATGGCTTTTAGTAAGTTGAAATTTATTTAGTGTTGTCTTAGACAAATTTTTGTGGGTGAATAATCATTTTAGTCGCCCATATATGATTGAAAACTAAACAGCCATAATAGATTTCCTAATATTTAGTTTTTTTAATAGGTAATTAACTTAAGAGCTATATATAGGATCCTGCCAGTGCAGTAATTGTCTCTTTTCTCAGTGCTCTGCCAGCTTTTTCACTTCCTTATACGACGCGACACTGGCCTTCTGTCTTATTTAGCTGAAGTAAGAATTAATGAATGAATGATATTTATTTTCCAAAGTAAGTCACAGTATACATTGCATGTTATGTCAAAAGTACATAGTAGTGTATGTAGTAGTGTATGTGTGTAGTGTTGTAAGTAAGCTTAGGTCTTCCTCCTCCTCTTCAGAAGGGCAGAAGTTTTGTTTTAGCCTGTGGTAATGCCCCACTGTAGTGAAAAGGCCTCCCCTCTTTTTCGTCATTCTTCCCTACTGATTTCATACTCCAGCCAGTCGCTTTGAAACACGTCCAAATCATCCTGCCACCTTCTTTAAGGCATAATTACTGGGGTCCTTGTGAAAAAGGATATAACTCTCCTAAAGATCAAGTGAAAAAGGGCTATTATAGTACCACTTAAGTCGACTTATACCCTCAGGACCCCAATTTGTTAAATAACAAATGAGTTAGTGGCACTTTGCAATGGTCTAGTTAACTATTAGGCTTTACGTGTGTATGTGAAGGTACAGTCAGCAGCAGAAGAGGTCAAAGTGACACTCGACTCTATTGTCAAGAGAATACGTGTCTAGATCATTTTAAACATGTTCTACTTAGCTACTTTTGATGCTGACTGTACAACCTATATTTACAACAATACGTACTATACACGCTAACCATGTTAAACATTTACCTGAGATGCTAATTATCGTCTAAAGGTAGTTTCGACACTGTAGTATTGTTTACGAAAACAAAAACATGTGTATTGTGTGTGACATACATTAGTGACAAGGCAATGGCGACCATATTTGACGACGTGGTTAGTCTATAGATAGTTGGTAGCCCTGAATACGAAGCTAGCGATGACGGGTTCGATTCCCAGGCAAGTATTTGTGTGCTGTGACGAGTGCGAGTTTTGGTCCCTGAGTTTTGGAAGTTTTCTGTGTATCACTACAGAGTATAAAACAAAGTCGCTTCCCGCTGCCTGTCCCTAAGTATGGTTAGATCTTTAAAACTACGCAACGGATTTTGATGCGGTTTAAATAGATAGAGTGATTCAAGAGGAAGGTTTTTACGTATAATCAATTCAGTTTTATGTACGGGTGTAACAGAAAACTCACATAAACCGAAGCGAAGCGAGGGCGGGTCGTTAGTTACTCTATATACTTGTGAGTATGTTACTCTTTGTCTGGTTTTCCTACATGACTTTTTTTTTATTATTTAAGACGTTGTTAGTGTAACACGGAGATACGGATAAAGTTATGGCAACAAACAGAAATAGGGTATGCGTAAATAGCTAAGAAGTTTCAAACTATTGCGAAACAGGCAAAGTTTCATGTTTGTCTTATGGCAAAGTCGGGGAAAATATTCTAAAATGATGGACAAATAGACTGCGTCACAGTCAAACAATCTTTTTATTTTAACACGACAACCTCAGCCTAAGAGCCTAAAGAGCTAAAAAGAATGTGAAATTTAAATTGGACAAATTAACACTTCAACAAGCAATTTTCATCGCAAAGAAAGTAGAATATTAATAAATGCTCAGTGGACATTTGTAGAAGTCAGCGATAGACAAACACGCATTCATTAGGAAACGATTCCGTATGAAAGTGTGAGCGTGCGCCCGCGCAGCAGACCGTGACGGTGGCGCAAATTGTATGTAGTTAGCGAAATTATATTGCATTGTTATTTAAATACTCGATTATATTACGTTTCGAATGAAAACGGAGAAATACTACAGGCCTAATCTTAAGACTGCGCCGAGCGTACACCGGATGTACAGTGGCGCCCTCATTACTTTTATTGTGTTTCCTAATAAACTAAAGTATTTTCTTGAAATTTGATTGTATGTATTTGTACTACAAATGAAAACACAACTTATAGGGTATATCACATAGTTAAATAACAATTCATCTTAGAGTTATTAACTTAACGGGAAAAAGTGGCCACCTTTTCCCGTTAAGCTGACTACTCAAAGGGTAATTGTTATTAAAGTTTGTTACGTATACCATAAATTGTGTTTTTACTTGCGCTATAAAAACGTATCGTCTGATTGCATGGAAATTATTTAGTTAATTAGAAAACACAATAATTGTAATGAGGGCGCCACTGGACGCTCGGCGTTTGCTCGGCGCAGTCTTAAGTACCCGAAACGGACGTCCATACATGACTCGTTGTTTGAATGTGAAAGCGAAAGAGATTTGTCAAAATCGTAGCAGATGGAATCTCTGCCTACCCCTCTGGGCAACACACGAAAAGCCTTAATAGTTTTAAACTAGGCCATTGCAAAGTGCTAACTCATCTGTTATTTAATAAATTCTGCCTTAAAGGAGGTGGCAGGATGATTTGGACTTGTTTCAAAGCGACGGCGAGTATGCAATCAGGGTAGTGATTCTGTAAACAACGCCGGTCGTGCGGACTGTCGAGTTATATCCAAGCGGCGAGATTAAGTAGTCCCGTCAGTGCGAACAAAACACATTGTAGCGCGTGCATTTTCAATTAAGCAGCCTTATACGTTCGACCCATCGTGCTGCTAAATTGAAAATGCACGCGCTACAATGTGTTTTGTTCGCACTGACGGGACCACTTAATCTCGCCGCTTGGATATCACTCGACAGTCCGCACGACCGGCGTTGTTTACAGAATCATTACCCAGTAGGAAGAATGGCGAAAAAGAGGGGAGGTCTCTGCCCTGGAGTGGGACACTAGCACAGGCTAAAAAAAAGTGCAACTTATGCAGGTCTCCAGCAGTACAATGATATTTCGTTAACCGCAATAATCGCCTAAAACTTGGACCGCGCAGCAGCATTCAGAGTGTGAAGGCGCGCACGCGCATGCTAGCTATTATTAAGTAGCGGAATCGCGTTGCTTGAATACACAGTGACATTAGCGAGTACCGTTCCACCTTTTTATTGTGATTCGTGTTTGCGGATTATGAATGTGGTATTATTTAAAATGGCCGCCATTTTGTGTGCGGTTGGATCTGTTTATTTTGAATAAAACTTTAATAATGCGTGTTTAAAATATACCAAATATTATACTGCGTTGTGAAATATGAAAATATTTTTTTATTAAAATCGGTCGAGTCATTCTCGATGCGTGACCAGGAGTATAGATTCTAGACAACGATATAAATACTTATATAGAGAAATAATATACTTTAATACATTGAAAACATCCATGACTTAGGAACAAATATTTGCGCTCATCACTTAAATATCTGCCCTTATCGGGATTTGAACCCAGGACCGCTAGCTTCGTAGGCAGGTACCAACTAGACCAACGCGTCGTCAGAATGAACACATTATATAGTTTCGAACATTAGCCTCTTCATGTAAACCGTATTTCTCTTGTATATATCTTCATAACGTACACATGTCTCATAACAACTCGATTAAGGTTATTTACAGTATATAATTACATTCTTTATCAACGATCATTACCGATGACGTCCGACAGTCGCAGGCGCATATGTCGCGTTTCCGTTATCTAGTTCCGATGGCAAGTCATTAGCAATGATTATTGTCGTGATGTGACCTTTTAGCGTTGGACTGACAAGGTTCTTGCCAATTAAGTCTTGCTTGTGTTGCTATGGATGCGTTTTTTTACACGTTTTATTTGTACGAGTAGTCAACTGTTTATTTATCCTTATTTATTATGTAAGTATATTATCTGCTGACTCAATTCTAATGATAATATTGTAATCAGTGTAATGATGGAGACGAAAGGTATAGGAATAGGAACTAATATAGTTGAAAGGTGGCCGCAGACTTTCAACTGTTCGTAATGTAGAACCACTATATACATGTATTGGTCTATGAAATCCCTAATCGTCATTTGTCCTAATGCATCGTTTGTCCGAATTTTCGTTTATCCTAAAACCATTTCCGCTTAAATTTTATAACTTTTTAGTGTTGTTATAACCTTACAACCCTAGTCTCACCGAACCGCAGATATAATTGGAAAACTTAACAAGTTGTCTGACACATCTGAAAACCATTTTAGGGCAAATGAAAATTCGGACAAACGTTGTTAGGGCTGTTAATGAATTCACGTGGAAAGTATAGTTTGCTGTACAGGTAGGAAATGGTAAATTTTTCAAAATGTTGTTGTATTAACAATTTGACAGTTATATTGTCATACTCATGGTACCTAAAGTAATGTGAATCATACTAATACTTTTAATGCGAAAGTTTGTGTGAGTTGGTATTATTGTTAGCTGTTTCACGCTGAACCGGCTGGATGGATTTGAATGAAATTCAGAATAGCGACAACTACTTAAATATCCAGAATTAAAACTTACCCTTGGTCAACGGAGATAAAGTCGCGAGCAAATGCTAGGTATTAAATAGGGATTACTTAATTATATCCTTATAAAGATATTAATTTGATACCACTAACAACGGAACTAAACACGCCTAAAACTAACCTATTTAATATTCAACAGAATTTCCATACATTTGCCTATTTTATCACTCAGAAGATATATTTTCTGCCTACTAATTCTGTCATTTTGCTCGCTCATTTCTTAATTAATGCCATTAACGTTAATGTTCTATGTAAACTACGAGATAGAAATCAAACGTTATCGAGTTAAAAAATGAGTTTCGTAGATTCCGTTTCTCTTAAACGCTCGATGAATTATATCAAAGTTAATCTCTAAACTCGGAAACTGCTTTAAAAAATGGCGGTTCGTTTTATTTACGGTTGAGGAGAGATTTATGTTTTCTGTTATCTTGAAGCGTTGTCGGTTGGTCATCTGATATGGTCATGGTTGTCGGTTTATCACGGGTAAGTTTACATATGATATGTGATATGTAGTTGACGGTAGAGGCCATGGTATTGTCATCGTCACGTCATTATAATCCAACAAGGTCACAGATTATAATGTGCGGCGTAGTATTGAGATTAAAGGAGAGCAAGGATTGAATTTCCCAGCTTAAGGCACTTGTTCCACCGCTGGTGACTAAGCGATTGGCTATTGAGTTGATAGTCGGTTTAGTATCGACTATTTGCTCGCTCAAGAAACGAACAAAAAAACATCTCGTGTCAATAAAAGAGACATATATATTCAATTGATGGCTGTTCACACTGCCAGCGAGAACTCCCCTCCCTAGTTTGGATGTGGAGTGCGCGTGAATGTAGATCGCCCATAAGATATAATATAATAGTCAATCAGGGTAGAGACGTACCTACTAACTGTCAATAGGGCATGCAGTACCGGACCCGGTTCCAGCATTCCTTTTCCCGGTTCTAGGCAGGGACGGTACCGGGACTCCCGGTTCTCCCGGTTCTTTTATTTACCTCAAATCACTACCAATGATTAACATTTGAGAAATAAAACTATTAGAAAACTCTATGAAACTTGATTTTTTATAAATATGCAATAAAATCATGCATGTTTTCTTTTCTTAATTAAGTAAAACACTTACTAGACAGTAATTTCTTCTTCCTTTGATATTTTTTTTTTTACAAATCTAGAGATCAATTATTGCAAATATGCCACAAAATATGATGGATGTTGATGCGATGTTGCAGCTTGCTTGTGCCGGCGGCGTCGTCGCTCAGGTGTGAATTTTGATATTTGTGATACGCGCCACGATATTTTTTTGTTGTTCAAAGAACCGGGAGAACCGGGATGTAATCTTAAGTATCGGTTTTTTAGCCACATAACCGGGATTTCCCGGGAGGATGCCCTAACTGTCAAGCAAATTCAAGTTAGTTTAGCCGTTATTTTGCAAGCTAATAAATTTGCCCTTGCTTGATTAAACGTAAGGGCAGTGTTAGCATTCTTCGAAGCAGTTAATATTATCGTAATGACAGTCTGCGACATAAGCCATAACACCATTATATCGTTGTTTTGTTTAAAGAAGACTGCAATGTCTGTTTCCTGTGGCTCATGAGCGAGGTGCTCTGATTGGTGGAAATAAAAATAATCATGCTGTCATTTGAATATGTGGTAGTGTAGACATTTTGTTTTAGTGCTCAGGGTTGGCAGAGAATTTGCAATGACGAATTGTTGTTATGGAGTAAAGATTCAAAACTCAAAATATTTATTCTGTGAATTGGCCATATGAGTGCTCTTTTACACGTCGGTAATATGGAGTGACTCCAAGGAGAAGCGCCGCAAGAAACACAATAATACTTAAAAGTAACATTACAAGGTAATAAAGTAGTAAGTATATATTTTGTAACTGAATAAGTCATTACAAATGTAAGCTAAATAACATTAAATTATAAAACTGACTCTATAATACAGCAATTTGTAATTTTACGTAATTTTAACTCATGGTTTTTCTTCAAATAAAGACTGTACACGATAAAATCCGGCCATGCATGATCTGGTGTATTTTTTTAATGAATGCTAATTTTCAAGCAGCACTTTTTTGTAATAGTCAGTGGTTATGAAACTACATAATAGAAATACAATCATAATAAAATGTAAGAGCGTCTGTGTCTTAGACCCTTATATAATCCACAGTACCTTTATTTTTTTGTACACGATCTTCTGACAGTCTTACCAAATTCTCCGTTTTAAAACATTTTATTATTATTAATTATACAAGCCAAATTATACCTTATTAAATTATCTTACCACAATAGTTAAAACTTTCCTAATAATATTCAGATTAAGATAGTTCTGAGGTTTTTTAACTTTGGCGAATTTGACTTTTTGACAAATAAATGCCTCCCATACAAAATAAAGGTTAACTGGAAGAGATCCCTTATAGGGATAAGTTCGCCTTTGTACATACTTACCTTTTTTGTTTCTGTTTATTTTTGATTTGTTATTTTCTGTTTGTACAATAAAGAGTTTACATACATACATACAAAAACAACTTTCAGTGCTTGGAGTAAAAAGTCTTCCTGACTACTACAAATAGAAATGAGTTTCAAAAAGTATTTTTTTCGTAAGACGACATTCTATTGTGGGTAAAACTGCTTGTAACAATATAAATACAGTTGTGGCGTAGAAGCAGGAAGTGAGTGAATATTGTCAAAAAACGCTGTACAAGAGATGAAAGGTATGATAGAATATATTTGGCGAAAACTAACACATACCCATACATTATGATACGATTTTATTTCATTATATAGTATTATAATTATACAACATATTAAAAAAAAACTGCTTGAAAATATGCATTCATCGCAAAGATACACCAGATCATGCATGGCCGGATTTTATCGTGTACAGTCTTTACAAACATTTTGCTCATTAAGTAAATAAGTTATCAAAATGTTGACAATATAATAACAGGTCAACGACGATACGGATTTTAACGCCTAGAATTTTGACCCTGGAATGAATTCTCGTTAGTAACAGAAATATTTACCCATACCGGGAATGGAACCCGGGACCAGTGCTGTCAGATTTAGAGGTTTTCCCTGAAACTTAGAGGTTTTTCCAGGCCGTCGAGGTTTTTTCGAGGTTTCGATGTCACTAAATCTGCCTAGGGGATTTTCTGAAGGATTCTCACAATTCTTACCAACCGTGAATTTCTTTTGAAATCGGTCAATAACACTACTACTACACTGACATTTTGGACAATTTTTAAGGAAACTTACGATTTTGTAGTTAAGTTCAATGTACCAATAAGTACCTAATAAGTTCTAATAAAAAGTTGATATCAATTTAGTATTTTAGTAACTGGAAATATTATGTAGCTTGTATGTAATAATCGTTATATGTTAGATAAATATGATATACCAAAATTGTCAGAGGTTTTTTATCAATCGAACTCTAGAAACTAGGGGTTTTTTAAATACATCTAGGGGGGAAGTAGCAAAAAAATCTGGCAACACTGCCCGGGACCGCTAGCTCCTTACAGTCAACAGCATAAATAAGTGATCATTTATGTACCTTGTCACTTTAACGTCGTGTTTGAAATGTTGTACAAAATTGTGAAACGATTGAAAGCGATAAGGTGCAGAAATAATCACTTATTTATGCTGTTGACTGTACCAATTAAGCTACACGCACGTAAAAAGGGATATCAAAATGAACGTAATTATTTTATTTATTAAAATTACTAGATACAACATATTATTCAGGTATAGTCAATTGCATAGTGTACTCGTATCCGTCAGGTCCTTAAACCTGGATGGCTGCTATCCCGTTTGGATTACTATTCACCCGTCCAGCCACAGGTGATCATTAGCGCCCATCCGTCTCTGTCGCACCTGTAATTACTGCGCCCGCGCAGCTCGCGGGTCCGCACCAACCGCGGCGGTAAACTGTAGATCAATGTATATTTTATGCATGTCGAATGATTGAATTTTCTTCGACTGTTAGTTAGCATAACTTGAAAATGTTTGGTTCGGAATCGTATCGTAAAATACATTTTAAAAGGCCATTATGTAGAATTAGTTTAGGTTAGCTTGGCTTTAACCACAATCCTGATAAGTTTACGGTTTAACTTTTTTATTTTGAATTATTTATAATTTGTGACCCGTTTGAGTTATTAATAAATCGTAATAGTCTTGCGTCGTTTCGTTTAAAGCATACTAAAATCATAAACATATTAAAATTCATTTTTATTATTATTATTATTATCCACTCTTCTTGTGTTAAGTTAACCTTCAGTTAATACACTGACTCGCAAAACTAAGTATCACACTTTCGATAAAATTTTCATTAAAAGTGTGACACTTGGTTTTTTGGGGTTGTGTATATTCTAATGTGTATGCCAAAAACATCGGAGTAATATTTATCTATACATGAAGTATATACCTGTAACCTGTCAGATCCCAGCCAGTTGTTCCCGTGCAGCTGGTGCGTACCCGGCTATTGACAAATCATTTGACGTACAAGCGCGAGAGGAAACCTTTTTTAATTCACGCTTTTAATTATCACAATGGCGGTGAAACCGCTTTTGTTTTCTGTTTGTTGATGTAATTGGAGTTTTGGAGAACTTATTAACGTAGCCAAGGGTGATTCCCTTACAAATAAGGCCCAATGTCGATGTAGATGGTATAAGTTTAACTTTTAAGGTCTCAATTTGGGGCTCTATTCGAATTGGTAAAACTATGTAGTCTTGACATATTACTTGATATTACTTGATAGTAATAGCAGCCAAGTTAAAAACAATATGATAACCTGATAAAAGCAACATGGTCAGAGCTTGGGAACGGTTCGAAAAATACCGGTTAATTATGGTTCTTAACCAGGTTTTTCGTAAACGCTCGCTCGGAGCGGAATCGATTTGCGAGCGTTATGGTCGCTGGGATAAACCTGGTTTTTGGTTTTTGATTCTTCCTGCAGTTGGATGGCGTGGCAACTAAAATGATAAGGCCGGACTTTAAGCTGAGGAAGTGAAAATGAAACTAAACAGCTAACTATAGAACTAGCTAGGTAGGAAATACGAGAAATCGATGGCGGTGTGAACAAATTAGCGAGCGAAATTAACTGTTATTTCGAACAGGGACAGTTTTAGTTTGCTCTTTGATCAGAACCGAAATAATTTCGATGGTGTTGGTGCGCAATCGAAATGATCTATTTGCAACGTATGGCGATTATGACGAGCTAGTTAAAAAAAAAGCAGGATTCCGAGCCTTCAACATGGTTTCACCCAATGGAATAGGTTTACCAGGGCATCATCCATAGACAGCTATGATTACCTTTAAATGGATAAATGTTTGTATAGTATTAAAATGCGTCCTCATCGCTGCTCAAATTATGGAGACGGTACGGAATAGCAGTGACGCGATTCCGTATTTTAAGCACGGGGGCGGTAGCACTTTTATACTAGACGTATAATAATTCTTTACCATCATACTTGTAATTACGTCTTACGCCAACAACACTCGTAGTTTTTGCTTCGTAGTGGGAAATCCGGTGCCGGAGTAACTTCCCCATGATGTTACGTACGTATGATTATGACATATGATTTAGCGTTTTTACGTGTTATGCATAATATCAGACAGGTAGTAAAGTTTTATACTATTTAATTCATCTGGTTTCAACTTTTAACAGGATGTAAACCGGCGCTGAAATCGAGTACCTGTCAATAAATTCCATACAAATTTAGCTCTGGACGATACCGTTATCGTCCTTACTGAAGTCCGATTCCCACGATTTTTCAATAATTATGTTCTTTATTTAAAATCTTGGTTTTTCACATTTCCGTATATATTTTTTTTCATTTGCTTTAACTATTTTCTTGGAAAAGAAAAATGGACTTGGTTTTTCATAAGATCTGTAACATATTCAAAAATCGTAAAATCGGACTAGGTTTAAGGGGAGAGGGGGGGGGGGATTCTATGTGTCTTGTGTGTGTAGTGAGTAAATGTATTTTTCTTTCTTTCTTTAGAAAGTTACCCCCTTTTTATATGGTAATTTTCAGCCCCACCATCCTCTTAAACTCGTGAATACTTCTTGAATTTTGTTTCAATATTGTGGTCTCAGGAACTCATTAACCTGTGTAGCAGACACAGGTTAATGAGATCCAGTTCAAAACCAATATAAATAATTAGTTGTTTGAACCCATTCCCTATAATTCTGCAATATAAAGTAGTCAGAAATCCTAAAACCGCCACCCACGGACCCGGATACCTTCGTACCTACTTTAGTTCCTCTAATAAAAGTCTAAAATCGTTTTAAATCCCATCTACACGTATTTCCGTTTTCTAATATTTAACTAAAAACGTCTAGTGTCACTCGCAGCCACACCTCCGCGGAAATTGTCTAACCTGCGGCTGAAATAAAAACAGATTGCTCGCCGCAAAACGCAATTGTTACTGCTCATTTCCTCGTTACGATGTCATTTCCTAGATTATAGCTTATCGTACTTTTCACGGAGGCCCGCTAACGTTGCCTTTTATATATTTATTACTAGATTCTGCCCGCGACTCCGTCCGCGTGGAACTCGTTTATATCGTAACTCCATAATTTTTTTAACCCTCCATTTCACCGCCTTAGGGGATGAATTTCGGGAAAAAAACTATCCTACTTATGTCCTTACCCAAGATTCAAACTATCTTTGCACCATATTACACCTAACTGGGTTCAGCGGTTTAAGCGTGAAGAGGTAACAGACAGACAGATAGACTGACACACTTTTGCATTTATAAATTTGGGAAATTGAGAAATGCAGTTGAAATGCGCTCTTTGCGTAGCATGTGCGGTGTGAAACTGATTGAGAGAGTAAGGAATGAAAAATTCTGAGATAAAGGTGAACTAAAAGAAGATGTAGTGACTAAGATTGAAAAGGGCATGCTTCGTTGGTTCAGTCATTTGGATAGACATGTACAGAAGAAGACTGACGAAAGAGATATATAGAGCGAAAGTGAGTAGAAAGGTCGAAAGGGGGAGTCCGGTTTATAATGACAACAAGAAATTGCAAAATGACTATGTTTCATAATGACTAGATTTCATAATGACTAGATCGCAAAATGACTAGAACGCAAAATGACTAGGTTGCAAAATGACTAGATCGCAAAATGACTAGGTTTCATAATGACTAGATCGCAAAATGACTAGGTTTTATAATGACTAGATCGCAAAATGACTAGATCGCAAAATGACTAGGTTTTATAATGACTAGATCGCAAAATGACGAGGTTTCATAATGACTAGATTGCAAAATGACGAGGTTTCATAATGACTAGATCGCAAAATGACAAGGTTTCATAATGACTACATTGCAAAATGACGAGGTTTCATAATGACTAGATCGCAAAGTGACGAGGTTTCATAAAGACTAGATTGCAAAATGACGAGGTTTCATAATGACTATTGCAAAATGACAGGGTTTCACGATGACTAGATCGCAAAATGATACCTGTAAATAGGTCTTAATTAGTATTTTACAGAAAATTGAAAGAAGGTTAAGTTACTTGTTTTATTTTATTATTTAAGAATTCTTAAGTTGATTAAAGATTCATCACTTTTAACGGGCATTTAATATTAACTGTAATTCTAAAACTAAATTAATCCTAAATTAACAACAAAAGTATGTAAAACTAAGACTTAGGCTGCGTTTCCACCAGAGCTGTGCGAGGCAGCTAAGCGGCGTTGCGAGGAAAATTCCACCAATAGGATTGTTTTGTTTTACTAGCTTCAGTCTCCTTTTGGTGGATTTTTCCTCGCAACGCCGCTTAGCTGCCTCGCACAGCTCTGGTGGAAACGCAGCCTAAGTCTTAGTTTTACATACTTTTGTTGTTAATTTAGGATTAATTTAGTTTTAGAATTACAGTTAATATTATAATTATCTATGCTATTATTAAATTAATTAGCTATGCGGGCGTCAGGAGAGGTTTTTGTCCGATGGTCGACGGGGTACTCTGCCTAACCCTTTGCCTAAGGTCCTCAGTCGTTCTTATTTTATTCAGCGGTAAAAAAAGGCGTTGCGAAAAGCTACAAAGATAAATAAATAAATAAATAAATAACAGTGACAGACGGACAGACAGAGCACGAAGTGATCATAATTAAGGTTTTCCCTTTTGAGGTACGGATCCCTAAAAATATCCGAGACTCATAGATCATATTCATATCATAACAATATCGAAGTTAGAAGTTGCGGGTTCAAATCTCGTTAGCCCTATGGCTCGCAACTTCTAGCTTCGATATTGTTCATTTTCTTCAAAGAGTATTGTGCATTTATTTCTTTAATACCTACGTGTTAGTACTTCAACTTCTTGGTACGACTCGATATGTGATTAAATAAAAAAAACTTTGTTCTCCACTTGACAATAATTGTCAAATGACAGCGATAATTTTCAATTATTCTATTGTGCGTGGTATGATAATTGCGACTGATAGAAAATGTTTAAAAAGGAATTAATATTTATATCCAATAATAAAAGTAATCAAGGACTATTGTACGACGGCTACCGCTACAATTTCGACACCATCATCAAAAGTGGTAGCCGATGGCGTTGTGCAAGAGACCGGAAAGAGTGCAGTGCATCGATATCCCTTGATGAAAGTCGATCAACTGTATTAAGACAAAGCATTCACAGTTGCAAACGCAACTATATTCAGAATAAAAGGGATGAAATTATTAATGTCTGTAAAAAGGAGGTATGCACAAGTATGGAACCAGTAAAAAAAATTTTCGAATGTACATTATTGGAGTTGGAGACAGAAACTGATAATACAATATCAGAGTTTCCTAGCTGCAGCACCGCATCATACGAGTCCGTGAAACACAGCTTATACAGAGCTCGCAAAAGATTCCTGAATGTTAAAAATACAGAATATTTAAATTGTATTCATGTGGAAATTCCAAAAATGATTGCCGAAGATTTTCTAGTGGCTGAGTACGAATGTGATGCAGATGAAAAAATGTTTGTTTTTTGCACCAAATACAGCAGGCAATGGTTGAAATCACATGGCAACCACAACAAACAGTTTTTTGGAGACGGAACGTTCAAAAGATGCCCGAAACCGTTTAGACAACTTTTTACTATCCACGTCGACGCAGCCAGTGGAGATACGTCTACTAATGTAGTTCCTGCAGTGTTCGCACTACTCCCAAACAAAAAACAAGAAACATATAACGCATTATTTACAATATTACGTGACGTGATAGGAATCAACATTCAAAATTATAAATGTGATTTCGAAGTTGCACAAATGAATGCATTTAAAACTGTATTTAAGGGTTCAAAATTGACGGGATGTTACTTCCATTACAATCAAGCCATATGGAAACACGCAAAGGACATGAAACTGACCACCTCAAAAGAAGGAAGAGAAACGGCAAGATTAACTGCGAACTTACCGCTCTTGCCTGCGTCCTATGTAAATGACGCTTGGGCAACTATTGCCGAGAACGGTCCTGACTGCGAACCAATGAATAAGTTCAAAAAATATTTCCTAAAACAATGGGGTGAGATGGGGTCTATCATAGACTGTTCGAATGCGAGGCATCGCACAACCAATTGCATCGAATCATGGCACCGCCGATTAAACGTCCGAATGCCTCACAAACCCACATTAATTTTGTTTTTATACAACATAAAAAAAGAAGCAAAATTACAAAATATGAAACTCAAAAAATCGTTGTTTACATTGCATTGTTCTCAAAAGCGGAAATATGTAAAATTTGAAAAAATATACAAGACATATTTAAAAGTGCTTTCCAATCAAGAAATTTCACCAATACAATTTTTAAAGAGGATTTCCATCGCGAAACAAGAGATATTTTAGGTCGATATAAGTGATAGTATTATTGACAATGATAATGTAAGGATCGAGCCGGAATACTCGTATTTGATTTGAATACTATGAAGAAAAAGTATTTTGTTTTGTTAAATATGTGTTTTCAAATGATATAATAATAATAAATTATATTTTCTGTTTTTTATTAATTTGACGCATGTCAACAAAAACGCATAATCCCAAATAAACGCATTGGGCCATAATACGCGTTGCTCCAAACACGCAAAGTACTAAACGGCCACTTCCCTTGAACGTCCGCTATAGTTTGCCATAAATCATTTATTTTCTCTATAAGCACTATTTCCACCAAACGGCCCGCAACGGATTGGAATCTCGAAAGTGAACTCAAAAACAAGGTAGGAACGAAACTATTTGACTGGGTGCGAATACGTTCGCAAGCAACCGTACGGTGCCGTTCGTGTGCGTCGACATCCTGTCGGCCGCGAACGGCTGTTACCGCCCGGTCGTACGCGTCGAAATGTCGCCGGACACGATCGGTTGTCGCCGCATCCGTTCGTATTCTATCCGATCCGATCCGATGCGGGCCGTTTGGTGGAAATATTACTATAGAATATGCGATATGGGTATCGCATATTTTCGGAACTGAAGATAAGATCTCGGCATTGTGAGATCTCGGTATTATGAGATCTCGGCATTATGAGATCTTGGCATTGTGAGATCTCGGTTTTATGAGATCTCGGCATTATGAGATCTTGGCATTGTGAGATCTTGGCATTGTGAGATCTCGGTATTATGAGATCTCGGCATTATGAGATCTTGGCATTGTGAGATCTTGGCATTGTGAGATCTCGGTATTATGAGATCTTGGCATTGTGAGATCTTGGCATTGTGAGATCTCGGTATTATGAGATCTCGGCATTATGAGATCTCGGCATTGTGAGATCTCGGCATTGTGAGATCTCGGTATTATGAGACCTTGACATTATAAACCGGACTCCCGAAACCGACGTGCATATATGACTCAATGTATTTATATGGAAGAAACGAAAGAGATATTTCAGGATCGTAGCCGGTGGAAAGAAGTGGTCTCTGACTACCCCTCTGGAAAACAGGCGTGATTTAATGTATGTATTATTTATTTATGATTTATTATAGAACAATAAGAACAAACTTACAAAAAAAGATAGAAATTAAGAACACAACTAAAAGCCAATTAAAGGTTCTCACAAAGACAATTCACTCGCTCTCTCTCGTCGTCGGCGGTGGTACAAGTGCCTTATGTTATGATACAGACTAGGTAGAAAGGGGTGTCCGAGCCATAACAGTTCAACACATTTGCCAACGACACTTCTGCCATGTAAAATTTCCTTACAAATCCCAGCCAATGGCACAGAACGAGCACAAAGTCGATGTAACGTGTCACGTAGTTATCAGCGGGATGTCGCGTTCACGTGCGCAAGCGCAGCTAATTGAGTTCAGCGCTGACGGCCCTGGGTCATAACGGTCTGGTGCGTGCCTTAAGGGTCTCAGGTTTAGGTTTATTGGCGTCTGTCGGTTTATTACTGCGGGAAATGGCTTGATTAAAGAACACTTTAGGGCCATGAAAATGTATTGACTGGTAATCTTAAGTAGTTACTTTTCTATAGATCTATTCGCTAGAGATATACCAAATAAGCTTCTGCCCGCGACTTCGTCCGCGTAGATATCGATTATAGTTTTTCTCCCTGTAACTTTAAGTTTTCCGGAATGAAACGAAGAATGTGTTAACCAGGGAAGGTAAAGGAGGGAATTTCAAGAAAAGCATGACGTCAGAATTTAGTTCAGTGATTTAGCCAATATTACGTTAAGTATATAGCTAACGAAGAGATAAGGCCAACTCACGCAATGGGAGAGGCGGGGTACGATGCGACGGGTGCAGCGCACACCCGTCTTCTCCGCATTTATTACATAATTCAAAATTCAAAATATTTATTTAGTAAATTGACCACTTGAGGGCTCTTTTACACGTCGGTAATATGGAGTAAATCTACTAGACCAACAAGGACAAGGACAAAACCATCATTACGGAGAAGAAGCGCCGCAAGAAACTCCAGCAGAAGGACATTTTTTCGTATCACAAAATACAATAAGTAATACTTAAAAGAAACATAACAAGGTAATAAAGTACCTAATAAACATTAATTTAAAAAACCGGAAACCAGGTTACTTAACTTAAAATTAACTTAAAACGACCGCAAGATCAGTGTAAAGACATATGAACAAAAATCATTTATTTCGAGTAAATTTACACTCATATATTGTTAGTAGTTCCTTAATCCTAATTGTTAGTTACAAATTACAAATTACACTAATTGTAAGGGGCATGTAGCCCACAACAATGACGCATGTAAGGGCAGTCTACCCTGCTCCCTATCACGCTGAGGATGATATTGGGGCTGGCCCGCGCGCGGCGCACCAGGGACGCGGCGCGGGGTGGTGAGAAAGCAGTCGACCCCGGCGGTTGCGAACACCCCAGACGCGCTACAGAATCAAGGCAACCCCACTATCACCCGGAACGCATTGTTGTACTGGACTGGTTGCATTGTTGTCTTATATATGGCATCAAGCAGTTAACGAAGACGACGACCGACCGACGCGCTGGCCTAGTGGGTAGTGACCCTGCCTACGAAGCTAGCGGTCCTGGGTTCGAATCCCGGTAAGGGCAGATATTTGTGTGATGAGCGCGAATATTTATTCCTGAGTCATGGATGTTTTCTATATATTTAAGTATACATATATTTCTCTGTATAAGTATTTATATCGTTGTCTAGTACCCATGGTACAAGCCTAGAGCTTAGTTTGGGACTAAGTCAATTGGTGTGAGATTGTCCCCTGATATTTATTTATAACTTCACGATTATATCATTTACTTATCTTGTGATTACGCCAACTAGATATTTATCTCATTATAACAAATATATAAAAGGACGTATGTTAAACTAAACGTCGGCATTTCTTATTCTTCCTGTGACATATCCCAAAGGATTTGTCAGTCAAAATTGTCACTCGGAGATGATCTCCTCTTTACAAGGAACTTAGATATTGACGAGACATGCTGCGTCATGCTCTGGAGCGGCCAAGAGGTGCGTGGGAGCATGGTGGTATTATTTAACGCTGCGCACGCGCCTGTATAAGTTGACCCGTGCATTCATTGCAACTGTTTTAAATGGGAGTTATAAATATACTGGTTGTGTATTGTTAAGTGAACCAATATGCTTGGTCTCCGATTTCCAAACGTTGCTTAGAGACTAGGGGTCATTATAGACATATAGACGATGAATTCGATGTTGGTGCGGTTTTAAAGAATACTGTATCGTGCGGTGGTCTTGACAGCTGACTAAGTGTAAACAAAGTCGAGTACAGTACTCGAGCAAGTCTTGGAATGGTTTAGTTTTAGTATGTAGTAATCATTTAAGTGTAAGTAGGGTAGAATGCTTGGATATATCTTCTAATAGCCGTTACAAATATTCATACCACAGATAGATTAGGTAACTCCGGTTACACAGTTGTCGTATACGATCTTTCGTATCTACTACCGACCAAAGCATTTTCATTTTAATAATTTAATTGATGAACTTTGTGATTTAAAATAAGATCTTGACGACACTCGTACACTTTTTTTTTTTAAGCTACAGTCTTGATAGGCTCGTATGGAACTAAGGCCGCATTTCACCAAACTGGAATAAGACTTAGGTACTTACTCCGAGATAAGTTTATACAAATTCGGCGTTTAATCCAGGTATAAGACTTATCCCAGATAAGTCGAATTCAACCTAAGAGGCTTATTAAAAACAATCACATTCTTATTTTCTAACAAACCTAATTAGTGATAGTAATTACAATACTCATTACATCCTTGCTAGATAAAAAGCAAAAAGTGAGAGTTGTCGACTTAAAAATAAAGATAAACGAACCTTATCTTGATATGATAAGATAAGAATAAAGCATTTTTAAACATGAAAACGAAATGATAAGGACTATCTTTAGCAATAAATCTATTTGGGATTTCTGTCTGAGTCATGACTTATCGCATTCGTCATTAGACGACGAGGTAAAGATACTGCCGGCAGTATCTCAAACAAAACGCCTGTAGCAAATGTAACCTTATTACTAATGAGATAGGATTGAATCTGCTTTGGCTATTAAATTTGAGATACCGCCTATTGGCGTATGAAGGCAGAATACACGTGCTACTAGTTTGTTTTCTAGTTCAACCTACATAATAAATTAAAAATCAAATTAATACAAAACGATGATATGTTGATGCTGTTAGCCTAGTTGATAGAGACCTTGTCTATGAGACTAAAGTCCTAGATTGGATATCCGGAAAGGGCAAGCATACCGTTCATTGAATACAAAACGGACACATTCCAAAATGAGTCAGTGTTGCATTTTAAAATTAGAAGCTGTTCGTATAAGATTTTTAATGCAAGAGAAAATTATTTTGCAATGTGTCCGTTTTGTATTCAATGAGCGATACAGTGGTAGCCACATAATTAGGAACGGTTGCGTTTTCCCCATACAATTGCCTACAAATATGACTTTTTAATTGTGACAACCAATCAAAAAGATCTCAACCAATTTTGTTTTAGTTACACGTATCGTAAAGTAATAAAGTAAGGTTTCAATGTATGTACAATGTATTGCTGTTAAAAACTAGTATTCATAGGTCGTCCTCTAAAGAGAGCATTAAGATAGAGTAACGAACTGCCCATATTTGCATTAAAGCCCCCTCCGTCCTTCATCTATATACTTACCTATACTTCTTTTCCACCATAAAAAATCCTTACCATAAACAGCGCAGTTCACTCCAAAATTAAGCTGTTATCACTCCCTCGATACACAACATCATTAGGTTATCCAAGTACTTGAATTGCAGTCTTAGTCATGCAATTCATTAGCGGCTGCATTTCCTAGTTGCATTACGAGAAAGATAAGAAATTATCTGAAGAATGCTCTAAACTTTGCTGATAAATATGTCTTTTTTGCAGGTAAGTGGCCCTGGCGCCATTTTGGAAGATTACTTGGTTTATCTTTACGACGATTAGTGAGTAACTTTAACTTTAAGTTATTGTTGAAGAAGTTGACAATGATTTTGCTAATGTTTATTATGAGAAAGATATCGATGGCTAAAATGACGATCGGCGTAAAGGACAACTAAATTGTACTGTCAAATTGTCCTAATGAGAAATGGCGTAAAGGACGCTAAATTGTACTGTAAAATTATATATTAAGGTGGGTACCAAATTAAATCTCGTGACTGTACTGTAACGTAACCTAACCTAACCTAACCAAACCCCTTTAAATTTAAAAAGTCTTGCTATCTTTAGTCTTCTGTATCACTTACTAAATGTTGAAATGATCCCGGTAGTCCTACATTATGAAAATAAAAAGATAGCATCAACGCATTCCAAACATTCAGTGCCAGCATCTACAAATTGTATGTAGTTTGTGTACGCCTGACGGGTCGGTGGCAGTCAATGCGTCGGCGCCCGCGCAAGTGAATGTTGACGCCATTTTGTTCCATAAGGCTCAATTTAACAGATTGGGATCTACGTTGAGCAAGCTACGATAAAGAAGTTACATGTGTTTTTTACATAAGAATGCATTTTTATAATATGAGAAGTAAATAATTGTGTAAGTAGAAAAAATTTAATTTTTTAAATAAAACTAACTGTTATTTTATCTTACCGGAGAGCCCTCTCGGATAGGTACACTCCGACCCTTTTAAATAATCAGCTGATTCAGCTGTTCTAATGTGCAGTTTCTTCACGATGTTTTTCCTTTACTGTAAGAGCATCGTACAGTCAACCAATTTGATTTCTAGGCCACTTTGGACTATGTTAAAGTGACGTTGTCAACCAAAACGTAAGAGACTCCCTATGATTTGGTTTACAACGTCACGTTGACAAAGTCCATAGTGGCCTAGGAATCAAATTGTTTGACTGTACATGGTGCCCCCGTGGGTTCGAACTCGGTACCTACCTTACGACTCTTAATCTATAGAGTGAATTTAATACTTTTTAGTTTCTCTCCCATGTGTTTTTTTGGTTGTTACCTACCTACTTATAAAGTTTCTAACCACCTATATGATTAAATCAACTCTTACTCAATGTACTTACTTATATACTACTTACGTTGTGAATTTAAGCAATGAAAACGGGTCACTTTTTATGGTAATTCCATACAAAGTGACCCATTTTCATTTGCTTTTGACTATAGGTTTCTAGTATTTTGTGGGTTTCGCAGATCAACAAACTAAACTTATGTATCCGTTGTTTTTTACGTTTGACAGAAATAAAACCTTAAGATTAATTCTTCAGTAATTAAGATTTTAAAACATTTCAAAAACTAAGACGGAGCCGCAAGTGTGCAAGCCTACTTTAAAAAGAAACTGCTTGTAATTTTTATCAGTTACGTGAATATTTTAAAAAGTTACGGTTTTTTTATTAGCCTTATTTAGATATTCATTGTTCTAGCGCCTCGAAGTACCTTAATATTTCATGCGCGTGCGACTAACGGACCACTAGGGTTGCCTGCTGCGTAAATTTTTGTGAATATTTTTACATTATATATAGGCAATTAAAAAAAGGTTATACTATGTGTCACAATATACATAGTGCAAAAAAATAGTGCGCTGCGTGATATTTCATATCTAATTTGAACTAAAAGTAACAATTTATGAACTGCCGCATAATCTGACATATGTGCAGAAAAGTTGTCTATCATTATCGGTATTATCACACGGCTTTACATCTGATTTAGCCTTAAAACTAGATTTATGATTGACAGTTCCAAACGTTTTGACACGGCTACAGTTTAAGACTACGCCGAGCGTACGCCAAACAACACAACTTATAGGGTATATCATATAGTTTAATAACAATTCACCTTCGAGTTATTAACTTAACGAAAAAAAGTGGCCACCTTTTCCCGTTAAGCTGACTACTCAAAGGGTAATTGTTATTAAAGTTTGTTACGTATCCCATAAATTGTGTTTATACTTGCGCTACAAACACATTTTGCTTGGTTCCAAGGAAATTCTTTAGTTAATTAGAAAACCCAATAATAGTAATGAGGGCGCCACTGGACGCTCGGCGTTTGCTCGGCGCAGTCTTAAACGTTTTCCTGCAAGAGTATAATAAATGAGCCGCTTAACTTGAAACGCGGATAAGTCCATGCAAAAGGACATTTCCGTCTTTTTTCAAACAAATTAAATTTAAAATTTGTTCCAAATTTCAAGGACATATCCGAGTTTAAAGTTACGCGACTGAAATAAAGTCATAAGTATAAATAAATTCATATCTAAAACTTCTTGCCTCTAAAACACCACTTGACTGTCATTTTAACGCCCCGCACGTGTCACTGGCAAGCAGAGTATTAGTTTCATACCAAATAGCGGTAAACGTCACCGCGGACGGACTCGCGCGCAACGACTATGCTTTAATATTTCGTGCGCACGCGCCTAACGGGCTAGGGTTGCCTATTGCGTTACAATTTATGGGACAGACGGATTTATGACTTCGACGCTCGCTATTTATTCAATTTAGCGGTTTGCTATTGTTTTGAATTTGTTTAGATTTATGTGGCAGTACAAGTGTTGATTAGTTGGGTTGGGAGAGAAATTGTTGTTTAATTTTATTTATCTTATTGTATTGGTACCCGCTGTTATTCTTTTTACAGGTTACGTTTGAAAAATCCTTCGTTAGTCGGTCTTTTGGTCTTAACACTACAACAGAAAGATATTATACAAACTAGATTAACCACCAGATTGACACGACATCAGGATTAGCGGTTGAGCTTTACGTTGGTAACACAGTTGTCTATTCCTTTGGGGGTATACATTATATCGGTCCGTTGTTGAGCTGAAAACCAATTACTCACATAAAAAATACATATTTATGTTGGTAAAAAAAAAGTTATGATTTTAACCGCAATTAAGAGAATTGTGTCAAAAAAAAAACCATCCAAATTTAGCTCCGAGATTACGTTTCTCACCTCTAAATCAAGTCCGATTTCCACGACTTTTGTATAATGTTGTAGTTATTATGAAAAACTAGGTTTGTACCTTTCGGTTTTCATTTCTTTTTTTGGTTATTAGAAATATTTTCTGTGAAAGGAAAACATACAAACTTAGACACAATCCACAAGATGTTCAAAAATGGTAAAAATCGGACTAGGTTTAAGGGGTGAGAAACGCTATTGCATTTTGTAATTTTTAGCTTTAAAATAGTCTTAATTTCATATCTGCACCTGACAATAGCGAAAATTCTGACAGTTAACCATGACTGCTCTAAGACAAGCAACAAGCAATGCTTGGAATAGCTTGGACTACTAGACTTAGATCATAAGCAGTGCCCTACCTAGTTTATAAAAGTGACAACCCTATTAACTTCCGTGAGATCCCATCTCGTTTGGCTGCGTAGGCGCAGACGGCGGGATCACCTGTTTGTCAGATAACTGCTATTGATAACGACATGACCGGCATTTCTGTAAAAACGAATTAATACGATGTTGTCATTTGCAATTTCGTAAAGGTGGTGCAATATTCTGCAAATATTTCGTAAGGTTTTTTTTGTTGCGGACTGTACTTTTTTTTCCGAATTTGAAACTTCCATCATATAGGAAGGTCCGAACAACTGGGTTTCTATTCTACTAGCTAAAACCATATAGCTTTTGACATTTTATCGTGTTGTCAACGTTACAATAACTTATTTGACGTAATGGTAGCCGAGTAAAAACAATACGATAACATTTCAAAACAAATATCGTTTTACCCAGTAGAATAGAGATAGAGGCCAGGGGGCCTAATATGGCTGCGTTTATCGCGTGATATAATTTTGCATAAGGCATCCGTCACCTTCTGACTGGTAAATAAGTACACGTGTCAAAAAGTGATGGATGCTTTATCGACAGTTGACACGCGATATAAACGCAGCCATAGTAGGCCCGCAGGCGGTAAAAACCATATCGTCTTTGACGTATCGTATTTAACTCGGCGGCCATTACTATCAAGTAAATAAGAGCTATCAAAACGTTGACACTACGATTACAGGTTAAAGACGAAATGTTTTTTTCTGCCTAGAATCTCAGCCTTTCTTACTTTTCCTATAATATCGCTCACATCGATTCAATCAACCGCAGAACGAATTCCGTACCGATAAAAAACTATACCATATTATTAAGCAAACCACTATTTACATACGCGACCAGTATTTATCATATTTTTACCTCTATTATTACAACTTCCTACTTGTAAAACAGAAAATTAATTCACCTATAGAATGGAGATAAATTACAAACCACCATTTACTGCTGCACGAGCTAATATTTATGAGCCTAGTAATTACTAATTAGTATTAATTCAACTAATTCTGCAACGGGATTGGATTTAGTGGTCTTAGGAACAGCCGGACGTGTACTGTGAATGATATATTATGACTAACTTAAAGGCAAGGTTTTTTTTTTTATGGCATAGAGAAGACAAACGAGCACACAGGCCACCTGATGGTAAGTGGAAACTGTGACCCATAGGCATTCGCATTCACAAGACTGCAATGCAATCCTAAGACTGCAAATGCGTTGCCAACCCTGAGGAGTAAGATGGAATGCCTCTATGCTAGTCATTTCACCGGCTGTCTTATCCCCAAACCGGAACACAACAATGCGAACACTGCTGTTTGGCGGTAGGTTAATGGATAAGATGGTGGTAGCGATCCGGACGGACCCTGCACAAGGTCCTACCACCCTAGGTTCTGTGTATAAATTGAAGCTGGATATTGTTATTACCAGTGATCGTACTTTTACTAGCATTTTTGGTGCGATGACGTCAAATGACACACGACAGCGACCGAGAGTTGTCGACATGTATAATATGACTGACGTTTAAAATTATGTAACATAAAATATTGTGTTTTTTTTACTTCAACAGTTGTTATAATTGTGTATAACATTTAGTACCTACTGTAACCCAAAGTCCCTCAAAATTGGAGGGTATGCTGACGATTTATTTTCGTGATTTTGATTGCCCTGTTGAACAACAGCAACATTTATTGCAACTGTATTACATTTTCTTATATAGTCAATTGACCCTTCATTTCATTATGCATATTGGGTTGGGCTGTACTGTATTGTGTATTTCCGATTTGTTTAAAGCGCTATTATAATTTTATATTTCATTTTATTCGATTTTTGGTTCAAACAATATTGGGCACTACTGACAAACCTAGCACTGCATTGAAAATGCTAGAAAAAGTACGATCACTGGTTATTACAAATAATAAATATTAAGGGACAATTGACCTAGCCCCAAACTAAGCTCTAGGCTTAACACACACACTATAAAAAAATTAAGTCGATAAACTATGACAAGTGGAGTATCATTTAATAGGTATTTGAAAATAATCTTTAGGTTTCTTTCATATTTTTTTATTTTGAATGATCATTTAGGTTTTATAACGATTTAAAGTTGGTTGGCAACAGTCAACAGTCCCAATATCTTTGTACCTTGAATATAATAATGAATAATTTATTAAATTCATTCCCATGAAATGTAAGACTGTCAATCTCAGCGCCATAACACTTAAACGAATCACATCGGTAAAAACTCAGTGGGTCACCGAACAGGTCCCATGGCATTTACCATTAATAAGTGACGAACGCCGAATATTACGCCGAAACCGCCAACCAGTTTCGACGAATTGCGAAACGATTACGATACCGTAGGTCGAGTTAATTTGATGTGTCGTTTGTCACCTGTACTGACTTTTATTGACCCCCATTCGAGTATCACGGGCTGTGTTGTGAAGGGATTATTTTTATTTTTATGTACATTGCAATAGTGTAAAAGAAAGTCGCTTCTCCCCGTCACCCTCGATATGCATGTTTAGATCTTTCAAACTACGCAACAGATTTTGTCACGGTTTTCATCGATAGGGAGTGGATTCAAGAGGACGATTATTATGTATAATAAATTCTGGATTATGTACGGATGTTACAGAAAACACTCCAAACCAAAGCGAAGCGAGAGCGGGTTGTTAGATTAATGTAAAGTTTACCCCGATGTGTTGCAGAAAAATCACTACCGACGCTTCTGTATTTGGTTACGGAGCAGGTTTATAACAGTTCAAACCGTATGTTTTTTCTAAATTAATTTGTTATTTGTCTCCCCTAGTGAAGCTTAAATTAAGTATAATATAAATATTCATGATTTTCTCTAGTTTTGAAGCAGTTTTTATGATACGAATTAGTATACATATACCTGTTAAACAAACATTGGACTAGTTTGTCTGACATTTGGTTCATTTGTTTTAATGAACTAATTTCTCCATCAGTTTTATTATGTTTATCTTAAAAGCTAAGAGCATTACATTTACGAAAGACAGTTGTCAAAGCGTCAGGTTCGTTGCGGCTTTGGCCAAATAAGGGGAGATTTGCATTTGGTTACGACTTACGAAGCGCTAATGTAAGGTGACGCAAACAGGCGTTTCGTGCTGGTCAGTTGAGTTTATCTGGATTAGGAGCGAGGTTTCTGGAAGGTTGCATCAATGTTTTTCGAAATATCGATCGAAATAAATTTCATCTTGGAAATCATATTCGTATCATTTAAGGAAGTCAGGGACAAACTGATGAAGCTCCAAGGATCGAGAATAATTTACCATTCATTGACAACATGTCAGCTGAATACGTCCACTGTTAGTTCTCCAATGATCTACAATTCTACATCATGATAGATCCTGTGCTACTCACAGTTCAATTGGTAGCGGTTCTTTGAATTTTTACTGTCTGAAAATAAAATTAAGGAGCATGGTGAGAACCAGCAGGTCTTACACGACAATACTCCTAAGTAAAGCGTCAGTCACTTTCTGACCAGTATGTAAGTGCGAGGGTGACGGATGCTTTATCCACGTTCGTCCACCGCGACATAGGTGACCATAAAAAAGGCCCCGGTCGTTATTTGAGGTTAATTATTAAATAACTAGCCATTAAAGTACTTAAACTTCCTTATGATACTGTACATTAACAATGAATACGTACTAAAGTAATTTAAACATTCCCAATACAAGTTCTATATAATTTGAACGAGTAATGTCGTCATTGAAATTCTTCAGTCGGATCGCCGGGTGACGAAACGGAGTCGCAGCAAGTTGTCAACAACTTACAGCTGCGCGTGCGCACAAACTCGAACAAGTTGCGCAGGACACCGGTCAGTGTCCACTTGGATACTCGCTCATAAGGTCTATTCTTCTGGCACCTGGATGTCATAATTATTAAGGTTATTCAACCTTGGATACTCGTTGTTAAGGTCGATTCTTTCGACATCTGGAGTTCATAATTCTTGAGAATATTCCACCTTTGTTCATTATTTTTTCATACATATATACAAACATAAATTCACGCTTTCATTCCCAGACTGGGGTAGGCAGAGCTACAGAATTACCGACAACTCTTAAAATTTGTTGATAATTGGCTAAGTAAAGTTTTTGGAAGATATGTATATATTTTTTTTTTTCGATAGTTGTCATCCTAATGATCAAGAAAAAACGGCTCTTTTATTTTTATTTCCTCTGATATTTTAGAAATATGTTTTTTAGTTATGAAGTTGACATTTGTAAACTTTAATGACCGACAAGCTTGTTGCCTTCGTACTTAATGAAATAGAAAAAAAAACACTTCTACATCTGTCATTGTCAAGTCAAATAAAAGTAAACAAACAATTCAATTCAACGGCTCTTTTCTGTTTGCTTGAGTTTCATGTGACCAGTGTTTTTAGAAATATTTTTAACGATCTCAGAACGAACTCCGGACTTTCATTTTGCCGCTTTGTAGAGCAACCTTTGCACAATATTTGGTCTACAATTTATTTTCGACCCCTTTGGCACTTCTTCTTGGACACCGATTTTGTTCCTTTCACGACGACTCTTGCTCTGCTTTTTGATAGCCAAGAGAGCCGCTTTGAATTGTACAATCCACGCAATGAATTCGGCAATCCCACACGGACTTTGGAAATGGAGTATTACAAAGATTTACTTGAATTTACTTATTTGAATTGAACCGTTTGTTTACTTTGATTTGACTTGACGTTGACAGATATAGAAGTGACAGTCTTTTTTTTCTATTTCATTAAGTACGAAGGCAACAAGCTTGTCGGTCATTAAAGTTTACAAATGTCAACTTCATAACTAAAAAAAATATTTCTAAAATATCAGAGGAAATAAAAATAAAAGAGCCGCAGTTTCTTGATCATTAGGATGACGACTATCGAAAAAAAATATAACATACATATCTTCCAAAAACTTTACTTAGCCAATTCTGTAACCACACTTTGCACAATAAGGCTCATTAGTGACAGGTTGCAAGCCCATCGCCTAACAGTACTACACCGCCTTTATTCCCTTACTCGCTTCTTCATTTATATCTTTATTTTTTCATTTATTTATAATCTAGTGTCCCCTGTAGTTTATACCTGGATTGAAACTTTAGCACAACTGTGCCATAGGTAGGTTAATAGATCAGCAATATGATCCCTGGGATAGTTCGTATAAAGGGTGTCCCAGGAAATGAAGACAAGCTAAAGTCCAGAGGGAGAACCACCCAAGGGGCATCCGAATTACCCTCATGTTCATGTATCTTCCGCGATTTTCCGTAGTTTACGAGTTATAGGCTGTTTTCTCATTGACTACTATCCGCGACCACAGACAAGAAACTAAATAATAAGTTTATGTGACACGTTTGAAAATTAACAACATTATTGACACTAATTGTGGTACAGATCATTTTATTTCGATGTTTAAAACGGCAATTAGCGTATAGGACAATTTTTCAGTACAATTTACCTGTCCTTTACGCTGATTTTCATTAGGATTATTTACAGTACAATTTAGTTGTCCTTTACGCCAATTGTCATTTTAGCTATCGATTTAGTATATTCAACGTCTTGTTGGGCTCATTAAGGAACTAAAACGCTTACCTACTACGCTAACTAATAAATAAATGATTGATTGATTGATTGATAACCTACTGGCAACAATGAATCGTTTATGCCGTAGTTCAATTGGTGTGAGATTGGAAAAAAAAATAATAATAAAAAAAGCCGTCTGTATTCATGTGGCGCTTTTTGTAAATTACAGTAACCAGATCCGATTAATTTAATCTTAACTTCTTAATCATCTGTTTTATTGTGTCACAGTTAAGCCTAATTCATTTTCGTCTTAATATTCTTAAGTTGAGTTTTGACGTCGTTTTAGGTTTAACATCAGAATCGGTGAGTCAGGCAGGTTACAAATGAGGGCATAATGCAGTGAAATGCAATTTTATAATAATTAACATTGTTTTGGCGGTAAACTGGGTTAAAGATTATTGAACTTGAGGTCGTGGAACTGATTAACATAATTTCATGCGTCTTGAGACTTGGAAAAAAATATTGGTTTGTTTGGTTTTTTAAATGGATATGTCGTTAAAAAAAATAGTCTGAGGTAAAGTCGCTAGTATGGTTTCTGAAAACAATCAGTGTTTGTCTGTGGTAGTAATACCATAGACAAAACAATGTAACATCGCGGACTAAAAGTATGCAGAACGTGATAGGTGGATGTGATAATGTGTTTCTTTTTCTGTGTAATATAATTTATTTTATCTAGAAAAATCTCTCGAACATCCAGAATATCAAGTTAATATGACTATAGCGAGATGATGCTTCTAAAGGTAATACATACCTAGATATCTCTGAAGTATCTTTAAATAATACTTTTTTTTTGTTATGGTATGGAGAATGCGTGCACACTGGCCACCTGATGAAAAATGGGATCTCAAGATTGCAATCCTAAGGACCGTATTAATAAACTGATCTCGACTGTAATGCCCGTCTCAATATGCGTCAAAAATTACAGTTTCCTATGGTCTGACAATTACTTTGACGTATCTTGTGACCGACATCTCAGCCAACACACAGACTACAACTGCGTTAAGGACAATAAGGACTATGCTAGTCTATTCACCACTTGTCTTATCCCCATACCAAAATGCTCGGCGGTAGATTAAAGGATAAGATGGTGGTAGCGATAGACTGAAACAAAATATGAGTAATTCTACGTTTCGTCATGGTAACCTGAAGCTTTAAAATGTGTTGAAAATCTCAAATAACACTTAAACCTTACACTGCCGTGTCACAAGTTCTTATTACGAAGATAATCCGCGGCGATCTCGGGTATGCGATTACGTGTAATACGATTCCAAAATACGTTCCCGAAGTAGCGAGCGACGAGTCAATAAAGTACCTTGCAGGTTAACCTGAGTCCAATTCGGAATGTTGCCGTTTAATGAAGTAAATTAACAAAAGTCAAACTCAATTCTAGCGACGAGAAATGAGTTTGACGTTATAAAAATTATCGGAATTTGAAAACACTTAAACATGTTTAAAAAGTTGATTGTTTAATATGTTTTATTGATTTATGTTTTTTTATTGTTACAGGTAATTGTCTCCTACATCTAACGCGCAACGTCAAATCAAGAACAAGACGTCTTAGCGCAACCAAGGAGTGCAAAACACATCGTTTGCTCTATAAGGAATAATATCAATTTAAATATATGAGCTAAAGCTAAGAGACTGGCAGCATATTTTTTTCCAGACACTTTACTTTTATTAGACATAAAAAATAATTAAAACTTCGCGCGAAGAACCATCGTTTTAAATTTAAAAAGTGACCCACTCGGTCCGTAATGAGGTGCCGCTACCATATTTGTTTTTGAGGGTCATAAATAAATTGAAGTGAGCCGTGAGAAAGTTCATTTTTATCCAGTGTTTAAATAAATATAGAGGATTGACTGATATTTTCCTCGTTATAAATCTGTAACGTAATTATTTTAAATAACATCGCCGTTTTGAAAATAATCAGATTCTCAATTTGGACCAGCTTATGCTTGCCTATGGATATTTTTTTATATTGAATATACGGGTTTGAAACGGTATCAACTCACGAACAAGTACTGCATTTTAGCGTAACGCTTTTTACAATAAATGATTTATGATTTGGAGTTACATTAAACGTCTTTTGTATCTTGTATCGGTAAGCGTTATGGGAGTTGTATTAGCATACAAAAGTGTGGTCCCGTTTCTCTCTTTGCATATTTTCGTACATTGAATGTACTGGGTAAAAAATATCAAGTCATTGAATCTGAGGACGAGTGATGAATTTTGTTTTGTTTGGGTCTACACGTCGCCACTCGCCAGGTTTTATGTGTGTTTATTTAAAAGCAGGTTGGTTGGGGAAGATATAGAGGTTTTAGGGGGTTAAAAGAGGCCCGATTTAACGGCGCCACATTTTCGAATTTTCATGAAATCTTGCTAAGAACCACCGCTAAAAAACCTGCTTTCAAATAAAAAAAACGCATCCAAATCGGCTTATCCGTTTGGGAGCTACGATGCCACAAACAGATACTCAAATATATAGACATAGACACACGATACACGCATAGATACACGTTGTATACTAACCCCTATTATTCATTTCGTGGCTTTAAAGAGACGTTGCTAGCTTCATATAGTCATATTGTTAATTTGGAAAAGTTTAAAAAGTGTGAAATAAAAAAGAACCCCCCGGCTCAAAACAGTCTGTAAAGAAAAACCTCTAAAAAGTAAAAAATAATAAGTATTGGCCCTATAAGTTTAATTATAAGTATTAAGTATTAATATTTTGATTCAAGCGTCGAATCGTCGGGAGACCGCTAAGTAAAATAATATAAAATACTCCAGCTACTTAGCGGTCTCCGAAATGGCGACGTTTTTATTTTTTACTTTATAGAGGATTTTTCTGATGTATGATTAGGTATGATTAGGAATCAAGACATCAATGAAGCAAGTTGTAGTAAGAAAAACTAGATTTTTGTCTTAGGTACGTTGAGTTTAGTGTCAATATGTATGGAACTGCCAGTCATAAATCTGCTGACCAGCTATATCTTGTTTGTTCAAATGGGATTGAAACATATGTCCCATGATAGTAGACGAATGCGTCGTTTCTCTATATATTATTTAGTAATCGTGATTATCTCTACACACGCGAGACTTTCGTCAATCGTAGCGGCATCTCAACGCAAGCGCAGGCAAATGGCCGACTAATTGGAGCTCAGGGCGCTGTCTGTCTTAAGTTCTCAACATTCCCAGCCCCCCAATTCTCGTGCCAATCGAGATGGAATGTCATGCCAACTTTTTTGAATTATTTACTTATACCAATGTGACTTTATCTCGATTGGTATGAGAATAGAGGGCCGACCAGGGTAAATGAGGACAAGAGATTCTCAATATCTCGTTAAGATAAGTAGCTATTAGGTGTATTAAAATAAACAGAAAGGTGCATAACAATTAACGCTAAAAATCTGAACCAAGTAGGTACGTAAATGTCATTAACCGCAGTATTTTTGCCTTATATCTGCTCTGACAACCCTAACAGCCAGTTGCCAGCATCATTTTTAATTAGATAAATAAAGTTACAGCACCGTAACATTTCAAACTTTTTTACGCGTCAGACTTGAATCACAGTAATGAGAACGTACAAACGTCTGCTTCTCAGAATAGCTAGGACACTCCGTAAACGCGCTCATTGCTTCCATAAGTGCTGTAATCTTTTTATGGCGTAGCATTCTTCATATGGCGGGTAGCGGAGCATGCTTTCTTGTTGCCGTTTGAAAAAAGAATTGCATATCGCATCCAGCGCCCCGCCCCTTAGTGCCGATACAAAGTCGAGTCTGTTACATAGTTCTGGGCAGTCAATGTTTTATTGACAGCCAGCGTGTTTTTAATTCAAAAATGTATATCAACCGGCGGCTAATCGCTATGGTTTTAATTGTTTCTTCTTTTATTTCTAGCTTTCCAATATGGTGAGTTAAGTGCGTGTAAAACTATTTTTAATGTCACGTCTCATCGAGTAACCTTAAAAATGTGTCAAGTATAATGTTATTCGTCACTACCCGAAAATGTCTGCTCTGTCGTATTTTTAGATTATCCCCCAGTTTTTCCTGTAGGTATTGCAAGACTTGCATTAAGTGTATCTCTTCTTAGAAGCCTCAAGGATCCGGCTCGAAATAAACATAAGTAGAATACTAATAAATATTCAATATCTGTCTATTGAGTCACCAGTTCCAAATAATTTTGTAAGAAACAAACAGTTGTAACAGAAATTACACATTAAATTACTTCGTAATAATACTGGTTGCAATGAAATAGTCAACAATGTAGAAAAAAGTTTGTATTTAGAACTTTGGAAATGGCGCACAATATGGCCTACGAGCTGCAAAGTTATGCAATCTGTGGTTTACACGTGAACTGCTATCGATATTTGGTGGTAGCGCCGCTGCTAACAGCATGAATAAGTTTGTTGTTTGCGGCTAGTATTTTGACGTGCGGCGAAAATTGGTAAGGCATGCGTTTGACTGTATCCATCGAGTTCTCAATATTCATAACGGTGAGGCCATTGTTTCCCGCCTTAAGAAACGTCACGTATACGCCGGCGCCATCTTGAACTTGAAAGGGACGTGCTTTAACGCATCCAGAATTAATAGGCCCCCGAACAATCGCGATGTTCGCGTTTTTGCCTAGAGTCAGAAACAATGGGGGCTCTTTTTAAAATGGTAGTTTTCATGACCCAAAGAAAATTATGAATGTGTGCTGGTGAGGTGTTGTGCATCGAAATCAGTAGCGACCGGTGTGGTAGCCGTGTCGCCACACATTTTGAATATTGTTTGGAGGCATTCAAGTAGGTATGTAGGTCCAGCTGTCAAGACATACATTTAGGAATGCGCGTAGCGACTAACGACAGTAATGTATTCACACGCGAATACTTTAGGCAGGTGCTTGTTTTCTATTTAGGTGGAGGTACTTAACTTTTTTTATGACTCATGACAATGGGTTACGTGTTCCAAGGGATAATTTACTGTTCAACGCATTCTTCGACATATTGAAAACGCTCTATAATCCTCGCCTTATTAAAACTTTCAAAACCGGCCAGTTAACTTGATTTACGAACAAAATACAAGTGTAAACTGTTTTGTGGTGGTCATAAATTACTCCCAACAATAAATACAGGGCTCAGATAATGTCATAAAAAGCGTGACCTCGTACAAAAACGGTTTAACAGCGAGTTTTTTTTACTGCTCGTAACGTCCTATTGTGTTTATACGACCAATTTGCGGAGGCACGGGTTTCAATGACCAGTGTTCGAGATGGAGTGTTAATCTCAATTCATACATTATTTAGTGGTACGTAAAAAGTGGACTGAATAGTCAAATGAAGTAGCAGTTAGCCATGCCATGGACCTGGTTTAGCGATGATTAATGTCTGGTCCGAATATAAACCGTAAATATAGATTAGTCAGATCGTTTAAAGCTATTTTTCTTGCATAGGAATGGTACTGCATTTATGTTTTGAACGAGGATGTTAATAATAATTACTTTAAGCCGGATTCAGTCCATCGTTTTTAAGGACTTGACTTGTTTAGTTTTTTGTTTATCATTATCAATTTACCACTATAAAGTAGTGTAACAACTGTAAGAATTGATATAATTTTACAAACATTTTAAATATTTAAAGCAGTGAACAGTTACCTTTATTTAATTCAAAATGTATCGTCTAAGGTTTCAGAACGACTTAGATTTACGAGTAATCATGGTAAATTGGTTCCTTTGGTTTTGTTTACACCTTTTGCAAGTTCTACTGACGGCGACTTTACGTAATATAGTGGCAAAAATCCGCCGGTGTTAAGAAGTCCACCGCTCAAAAAACACGGTTCAAAGTGAAATAAAATATCTAATCACATACAGAAGATACCTTCGGCCCTTATGTTGTAAAATCTAAGCTAATATTACGTAAGAAATGTTTGTTAATCCGTAGAAAGTCAACACGTGGAGTTACGTAACCTCTCTTTACGATGTGGTTGGTTAACCTGTCATATAAACTTTTATGGCAGATATATAATTGTGTGTGCCATAATTTAAAACATGTCAGTTGACAATAACGCGGAAGAAAGTCATGTTACGTATTCAAAAGCACTTATATCTTGGATATCACGTTAAATATAGTGAAATATAGGGGCGTTTAGGTATTTTTGAGACTTCGACAGTTTTTCAATGGGGTAAGTTTTTTTTTGTGATAAATATTGGGTATCAGGGAAAAATGGCATAAGTCTCATCTCTGTAACTGTAAGAATACATATAATTTATATTTTTTTTATTACGAGCTACGTCGACTTCCGTTTTCAAACATTTATTAGTAAAGTAGAAACTTATATATTAACTAGCTGTTGCACGCGACTCCGTCCGCATAGAAGTCATTTATCGCTACTCGCGGGTAGAAAGTGCCCTAGCTCATTCCTCGGGATCAAAGTTATCCCCACACCAAATTTCATCGAAATCACTTCAGCGGTTCCCTTGAAAGCGTAATAAATAGACAAAGCAGCTTTCATACATACAATATTACGACGGGTAGTACTCACATATAATATAATTACCGGAAGACAGGAATTTCCATAGCATATCCGGAAAATAATGTCCACTAATAACAAAAACATAAGTATCAAAAATAAGTAGCCAACCTTTTTTCGAAAAGCCTTGTCAAAAACGATTAAAAATTATATTTCGTAATTAAAAGTAAAAAGCTCGGCGCCGAACAATTTGTAGAGCACAAAAACGCTGCGCTTGCGCGCCTATTAAAATAGCCGCCCGCGCACTCGGCCTATTTAGAGCAATAATAGTCATAACGACCCCCGACCAATTTAAACAACTATTTCACTGGAGGCGAGGATGCTGATGAGGGTTCTGTAGCCCATTTTTTTCAAGGCATTTTCAATTTAATTATTTGCTCAAGCAATTGTCTCTTTCTCTTTAAAGATTTATTTTATTACCCATATTTGCGCCCGTTTCTTAGAACTTGACATTTTTGGCATTATTGACGATAACAGTGCTTTAGAGACGTTATTTTCTTATGTTATACAGTTATTTTTTTAATGAAATGAAAACATTAATTTCGGGTAAATTTCTGCTACATACAATCGCTTTGTTTTAATAATTTCAGTAGATAAGAATGTATATAGTCTTAATACTGGTGGATGTTTCAACTAGGATATGTACCTACCATACAATTATATTATATCAGAAACCTTCGGACATTGTAATGTAAAGTCATCGACAGACTAAAAACACATTTAAGTAGAAGAAATGCAATTTTAGAGGTAAATTCTGTGAGGGCACCCGACTCAAATCAAATGACGTAATAGACATGTTTGCTGAACCCTAAAAGTTTATTTATGCGGTATAATTTCCAGATATAATCTTTGTTCAGATTTAGTGGGTGAGAAATGGTGATGAACCTCTGATTATAGGGTCGGCGGCGCTCAAAGGTATTAAGAGCGATGAGGACCAACCCTGGATCTAGCGCAGCGATAGTCACATTCCAGATGATAAGTCAAAGGGAGTTTTATTTGTATATATTGTGATTATTTGATATTCGCCGCTGTACACATTGCGCTAAGGTTTGACCCAAGGTATTGGGCCAAAATATCAAAACACGTTTACACATTGGTCATGAGCATTCTGCATTGGCAATGGAATTGATGTGTGCACAAAAACTGACGCTAGCGGTTCGGCCGGCCAGTGTTGGTTGCCAACTAGAAGCAAGCCAATAGCGTAGCCATGCCCGCATTGGCCCAATGTGTACAGTCGCCATTATAAATATAGGGGGACAATCTCACACCAATTGACCTAGTCCCAAACTAAGCTCTAGGCTTGTACTATGGGTACTAGACAACGATATAAATACTTATATAGAGAAATGTTATAAATAAATACATAGAAAACATCCATGACTCAGGAACAAGTACTCACGCTCATCACACAAATATCTGCCCTTACCGCGATTCGAACCCAGGACCACTAGCTTCGTAGGCAGGGTCACTGCCCACTAGGCCAGCGCGTCGTCTTATACATTAACTAGCTGTTGCACGCGACTCCGTCCGCATAGAAGTCATTTATCGCTACTCGCGGGTAAAAAGTGCCCTAGCTCATTCCTCGGGATCAAAGTTATCCCCACACCAAATTTCATCGAAATCGCTTCAGCGGTTCCCTTGAAAGCGTAATAAATAAACACGCGTGTCGTCAAGTTAGACTTAGACAAATTAGACTTAAGGTTTTGTGGAAATGCAAATTACAAGCGTTTATTAGGTGGCGTCCGCGTATCAGCTGACGCAGGCCTCAAACGAGGTGGACCGACGACGTGGACGTCTTTTGGCTGAAAGCAAAAAGCCCTCAGGTCACAGGTGGACTGCTTCACAGTCTTCATGACAAGCAAAAACAAAAACAGGAAAAGTCCGTAAAGAATGAAGCTTGGAGAAGCATACCTACCTATTAAGGGCTTTAAAAGACATATGTTGATAAAGGAGTAAAAAAACGCATTTTTACTTACACAGTATTTATAGATCCAACTTCATTAAGCGCTCACATGCCGAATATTACCTAGAACTGTTTTTTTTTATACCGAACGTGTAGCTACAATTTCGCATGCGAAAATCATCTCGTATCTCGCTCGTAAAAGTAAAAGTATCGTTAACGTTATTATTTCAATTCGCCATCAAGGCGATACAAATTAACCCATTCAAATTTCACGTCGGACAAACTGGACCAATCAGCTGCGCGGGCGCGTCCGCTGCTCCTGCGCGTGCGCATCACTCGTTAGGGTTACCAGCTTTGACATAAATGAATTAGATTCAGACTTAGCTGTAATTTACGGTATGAAAAAAATTTAGAAAATGTGTTTTACTTACCCCCTTACTTATAAACGTGGAATAAGCTGGGAATAGTTTATGCCATGCTTTGTCCTTATTTGTAATTGTGACATTTGCATCTGACAGAAAGTGACAAAGCATTGCATAAACCATTCCAATCTTATTCCACGTTTATAAGTAAGGGGGTTAGAGTTTAACTATAGTACTACAAAATACCTACACGACCAAAATAACACCTGCGGGCATAATTGTTTTGATTGTATTGGCTTACACTAATCAAGTACATTCTGTATTAGGTGGCGTAAAATAAACAATTTAAAAATCTAATTTTAAATCTCTGAACATTAAAAAATATCGATTAGTGGCAACCCTACACCCTTCCATGCATTCTTCAACGGATGTCACCGGCAATTGCTTAATTCGCGTCGAAATGTTTGATCGCTGCGTTCGCGCCTTTTTGCGGTTTGCGACAGGTGCGCGCGCACGGTACACTTGCGTAACGTCACGAGGTGTTGATTTGTTCATTTTTCGAAGTAAAGAACTAATTTTATTGTTTATTATATAAAGCAGCGACCACACCAATGCTTAAAAAACGGTGACGGTACGAAATCGCAGTGACGCGTCGTATTAGCACCGTTTTTGACGCATGTTCTCCACACCGGTGCTCAAAAATCGGTGCGTAAACAAAATAATGTGTCATAGTAATAACATGCCGTCAATTTTGACGTACCGTGATATACGCAACGTTAAGCAGCGGTGTGGGGAGCGTGCGTCAAAAACGGTGCTAATACGACGCGTCACTGCGATTTCGTACCGTCACCGTTTTTTAAGCATTGGTGTGGTCGCTGCTTAAACCAATCATAATAAAGTAGGTACAGATGGATGTGTTGCATAATCGTACGACATCGTATATTGTCGGATAAGTTCGTATTTGTCTTGGTTTCTCAATTAGCTTATTGATTGGGTAGCGAAGCTGACTGAGATAGCACGATATATACGAACTTTTTCGACTAAAAACTATGTTCTATGTTTATTCACTACATCTGGATATTCTGGCTTTGCTGTTTCTGCAGATATACGATGAATGTGAGATATTTTTGACCATTTTACGTTTGAATGTTCATAAATTTTTGTGCGAATATAAGAGGTTACTAGCCCATAGATTAGTTTTTTTTTATTATTGTTATTATTTTTAATCTTATCTGATGATTTGTGATAATCAGTGTTAATTAAAATACTTGCTAAGTTCCAAACACCCTAATGGCCGGAGACAGGCGGAGAGGGACACAGCTATCTGTTAGAATGAGAGACGTTTATAGATTTCTCATTCTATCAAATAGCTGCGTCCCTCTCGGCCTGTCAGTCAGACTGATACCCTGTGGCAATAAAGAACACAACCATATGCCTGCTATAAGTCTAACCTATTGCTTGCCTTGACAGATTTTCACAGCTTATACTGATCTGATCAATTAACATGCTCATAATTTCCATACAAATCTGACCCTTTATGGAGTATTCGGCACTGAAGTGTCCGTCACAGCTAAAGCCGGTCACCTGTAAGACACGTCATTGACCCGAATAGCAAAAACAATAGACAGCGACAAAAGAAGACATTGTCAGTAACTCCTACAAGTAATCACTAGCTCTTATTACGAGGGAGGAAAATGAGCGGTTATTGCTAAGCCGTAACGGTTCATTATTGAATGATAGTTGAGTAGTTTCTATAAGGGAAAGTGGGAACAATTGCGTGGAAAGTGGTTTTCCACGGTGGTAAACTTATTTCACTTACGGAGAAAACATATGGGGCTGTAATTGTGGTATTGAGCGCCATGATTGATGTGACGTTATTTGTGTGATTGATTGTATGGTTTACCGGTTATATTCCATTTTAGCTTAATTGGACTGTCCGATACGTAGGTATACCCTAGTCCTTACTCAACTCAACTCTAATGCTCGTTTCGAGATGCGTCTAAAATGACAGTGTTCTATGGTTTGACGTTTACTTTGACGTATAAGTATCTTGTGACGCGCATCTCAGCCAAGATGAGTACTATCTGTCATCGATATGTCTTAAACCCTATATCCTGTTAACTATCTGACTATCACTGTTTGTAGGTAGGTACAGTCAACCAATTTGATTCCTAGGCCACTATGGACTTTGTCAACGTGACGTTGTAAACCAAATTATAGCGAGTCTCTTACGTTTTGGTTGACAACGTCACTTTAACATAGTCCAAAGTGGCCTAGAAATCAAATTGGTTGACTGTACAGTTAAAAAAAAGTCAAAATTCAATATATTTATCAGTACAGTATAAAGTGAATCTACCAGCGCTTCGGACAACACCATCATTGCGGAGAAGAAGCGCCGCAAGAAATTCCAGTAGAAAGTAATTTTGTCGGCTAAAAATGTGATCTACCACACCACCCTACGGTTGAAGTTCATTTGCACGTCATGTTACATCAATAACAAAAATGCTGTAAAATTGCTTAGGTATATATTACTTAAAATTTAGAGTGGCCAAAAACGGTGTAAAGATGCCCAAAACCGGTACTTCTTCCCTACTCCCTTAATTTATTTCATTAAAAATGTGATAGTAACGAATTACCGCCCGCCCTCGCTTCTATTTCGTTTAAGTATCTATTATTCTATTATTCTGTAACACACGTACATAAACCAGAAATTATTATACCTACATAAAAACCATCCGTGAAAAATTATCCAACTCAGGGTGCAAGACCGCATCAAAATCTGTTGCGTGTTTTAGGAGACAGACAGAAAAAAGCGGAAAGCTTTGTTTAATACTATGTAATAATAAAGAAAGCATTACATTTTCCAAGTTTCACTGTCAATCTTCATTCGAACCTCGTCTATAGAATTAAGATTTACTTAGACACTAACATACATACAGACAAACTTTCACATTTATATTACAAATTACCGATAAATGTTTACTTATTTACGTAATCACGTCTGTCAGCGAAAGTGCCATGGCGGCGGCTTTGATCCTGCGCAAACGCAGAGTAATTGCGCGGGTTGAGAAGCTATTTATTGCGCGTGAGTCTAGCTTGGCTTGTCAGTCGTGACGTAGTACATTTAGGCTTGATTATCGATGTTAAAGTTATGAATGAGTGGTGTGATGGGGGGGGGGGGGGGGGGAGCGGAGAACCGACCGTCGGGGAGATACTAAGGCAGGCATAATATCAATTCAAAACTACATTTATGGCGTTGCATAACCTTGAACATACACACCAAATTCACAATATCAAATGATATAATACTCATGCGCAGAATAAATGGCCGATACCTTGTCGTCTCTAGTTACGTGGCGACGCATTTGACAGTCGGCGAGGTCGCGTGTCAAACGAGTGTTGATATAGAAATCTGACCATGCGCAAGCGACGGCTCAATGACGACTACAAAGCTTTGGGTTGTTCACAGGTTTGAAGTTTAAGTGTTTTTAGGTTGGGTTTGTTTGATGGTGGTTAAAAATAAACTTACCTTTGACCCTTCGGACGTCGGTGATAAATAGGGTTACGACTTATGGTGGCACATCGTGGTTCTACAATCCATGGAGTCGCTATCTCCCAATGTTTATACACAAACCACTTTGATTATCCAAACTTTCTTGTATAATATAAGTAAAATGAGACCTTAACAAGAATATTCATACGAGTACATACATAAACTCACGCCCTCGTTCCCAGAGGGGTAGGCAGAGCTACAGAATTACCTACAACTCTAAAAACTTGTTGTTAATTCTGTAACCAATTTGCCCAATTAGGCTAAGACGTTTACCAGCGTATTAGTGACAGGTTGCAAGCCCATCGCCTAACAGTACATAAGCCTTTATTCCCTTAGCCGCCTCTTACGACTTCCACGGGAAGACACGGAGTACTCGGAGTAGCACTAATCTAACCCGGCAAACAATGAAAAAGAAAACATCAGTGGACAATCTCCAATAAATAGTTACTTTACAAACATCCAAGCCTCAGAAAATAATACTCCAGCTCATCAGACGAACATTAACCTATAGCAATCGAACCTGGGACCGCTAGCTTCGCAGGCAGGGTCACTACCAAAGTACCAACTAGGCATACTGCGTCATACAGATGAGAATGACCACAAAAGAGGTAAGTGGCCCGTCATTATGCTCGCGCGCACTGTTCAGAATGATCTACGGTCGATAACGATCGAAGCGACGTTTTAATACTTAACAAATTGGGCTAAAGAAATTTATTGGGCGCATTTCGCGATAAATCCTTTTTAATGTTGCAAATTCGGACGTTCAATGCCTCCGGGCTAGATTGGCGTAAAAGCCTTCCGCCGCAAAGAGGAAAAAAAAACGAATGATGTAGTAAGTCTACAAAGCGTTGCTATCTTTCTACTTAGTGCTATATAGGCTTAAAATACTATGAAGGTTTTTTGTAACAAGCCTTAATATCATAAATGTAAATGTAACTCAGTTTGTCTATCTGTCTGTTTGTTATGCTTTCAAGGCTAAACCGACGAACCGATTTCTATAAATTTTTGCATTGGGAAGGACACTGCAGTATAAATTGTTCACTTACTGAGGGAATACGATTTCTATGCGGGCGGAGTTGCGAGCAACAGCTAGTATGTGTATAATGGAGATTACTCTGGGTTTTTATTATACCAGATGCATTCAACAGTCATTCTTCTCTATATTATCGACACTTCACCATTGCAAAACATTAAACCAATGTAATTTGCATAACGTTCCATTCACCTCATGCAACCATTGTTCCAATGTCGTAGTTTTTACAAAAATCATTAGAAAGTGAAAAGAACGCTCACAATTAACGAGTTTTAAAGGGTTTTCTCGTAAATCTTGATAGTGAAATACTCTGAGCATTTCCCAATGGATTCCAAACTCTGCATCTTTAAAGCTAAAGTCCCTTATACTGCGCAGTGCCATCGAAGATAAGTCATTGGAAAGTGAAATGGGGGCGCACCTGACGTTGCTTTCTTTGCGTCTCGTTCTTTTTGCCGCAGTGAGAGTGGTCTAGATTCGGTAATTGTGCCGGTAGCGGCGCCTCCCGGTGTCGACACTTGCCGCCATGACACGCCGCCTGTGACTTCATTCTCGTTCCAAATTCGAACTAGTTCCGTTTATTTTTCCGTGAACCAAATGGTTTCCGCGCTTTTTTACCGGCCATTGCAGTCCCAAAACCCATTTTCTTGATTGCGTTTTTTATCGCGTTTTCTCATTTCTTTTAGCAAAACGATACAGCTTTTAGGATTGATTTTTTCGCCGTCAGATTTATATCGGTTTTGACCCGTTCCTTCAACAATTGCTTCTCCGATCGGAAACGATAGCGAGTATTTTTACTTCGACTTTTATCGACGAGTCGTGAGTCCATCGACACGATTCAATGTCGCTTTTTATTTCATATCTCATTGTCGGTGATAGAAAGTGTCACTTTTGTTGGTTTTTGCTTATTGTTCGGCGTCCTTTGTTAGTTTTTGAATTTATTATAGCGCCGATTCAACTCCTGTGAATGATTTTGTTCAACTTTCGTTGTCGTTTTTATCGTAAATCTTTAATTTATAACACGTAAATATGAATACTAACGCTCTGTTCTGTTTTCATGAATGCCTGTGTTTATTTTGTAGCACACAAAAGAGTTTACATACATACTTATGATATGATTATTTATGTAAAAATAGATAATCATCAAAAGATTCATTTTGAACTTTAATGTTGGTATATTACCACGACATCATGCTTTTAAAACCTGCAAAAAATGAAAGATCTATTATCATAGCAAACATTGCGAATGTGCGGCGAACTTTCACCGCGGGTCCTCGCGGCCATGCGCGCGCATGATACATCTGCGCGGGCGCATGTCGGGGATCGACGAAAGTGCAAGTCGCCCAGTTCCCACGGCCCTCCCGGTTGGGAAATCGATTAGTTCGATTATGAGTCGATTGGTGGCGAAAATGGCGGATTTATGATGGAGAAAATTAGACTTATTTAGTCAAAGAAAGATTAAGATTAAAAAATAATTTCAGTTAAAAAATTACCGTAAATATACAACCCCGTTCGTGTAAGAGATGTATTGAAAACGTTCCTAAATGTTCCAAAAATAAATCCTCAGCCAACCCTAAACATATTTTCGTGGAACCGCCTGTATAGTTCTATTAATATTTTCCAAACACCCTTTTAATAGCGACTTCAATGGCCGATACTTATGTCAAGAAATGAATCATTGATGTTTTTTTGTAATCAAGCTAAGCTTCTGAAGTAGTGCGGCTAATTAGGAATGCCATAAATAACAGAGGGTGGGTAGATGAAGCGATACGTCATCTTAATGTTGGTTTACCGATGCAGACTGTTGACATAAATTATGTTATTGCTCTGGCAACACTGTTTTGTGGTGCGGTGCAAGTTACTGGCAACACTGGATTATCTAAATGTATTTCTATGTATAACCCGCTATGAATTAAAGCTATCGCATCATAACTTTAAACAATATTGACTGGAAAATATTATATTTATAAATCATAAAAGACGATATATGAAATATGATTCCAAAAATTGTGTACTGCCTACTGTTTTCCTAAGAAAAAAGCATGAGTGATTTAATCGCAGTGTTTCATCCTGTAGGTTTACAATATTTTTGACTTTGGGATAGTACATACATACATACATTCAATAACGCCTGTTTCCCAGAGGGGTAGGCAGAGACCACTTCTTTGCATTTGCTACGATCTTGACAAATTTCTTTCGCTTCTTCCACATTCATACATCGAGTCATGCACGCACGTTGGTTTCAGGTACTTAAGATTCGCCCCATTTCCAGTATTTCTCTGATTTGACCCAAAAAAATACGCCTAGGGCGGCCCCTTCCGACCCGTCCACTCACTTTCGATCTGTATATCTGTAAATAGTGTTTTTTTTAATTCTCAAAGAGCGCTCCATGACTATAGTTTAACATACATCGATACTACTGACGCAATGGAAGTGGAAGAGCACGCGAAAAAATACATAAGTTGGTTTTAAAATGGTTTTCACTAGGCTCTTCGAAAATTGCTTAGCTAGTATTAGATAACCGCTGGTCTCTTTTCCTTTAAGCCCAATAGAAAGAGATAATCGTAAATTATCTACAGTGATCCCGCGGGTTTGCGCCCGTCCTAGGACTAATTTACGACCAAGAAGGATGGCGCTAGAAAACCATTATACGACTAATAGCTCTAAATTTGGTATTAGTTCAGCACAATAGATTTATATTGACTTGTTATTTCGTTCATTGAATACAAAACTGACACAATCCAAAATGAGTCAGTGTTGCATTTTAAAATTAGAAGCTGTTGGAATATGATTTTTAATGGAAGTGCCCATTATTTTGGAATGTGTCCGTTTTGTATTCAATGAGCGATTTGTTGGGTACTTGGTTTTGAGCTTGTAAGTAATTTTGTTAAAATCAGAACTAAAGGATTTGATTCTCGATCACTAGCCAGCGAGAATAGAATAAAAAGGACAATACGTAGGTATTACAGAAACAGCTGACGCTTGCGGTTGTCGGGAAGCGAACACCTACTGTACATACCTACCTATGAATGCCGCTGTGTCTATCATGTATACCTAGCTAAACATAAATAGTCGATATTAGGATAAGTTAAGTAGTGTAAAACTGAGCGCGTCTCGCCTATATACCTACGTAACAGTTTGGCGAGTAATGTTAGAATATGCTACTGTAGTCATTATTATAAATAAAAAAAAGTAATTGTCAACTTGAAAGGTTCACTTAGCTCAGTTGGATGTAAATAAATGTATGAAACTATCAGCCTTAACACTAGTTTTATATTGGTATTAAAATTAGATTTATAAGTGACATATAGTTTTTGTAAGTGTCAATTAAAGAAAACAAATATCTACATCATGTTTATTTTTTCGCGGCGTATTCGTGCATTTATTTTCATAGTCGTAATCATAGTATGTATGTATTATTATATATGTCAACACTTTATTGTACAAAACACAAGCATTCAAATACAATATTTCGCTGCTTAAATGCTAAAGCGCCTTAAAACAAAAACAGACATAGTTTGATTTAAAACTTAAAGTACTTATAATTATAGCATTCCGAATTTAAATGCAACACAAACACATTTTGATTTGAGGCCCTTTAGTATTTAAGCAACGATTTACAGAATTGGAATGTTCAAAGGCGAACTTACGTAGGTCTACAAACATTATAGCCTGTCAGTACATAATTCAAAAATTAATTTAAGATACATACTGAATAAATAATTAAACAATAGGTACACAATATTCAAACGTACATTTTAACATACATAAAATACTATTTCGTTTAGTTCATTAAGTTTATAATCAGCTCTAATTTATTTTGGAAGTTTTCAATACTGCTTTTAATTTGGCAGTTGTTCCGATTAAGGTTAAATATTCAACGTTTTAACACGTTTTAATTAAGAGTAATTTAGGTGAAGCCCCTGTCTCCTTACGACATCGCCGTAAACGCAAAACATTTGCTTGATAAGCACAAGTATTCGTTCATATCGTGAACTCATGAGTCTGGTTTCCTTTGCATAATTATAAGTATTTATTTCTCTATAAAAGTATCGTTCATTGAATACAAAACGGACACAATCCGAAATGAGTCAGTGTTGCATTTTAAATTTAGAATCGATTGGAATACGATTTTGAATGGAAAAGCAAGTTATTTTGGAATGTGTCCGTTTTGTATTCAATGAGCGGTATATTTATAGTCGATAGTAACAAGCTTAGAGGTTAGTTTTGGGACTAGATCGATTTGTGCGTCCCCTGTGTTGTATCAATTCACAACCTGGCTATTAGACAAATGGTAGTATCTCAGACAAAACTCTACACACACATGAAACCTTATTATCAACGAGCGAGGATTGAATCTGCTTCGGCTATTGAATGTGAGATACTGCCTTTTGGCTTATGATGGCAGTATTAATGGCGTGATCTTTTTGAGCTGTGTTTTGTTTTTATTTTTATTTCTCATGTATTTCTCTTGTTCGCAGGCCAGTCGAAAGATATCAAAATGCGGTTATCTTTTCGTGGCACCGGGCTGGGACTTCTCGAATCCGCTCTACAGAACAAAGGTAAGGTGGTATTACGTTATGTAAATAGGCGAAGCGGTCAAAGGGTGTTCTAAATTTACTGCCCTTGCGCAGGAAGTAACTTTTTTCTGAACTAGTTTGAATGTGTTTTTTGATATAAGGTAGAATCAAATTAGGAATGTACTTAATAAGTCTAATAGCTTAGCAAATCATCTCAGTGCTTGTAAAGATAGATAAAGTGGGTTTTAAAAGACAGGTACGTACTTTAAAAATACTGAAAATAGATATTACCTACACTCTTCTCTACGAGTTCACGTTAGTATTGAATACAGTTAATTCATTCATGTTTAGAAATTAATGTAACTTCGAATCGGATGTCAAAGGTATCCTCACCTTTATCGCACTGCGTGTTTCAACCCAAAGACCCTTTTTGTTAACAAAAGTTTTATATCCCATTTCAAAAAAGTTTACAAAGTATTCATTCCTAAACAAAATTACAAAATACGAGCATTGTTTTTCAAAAAACGCCGGATGCATTAGACCCTAATCGGTTTTTCGCGGAACCCTCATATTTATGGGGCCCATAAAGGCCAACACGCGCTTGCGCATATCGCAGCTATCAATAAAGGATCGATTATTTATCGATCGGACATTCGTGATACAGGGTGTCCAAAAAACCAAGTTCGAGTTTCATTTTTGTCAGTTGTTTTTTCTGTGATATTATCCGGATTCTAATCTTATAAATATGCATGGTCCTTAGGTATGTTAAGTAAAAACAGAAAGACGGACGGACTTCTGTCGTTTTGATTTACGTAACCCAAAAAAACTTTTCTTCGTATGTTAGTCTTACCATACTCAACAAAAAGCCTTTAAGTATATAATAAATATGTCAAATAAATAAGGTTACTTATAGTGCTAAAATTTACCCTCACGCCTACCAATTTATATGATAACCTCATCTCTATTTACTAACACCCTGTACCTACTCAGATTTTTATCAAAAAATGACAGCTTATTACGTGACGTCACTGACAATTACTGTCAATGTTAAATTACGCGTAATGACATGCGGCGATATGTCAGGGCAATTAATAATAATCAGCTGACATGTACCGGTAATATTGAAAAACATAATAATGTTACTTGCGTTTTATATTGTCGTAAAATAAAACGCGATGGCGCCTGATGATGAATTTGTGGGAAAATTGATATTTTGTGATGTATTGATATTTTATGATAAATTGCTGTTGTGATAACGGTATTGCTGTTGGGGCTTTTAGTAATTTTAAATATCCTGTGAGCGTTCCATAACCCTTTTTTTGCGATAATCGTCACTGTATACACACCATTTTTATGCTGTTTTGTACTGATCAAATATAGGTTAATTAAACTTTAAATATTACAACAGTAATTCTATTTATTTGTTTCCTTAAATTTAAATGCTCGAGGTTTCATAAAATAACTTACCCGCAGTGCATGCCTGGCAAACAAAAATATCATCTTTGCATTATGCATTATTTTGCTGAAGATGTAATAATATTGTTGTGTAGTATTTTTATTTTGCTGGGTTCCGTAAAAAAACTACCTGTAGGTTACAAATTTCATTTGTTAGATTCTATTGTTATTAACCCGCGACAAAAAAGGGCTGTTATAAGTTCTACGTGTGTATGTGTGTATGTATGTATGAATTGATTCCGTCGCGGTTTTTTTTTAAAGAGAGCTAGTTAAATCTGGGTGGGTTTCAACTACGTTTTCTACGGGTTAGGCCGTTTAACAGTTATTACCTACTCAGCTGTGATAATATGGGTCACCATTCTCACCATTTTCATTTATTTTGTAGTTATATGTAAAAAATATTGCCACAAGAACCCCAAACATCAGAACCGAGTTTGAATTTCGAAGATTACGATAACCAGCAGGAGGGCCCAAAAAGTGTCAAAAAAACTGCGCTGGCGCACCAAAGGCGCGAATTTAAGCTGCCAGGATATTATTAATCAAATCGTTATCAATTCAGATGTCAGATGTTTTAGTTTTTTATTGCAATTTTGTGGCCACGGTCAATCAAATTCCTAAGTGGCCAGTGCGTAAATCTTGTTGCTTTTTTTTTAATGATATAAGAAATTATTCTCTGTCATAATCCTGGAATTCCTACATAAATTCTAAAATTAATAAAGATATAATGAAGTACGTTCAATGTATTAAATATTGTGTTTATTCATTTTATTAGATATAGTCTGGCAAAAAAGTCTTGAATTTAAAAAGTGGCAACACTGTAAGTAGTGTGGTTCCTTTATTCTTAGATTGATTTGAAAGAGATGACACTACAGTGTTGCCACTTTTTAAATTCAAGACTTTATTCAAGACGCTTTTTAAAGAATTGAACGTAAAGTCGAATTAGCAATATTATTGACCATATATTACTTTAAATAACGCTGAAAGCAAACTGTACTATAACAAAAGACACTAAAAAAACACGACGCGTATTCGTATGTATTTACTTCTGCATTTATACATTTACTTTTTTATTTATTCGATCGTCATGAAAATTCCCCTTTGCCACGGATCATTTTTCAACTTACAAAATGGTGTTAAAATTCACCGTTATCCCATTGCATGCGCATGACCCGTATAAGTGTGAAAAGTCTATACAAATACAAATGTCGGGCTTGCAACGTGGTAAAAGGGCATTTGCAAACAAATACGTATTTCAACGGGACGTAACTGTACGGTGTCTGTAATGAGAGGGCGCGGTGCTTCGATTGTGCGCGGGCGCAACGAAATGACACTGCGCATGTTTGACTGCTAAGTGTTTGTGAGAGCAGTAAAGAACAAGTGAAACAAAAAGCAAGCGGATAAAAATTCAACTGTTTCTTTTGATAGTATCGCACATGCAATCTCGCAGATATTGACCTAGTCCCAAACTAAGCTCTAGGCTAGTAATCGATTCTGGTATATGTACGAGTGTTACAGAAAACTCACATAAACCAGAGCGAAGCGAGGACCGGTCGCAAGTATAAAATAAAGGCTAAAGTTAGCACGAAAGCCAGATAGTACCCGATAGTAATCTAATAACACAGTGATTACGATAATATGTTTATTCCACTGTTAAACAATGGCTTGCGCAACGATGATCGGCCCTGCGCGTACGCCGAACAATTTGTTATAAACAACGCTATTCCGATTGAACTGAATGTTTAACATTTAACGATATTATCTAGGATTGGCAAAGTTGAGAGACCTAATTTGTTCGTGGCTTGTTTTGATCACGAGAATGCACAAGTGGTAAGCTACTATTATGTAGGTACACGTACAGTCAGTCATTAATATACAGTGTGTCCCAGAAACCGACATCAACCCGCCTAGGGCTGATAGAGCAGCTAAAAAGATATCGATTTAATTCCTATGTATGTTCAGCGAATTTTAACTAGTTTCATTGATTGATTTATTGATAATTTTAATATGACTTTTTGTAATTTTCCCTTATGTCCAGTCATGAAAAATCATAAATTGCATGTTTTATTAAGTACAAAAAAAACAGATTTAAATGATCAATATCTCCGAAACTAGTAAAAGTCGCTTGACATACATAGGGGTTAAATCGATAGATTTTAAAACTGTTCTATCAGGCCTAGGCGGGTGGACGTCGGTTTCTGGGACACCCTGTACCTATATACGTTCCCGAGGCGACAGAAATATCTACAACTCCCTATATTACGATAAGAAGTCACTTACGTTTTGGATGACAACGTCACTTTAACAGTGGCATAGGAATCTGGTTGACTGTACATTAATAAAAGAAGGTGGTCAAGAATAAAATTCTAATGGCTTTCGTTTGTTTGATGTTAACTTAAAAACCAATGAGTCTATCCATCTGCGGTTTTGTGTTTTGGAAATATACCACCTGTTTGAAAGATTGATATGAGTGATGAATGGTTGGACTTATAGACAGATTTTATATTTCGCATTGCCTAGATTGGTATCGTGTGCTAAGCTTTGGTATGAAAGTTTGACTACCTTCAATCACATATGGCCTGAGAGGCAAGAAGAACTGAAGGCTTTTCCCATCATACAGTATTTATGTCATGCATGACATACTAAGAAGTAAAGTAAAGTAAAGTAAATATCAGGCTATCCCAAACTAAGCTCAAGGTTTGTATTATGGGTACTAGACAACGATATAAATACTTATATAGAGAAATATATACGTAAAATATATAGAAAACATCCATGACTCAGGAACAAATATTCGCGCTCATCACACTAATATCTGCCCTTACCGGGATTTGAACCCAGGACCGCTAGCTTCGTAGGCAGGGTCACTACCAACTAGGCCAGCGCGTCGTCGTAGTGCAAGCTTTGGCACAGATTAAATATACCTCCTTTTGTTTTTTTTTTCAATTAGTTGCTTATCTTACTTCTATAGCCATGATAATTAATTTATAATTATAGTTGATCTTACAGTATAGCTTAATGTCTAGTAAATAAAAGCTACCGTATTATTAATATATATCAGCAAGACGGACTGAAACAGAGTGAGATAAAACCATTTTAAACATATTCTTTGAGAAACGCTAGAAGTTAAATTACAAACTCAGAAATATTTCATATTTTAATGAAAATAATATGACCACTTTTCTTCTTGGTCGTTCCCTCATGGCTAAGGGTCGTGACCATCATAAGTTTCTCCGATAGATAGAGCACTCCTGGCTGCTCTTTGTCAAACCTGATGAAATGCTGACTGGGTATTACAATCCAGGGCTTCCAGTAAGGGTTCAGTCCTTCGGGTTGGTACTCTCGCACAGCATCTTGCTTGTTCCGTCCACGCTACGTAAAAACGAACTAAAAAGCCTAAAAGAACTAATTATTTTTAGGTAATTCTACTTAATATTCATATTTGCACAAAAACAAATCCAACAATTTCGAAGCAACGTAGCGTGGTGCCGTTTTTTCACAAAAAACAAAACACGATTAGATCACAGTGTTTTTATAATCCGGTCCTAAGTGCATTTTAATAGCTGCCTTTGTTACGTTGAAGTTTTTTTATTATAATTTGTTTTTTTTTAATCAACCTTAATAACATAACATGGTCCGATGTAGTTTTTGCCTCGTTGCTAATCTGTCACTAACAAATGTACGTAAAAACCCTTTATTTCAATTTTTAAACCGTCATGTCATCTTCGTTCAAAAATTTTGCAATAGTTCGTTTTTTTTTTAATTAAACGTGGAGACGGTTCCAATTTTGAATTAGTGAATATATTACAAGAACATATAATAACGTTTTTTTTTGTTTTAATTCGGGAAGCTTGTCAAAGTAATTTTTGTTAAACACAATCTAATTTCATGCTGACAGCTTTGCTACCGTTTTATTTATAAACGTCAGTTACGTCACTTCGTGCCGGGCGTGACTGAATAAGTTAGGTTTTTATTTAATATCGTAATTTATTATACAACGATAACAAGCCGGGTTTACGTAAAAATCGTGAGTTTGTTCATATTGTATTGTATCATAAAAATAGCTGTCATTTTTCATTCTTGCAATCGGTAACAGGGTTTTTTTTACCTATCTAGTTAGCTACTTCTTGTCCGCTTTGTAATCAAAAACTACTATAGAAATTAAAAAAAAATACAGTTAAAAAAAATCGTCTTGAACTGCTAATCTAAAGGTTTAAATGACATTTTACTTGTTATACTATACATAAACAAACAACCACTCCAGTTTATCTTAGGGGTAGGTAGATACCTTCCTTCCACTTGCTACGATCCAGGCAAACAGACATAAAAAGATGTGTCAACTAAGTACTAAAATATATGTTTTTTTAACTGGTCAAAAATAGTGTTAAATATCATCATCACTACATAGTATAAAACAAAGTCGCTTCCCGCTGTCTGTCCCTATGTATGCTTAGATCTTTAAAACTACGCAACGGATTTTGATGCGGTTTTTTTTAATAGATAGCGTGATTCAAGAGGAAGGTTTTTATGTATAATATATTTATATATTTATTATTTATGTTTTATGTACGGGTTATACAGAAAACTTATATAAACCGAAGCGAAGCGAGGGCGGGTCGCTAGTTATATTATAAAGAGGAAAGATTAGTATTTTTGTGTGTGTGTATGTTTGTAATGAATATACTCAAAAACTACTGTGCCGATTTCAAAAAATCTTTCACAAAGCTACATTCACCCTGAGTGACATAGGCTATGTTTTATTTTTCTGCGTGGACGGAGTACGCGCAACAGCTAGCGTTAAATAAAGGGTTTAGTTGTTTTTGGAGACCGACTGCTATGAAGCGTAGTCACAGGTTTAGTTTCCAGGATATAGGAATTTCCATATTTTTTTTACGTTATGATAAAGCCAAGCAGACTACCTGATTGTAAGTGAAATCTGTGACCCGCTCACTTCCATTCTCAAGACTTATAGTCTCAAGACTGCAATCCTAAGACAGCAAATGCGTTGCCAACCATAAGGACTAAGATGGATTGCCTCTATTGTAACGTTGCGGTTTTATCATTGACTTGAATAAACCCAAACTCTGAGAACTGGCAACAATCTTTAGTATTTTTTTAAGGTTGGTAACGAGATTGACACTAAATGTCAATCACACATTTTTTATCTGGTTTGGCATTGGGGTTGTCAGCCTTAGATTTTCTACGCGATTGTAAGGAAATAAAATGAACTTCAAGATTTATAATATTATGTTTATTTCCATTAATGAATGGAAGTATTTGCTGAAATAAAGTTTTGTAGAGATTTAGGTTTCAGAAAGAACATTGAATGCTTCTTTGACAGTAAAGTGATTTATTGTTTTGAAAATCAATAATACCACAGTTGGAAATTAACTCGTTTCAGGGTAAATTCTGGGGTAAATATTGTGGGACAATTTCTTCATCCGAGGGTGCTCCAGGGTTCTCCGTCGTTGTGACCTTCCGCCATATTGGCTAGATTCAGCTTATAACAAGCGCTCCAAGATGACTTGGGGAGAAGCTTGAAACATCTTGTGTAGGACGGAGGTCCGAGTTGTGATAAAAGTCTTCAATGGCTTATGTGGCAAAGTAGCAGTCGATTTAAGTATTATTTTGTGGCAGTAACAAAATCGTAAGTAGATATTTCATAGGAAGAATTCATGTGCACCATGTATGTATGTATGTATGTATGTATGTAAACACTTTATTGTACAAAAGAAAAACCATAACAATACAATTAATATAGAAATGTAACTTAGTTTCTTAACCTCGTGGTTAACTTTCAGTTCTTCAAGAGGGTTCTGTATGCCGGGACGGAGGGAAATACAGCGTTTGAGATAATCTCTATTGGATAGTCTCCGGTAAGCATCTATGATCTGCTTTACTGTCCTCTCCGCTAAACTTCTGCCATGTGCATAACCTAATCGAGGCAATTTGGTTCTTTCCAGCTGGATGGGAATTTAATTTAGAATGAATTTAATTTAGAATGATGATAATTTTGAAGGCTGATAATTTTGAAGTTGAACCTTTTGCATCAACCATTTTGAAGCTCTTCAAGTTAGGATATCTTACTGCTTGCACCGCCTGAACATTCTATCTTCGCGTGCTTGCTTTGCGGCTTGCAAATGGAGTTTGCATAGAGTCGACGCCCACAGCACCGCTTCGACTCACACTGCCTGGATCCTGTCTGCAGCCGGACAACCTTGTGCAGTAAGGTTACTTACTTCCGATTGAGGTCTGTGAATTAATTATTTAATTTATGATTTAGAGAAGTAGGATTTAAAAGTAAATGGAATATTGGAATTGATGGCATTAGGTTCCTTAGGGGCTAACTTACTTTAGATTAGATAATTGTGAACTTTTATTAGAACCACAACGTTTATGCACGACCCATGCTTTCACTGAGCTACAATAATTTAATGTCTGGTCGTTTCAAAGCAAAGGTTTGCAATTAACAAAATAATTTTGGCTTGTATAAAACAGGAGTAGAAATAAAGTTTGTGTTCAACTTACTAACTGGTTTCCTTTAGCTCCATTGAATGGTCCCACTTTTATCCTGAGGTCACGCCGGACATTTGTTTTATGGTTTTCTGAACATTAAGTACCTACATTTCGTTTACAACGTGTTTCTTCCATTGGCCGGGTCAGGAAGGCACGTTGCACTATGCTAGTAATTTCACCTGTTGACTTATCCCTACACCGAAACATAACAATGCGAACACTGTTCGACGGTAGGTTTTAGCATAAGGCTGCGATTCCACCAGAGCTGTGCGACGTAGCGAAGCGGTGTTGCGAGGAAAAATCCACCAATAGGATAGTGAGGCAAGTAAAACAAAATAATCCTATTGGTGGATTTTCCCTCTCAACACCGCTTCGCTGCCTCGCACAGCTCTGGTCGTATAATAGCGATCAGCAAACGCCCCAAAACCCAATATGACAGGTGTTAAACGCCGCGTAAAAACAATTCCCAAAAGAAATAAATCATAAGTTAACCTTTCGAGTTAAATACAAATTCTCACACAATTCGCGCGATAAGTTATGAGCCGGCGCAGTCACGAGCGCTGGTATTAAAATATGCTTATTTTCAACTCCTGCGCATTGGGTAACTTAGGGAGTGCTATGGGGCCGGTAGCGATGCTTCTTTGTTTAACTGACTTGAGAGGTTCATGTTCTTAATTAATAATGAATTTATACCCCCATGAGTACAAAAAATAAGGGGCAATATCAAGGGACCATGTCGCACAAATCGACATGGTCACAAAATAAGCTTCTTGCAGTATTTGTATCAGACAACGATATACATTATCATAAGGATAAAAAAACCTTTTAAGACTGGATCAAATACTCGGAATTTGAAACCGGGACCGCTAGCTTGGTTGGTAGGAAGCATACTAAAATCGGGATCCCCTTGGATCGCATAATGTGTTTTAGACTAATATTTTTTCGCATAATTGTTTTCGTATAATTTGTATTGGCATAATTGTACTGTCGCATAAAAATACTTTAGCATACTCCTTTTTTAGCATATTAGGCTATTAGAATAAAATTAGTTGGACTAATTTGTATTTGACTAATACACATTATGCATATTATTGTTTGGGCTAATAATTATTTGTCATATCTGTGATTAACCATAATATTAGTTTTCTAAATGAATAAATAATTTTATTTTTTCATTACTTACACAAACTTATCAAACAATATAATTATTTTTCAACGAATATTGTTTGGTCAGTGTATTTTTTTGAAAGTTGGGTTATAAGATAAATACTATAGTTATGATATAAATATGAGTGAGCGAGCGAGCGAAGCGAGCGAGCAAGACCTCTCTGGGCAGAACCGACTTGAATAGGTTAGGTTAGAAGGCTATGGCGGGAGCGAAGCGGAGCAAGCTCCCGCCTTAGCCTTCGAGGTTATTTTTTTTATATCTATGAAAACAAAGAATATTTAATTTGCTATTCTATGATATGAAAAAAAAACATTGAATTTTATTTAAAATCAAAAACCATGATTACTATTTTTTAGGACAATACCTACTGTTATGCATTTTGTAATGATGCCAATCAATTATTATGACTTTTTGCAATTATGCTTACTGTATTTATGCTTTTTAATGTTATGCGTAATAATATATGCGTAAAGATGATTATGCACATCATTATTTCGGCCGAAAGCAATTATGCGTAACACTATTATTACAAATAATTTTATGCCATCCAATAGAGAACCACTAAAATCACTAGCAAACCCACCAGTGACCAGGCTAAACGCAAATAAAATTAAATAAAAGTGAGTTTTTTCAGAATACTTACATATAACAAATTGAGCGACTTTAAAAAAATATTTTGCTTGGTCCTTCGATAGTTGACATTGGATGATGTGACATCTCGTTCTAGTGCGGTCTTCTATAAAATTTAGAGTATCTTCATAAATTAAAGTTATTATGGACTTACCTTTTTACTCGCCATGCACTCGAAATTCATCATTCATAGAAGAAGCGATATACTCCATTTGTTTACGTGAGTAACTAAATGTAAACAAAAGAACCACGTGGTATAGTTCGTCAACCAATAGAAGCAGAACACTGACACGTCAAAGCTCGACAAAACAGTCTTGATCGTCTGTTAATGTTTATAATTATTAGTGGTTTCGTTTGTAAACAATTAATTAAGTACTTATTCAAATAAATTAAGTAATAGTTCAAGCGGTATCGTAATTTATTTTTTGGTCAATCTTTTATACAAGTCTTAACTATCTATGAAATGAATCTTTTATCCTGTCTCAATTCCTAGTTAACATATTTGCAAAGAAACTTATCAAACTATCAATACACACTGATATTATTCCGAACAGAAAAATAATGCAGTATAAGTTTGAAGGCCATAATGCATATACTGCCTTTTTGCTTTGGATAACAGTATAGTACAGGATACAGGGCATTATCATTCAGGTTATCCCGGACCAGTCAGGCTTAAGTAAATCCGTATAGACTGCCTTTCACGGTCGATGCGTCGCCCGATCATTTCTGACGCCATCGATCGTAGCTACATAAATGATAGCTCTGGTAGGGCGACAGAAATGATACTCTTATCTATTAAACTATTGTTAAACGTGATTTAGGGTTGTTAACTAATGCTTAAGTTTTATAAAATTACAAACTTTTATCAACTTCTTGCCGAGAATCGTGAACGTGACATATATTTATTTACAGTTGCAACCATTTTAGTAATTTAAATTTAGTCTCCTTTGATATAAATCAATAACTACTAAAAAGAAGTTTCTCAAAGTCCTCATTTATGCGTCATAAACTTGCATTTGGCATTAAAATTGGCATAAACCAATTTAGATTAAGTATTATAGAATTGCCACACACTTAAATCCGCTATTCCCTCCGCTTTCTCCCTTTGACGAACGACCCTATTAGACACCAACAGGACATAAATTAAAGATAACCGAAAGGGAAATCAGGCCTATCAGATCACAAGCGCGCGCGCAGCTCGTAAATTGATCATTTTACAAGGTGCTTTGACATGTTCAGGACCGAGTTACGATTTTCTGTACAAATTGGACTCATTCGCTGAGAAACTTTAAGTGGTTGGCACTGAAATTGTTGATAAGTTAGAAATCGATAATGTTTACCAGTACCCTTGCTGATTGACTTTCACGTTATTCACGCAATTTGTGTACTCATTATGTTACAAGGTTTAATGAGTTTTAAAACTGGTTTTTTTACGGTTTTAACCACTATTAATATTTCACTTCTGAGTAACTGTTAAACGTGTAACTATAGCAAAATGTTTCATTTGTCAACTTGGGATTGTTCCTAAATGTGAGAAATACTTTAATTTGACCTGCCTATGACCTATTTCACCATCTTAACAATGACACGTGACATGTGACAATTCGGACATTGCAAAGTTAATGTTAATACGCAGATACATTGCTGGGTTTCATATAAACTGCGCCAAGTACTCTTAAATGTCACCTGTCACCTGTCAGTGTCAGAGTGAAGTAGGGAGCAGATCAAGGTTTAACGTTGACTTTTTAGGTCGTAATAAATTACTATGGAGACTCACGTTTCAAAAAGGCTGAATATCCATAGGGTCTTTTTTACTTCTGCTTAAAATGTAGCCAGTCAAGCATCAAAACTATTTGTATTTCAAAGTTGCTTTATATCTTTAATCCCGCGGATTTTACGACTTGAAACCCTATTATTGGCTGTTAATCTTATTTATAGTGCAAAAAATAACTTAATTATCGCCCGCGAGAACCTTCGGCGATATAGGGCTTGGGTTATCGAAGTTTCTGCTAAGTATGTGATTTAAGTTGTCGGATCCCGACATTGTATAGACGAGGTAACCGGTCGGGTGCGAAGAGAAAAACAGCGTGGCATTTTGAGGGAAAAACGTGGGGAGTTCGATCCAGTTTTATTCTACGATACCAGTGCGTGTTCTGTTTTTCTTAATAAATAATGTTAATAAAAATTTACATTAGGTAAAGTTTTCCGTCTATGTTAGCGTATTTTTAAAACTTTCAAAATGTATAGAATAGAACTTTTGTATGTATAGAACTTTTTTTTTTTTAATTATTATGTCTTTTCTTTTTTTCTTTTTAAGTGTGTTGTTGTGAATAAATTATTTTTTTTTTTTTTTTTTTATTATTTATTATTATTATTACATAAGCGGCTGACGATATAGATCAGAGGCTAGACAAGTTGCTTAAAGCTTACGTTAATAATTTTCGAAAACTGTAAATACGTATGGATTAGGGAATAAGCATGGATTTTTTAAATCGCATTTCACAATAAATTATTAAAAAATACCGTGAAAGAGATCACCAAAAGTGAAATTAAAAGAAAAATCGGTCGAGAAATACGGATGATACAAGCATTATAAACTGCTAATTAGACAGAGAGATCCGAAGTGCACTGTGGCATCATTGTAGGTCGGCCATATAAACTACACGTAAAATTCTGTTTTGCAAGAAAGAGATAGGAACAAATCTTTGTTTGCTTAAGTATATCTTGGTTATTTTTACCTGTCACATTTTGATATTTTTTTAAAATCGTTATCTTTAGCTTTATGAACTTGTTAGTCCTTAAGGTATGTTCGCAAATAAAAATATCATGTACAACGGGCCTCGTATGGCTGCGTCTATATCGGGTGTCAAATGTGGATAAAGCATCCGTCACTCTCGTACTTATTTACGTGTCAGAAGGTGACGGATGCCTTATCCAAACTTTGTCACCCAATAAGCGCAGCCATATTATTGCATATAAGCGTTCATTAACAGAATGGCCAAGCCGTTTTAATCTTGCCCACTGGACATGATGTTGTTTTAATGCCGTCCTTTAATGTAAAAATAATGTCAGCATTAGCGGCGACGCGAATCGGCGCCGGCGCACCCGTGTGCCTGATTTGCCTGGATTATACACTTACACCGGCTGAAGTGATAAATAATGAATATCTTGGAAAATTACATACATGGGTCCAGTTTGAAACTAGAATTCTCTGTGAAATTCGATTAGGGCTAGTTATTCTTATTGTAGCATAACCGTCCTAACAACACTTAACACTAATTTTACTTAGGTATATTGCATCACATCACACTAATATTATAAAGGCGAAAGTTTGTGAGTGTGTGAGTGTGTATGTTTGTTAAGTTCTTCTTCACGTCTAAACGGCTGGACGGATTTGGAATGGAGATAGCTGATATACTGGAATAACACATAGGCTTTGCGGGTGGTAGGACCTTGTGCAGGGTCCGTCCGGATCGCTACCACCATCTTATCCATTAACCTACCGCCAAACAGCAGTGTTCGCATTGTTGTGTTCCGGTTTGGGGATAAGACAGCCGGTGAAATGACTAGCATATTAGAGGCATTCCATCTTAGCCTCAGGGTTGGCAACGCATTTGCAGTCTTGTGATTGCGAATGTCTATGCGTCACAGTTTCCACTTACCATCAGGTGGCCTGTGTGCTCGTTTGTCTACTCGATGCCATAAAAAAAAAGGCTACTTATTGGCAGAAGCTAGTCTCTAATCTACCAAATTCTCGTGTCAGTGTTTGGAAACACCTCCGAAGCGGCTTGACCGATTCTAATGAAATTATGTGTACGAGTATATTCAATAGGTCTAAGAATAGGTCGTAAAGTATATTTCATAGTTTGTATGAAAAAAAAAATGCACACAATTTAGGTACTGTCTTATATAATATGATGTATTATTGTATCTCAATAAATGACATCGTTTAATTGACTTATCAAGTACCGAGATCACTGGTATTTTTTTAAATCACATACTTTGGCACTGATTGTTGCCTACAACACAATTAACTAAAAGACACGTTTTCCAAGAAGTTTATTACAATAACTAAGCGAGCGAAACGAGCGGCTAGTCGTGCATAAACATACAAACATACAAAAACGAGGGGTCATTAATACCAAGCATCTTCCTTGAAAGAAACGTGTGAATGATTTTTTATCTGTAGTAATTTTCCCATGCACACATGTATTATTCAAATGGCAATAGAAAGCAGAGCATGGTTAATTTGCATGGCATATTTAGGTGCGAGAGAGACGGCGGATGTTCTAGTTCTAGTCTAATAACGTATCACATGCGCGGGAGTGGCTGACTAATAATTTTGTTTTTTCAAATTGTGTCGTGATTTTCGTTGTTTCATTTTCATTTAATTCTAGTTTGATGTAAAAACTCAGGAGCACACAGGCCACCTGATGGTAAATCGAAACTGTGAACCATAGACATTCGCATTCACAAGACTGCAATGCAATCCTAAGACTGCAAATGCGTTGCCAACCCTGAGGACTAAGATGGAATGCCTCTATGCTAGTCATTTCAGTGTCTTATCCCCAAACCGGAACACAACAATGCGAACACTGCTGTTTGGCGGTAGGTTAATGGATAAGATGGTAGCGATCGACGCGGATTTTTATTTATATCTCTGCTTCATTCAAAAGCCTCCTTTGTATGTGTAAACATTCACGCGTTTTCGTTATGATTGATGGTAATGATTGATTGATTGATGGTGGCCATGGCGCGCAGGGTTCGTTCTGGTCTGATAACGCGTCACACGCGGCGCCCGCGCATGTCCCATTGCCACGCTTTCTTGCCGACGTTTACTTCGATACGTTTATTTAGATACGTATGATAAATAAAAATTATAGATTTAATAGCTTGTTGTATCTTATAAGAAAGTAGTAGGTACAAGTGAAAATGCCCGCACGGTTGTTAGGTACAGCCAACAGCGAAAGAAACTGATGAAATTGGGTCTCAAAATAGATACAATAAATTGAGTTGGATGTCATTGACAATTGTAGTTTAGCTTATATAAATTAACTCATAATTTTTCATAAGTGATCAGTGATCACATTAATTTCGAAACTTTAAAATTAAGCGACATACCGCTTAAAGAGTTAATGTCATTATTGAGAATTTCAAATTACACTAATTAGGTATCTAAAATAGGAATAGTTAGTTCGACTACCTTTTGCTATTTCACTTTGACATATTGATTTGTCATTTTACATCTCTGTCCCAGTATTATTATTTAACGGGTGTTAAATAAAGAGAAGTCAATGTTCAAACACAAATTGTTTTATTTAATGTCCTTGATTTACGGTACAGAATAGGTAAAAGGTTAAGTGACCAGGTGGGCGCGGAATTACCAGCTACTTAAGTTATTTGACTGTTTGTGTCGAGAGCTACGAAAGGACTGGCCGCCGTGAGCGGGCCGAGCATGTATATTTACCTAAAATGCTGACGCCGCTAAATACGTCAGGGGTGTCGCCACAATACTCCCCCTCTTTAAAAAAAAATGAATTAACGATTTTCTACCGTTATACAAAATTAGTTTAAAGAACTAGTTGCAAAGGACAAAAACAAACATAGGTAGTTGGACACTATGATTACGCAAGCTGAAACTTGCCCGTGACCTGATCACTTGTTATTACAATGTTGCTGACTTAGAACTAAACACTATTACACTCACTTACATTGTTATTGGTATGTTTGCTGTTGTGGCATAGCTGGTACTCCTTGTACCGTTATACCCGTGGGCGGCGCGTTGTTGACAGTTTTGCGCACCCAATTCCTTGCGCCCTTTTTACATCTTGTTTTAAGCATGTAACCTAGTACTACTATTAATACTATTCCGAGTACTAGCATACCGATGGCAACGTAATTAAGCTTGGATTCCACTTGACTGGATAGGTTTTGAACTTTCGCAATTGCGACAGTATTATGTGAATTTTCATCTGCTTCTTTACTTTGCCCGTAACCCATCTTAGTGTTTGATTATTATTTTTTTTTTTTTTTTTTTTGCGGATTGATTCGACTAAACACTGGGGCAGCTATGAGACAATTCTTACAATACGAGACATTCTATATGCTCTAATTTATATGAGAACACGTGAGTGTAAAATGCGTACTAGCAATACGTGGCACAGTACCCGTATCCTATCAGTATGTTAATTTAAGTTAACCTAATTGCAGTGTTCTTGTTTTCGAACCTGACTTGACATTATACTTAAGACTATGATCCTTATGAACTAAACGATTAAGGGTAGTAGTTGTATAGGACGTACTCTGCAATACTAAATCAAAAGGACACCAAACAGTATAATATTCCTGTACAACCACGCCGAGTACCTATTTGGTAACAAAATATTGATGCTGTTAACTTACTGTTTTAAAACTATTTATTGTGTAGCATACATTGGTCTTATTCATCAATTAAAAATCTGACTGGCTTTTTTACAACTCGGCCACTACGCGTGGTACGGATAATGGGCTTAAGCGTTTGTGGAGCTGATGGCGATTGTTGCATATCAGTGTCCTTGGGATCGTTGTCCTTATTTGGAACCATGTTGTTGCAACTACTTTCATCCTGATCTGTTAACATAAATGCTGGTTTTAATCTGTCTATAGAAACTTCTGTCTGCCTATTAGGTAATTGTATTTTAAATGTTTTAGGTCTCCTAGTTATAATTCGGTATGGGCCATCGTAGTTAGGGGTCAAAGGTCTCTTAACCATGTCGTTACGTATAAAGACATGTGAGCAGGTATCTAAATCTTTGTGAACAAAAATCTTCCGTGAATCGCTCCTCGCTCCTGCTATGGGCCGAAGGTTACTGATTGTTGCTCTGAGATTTTCTACATATGAGAGTGGGTCATTGAAATTGACTGTCGAGCTTGTGTAAAAATCGCCTGGTAGTCGTAAAACTTGACCGTAAAGCATCTCTGCCGGGCTGACACTGTGGTCTGCTTTACAAACCGATCGGAGTCCTAACATGACTGTAGCAAGCTCGTCTACCCAGTTAGCATTGCCCGCTAACCTGGCTGTTAACGCAGCTTTCAATGTTCTGTGCCACCGTTCCACTAAACCGTTACTCTGTGGATGATACGGCGTTGTACGGATTCTGTGTATTCCTAAAAATTTCATTAATCTACTGAATAAGTCGCTCTCGAATTGTCTACCCTGATCTGTCGTAATAATATTTGGACAACCGAATCTGCAAATCCAATTTTCGTAAACTATCCTAGCTACCGTATCCGCTGTAATGTCACTTATTGGTACGGCTTCCGGCCAGCGCGTACAGCGATCTATCATTGTAACCAGGTAACGGTATCCATAGTTAGAGGTAGGTAATGGGCCTACGATGTCTATATGAATGTGCTTTAACGTTTCCGCCCCGTTGAACTGTCCTAGACCTGACTTAGTATGTCGTGTAACTTTTACTTTTTGACACTGTAAACATGTTTTTGCCCATGTACCTACATCTTTGTTCATTTCTGGCCAAAAATATCTTTGTGCTACCATTTTGCGTGTTGTCCTAACGCCAGGATGACTAATGTCGTGCACGGCATGAAAAGCAGTTTTTCTAAATGTTTCCGGCAAATATGGTCGTGCGTTATTTGTTGACGTTTCGCAATAAATTTCAACATTCGATCCCGGTATACCTAAGGTTTTAAATTCTGCTGAACTATTAACAAGGTTTGTAATCTGAGCGTCTGTTTCCTGAGCCTTTGCTAGTTCGACGAAATCGATGACCGTGGGACATTGTATGGACTCAACACGTGATAACGCGTCAGCAACTTGATTCTGTGAACCGTTGATGTGTACTATCTCGCTCGTGAACTCGCTAATGAACATGAGTTGTCTCGCTCTACGTGGGGTCTCTTTAGCTGTGCTAACTTTGCTTAATGCCGAAGTAAGCGGTTTGTGGTCGGTGTATACTATCAAACGCCTGCCTTCTATGACATTTCTAAAATGGCAAATGGACATATAGATTGCTAGTAACTCTCTGTCATAGGTGCTATAATTTCTTTGCGTCTCTGAAAACGCTTTTGAAAAATACCCTAGAGGTTTCCACACGTTGTCTATGTACTGTTGGAGAACGCCACCTGCGGAGGTGCCAGATGCGTCCGTCATAAGCGCTAGCGGAACGTCCGCGAGCGGATGAGCCAATGTAACAGCGCTCTTAAGGCTATCTTTACATTGTTCAAATGCCGCGATTGAAACTGAATCCCATACAATTTTCGTTTGATCCTTCTTTTTGGAGTTATGCAAGTATTTGTTTAAATGTGCCTGTTGTTCTGCAGCTTTCTGCAAGTGTGACCGATAAAAGTTAATCATGCCTAAGAAACGCCTTAACTGTTCTATTGTTTCTGGACGCGGGTAATCTGAGATGACCTTAACCTTTTCTTCGCGCGGTTCCAAACCGTTTTTAGACACTGTATACCCCAAAAATTCTACTGTTGGTTGTCCGAATTTGCACTTACTAAGATTTATTGTCAAACCGGCTTCCGTGAAAACCCGGAAAAGATGCTCTAAGTGTTCCCTATGTGCGGTTACGCTCTCTGAAGCTACGATTAAATCATCTAAATAACAAAACAGGTTGGACTTGGTTCCGTCGCTGCCCGTGTGTTTTTCTATATCATTGATGATCGAGTGCATAAATCTCTGAAAAGTTTGCGCCGCGTTTCTCAACCCGAAACACATTCTGGGGAACTCAAATAAGCCGAAAGGCGTTATTATCGCGGTTTTTTCGATATCTTCCGGGGCTACCTCTATAACGTGGTAGGCACGGTTTATATCTAGTGTAGAAAATAGTGTCTTACCTGCAAGCCCATAGGTGAAGTCTTGTAATCGGGGAATAGGGTACCTGTCGGGCTTCGTTACTGCATTCAGCCTCCTGTAGTCACCGCACGGTCGCAGCTGACCGTCCTTCTTTGGCACCACGTGTAGCGGGCTGGCCCATGGACTCTTGCTGGGTCTGCAAATTCCTAATTCTACCATATTACGAAATTCGTCCCTAATTTTTACGTATCTGTCTCGCGGTAATGGCCTCGCTCGCGCATAAACCGGAGGTCCAGATGTTTCAATGTGGTGCTTGACACCGTGTTTAGCTGGGTCCCTAAAGCAAATGGGTTTCGTTATCTCCGCGTATCGCTCCAGGATGTCACGAAATGGGTTATCATCCTGAATGCTTTTTACGGATGGTTGACCGTAACGTACGATGGACCCATATGCACTAAATTCTGTAACACTATCAACTAATTTCTTATTAAATAGGTCTACTACTAACTTATGAGTCTTTAGGAAATCTGCACCAATTATGGGTTGTTTTACGTCACACACGATAAACGACCACTTGAATACCCTGCGTAGGCCTAAATTTACTACTAAGGTTACCGCACCGAAAGTTTTAATCTCTGAGTTATTTGCCGCGTAAAGTTTGTAATTCGTTTCATTGCGACCGACACCGAATTTACTTACTGGTACTACCGAGACATTCGCACCTGTGTCCACTAAAAAACATAAACCACTTGTTTGGTCGCAAACGCTAAGACGATGACTGTCATCCCACCCCGCACACTCCTGTACTGTGCCGGGTGACGCCGCCAGTCACCAGTTGGATTGCTGCGACTGCATGCTGCCGGAGATCGATGGGGTCGATGTTCCCGCACGCTGCTGCTGGTTTCTGTCCCATGCACAAGGTTGTATGCAGTTTCTCGCATTTTCCCTGAATTTAAAATGATATCTGCATAGCCAGTTAGGATTCCTCGACGGGCTTCTCGCGCGAGACCGGGAACGTTCTCTCTGCCAACCTTGATTGGAGTTTTCTGTGGCTCTAGATCGCAATTCGTTAACTTCTCCTCGGAGCTGCCTCAGTTCTATGGCCATGTTCCTGAATTCCTGGATCAGTTCTGCGTCACTTGCTGATTGCATGGGTGTTGGTGTTGCTATTTCTGCTACTACACCTTGCCTCACTGACTCCATTATTTTATCTGCCATGGTGGCCAGTGTCTCTAACTTGGTGTCCTCACTGACTATTAATACTGTACGTACCGCCAGCGGCAGCCGCTGTAGCCACAGGTTCTTTAGCCTCTCGTCGTCAACGCCCGAGTTCCTTGCTGCTTCGGCCATGCTGCGGAACAACTGTGATGGTTTCTGATCTCCCAGCTCCAGCTCTCTGACTAACCTGTTGAATTGGGAATCTGCGCTCTCTTGATAAACGGTAATTAATCTGTTTTTTAGTTCCGAGTACTGCCTGCTGTCCGCACTTCCTAGCAGGTCCTTCACTGCGTTTAATTCGTCTCTGCCTAGTTTTCCGATAACCAGGTCGAATTTGGCTTCCTGGCTCAACTTCTGCGGAGCTAGTATCGCATCCAACTGCGTGAACCAGAGTTTGGGCATGTCCTTCCAGAAAGGCGCTATGCGGGATGCCACGGTAATCGCCGCTAACTCGTCTCGTGCGTGATCGTCCGTTGGAGCTTGCACCGGGGCCGCCGCTGAGGCCTGCACCGGCACTCCAAAAGCCTGCTGCATTGGTACGGTTGGCATCTTCACTAACGTTCACAACTGAGTCTAATTAATTACCGGTACAACTCGACGCTGTCCGCACCTGGCCAGATCACGTCGGGGTCACCAATTATTTAACGGGTGTTAAATAAAGAGAAGTCAATGTTCAAACACAAATTGTTTTATTTAATGTCCTTGATTTACGGTACAGAATAGGTAAAAGGTTAAGTGACCAGGTGGGCGCGGAATTACCAGCTACTTAAGTTATTTGACTGTTTGTGTCGAGAGCTACGAAAGGACTGGCCGCCGTGAGCGGGCCGAGCATGTATATTTACCTAAAATGCTGACGCCGCTAAATACGTCAGGGGTGTCGCCACAATTACTTAATGTAATTAAAATCATTTTCTTTTGACTTATGAAATGTTAAGTTATTTTTTTTTTATAATATATTAATATTTTGTATTCTAGGGCAAGAGTTAGTGAAGAGCAAACCCATTCTCTATAATAAAAAAAACTTAAGTAAAATCTGTTACATCAAGGGCGTCATGCTAGACTATGTTTTGAAATGATGATTTTGATGACTTACTTTTGACGTTGTAGTAGCGTTTCTAATAATTAAGTAATAGTAGTAATAATTAAGTCTCATTCGGTTGGCAACACATTTTCAGTCCTGAGATGGACAATTTCCATAGGCTATAGAGCCGAATCAGGAGCTTTATTCCACTCGTTAAAACCATATTACTTTTGACACGTTATCGTATTGTTTTTAACTCCTGGTCCAAGAGGCTTGAAATCTGGAGGGAATTTTCCGTGGATATCTTAGGGTGCTATCATACGGGTGGAAATCCCTTCTTAGAGCATCCCAGGATATCCAAGGAATATTCCCTCCTCCTAATAAGCCTTATGGGATACACTTAAAAAAAAATCCCGTCACTGCGCCTATTTTACACTCCAAAGCTGTGTGTTTTAGCTGTCAAACAATCATGTTAAATTTAACACAATATTAAATTCCACTCTAACAGAAGTAACTTTTCTTTTACTAAGCAAAAACTTTCATAAAATAAAACAAAATGGCGGAGCATGCTATAAAAGTTATATTTCGCAGTTTGCGGTGCAGAAACCCGCGCGCGCGCATTATTTTATATTTTCTGCGCGGGCGCAATGCGGAAGCGCGACCGCAACCACGGACAGACAGACATACATAATTTGTATGTACATTAGCCCAGCGGTGGCTTTGTCGGCTTTGTTGGGAAAACAAATAATTTATTTTCAGTACGAGATCGTTTGCTTTTTCTAATTTTGAATGAAACTTCAAAGAAGAGAGATTCCATTAATATTGAGTTTCTGAAGGATTCAAATAACCGACTTTATTATAATCATGAAATCCTTTTGTTTTTCCTTTTTATATTTTTAGCAGTAATATTCGTTAAATTTTATTTATAACGTGTTACGAAAAAATAGGATATCCAGTAATTATTCATAATTTAACTGATTCAGAGTCAGATTCAGATTATTACTCAATATAACGCAGTATAAATTACATTACATGTCAAATTATATGCAGTTACATGGAGGTCGTCAGAAATAGAATTAAATCATAATAATATAAATAATAAAAGTAAAAAATTAAAATTAAAAAATAAATAAAAACGTCAACACAAATACAAAATACATAAAACTATGTCAATCTTACTTACAAGTCAATTTGCATGTAAGTACTCATTTGCCGAATAACTGTAGAAAAACTTTGCTCTATGGTTATAATTGGTATTTACCTATAGTTTCATAATGTTGTTAGTTGTCTTTTAGTTATATCGAAATAGTGTTCGAACCATCTCGAGAGACGTTTTTGTGATATAGCTTGTAAATCTTGTAATATGCGGAGACTTGTCGTTAGCAATTTTCAGTTGTCATATACAGGGTGTCCGTGAATCGGACGTTAACCCATTAAGGGCTGATAGGCCTACTAATTACCAACCAGAATGTCACATTTTAGGTTGAGTAAAAATACCTTAGTTTTCGAGATATTGATCATTTTAATCGGAATTTTTGTAATTTTTCCTCATGTCCGTCATACGAAAAATCCCTAAATTCATGCATTTTTTTTTTCAGTATGAAATAAGGAACTCCAAGTTTAAGTTTTTCACCAAGTATGGAAAAACAAACTTAGTGTGTTTACTCAAAAAGTTGTAATGAAAACAAAACTGGCATGTAGCTTTAAAAACTTCCTTATTTCACTATGATTCTAATCATGCAAGAAAACACTGAAAAAAAAAAGGAATTAACACATGAATTTGGGGGTTTCTCGTATCACTGACATAAGGAAAAATGACAAACAATCCGATTAAAATGATCAATATCTCGTAAACTAATAACAATTGCTGAACATACATGGGGGTTAAATCGATAGCTTATGAGCTGCTCTATCAGACCTAGGCAGGTTGCCGTAGGTTTCTGGGACACCCTGTATACCAAAAATTTCACAAAACTGAAGCAAGTTACATTAACTCTGTCATGTCAGCTTTCAATCGATCGAACATTGGTCGTGAGATTGATCAGTATATATTATCCTATCTATATGCTCTATGCAATTAAGTTCGTAGTCTATGGTAGTTCCGTGTTCAGTCACGAGCCGAAACTTTATGGTCTATGGCCGATCTAAATCAATATTGAAATGAAAATCGTACGCTTAAAAGTAAAATGGCTTAAGTCGAGGTGAGATACGATTAAATTTTAATCTTAAATCGTTTGTACAAAGTTGAGGGTACGCGTGAATGATTTGTAGTTGTTTCTTTGTATTGTTTGACTATTGTAGAGTAAGGGTTTGAAAATTATTATCCCTCAGCTTAATATGTATCAAAAATATTGATAAATAATAATGGAATTAGTTATTTTATCGGTATATTAAAGTTATCATGTTACAGAATGGTTAAAAACAAATAAATCATTATAAACGTTTGATATTTATACATTAAAGGTTGCTAACGGGGTTAGATATAATAATATGTAAGTACTCTTATGTATTTAAAAAAATTACTGATATTTACCAAATATGTAAATGTTAACTCATTTCAGAGACATTTTTGTTTTTATTTAATTGCATCATTCATTGAAATATCCGCTTGAGAAATTCTTTGGAATCTGTTTTTTCCTACGTTCGTCCTAAATGAACATAATTAAAGCTGCAACAGACTTAAAGCCAATAAGTATTCTCTTCGAGTCAACGCTTCCAAGATGGCGTCCCATTATCCCAGTAGGAAGAGGAAGATACTCCCTCAATTACCACAAAGAAATGGAGTAGTCGGCTCAACTGCGTACACACTGATGCGAAGAGCGCAAAGCCCGAACTGAAGTGTTATACTTGTTTTTTCTTTGCCACGGAGAACGGGGAACAAGGAGATAAGCCACCTGGGGTGTGATTCTCTTAAAAACGGAACGGAACGGAGTCCGTCGAACGAACGAGCGAATGGGGCAGCGGCGAGTTTAAGTAGTCCCGTCAGAGCGAACAAAACACATTTTAGCCCGTGCATTTTCAAATTGGCAGCATGGCTTCTGTCGATAAGATCGAACGTATAAGGCTTTCTATTTGAGAATGCACGCGAAAAAACGCGTTTTGTTCGCCCTGACGGCTACTTAAACTTGACACTGTGACATTCGCTCGTTCTGATGAAAAGTGGAATCTGTCTTTAAATTTACAAAAAGGAGGTATTTTTTACTGTTAACGTTTATGTTTTATATTTACTTAAAATGTATGGAGTTGACATAAGCGGTCGACGCGATCTGTCATTAGCTTACGTCAATCCTATTAGTCGATTCGCTAACTTACCGTTATGTTATGTTATGAATCTTGAAAAAAAATCTTGACAAATTTCACACAGATTAACCTTGTCCCAAACTAAGCTTTATGTACAGTCGAAGTCACTGTACATTTTAGTACCTAGTCACAATAACGTATTGAAGTGAGAGCGGTTCGAGATTAGCATATGACATAACTGCGACAAGGTACCAAAATGTACAGCGACTATACTATGGATACTAAAATCGTCCATTTACTTCCTGGCAGTCACGACGCAGTTTTTCCCCCGCCCGTGTGTCCGCCTGCGCGCACGCTGCGCCCGCGCACATAACACTAAATCGGCGCAGGTTTAGTGCGCGACACGCCCTGAGTTAATTGCCGTCCGACTGCAATAGCGCTCGGTCGCTGAAACTTGCGGAGAATCTTAGTGTCACTATAGGCCAGTTTTACTGGGGGCAATTCGATTTGTAAAATGACTAACTATCGGGTGCAGAAAGGTTAACGTGCTTTTTGACAAATGTTAAATTAGAGAACCAGCATCTAGACGCTAAAATCTAAATCCCAGAGGTTTTAGACCAGGGTAGTGATTCTGTAAACAACGCCGGTCGTGCGGACTGTCGAGTGATATCCAAACGGCGAGATTAAGTAGTCCCGTCAGTGCGAACAAAACACATTGTAGCGCGTGCATTTTCAATTAAGCAGCCTTATACGTTCGACCCATCGTGCTGCTAAATTGAAAATGCACGCGCTACAATGTGTTTTGCTCGCACTGACGGGACTACTTAATCTCGCCGCTTGGATATCACTCGACAGTCCGCACGACCGGCGTTGTTTACAGAATCACTACCCAGGTATTGTCAACGGTTGGATAGCTCTTACTTATTTGACAGCAACGGCGGCCGATTTAAAAACAATACCATAACAGCGGGCCTAGTACTGCGTCTATATCGCGTGTCAAATGGGGATAAAGCATCCGTCACTCTCGTACTTCTTTACGTGTCAGAACGTGACGGATGCCTTATCCAAACTTTGGCACGCGATAAACGCAGCCATGTTACGGCCCCAGGTCAAATATTTTCTTTTGCAATCACGAGATAATTTTACAGTTTTACATTAGACGGCGAAGAAAGTCGGCATAAATAAGTTATCTGCATAGATCATTGAACCCATTAATTGCTTGTAATTTGAAGATATAATTGAAATACTGAGAACGTGTCCAGGGTTAGGAATGTACTTAGAATACCATTAATACATATGAGCAGAGTCCTCGTGGGACTAGTCCTTTATTTAATTCTAAATAAAATAAAAAAACATTGGACAATGTCACACCAATTGTGATAGTCCCAAATTAAGCTCTAGGCTTGTACTAACGATATAAATATTTATATGGAGAAATATATCTATACTTAAATACATAGAAAACATCCATGACTCAGGAACAAATAGCGCCCCTTACCGGGACTTGAAACCAAGACCGATTTTTTTTTTAATTTTGTGGTTACAAGTCTAACCAAATGTAAACTACTTAACGAATGCTAAGATAACCTGAAAACTACGAGTAGGTTCCACCAGAAATAGCTTTCGATGAAATGACATTCGGTGAAACGACACTTCAAGGGGATAGGGAATGCAATTTAACCGGTTATTTTAGTATAAAAATAACCGATTAAAACCGGTTATTACCGGTAATTTGCATTCACTACAAGGAGATCCCCACTTATTTATTTAATAATAATGGTTGCCGAGTTAAATTAAAACCCATACGATAACATTGTCAAAGGCAACCCAAGATTAGATTCCCTGAACCAAGGAGTGAAATGCTCGACAAGCTCGTGATCAGTATGTCCGCGTTTACCGCACTACTAACATAACCTGTTGTTCCCTTAATTTCTAACTGAATTGTTAATATTGCCAACTGAAACCCAGCAGTAGCTATCACCGCATCAACTGTTAACAAGAGCGTCTTAGGAATCCAATTTAGTGTCCTTATTGCGTATTTGAAATTTGAAAGCATCATATTGCATTACTAGATCAAAACGGTATCAACTCAAAATCGAAGTTGTATTAAAGTTGTTTTTAATACCTATACAGTATTATGAGTTAAGTACTACTGTTTTATTTATAGCAGTGCGTAATATGTAAACTGATATCGTCAGTGATACTGCAATAACGCGTCCAACAAATTAATTATAGAGCAAATTAACCTTAACGTACATACATACATACATACAAAAACTCACGCCCCTATTCCCAGAGTGGGGTAGGCAGAGCTACAGAATTACCAACAACTCTAAAAACTTGTTGATAATTCTGTAACCACATTTTGCACTTTTAGGCGAAGATGTTTACCAGTGTATTAGTGACAGGTTGCAAGCCCACCGCCTAACAGTACTATACGCCTTTATTCCCTTAGCCGTCTCTTACGACATCCACGGGAAGATATGGAGTGGCACTATTCTAACCCGGCAACCACACGGGTAAATAACCTTAACGTCTTAGAAAAAAGGTGCATTGTGTCCTAATTAAAAATAATACTTACGCAGGGGTACTTGAATATTTCTGTCATAATTTTAAGCTTGTAAAATATGGTATGTATGCTACGGTACATAATTTACTCTTAAGGTACGAGTACCTTTACCTTAAGAACCTTCATTATTTACCAGTTACATAAATAACTATTATAATACGGTCTTGAAGCTAAACGATTTTAAACCAATATTTAATACTATATATGCAAGTACTGAAGTACCCATTTTATTCGTAAATTATTGCATCCTCCATAGACCGTTGGATTTAGAAAGCTACTGGGAGTAACTGTAACGGATATTGTTCTTTTCCTCAATAAAAAAAACGCCTCTTATATTATTTATACACAATCCGTTTCTGTATTTCCTTACTGTACTAATATTTACGCGAAACTGTTATTTTACTGGTGTAATTTAAAGTGACGCACACTTTATTCGTTTAGTTACTACTTAGGCTACCTATGGCCCCACAGGAATGAAAAGGGATGGATGGATTTTGATGCGGTGTTCGCCATCAGTTAGATAAATTATCACGGAAGGTTTTTATATCTTCTATAATATAAAAATGAATCGCAAAATGTGTTGGTAAGCGCATAACTCGAGAACGGCTGAACCGATTTGGCTGATTTCTTTTTTGGTTGTGTTCGTTATTGTCAGGGTAAAGTTTACATGTAAGAAAAAATAGAAAAATCCAACGGAAAGGTCGGGAATTTGCAGCGGGGCGAAGCCGCTGGCAGGCAGCTAGTGTATAAGAAATTCTAGTTTATGTACGGGTGTTACGGAAAACTTAGAACGAAGCGAAGTAAGGGCGGAACGCTAGTTTTAGATAAAGATGTTATACAGAAACCCATTACAAGGGTTCTATTTCCATGTAAGAGTAGCGTGAGCCCTTTTACAGTTATACGACCGTTAACGTGCTAAGTGACGAATAATTTAGACTGCGTGGAGTTGCCATCTGTTCACAATATTGTCCTTTAGTTCGTCAGTATATCTTGAGACAGCTCTATTTTGAACTCGGTGGTGGTAGGACCTTGTGTAGGGTTCCGTATCTCTACCACCATCTTATCTGGAAGCTTTTTTTATAAGGATTGGTAAATGAGATTGGTTTAAGAGTTACCAGCTCTAAAATTAGGGGTCCCCATTATGTCCGGGGGGTTTATCTCTTTATTAAGTTACTAGCTGTTCTCGTGTCCACTTCATTGGGCAACAAAAATCCTATGACATTTACAAATAACCTGGCTTTCTAATGGTAAAATAATTTTCAAAATCGATTCTGTACATCCAGAGATTACCCCTTACAACGTACTTAAACTTTACATCTTAATAAAATAAAGTATTAGTTACAATAAAATAAAGTATACTGTTCCTTAAGTGGACTAGAGGTGATGCTGACATCGCGTATCTGTCAGACAAAATCCTTACAAATATGGCTCCAGACGGTAACTTTTCTCAACCCCTAATCAAAGTCCAATTTCCACGATTTTTGAATATGTTCATGTTTTGTATTTTCTTGAAAAACAACACGTACAGACATAGTTTTTTATAATATCTAAAACATATTGAAAAATCGTACAAATCGTGGAAGTTTAAGGGGAGAGAAACGTTACCACATTTTGTATGGAAATTCTCAGCCTCACAACCCCCTAAGGGTCTCCCCAGACCTATCGACGCGGAATCGGCTTGAGCCGGCAAGAATAAGTTTTATGTCCACGCAATAAGATCGAAAACGACGTCGTTCCGTTCGCAACGCCGAGCCGTGCCGAGCCGAGCCGAGCGATACCATTTTCACTCTTACTGCACGGACATAATTTTTTTTCTTACCGGCTCAAGCCGATTCCGCGTCGATAGGTCTGGGGAGACCCTTAACTGTCGCTTTACGGTAGCGTCAGCAAAATTTAGATCTCCATTAAAACCCTCATTATCCCTGATTGATCGATATCCAGCAGCTAGTAATTCTAGTAATTACTAATTATATCCAGCAATTAGCAATTTCCTGCGAAAACTCGTAAAAGTCTCTCTTCCTCTAGGGAAAGTGGCATATGTATCCTTTCCTTAGACATGCGCGTGAGTGGATTTACAAGACGGTGTTGCGTGGCTTGAATGACATGACTGGGAACGTGTAAGACGTTTTATAATAAAGTAACGAAGGAATAATAAAACGGTCTATGGCTTCCGTTTGCGATGAGCTGAATAAGATATTAGGTTGAATGCGTAGCTTTAATTTCTAAAAGGCCGATGCATTGAAATGTATTAACTACATCACCAGAGTCTACTAATCTGTTTTAGTCCCTGGTAGTATTATTACTAAAAGTATTATTGTGTTTATTTATGTATGTATATTCATCTTTATACATACGGTTACGGTGTCATGGACATTTAGTGTTTTATTATTACTTTTTCTTTGCACCACTTTTGTTATTTTCTCTATGGTCATTTGGTTGACTACTAGAGAATCCCATAAGTCAGCTATTTGTGTTTTTTTTGGTGCAATAAAGATTACATACATAAACAAAATGAATAATCAGACTCAAATATTTGTCCAATTATGGGGTTAAAGTTATTAATTAGCTGTTGCCCGCGACTCTGTCCACGAGAAGCCGTTTATTCCCTCGAAAACTATCAAATTTCTTGAGGTAAAAAATACCATATGCCCTTTCCAAGGTATCAAGCTATCACCATACTGAATTTCATTAAAATCGGTTAAGTGGTTTATCTGTAAAGACGTAACAAATAGACAGACACTTTCCCATCTTCTTTTCATAGTATAACAAAGTCGCTTCCCGCTGTCTGTTTCTCTGTACATATATATACGCTTAGATCTTTCAAACTACGCAACGTCTTTTAATGCGGCTTTCATTAATAGATAGAGTAATTCAAGAGGAAGGTTTTTATGTATAATAAATTCTGGTTAATGTACGGATGTTGCAGAAAACTCACGATAATTAAGTTAACATAAAGAGTTTTATTAGCTTTTCGTTACCACTTCAGTAAAGTAACGATCATTTGCATTCTAACTTCTCAGTGTTATTAAGATATCAAGAGCTGATTGTCTCGAAATGGCTTCTAATAACACCATCTCGGCTTCTTTCACAAAGAAAGTTCCCAATTCAAACAACTTTACGCCTATTAAACAGCACGTAGCTGTGTAATGTAGATATATTATGTATTATGATTGTCATAAATAAAAAAAGCGCTAATGATCTCGTCATAGTGAGAATTTCTCTATTAAGTAACGTTCCGTACTGGTCGCTTTCGTGTTGCGCAAGCGCAGCCGGTTATTAAAACGATCCGCTGTCATCGCCGGCGCATTCGTTTAGCTTCATGTTCGGTGCCGGGGCTACAATAATCTAAATAATATTGACTTGATATGGAGTTCTTGATATACGTACTAAATTCTGTGGATTATGATTAATTAAAGTAGGATGGCCAGGACACTTTTGAATTAAACTGGCGAAGGATAAGTGTTTTTGGATCGTAACTCGTCTGATACTCTTATATTAAATGCCGATGTTTAAGTGATATTGATATGGTATCTTGCTATCCTTTAGAAAAGCTTTGTAACTGTCGAAATTATTATAACGGGAAAAGTGTCAACTCACAATAAAGTAAAACACCCATTCTTAATAGGAAGAACAAGAAATAAAAATCATCACAAAAACCCATCCGAAATAGACGGTATTCAAATGTGTCACATCAGAACAGTCGGTGAAATGACTAACCTTCTTAGTTGGCAGGGTTTCAGTTTTGAAATTGTATTCTTAAGATTACCTATGTCTCCGGGTCTCTGATCCCACTAACCCTCAGGTGGCCTTTGAGCTCGTTTACCTTCTACATGTTACAAAAAGACAACGATGTTGACGGCAAGACGGGCTCTAAGAGTCCCTAGAAGAGACTGGAGGCAGTTGGGTGTTTTTTTTTATGGTATAGAAAAGACAAACGAGCACACAGGCCACCTGATGGTAAGTGGAAACTGTGACCCATAGACATTCGCATTCACAAGACTGCAATGCTATTCTAAGACTGCAAATGCGTTGCCAACCCTGAAGACTAAGATGGAATGCCTCTATGCTAGTCATTTCACCGGCTGTCTTATCCCCAAACCTGAACACAACAATGCGAACACTGCTGTTTAGCGGTAGGTTAATGGATAAGATGGTGGTAGCAATCCGGACGGACCCTGCACAAGGTCCTACCACCCGCAGGTTTCTACCACCCCAAACCACGACCACCATCGCCATATTCGCCATCGCCAGGATCTGTCCGCATCACTGTCTTCCCCGCTAACCAATACCGTCAAGCAGGTCGTTCCGAGGTTTTCTGGTTCAGTCTGCTGCAAAGAAAAGTAACCCCATGCATACATGATACCTAGCAGAGGAAGTCAGAGCAGAGATACCCTTCTCTGCAGCCATCTCGTTCATTGAATACAAAACGGACACAACCCAAAATGAGTCAGTGTTGCATTTTTAAATTAGAAGCTATTCGTGTAAGATTTTTAATTTAATGCAAGAGCAAATTATTTTGGAATATGTCCGTTTTGTATTCAATGAGCGATCTGTTAATACTATCTTATTAGTACAAGACAGCGTCAAAATTGCTAACTCGTTTGAAGAACTTTTTACAGAGTAAATGACAAAAGTGTCTTGACAACGTTATCAAAAACGTTCCATAGATACGTGGAGAGAAAAGAAAACCATCTCAGATCGAATCCGTGTATCGTAAAAAGAATACGAACGTAGAATTTATTTTGTATAGTGTCATTTCGATTCTTGTACCTACGCTTTGTTCATGTCTAAAAAATATGATTGCGAGTAAATGGCTATCTAATTCGTCGACAATCGACGATAGACAGGCGCTCTCACTTTCTCGATTACACGGCTGTCGCCAGTGTGTAGAGTTTAGAGGTTTTTGTCACCGTTTTTGGACGGCTGTCAGAATTTCGAGTTTCATTTTCGACTCGTGATTGGATTGAGAGAATTCTATAGTTCGTCAACCTGTGTGCTACAGGGGGTCTGAGAAATTAGCATTGACAAGCGATGTACGCTTTTTTCGATTGTTGCAACTCACCTTCGATTGTCGATACTATATTCGTAAGTAGTATTAAAGAAAAAAACAAAAGAAATTCGAGAACCTGAGCCTCTATTCGACAACGTTAATCAATATTGTTTTTGACCAGTTATCGTATTGTCAACGGTTTGATAGCTCGTACGGTCACGAGCGTTAATTTGGGACCCATTTCAAGAAAAATATGCTTGAAGTTGTCAATGTCATTAGAGATGTCAAGTCGCTTGCAATTTTTTGGAAACTCAACCTTATTGTTGTAGAACGTCAGATTGACTTTGGACCTTAGGTGGGTACCAAATTAAATCTCGTGACTGTTTTTACTTGACAGTAATGGCGGCCTAGTCAAAAACAATACGATAACATGTCAAAGGCAATTTGGTTTTACCTAGTAGAATGAGGCTCTGCAGTTTGGTGTACCTTTAAGGCATTCCATGTTTACTTTTCTATCTTGATTGCATATTTCATTTCTATCAAAGATAAGCAATATAAAATAGCTTATTTAGGTTCGGTAAATATCTGTTTTTCATTTTGTTATTGAGGTTTCTCACATTTTGAATGCTAGTATAGTTAAAGACAATAATATTCGTTTTGAATTACGGGCAATATTTTTAAGTCTGTTAGCTTATATTGACGGTAGAAATATTTAAATACCTAATTGGAATAACAAAATGATAAAAAAAAGCTTTGTTACTTTTAATTCCTTCGTACTTTAAAAAGCATTTTTTTAATATTTACAATTAATTATTATAATAAAACTTCAAGTTAAAATGACGTAGTTACATTGTAATGAATTACATAAATCAACGGTGAACTTCGCCCGTGTATTCTCAAATTCTCCTTTATAAATCTCGAAAAGCTGCCAGTCAGCTGACTTTGACAAGAATTGTCATAAAAACCATTCCAGCGACGAACGCAGCGTCAAGCGCTTTCTGCCTCAGTATTCGACTCTCGCGCATTTTTGTTCTCACCGGCGCGCGCGCATCGAAATGGAAAGTAACGCCGGATGCGGCTTTCCAATAGACGCTATTATCAATTTGATGAAATAATCGCTCAAATCAAACATGATCGATTGCTTCAATAGAATTTAGGAGCTCCGATACCTTGTTAACCGTCTTGTATTTAAAGCTGCCTGCAATAATGAGGTATTTTTATTGCTTGTATTCGCTGTCTGGTTTTATTTTTTAATCTATTTAGCCTCAATACGGTGTATTTTTTAATGTTTTATTAGATCACTGGTTGATGTTACATAATATTTAACGCTTGTTAGTGCAACGGTAGGGTAGGGCGTCTCGGCTTGTGATCGTAAACAATTGATTTTAACCGACTTCAAAAAAAAGGAGGAAGGTCTCAATTCGACTGTTTTTTTTTTCGAAGTAGATACGTCAAGTGCCATCGCTTTGGCGGGAAATTTGACAGATATTACGTCAATAAACTTATCAGTTAAGTGTCGTCATAGAGTAAACAATTAGTAGGGTGACAATTAATTTCAATTAAAATAGTTTTGTTTCATGTAACTGCGACTTCAACATGATCGCCATTAATAACTAAATTAGAAAAATTGGTTCCTGATCACCAAAAAAAAATCACCGTGTAGAGCGCCAGAATGATTTACGCTATAGTTCTAATTACATAATAATAATTACCTTCAAGAAACGAGCCTACACATTCTTAAAAGGCCGGCAGCGCACCTTTAACCCCCCGGGTGTTTCAGGTGTCCATGGGCGACGGTGATCACTTACCATCAGGTGAGCCGCCTGCTCGTCTGCCTCCCTCTATTATAAAAAAAAAAAAAAAAAAAAAAACATAATAATAAGTACTATTTTGCATTCCCGCATTGCCATCCGTTTTGCCATATTAACACAATTATGCCAATATGCATATCGCCGAATACAATCGCATGCGCATTTTCACGCGTGAGTACATCGAATTCTTCCTAAGTTATCATTCGATTTTCAAATTTCACTTTTATTTCCAAGCAATTAAGGCGATGATGGCCGCAAATAGAGTAATTTATGCGCGCCCGCGCCGTGGGCGCTGATAATGTTGCGCCAGCGCAGGTGCGGCGAAAGTCGCGTATTTGTCAACGGTGGCTGGTTTATGAGGGGGGTAATGGGGTAATTTATATTAATCAATGTTAGGGATAGGATTAGAAAAGGGCCGGTGATTTGTGACGATTTCTATATAAAATTAACTGGTGTTTTTATGGTTCTGGGGGGTTATTATGACATAGTTATGCAATTCTGTTTACGCTGAGAGAAAAGGACAGAGCTATATAACTGCTATAGCTCTGTCCCTTACACTCACCGTAAAATGAACTGCATAGTTATGTCATAATAACCCCCCTGTAGTTGAAATGTCTGTTTTTTTTATGTCAAAATTACAAAGCCGAACTTTGGTTCACTTAATTATATTTTTAGCTGATTGTTCAGTTTTATTGAGAATTTCAGACGTTTACTATTTAAAAGATATTTAATTTGTTTATTTATTGTTCCAGGTATGCGACAATGGTGTCTAAGCGTCAGTGGGTGACGCGGAGGTTTCTTTGTTTACATACTTAAGTATAAATAAAAATATAAATATCAGGGGACAATGTCACACCAATTGACCTAGTCCCAAACTAATCTCAAGGCTTGTATTATGGGTACTAGACAACGATATAAATACTTATATAGAGAAATATATAGAAAACATCCATGACTCAGGAACAAATATTCGCGCTCATCACACTAATATCTGCCCTTACCGAAATTTGAACCCAGAACCGCTAGCTTCGTAGGCAGGGTCACTATAGTAGGAACTATTTAAAATCACGATTTCCACTTGAGAACTTATCCGCGATGAATGGCATTGTTATCTTTTGTTAAACGCAACCGCTAACTACCTGTACAACATGAAATGCATCAATAACACAAAAATGAATATGAATTACAACTTTACCGTCTTGCGAATAAGGTTCAAATTGGAATAGGACACACTTCACATAGATCCTATTGGAAATGACATATAATAAGGACCACCGGGTCGAGCATTTAGCATTTTTATACAAATTTCACCTGTAACAAACATAGACAGACATGTCTATGCTATGATAATATGAACCTTATTTTTGAAGGATTACTATTGTTATTCATACGACATCTTTTGTTATTTATGGTATTTATTTTGCACAGGTAATTAACGGTTGGGTTTACAAAGGATAACAATGCCATTGTTCGGCAGTTAAGCTCTCAAGTGGGAATCGTGATTTTAAATAGTTCCTACTATACCAACTAGGGCGTCGGGATTATTGTTGTCTAGGAGCTACCTATATAGTACAGTCACCACCCGCGAATGTTACGCCACTTGCCACTCTTCTTAATTTAACCGTGTAATGCATTTTGGGTTGACAGCCGACTTGACATATTACCCGAGTGTAGTACACGGCTAAATTAAGAAGAGTGGCAAGTGGCGTAACATTCGCGGGTGGTGACTGTACAAGCCTAGTGTTTAGTTTGGGAGTTTTGAGACTAGCTTTATTGTGTGAATTTGTTTCCTGTTTTTTTTTTAAGTTTTGTTAAGTCACGTCAAGTTGTTTTAACAGATTTCTACGAATTGACAGCTGTCAAAATGTGTAAGTACATTATTTGGTGAAATTGGTACTTAACTTTTTAAATCTTCTTTAGCCGCACCCGAGTACCTGCAATTTAAAAAAGTAGTTCTATAGTTCCAAAATAAAGCATCTGGAGTAGATCTAAAAATCACTATGTCATAGTGAAATATCACTGCGCAGTCATGCCGGCCAATAGAAGCAATTTGTAGGAAACTTTTCTTTTATTGGTTTTTGATTGGTTCGCAATTATTGTGGATCAGAGGTTCACACTTAGAGTAAGGCGCGTAGATGCGACAGTCCGATGTGAGTTGGATTGGCTTTAGGTTAAACGTCAAATGTCAAATTTGTACTTTTTTTTAAATATGTTTACATTTTTAAAGTTTTGACGGGTTTAATAAGCATCATAGTGATGGATAATAATTATGGTACTTTTTAAAATTAAATTGGTAAATTGAGTTTGTTTTTTAGTGATGCAATATTTTTTCCTACAACTGTTAGTTGTCAATGGATCGATTTTGAAAAGGTTTTCGTTATTGGAATGAGATTTATTTGGTAAACAATATGTGACATTGATAACACAGCAATATCATGTTATTTTGGGCTAATTTAGTGATGATTGAGTCGAAATGTGGCAAAACGATCTCCTGTGTACTTATCCTAGAAAACTTATTTAATTTTACTCATCTATATAGAATAGTCTTTGCCACGCCGCGGGTCCCACGATCTTGGTTATCTCCAGCGATCTTTTAAACTATTCGCCAAATCATTGTTTTTAGTAGGTCTCGAAAGTAAAAGTGTCAGAGCGGCGTAAAAGTGAAGCCAATAACTGTTCTGTGACGATTGTCTATCGAACTTATCACTTAAAGCCGCTTCTTTTTTTAGAGGTCAATTAGACGCTTTCGGTTTTTTTAGACATCAATTAGAGACGGACGGACCTATATTTTGGTAAGCGCTGGTTTTTTTTTTTGGTAAGCGCTTTGTGTCATGCTCTTGGGCTATAGTTGAATTGATTAAGTAGTTCGATTTGTGTTAGTTTAAGTATAGTAGTTGCCCGCGACTCCGTCCATGCAGAAAAATAAAACATAGCCTATATTCATCAGGTATTATGTAGGATTCTAATGGTGAAAGAATTTTTCAAATCGGTCCTGTAGTTTCGGAGCATATTCAATTCAAACAAATAATAAAATCTTTCCTCTTTATAATATTATTTATAGTGTAGAAATAGCTTCCTCCCGCGACTTTGTCCGCGTAATTCCCTCGGGAACTTTTAAAATTTCCGAGATGAAAGGTAGCCTATGTAGTTCATTGATTACAAAACGGACACAATCTGAAATGAGACAGTGTTGCATTTTAAAATTAGAAGCAGTCGGAATATGATTTTTAATGGAAGAGCAAATTATTTTGGAATGTGTCCGTTTTGTATTCAATGAGCGATGTGTTGATCCAGGGTTTAACGTATAATAACCATTTCATATTCCATCCAGGGTAGTGATTCTCTGAACAACGACGGTCGTACGGACGGACGAGTGAATGTCCAAGCGGCGAGTTTAAGTAGTCCCGTCTGCGAACAAAACATATTTTAGCCCGTGCATTTTTAATTTAGCAGCATGGTTTCTGCAGATGGATCGAACGTATATCGCTGCTCAATTGAAAATGCACGCGCTAAAATGTGTTTTGTTCGCTCTGACGGGACTACCTAACCGCTGCGATATCGCTCGTTCGCCCGCCCTCGTTCGTATATTTTAATTCGCAACATTTAAATAGTACCTATTTATTATAGTTTATTTATAATGTCTTAATCTAATATCCTTGTCACTAACCTTGTTAGCTTTCAAATTTCAATCTGCAAGCCAGTTCGCTAATCCAACATGGCGGCCATCAATCACGCGGCGATTGGATAGAAATGTGATAATTATGAGCTGAACCAGTGGTCAGCTGATCGTATCAGATATTAATTGAGTTTGGACCGAGTTTCACCAGGTTAGGGGGATTGAGAGGGGGGCGGTTTGTTGGCTTTAATTTTAGCACGCTGAGTGCTACAATTTTTTTTTTGTTAATGATGGTACGTTAAAAAGTGTTGTATTGGTACCCTTACCATGAGTTACAATTACCGTACTCGGGAGGGACATCGCTATCCCTCGCACTCTATAAATCGATCATTGAATACAAAACGGACACATTCCAAAATAATTTGCTATTCCATTAAAAATCGTATTCCAACCGCTTCTAATTTTAAAATGCAACACTGACTCATTTCGGATTGTGTCCGTTTTGTATTCAATGAACAATATAACAATAGTGTGAGGGACAGAGCATTTGACTCACTAGCGAGTATCTACAGTAAATGTAACTCATGGTAAGGGTATAGGAAGGTCATATCAACAGCAAGTTAATTTCGATGATGAAGAAACAATTCCTCATATCTACATTACATAGTCTTCCTTAATATAGTTAGGAATATTTAGTTCTGCAACATAATGTAGATAGGAGGTATGGCTTCTTCGTTATCGATTTGTGATATGATTTACATCTTGATGTATCTAACTTATTATTAGGTTTGATTTCAATTAAGATCCTTCTTAAAACATTAATCACAAACTTTTAAGCTAAAATTCTCGGGTCCAAAACTATTCATAATGCTATTTTTCTCATTATCAAAGAGAAATACTCGCAGGATGTAACACGTTGGAACTTTGGAGTAATCCTGTGGGAAACCCGAAAACTGCGTCAGCAAGGAAAAACAACAAGTGTATAATTCTCCTGATTTACAATATTAAATAATATCAATAAAACAAATAGGTACAGTTTAAATCTTCATCATCAGACGATTAAACGACTTTTTTGCGCGGATGTGATGTAACGATTCAAACTACATACTTATCAAACTTGTCCGTTTTAAAATATATCGCGTTTTTAATGACAGTTGCCTACTTAATATCTCGTTATGACTTTAAAAAGTCACGCCAACTTTAACGTATAATTTAAGAGCCATGTTTAAATAATTTAACTATAACTCAGTAGTCAGATTAAATCTTAATAAAATAAAGATTTGTCTGCGAGATAAAGAGAGCTAGAACCAAATAGAAAATAAAAGTGAGTACGCACGCTTCGATCTTCGTCTTGTAAGTTCTCCAAAGTTATACGTGCGGTCGGAAAATTCACAAACTTATGTCTTTTCATACTATTTCAAGCTTACCATTCGATGGAACGCTGGTGTTAACCGCCGAGTTAAATTTGTGTAGCCATACTAGCTATTAATCGAAAGTGGTACTGACAACATTTTTGCCGCGTTTTCACAAATCCTTTTATGTGCTGCCAGTATGGAAAATGGGAAATTCTGATGCAAAAATGCTGGCTGGAAATGAAAGAGGGAAAAAGTTTGAACATGGAACGTGTTCTAAGCTTTTGCGTGCGGCTCGTGTAATTTACTTTTTATTGAATTGACAGTTGCGTTTTCAATATGGAAACTAGACGAGAAAGTGTGGTTCCTGATTGATAATGTTGTAATTGAGTTTTCATACCGCCTTTTTTACAAGGTTTTCTCTTCCTAGTATTTGTCGAATGTCAGGCGTTTTACATAATATTACGCTGGTATCTTGTTCCTTCACTTCTTTATAGGTACTTTAAGTACACAGCGAAGACGTACTTTCATTAACGGGGCAAAAAGGGATCATGACCTGCACCACTTATATTTGACCACTTAATATAATTTAATGTGCCATAATGAAAATAAATAGGTTGTAACTTACTAATATTGTGGAACAGGCCGTCGCCCTTGGCATTTTTGGGACTTTCATGAGTTTTTTAAAGTTTATGTCGTTATGTCAGGTCGACGCCCTGCGCTAACTGAGCGTTTTACGAAACCGCGACGCAATTGTTTTTGCGTTTTTTATTGCGCCAGCTGCGCATGAGCATGCAATCCAGTAATAACCGAAATTTCAACAGGCACTGTGTCGTTTTGTTTCATTTAGTTATCTTGCTGTAATATCAAATGTTTCTGAATAAATAATGAAAAAATAAAAGATTGATTACAATTTGTGTAAGGTTATGTAGGAGAGATCCGTGAAAAGGTTAAGTTCGCTTTTGTGCTATTTTACTGTTTGTACAATAAAGTCATCCTACATCTATTTCTCTAGAATCTCACTTTGGTCATTATAAAAGGGGGTTATTCCCACCAGTTACCACAAATTTGTTACCACTGGTAACAGCTGGGATTTGTTTTCCCATCTGTTACCACTAAAAATATTTGGTGGTAATTACTGGAAAAAAAAACCCAGTGTTAACAAATTGGTGGTAACTAAAAAGTCCCAGTAGTTACCTACCACTAAAGAAATTGGTGGTAACTACTGGGAAAAAAACCCAGTGGTAACAAATTGGTGGTAACAGGTGGGAATAACCCATAAAAGCCAGTAATTTACAAATTCAGTGGTTTGTTTGAAAATCAGATTGAGTATTTACTCCAGATAATATTTACTTCTTAGAAACATCGTCGTGCAAATGTGCACTTTAAGAGAATAATTTAGTCAATAAAATATTGATAAAAAAAAAACGTTTATCTTAGGGAAGCACACAGGCACTAAATTGTATTGTGAGGTGTCGCTGACCTTAAGCAAGATCATTTGTAACGGCTTTGTGCCCTAACACATTCAGCACCAGATCCCAAATCTCTATACAAAATTGACGCCAAACCGTGTCCATGTGCCTCGAGAGTGTTCATTGAATGCCCACGACACACTGGACCTATACAAATTACAGGCAATTCCTAGCGGTTGGCACTGAACTTGTTAAATAACACGTTAGTCCCTACAACCGTTGCAAGTTTGACAGCTCGCGATTTACAGCTTATTCATAGTTGCTTAGTGCATATTAATATTGCGCTCATCCAAAAGGGCGTATGTGGATTTACATAACACACCGTTTAGTATCTTTTAGATGGTTTGCGGCGGCGTTGCATCTCGTATCTTCATTTATAACATCTCCATTTTACAATGTTACCGTTGTTCGAATCGTAGAAATCTTAGTGCACTGTTAAATTTATTGTCACATTTCTATCATTTGAATTGTAGTACGTAATTCTTTTTACGGAAAGTCCACTGATCAGCTCTCGGCGTCTACGTAGGTATGTCCAAATCAATACGAAATGGGGGCCTTGAAAAAAAGGCCGGCAGCGCATTTACAAATTTACATGTAACATTAAAATTATATAATAAATGTATTTATTTATATTTATATATATTTATATGTAGGTTTGTGTATTTCATTATTTAGATATTTATTTTTATTAATTTTATGTCTCTGTTAGTATTTATTCAAAAAGTCGTTTTGTACATCTACTACATTCTACTTTGCTTATTTTTCTCAATGGCCCAAAGGTTAGCTGGAAGAGATTCCTTAGGAATGAGTTCACCTTTGTGCACTCCAATTCTGTACATATTGTATTTGATTTTCTGTTTTTTGTACAATAAAGTGTTTGTACATACTTACGATTTATCCAGTGTTGCGGGTGTTTATAGTATGCGGTGATCATCTTACCATCAGATGCAGACCCTCTGGCTCATCCGCCTCTTCTTTCCCATATAAAGTTCATTATTTTATAGCAATCTATTTCCGACATCAATAGCTGGCCCAATTAAACTTTAGTGTGATATAACGAGACGCCCTTTTACTGGTTTATCATTGAAGAGACTATTTGCTTGCGTTTAACTGCATTAAAAAAGTATCATTGAATCATGGGGTGGAGGACCCAATAATGAACCAGCTACCAATGATGGACAGTTGATACAGAGGATAAGGGTTATTCATTTGTTTTGCAACAATCAATTTAGGACCGTATGAAATTTGAATAAAGAGTGAAGTGTTCATTACGGTGCCTGTCAGCTAAAAGTGTCCAGAACTGAACTGAAGTGATGTATTGTATTTTATTTTCATCACACATGCTCGTAAATAGTGTCCTAACAAGCTAGAAAAATGTACCGTAAATCCAAAATAATACCCGTGGGCCTTTTTTTTAGCATTACGCCCTATCGTGCGTAATAGCTTTTTTTTTTAATATTACACGTGGACTCAAACTATTACAATACGTCAGGACCCCAATTCTTGTGCCATTCGATATGAAGTTTCATTCGAGATAAAATGTCAGTTGCATACAATTTCCTAAAAATCTTGCATATAAACTTTTTATTGATCTTGACTGTCACTAGAATCGGACTCCGAACACGTTTGACATTATCTGTGGTAAGTCACAGACAATGATGTAGTCTGCCGCTAATAAGTTAAAAATATGATCTTTTGTCTGATTTTATTTCATTTCCTTGCAATTGTGATGAAAAACATTGTATGTTACACGGGTGGTAAAGGAAATACAAAGCTCGAGTCATTAAAGCCCTCAGCCTTCGGCTTCGGGCTTCTAACAGTCTCTCGTTTGTAATTCTTTCTTTACCACCCTTAATACACAATGTACTATATGTGGCTTTCAGGCTTTGTAATTTAAACTAGGTGGTCGAATAACCACAAAAGTGCGCAGGCTGTCATTAAAGATCCTCGCATGCGTACTCGCAATTACTGCGCCGCTTTCTTAATAACCTTATTACCGAGGTATGCGCTAAATTTGACAAGATTGCGACTGCGCAGCTGATGATTTGTTTGCTTTGTTGTTACAATAAACATAATGTGGGAGAATTATTTTAATTATAACTATTAAATGTCCCAATGATGGTGATTTATGATGATGAAGGGGTAAGATCTGATAGAAAGGGTAAACGATCATTACCACCATCTTATCCATTAACCTACCGCCAAATAGCAGTGTTCGCATTGTTGTGTTCCGGTTTGGGGATAAGAGAGCCGGTGAAATGACTAGCATAGAGGCATTCCATCTTAGTCCTCAGGGTTGGCAACGCATTTGCAGTCTTAAGATTGCATTGCATTCTTGTGAATGCGAATGTCTATTGGTCACAGTTTCCACTTACCATCAGGTGGCCTGTGTGCTCGTTTGTCTACTCTACGCCATAAAAAAAAATAAAAAAAATTGCTGAGTTTTATTTTGCAAAAATTAGGCAAATAAGCCACCTGAGAGTAAGTGGGATTTCAGTCAAATTGACTTGCAGTCTTAGGACTACAATCGCAAGACTGCTCCTGCTGGGGGCCTAATTTGGCTTTATCGCGTGACAAAGTGTGGATAAGGCATCTGTCACCTTCTGACACGTATATAAGTACGAGAGTGACGGATGGTTTATCCACATTTGACACGCGATATACGCAACCATACTAGGCCCGCTGAACTATCAGACCATTGGAACCTTGACCCACCATAGAACTGTGTCACAGAGACGTTATGATTCAAGTCATAAGAAGTGTTAAACAAATTGTTTTATAATAATGTCACTGTGACACCGTTCTATGGTGGGTCAGGGTTCCATTGGGCTGATAGTACATGATAGTTTTATTTATTTTGCGAACATACCGTGACGCCTAACAAGATCATAAAGCACAACAAAAATAAATATTTGGTCCGCCTCGAAACTGTAATCAATATTTACTCCGGTCAACATATAAAATTTAAAAAAATGTCAGTCGTTGCTTTTTTTAAATATTATATTTGACAGTTCCGAATTGGTCCCAATGTGGCCCGTTTTACGCATATTCGTTCAAAATAAAATAAAAAACATCACGTATTACAATCATTTACATCGAACTGATTAAGTCTGGAGCTTAATACAGTAGCCACAATACCTCTACATCCAAGCCAGATTGCATTACATTAAAGCTTCGACACCAATATCCCAAGCGGATTGCGTACATCGCGCATCAATGTACTGAAAACAGGACAAATTTGACATCTATCCAGTGTAAATCCGCAAGGGCATTCGCTCACGCGCGGCGCCGGCGCATGGCAGCGCGTTTGTTGACTGCGCGCGCGCAACGCATGCGCAAGTGATCCAGTATTGTTGGAAGTGAGATTGTATTGTCTACGCGTTTCCAGGGAAAAAATAATGTCCTTTACCGACTCTTGACCTTTGACGAGCCTTTATAGTTAGATTAAACTTGCGTAGTGTTATAAATGCGAAAGAAACTTTGTACGTCTGTCTGTTATTCACGGCTAAACGACTGAACCCGTGTTCGATGGGTATGGCGATACCTATAGTCTATACATTTAGGTATTGAAAAATTTAAACTTTCCAAACCACCTGACGTTGTTAAACAGCCAATCAAAACTGTTTTATTAATTTTGACGTACGACGACTTTGGCGTCAGCCAATAGAAGCAGAACATGCACTGTCTGCTTCTATTGGCTGACGAACTATATCACGTGGTTGTTTTGTTTACATTTTTTTAAATGTCTTAAAGTATAGACTATAGTTTGAACACCGAGTAAATACCTACATAGGATACTTCTTACCAAGAGTAGCGAGAATCGACTTCTACGCGGACGGATACAGGCGTAACCGGTACCTAGTGTACCTACCATAAAAAGGCGATTTTATTTAAACCATAATAAATAACATATAAATAATTAGTAGGTAAACATTGCAAAATATCAACTACGCGAATAGCTTCGTTATCCTAAGTAATCAGTTACTTACAAAATCGATAATTTAATGCCAGTAACTAAATACTTAATGCGAGATATTATCTATGTTAATTTCGCACTAGCTACCTTCTTCATAATCTCCCTTCAGATAGCGCTACTCGTTTCCTTCCATCTTTGCAAACTTGTATTTTACCATTCAGTAAATGTGAGAAATCAATAACTGAAACTTAGTTTCTAGCAATAAGAGCGATATTCAATCACGTTTGTGTTCGAGGATTGTATTGTTAGTTTTGTAATTGATAGGCATCGAATATGATGTGTTTATAGTAAGCGAATAGTTAATTTGTAATTAAAATAGTAAATTATGATGTTTACACTCGAGATAGGTTTAATTTTATACATACGAAAGATCAGTTTAACTCGTCTTCCTGTGTAAACTATGTTATTTATAACGACAATCGCAAATTAAAAGCAAATACGCACGCAAATTATAAAGTCGTGCTAAAATTCTTAACGGCCATCGTCACCTGTCAAAATATTCAAATATCGAACTCGATCGGTATGACACATCGTGGCGTTTCGTTCGTGCTCCGTTGACACCGACCCGACCTTGGCTAATCGTGACCCCGCGGTCACGGCAAGGAGTTCCATGTTTGAATTTAGAATTGCGGACGTGTTTTGCTTTTTATTCCGTTTTATTTTACTGGCTGTTTGGTGCGTCTTGTTTTTTTTTAATCTGTTCTTTTTTTCAATTTCAGTGTTTTTATCTGTACAGCCGGATCTTTTGTTTTAAATTCTTGTCGCTATTATTTTTTAATAAGTAATCGTTTCAACCTTAACCCTTGCGTTTTTTTCTTTAAAACGTCTCTGTAATCCATTCGCAAGAAACCACAGTATACCTACTTCGAGTTTTTTTATGTTTTAAATACAATAATTGAGGAAAATCGTATGGAGTAATTGGACAAAAACGTTGTTGTTGAGAGTTAATAAGAAGTCATTAAAAGAACTTACGCGAATACAATAATGAATTTAATAACGTGATATGTTATTTTAGAAATACATAATTTTTTATATTTAAATACTATAATTAAGTACGAGTATTTTAATTTTTTTCCTTTAAAACATGATGTTTCTTAAGTTTAAACACTACCTTTATAAAATTATAAAAGTACCATTCCTTGAGAATTTACGAACGCACATGTACCTACCTATTGTTCGAAAACTTTCCTCCCTGTGTGTAGGTGATCTTTAAAACAAAAGAATGCATTAAAAACCTTAAACGTGGAACATATTTTTTTAAAACCACATTCTTGTTTGTTAAAGAAAAAGCTTTAAACTTAAAAAAAAAACACCGTCACTTAAAAATGTCTCTGGTATGATGAACCCTAATGGCCACCAAACAGTCGGAGAGGGACGCAGCTATCTGTTAGAATAAGAGACGTGTATGCTTTCTCATTCAATCAAATAGCTTCGTCCCTCTCGGCCTGTCAGTCCAACTGATAGACTGTGGTAGCCAATAAGGGCCTGTCCACACCACCACGGCGCGGCACCTAATTATACGGTTTTCTCTGATCGCCAACAGAACTGCATATACTTACCTCTCAGAAATCTTATGGGCCTTCAAAATCTGTCAAGAACATGACAGGTTTTGACCTCAATCCTCACTATTCCTATACATGCACCCCGCGAGCTGCCTAAACGCTGTATAATATGTTCCTATACAGCAATTAAATGATAATTTTGTCTTCAGAGCGTCGTGCGCGCATCTATGTCACGGACGGTGTGCGCCTATCGGTACAAGCGCAAACAGTGTTGTTACGGATATATCCTTATAGGCTTACGATGTAAAAAAACCGGATAAGTGCGTTTTGAACTCCGGTTTTCCTTCAATCTAACCGGATAACCGTGAGGTAGCTAAATCATACTTTGTCCTTATCTGTCATTGAAACATTTGAATTTCACAGATAAGGACAAAGCATGGTTTAACTACCCCACGGTTATTCCACGTTTATAAAAGTAAGGCGGTATAAGTAAAGAACTATTTTCTGTATTTTTTTTTCAAATTAGAAGTTTGGTAACTTTGGAAGTAATAGGGAATGTTAAATTTCATATGTTTTTCTTAAATAAAATCTTCAAAACTACCTATTTTAGAACTTAAAATAAGCCCTTTCATTCCACATATGGGTACAAATTATATTACTTAAAAAAAACTTCTACCGCAAGGCATCTCTATCGATCTTTTGCTTTCCGCATATATCCTACATTTACAATTTATATAGTCGTGGGTTAATAAAAGTACATAAACAAAGTGACCAATAAACATCTAACGTACAGAATAAAAACTTTTACTAAATCAAATAATAATCAATGATCACTTTTGTGTTTGCCAATACTACCCACAAGAATGCTTGGGAACGGCTGTTAGCGTGATTGCACCGCGCATTAAGTATGTTCGCGACTGTACTTGTTAACACTCATTCTGCTATTTTACTTCGCATCTCAACTAAATGTCAATTAAAATAAATAAAAGATGCCCAAGACTTATAAGCAGAATCGGTTATTTTCCCACTTTTTGTCGCCTCAGGATAAAATTCGAAAAATATCCCAACAATGGTGACATTTCAGTGTACATGACGCAGTTTATATGAAACCTAGTCGAGCGTCAGCGTGTTAACTTTGCAATGTATACCGAATTGTCACCTGTCACGTGTCATTTTTAAGATGGTGAAATAGGGGGCTGCTATGATTGATCTACACCTGTAACACCCTGTAACGTGTGTTGAAGTCGTTTATCACTATTACATTAAAAAAAAAACTATGAAGTGATAATCTTACACAAATTGAACTTCCCAAACTAAGCTCAAGGCTTGTACTATGGGAACTAGACAACGATATAAATAGAGAAAATAAAGTAATAAATACTTAAATACTTACATAGAAACATTCAAGACTCAGAAACAAATACTTTCATCATCACACTAATATTTAATTTGTCCATACCGGGAATCGACCCCGGGACCGCTAGCTTTGTAGGCAGGGTCACTACCAACTAGGCTAACTGGCTGCGTCTATATCGCGTGTCATATGTGGATAAAGCATCCGTCACTTTTTGACACGTGTACTTATTCACGTGTCAGAAGGTGACGGATGCCTTATCCTAAATTTGTCACGCGATAAACGCAGCTGGTAGGAATTTGAGTAAATTAGAAATAAAATGTATGGATTATTAATAAACCACAAAGTAAGACCTCCAATTACAAGCCGTGTCTACGAATCCAGAGGTCACAGTAAACTTAACCCCCAAACCGCCGACAGTCTCGTTAGGTCGTGACCGATGGTACGATAAATTAAAATGAAAAATATCCGATCGCCAAACAACTCATTGTATAATTGTTTTAGTCGATTATCGCGAGTCGGTTTCACTTCTCGATTTCATTTGTAATCGATCATACTCTCTCTATTGTTTTATTTAACTTACTGTTTTGGTATCTGTAAGGATTGCAAAACGCTGTGATAATAAATAGCGTATGGGTTTTTTTAAACCTCTGCGGGCTTAATATGGCTGTGTTTATAGCGTGACAAAATGTGGATAAAACATCCGTCACTTTCTGACACGTATAAAGGTACGAGAGTGATGGAAGCCCGCTGACATGAAAAAAGGGACGTTATAAGTAGGGTTGCGGGTGGTAGGACCTTGTGCAGGGTCCGTCCGGATCGCTACCACCGTCTTATCCATTAACCTACCGCCAAACAGCAGTGTTCGCATTGTTGTGTTCCGGTTTGGGGATAAGACAGCCGGTGAAATGACTAGCATAGAGGCATTCCATCTTAGTCCTCAGGGTTGGCAACGCATTTTCAGTCTTTGGATTGCATTGCAGTCTTGTGAATGCGAATGTCTATGGGTCACAGTTTCCACTTACCATCAGGCGGCCTGTGTGCTCGTTTGTCTTCTCTATGCCATAAAAAAAAAGGGTTAGGATTTTGGTGGCATATTGTGGTTCTACATACATACATACATACCTTCACGCCTTCATCCCAGAGTGGGGTAGGCAGAGCTACAGAATTACCAAAAACTCTAACAACTTGTTGTTAATCCTATAACTATAACAAAATTTTGCACAACAGGCTAAGATGTTTACCACGTGTATATTAGTGACAGGTTGCAAGCCCATCGCCTAACAATACTATATGTACAAGCCTTTAATCCCTTAGTCGTCTCTTACGACTTCCACAGAAAGACATGGAGTCTAGCCACGTAGGTCAAGCTACGTGGAATATAATAAGAAACACCAAAAATAATTTCCCTAAAGAAAACATAGCGGAACTAAATGTAAATGACATAATTATAGATGACCCTCAGTTAATTGCACAGGAATTTAATGATTATTTTATAAAACTAGTAAGCAGTAATGACGTAAATACATTAAACAGTTCTGACCAATCTGATAATAATAGTAATATGAATTTAATTAGTAGTAGTAATAGTTTGACATTTAATACACAATATTCAATTTTTGTGAGGCCTACGACCCCAACTGAAATTTTCACAATAGTTAATTCGCTAAAAAATACTAGCAGTGTAGGATATGACGGTATCAGCACCAATATTTTAAAAAATGTAGCTCACATAATTGCACCAATATTAAGCTACATAATAAATATGTGCATTGAACAGGGAAGTTTTCCTGAAAAATTAAAGGTATCGATAATCAGACCAATTCATAAAAAAGACAGTAAATGGGATGCAAAAAATTACAGACCAATTGCGTTGATACCAGTCATCTCTAAAGTCATAGAAAAAGTAATTTATTGTCGTCTATACGAGTACTTTGAGTCCAACAACTTACTCGCTCAGGAACAAAAAGGTTTCCGTAAAAATAAAAGCATAAACATGGCAATTTTCGATCTGATAAAAAAAGTACTAGTAAATATGAACAACAGGATACCGGTGTCCGCCATCTACATGGACATGACAAAAGCCTTCGACTTCGTTAATCATCCAATATTGTTAAATAAATTGTATAAATATGGAATCAGAGGAAATGTCCATGAACTAATCAAATCTTATCTTAGTAATAGGAAGCAAATGACACAAATCACAAATATCGACTCAAAATCTAAGGAAGAGATAATTTACTCATCGAGCTTGAAACAAATTCGTTATGGCGTCCCACAAGGGAGTATTTTGGGACCCTTGTTATTTATAATATACATTAATGACCTACCGAAAATAACTAAACACCATATGGTTCTATTTGCCGATGACAGCACTATTGTATTTACTGACACACAGCCCGAAACGCTTCAGTCGGAAATAAACGGGACTCTCGAATCTACTATACAATGGCTTAACAACTATTAACCTTAAAGTAAATCTATCCAAGACACATATCATGAATTTCAAACAGAGACGCAATAGGGTACTAAGACCTAGTATTACTTATAAAGAGGTTAAAATCTCAGAAGCAGACAGCACAAAATTTTTAGGATTAGTATTGGATCATAGTCTTACATGGAAAAATCAAATTGGAAAAGTTTGCAAAAAACTTAGTAGTTTTTCGTATGCCTTGTACATGCTAAGGAAAATAGTTGGTGAAGCAGCAGTGCTGACTGCATACCATGCATACGTCTCTTCAACACTAAGATATGGGGTAATATTCTAGGGTAACTCTACGGATCGGCCACTAGTTTTTAGGGCACAGAAAAAATGCATATAAGAGCACTGTGTGGGCTGCGACCTATGGATTCATGTAAAACTCACTTTGTAAAATTAAACATTCTCACTTTTCCTAGTTTATATATTTTTGAAGTAGCTTTCTTCGTGAAATCGAATCCTAATGAGTTTCAGTATTTTAAAAAAGTAGTAGACTACAAAGTAAGTTGTGTCCACCCCCATCTAAAACAAGACTTATGGCAAAAAGTATTATAGGAATGGCCCCGAGGATATTCAATCGTCTGCCTGTTGCTATTAATAAAAAAGAAACTGTTCTAGAATTTAAGCAGGCTTTAGGTAAATTTCTGGTTAAAAAAGCTTATTACTCAGTCAACGAATACTTAAATAATAGCTGTAATACATAATAATGACTTTTAGTTATAAGATCCAAATTTGTATGCCCTGAGGCAGAACATAGCTGAACCAACCTGTATGTTTACTCACCATCTAACATAATTTACATTATGTGTGTACCTATTGTTCACAAATAAATGATTTGATTTGATTTGATTTGATTTGGTACTATTCTAAGCCGGCAACTTCCACACGGCATAGAATACATGGAGTCGCTATTTCCTACTTATATAATACATGACACTTTGATTTTGACCTTCAGTATGGTCATATTTAATAACATAATTTCGCTTTACCTCACCGAATTGAAACATGAAAAATACAATTTTACTTACCACAGATAATTTCATAACTTCAATATTTCAAAATTGAACACTAATACTCGTAAATAATCAATTACGTAATTAATATGCTTTTATATAAACAAGCCTAATTGGGTGCTAATTAAATAAATATGGTGACGTAAGATGCGCCGGCGCGTTTTGGCGGGCGACGACCGCACGCGCAGTGAAAGTCGCCCGCGGCGCCGCGCCGGCTGCGCGCACCCCCGACACCGCAACGGGGGGTTGAGGGGGGTTACCATGACATGCCAAAACAGTTCAGTTTAGGTTGAGAGAAAGGGACCGCTGTATAACTGCTATAGCTCTGTCCCTTTCTCTCAACCTAAACTGAACTACTTTACTATGTTATGGTAAACCCTCCAGGGGGCCTAATATGGCGTTTGTCACGAGACAAAGTTTGGATAAGGCATCCGTCACCTTCTGACACGTAAATAAGTAGGAGAGTGACGGATGCTGTATCCACAGCGATATAGACGCAGCCATACTAGACCCACATGCCGTGTTATGGCGGAGGTTCCGCAGGTTAATACATAAGCCTTTTTGTGTCACTCTTGGGAAAATTTGTTTCCCAGTTTTGGGTGGGAGGGGACTTGAGGGGTTGTTCCAAACAATTTTAAAATTTAACGTTTTTAACATGCTCAGGGCCTACGAACACTGGGATCTGTGAATAGATATCCCAAGACTACAGTCCCAAGACTTCAAATCCTACGACAGCAATTTATATACAACTGTTACTTGGCCACAGTGGATGTATTTTAAACATAGTTTTGCTTGCAAACTTACATTAATTTATTTACATCGCGAATAGACTGTCCGAGAAAACCCTTTAATAAAAAATACGAACCAAAACATATACGAGTAACTTACAAGTAAAAAAATTACATTATGTCTTAAAAAACATAAACTAACAGAAAATATAGTTACAAAAAAAAACATAAATTACCAATACAAATAGTAATCGTAACCATAAATAGTAACGCGAGTTAATCTACAGAACACAAAAGCGGTAAGTAACTCAATCTTTACCACAATGCCGGCCATCATCACCTTTCTTCAATGACGCAAGAGCAAGTGTTAATTTTTGGTCATTGTTGTGCGCCCGCGCAACTTAGTGCGTTTAATGCTACGATTGGATACAGTGTAGTCTATGACAGTAGTTTCACTATGTTTTTTTTTACCACAGACACTTACTGAAGACGTAGAGATATATCGTTGCTTAAATGCAAAAGGGACTCAAATCAAAATGTGTTTGTGTTGCATTAAAATTCGGAATGCTATACTTTAAGATTTAAATCAAAGTATATATTTTTTTGTTTTGTGGCACTTTTGCATTTAAGCAGCGATATTTTTATGTTCTTACATTATTAAAGGATGCCATTTTTTTAACATTGGTGGGTATGCCGTTATTTACCTAAAGTCATGTTTATACTTCTCTCAGATTGGAATCTTTATTCAACAGAAAACCGTTAATAACACTGCACCGAGCGTCCAGTGGCGCTACTAAAAAGTTTTACATTGAAATCGAAGAGCAGTTTTTGTGGCCGAAGTTTAAAAACCTTCGTGTACTTAGTTACTACTGTATTATTACTTATTCTGTGGTGTAGTCAACTTAACGAAAAAAGGTGGTCAAGCTTTTTCCGTTAAGTCACTCACTCATAGGTCAATTGTTAGTAAATTGTCGTATTTATGAATTATGTATTTATTTGTCCAACAAAAATCACTCTTCGATTTCAAGACAATACTTTAGCTTATAGGAATACATAATAATAGTGGGGGCGTCACTGAACGCTCGTGGCAATACAAATTGCAGAAGTTGTTTTCTTACTTCAACTTTAGTTCTAGAGCAAGAAGGACATTTTGGCTGTCTTTTTCTAAGTTTAAAGTTAGAGAAAGGCAGCAGTCACCTTCTGCAAATTTTATTGGTATAAACCTCGCTTTAATGCCCGGTTCCTATATTCAAGAAACGAATCGTTTTCCTTACGTCTCGTTAAAATTTGACATATTTGCTACGTACAAAATGTGTCAAATTTTAACGAGACGTAAGGAAAACGATTCGTTTCTTGAATATAGGAACCGGGCATTAGTAAATAACAACAGTACACTACTCGTTGTACACTACTTTCATTAAACAAATGCGCGAGAAAGGCACAACATTAATAAAGATGTTATTTTAGATACGTCACGTAAATAAACGCCCTCTAACCCGGGAAATATTGACACAGCTCTCGAGTTATCTTCACTTGAGTTACGTTCTCGAGTTGCATTGTTCTGTTATTAAATAACTCCATGGTATTGTTATAATCGCATTTAATTGCTTTAATGTAATTACAGTTACGTAATTCTGGGTTCTTAAGTAATTTTATGGCATTGTGGTCTTCACAAATATTTTGTGAGGGTTTTTTTAAGTGCCTTAAAGTATGTTATGTAAGATTTAATTGAAAGAGTTTTGGTCAATGTTTATTGTAGTGACTGCTTGTTTTTTGATGACTAGACTAAGTTAATGTATTTTTTAAGAGGAGAAGAAAGAGTAGGCACACATTCATTATAGGGTATAGTCACCAGTGGTCAGCTAGAGACCTGTAGTCGGCCTCTGCCTATACCTTGTACGAGTGCGTGGGAAGAGTACGAAATACATATATATTTCCCATTCTTCGCATTCGTATAAGGTCGACTATTGGTCTCTGGGTGACCACTGGGGACTTTACCCTATATGCGAGTTATTGTAATGTTACGATAAATTAGACTTTCTGGCATTTTACATTATGTTAATAATATTAAACAAGTAATCAAAGTGAAGGAGGAGGGAGAGAGGGTTCCGTGGAAGCAGGACTTTATGCATGGTCCGTCCAGATCGCTACCACCATCTTATCGTAGCTACCGCCACGCAGCAGTGTTCATGTTGGTATGTTCAGGTGTGGAGATATGACAGCCGGTGGAATTACTAGCATAGTTCCATTATATCTAGGTCCTCAGGTTCGGGAATGTTTAGTATTGTAATCTTTATATTGTAGTACTGAGTATGCAAATGTGTATGGGTCACAGATTTTAGTTACCATCAGGTGGACTGTGTGCTCCTTTGCCTTCTCCATCCATATTTTATTTTTAAAAAAATATTGTGAAGATTAGTAAAGTTTTTTTATTAATTAATAATTCATATATGTATAGAGCTTAATAGATAGTCTCTGTAAACGAATTTTAGAGATGCAGTCACTACATCTATTTCGACATAAGCTATAATAATAACTTGTATGTGTCCAACCCCATGCATTGCCCTTGCTCATCTACTTCAGGGCTAACTGGAAGAGATTTAGGGATAATCTCGCCTCGGTCTATAAGTTCGAGTTTGATAAGTTTAAATAAATAAATAAACAAATATAAGGGGACAATCTCAGACCAATTGACCCAGTCCCAAACTAAGCTCTAGGCTTTTACTATGGGTACTAGACAACGATATAAATACTTATTATAGAGAAATATATACTTAAATACATAGAAAACATCCATGACTTAGGAACAAATATTCGAGCTCATCACACTAATATCTGCCCTTACCGGGTTTCGAACCCAGGACCACTAGCTTCGTAAGCAGGGCTTTGTACATTACCTAGTTTAATAACAGTACTACTTATACTTAGTATTTATATAAGGAAGACCAGATCACATTAAACGTATCGTTTTCTTCCACCATCCCGCCGACCTTTATCGGCACCGGCGCCGGCGCATCCCAAATGCCAGGTCATGCATGCCTTCCGCTCTCGTCCCTACTGTGTGAACGAGCTAGCAACTAGGTCGAACAACCATACATAGGTACCTATACAAAGTTTTATATGATTGTATGAGACTCCAGCCTAGAGCCCGTATATAGGGGAACACCCAAATACTCCGTTTTTTTTTTTTTTTTTTTTTATTTAATTAAATTGTCCGTATTTTTTTTTTGGTTAGGTTAGGTTTAATTCATAAGCGATAACAAATAATTAAATCTTCCAAAGTCGCCGTCAATAGAACTTGCAAAAGATGTAAACAAAAGCAAACGAACCAAATCACCATGATTACTCGATTATCACGTACTTTTAAAGATGAAATGAGGGCTCTGCAATGATTTATACACTAGATCATTATTTTCATGTTAAGTTTAAGATGAAATAACTATTAATTATACGTTATTTTTAATAAAAACAAGCTTGTTGAATATTTGAGGTTATGTGTCAAACAGTATTAATTTGTTTACATCGTTCACAAGTTCTATTGAATGCGACCTTATCAAAACATTGCATTAGAAATTTATGACAAATATAGTCATGCCTAATTGTGCAAAATGTGGTTACAGAATTATCAACAAGTTTTTAGAGTCGTAGGTAATTCTGTAGCTCTGCATATCCCACTCTGAGAACGAAAGCGTTAGTTTACGAGCATGTATGTATGTAACTTTAGTTCAAGTCACTATTTTATAAATATAGTGTCACTGTTAGATTTAATGTAGGTACAGTTTTCCCGTTCTAAGGGGCCCGATTTGACTACTGTCACCGCCGTACTAAATATAACCTCAAACTAACACATATTTTGTACTAAGATGACAGCTGTCAAATCGGGCTTCTTAGAACGGCAAAACTGTAGTAATTGTACTTAAATCGAGTTACTTACGAGAATGACCTGACAGGAAATTTTACAATAATTGAATTAAATTGTGTGTCCGCCGCGGTTGCCTTTGGTCGGTAAAAGCGTTTGACATTTGAAAGCGTTTTGCGATGCTACCGAATAGGGCACCGGGAAACAGACAAATCGATTTCAACACAAGTATCAAGATGCTGGGGAAATTTCTGTTATTTCACTTTACTGTCAGGCCATGGAACCCAACTGAACTGTGTCACAGTGAACTTATAATTCAAGTCGTCAAACAAATTGTAATATAGGTAATGTCACTGTGACACCGTTCTATGGTGGGTCAGGGTTCCATTGGGCTGAGAATTCATTACGCTAGCACATTTACTGTGATAATTGGGTGTTATATCGGTGTATTGTACGTATTTTTAATCTGTTTTTGCCCCTAAAGATTTCAACTGCAACTATGAATTTTCTACATCACTTTTACATATCTATGTAAAAGAAGTTTACTGATGAGTCAGTGACCTTACCTTACTGAACGTTTTGCCTTTCTGGCTACGGGATTTCAAAATCGCTTGCGTTCTAGTGACAATCTTTCCCTTGCTTTCCCATCAAATACCTAAATCCAAAGCTTATTCCAAATCCTTTCGGTTCACGCTGTGCGGTTGGCTCAAGGTTAACTGGAAGAGATCCCTTAAAGGGATAAGTTCGCCTTTGTACATCCCTATTATATTATTGACTATTTTATAATTGTTATCTCTCGTTTGTACAATTAAGTGTTTACATACATACATGGCCATCTTTCTTTAAAAACTACATAACATTTTAGAAGATTTTGCACCAAATTGCATACGCAGCGTAGCCAGAATATAAGTTTGTAGACCCTCGTGTATGATAAAATTATTTCAACAACACCGACCCTTTATTCTAAGAATGAAAATTAAACGGCATAGCAATCGTTATAAAACATTTTTATCACGATACAACCACGCCCTCCATTGTATCCGCCATTTTGAGTCTATGACCGATCACATGTCAGTGTTAGACAAATTAAGATCGATATTGATACGTTCCAAATTTGATTGTTCCCCATTTCTTTCACGCATACGCTTAATATGTAGTCCTGTCTCAAGTGTTAATACGATTGTCTTAATTCGTGACTTGATAAGGTAAATTCGTTTTGACACCTAATATATTAACTTAATGAACGAGGTGATATATTTTGCACGCATTATCATACATTTACATGCGTGGTATAATTTGACGCGTTAAGAACAATACAATAAAGCATATATCATTGCCAAGGTCTGATCCTGTCAAATTTTAATGTTTTTGTTGCCACATGTGATTTTTACGGGTGATAATTTTCTTAACAATGGTAACGTAGGTTTTTGATGGTATACAATACTAATTAAAGGGAAATTCGATGCGAACTATAGTAAATGGAAGATAAGAAGTCAATCTTGACACCTGTCATCCCAGTTCAAATTATAACCTCAAACCCAACTGCGATGACAGAAATTTTCTTTCACTATACAATTAAAAAGGCCTTATGGAATCTCTGCTCTGCATATATGGCAACACCAGGCATTTCTCCATTTCAAAGAGTCTATTAACTGTTTCTATGAAAAAAAATAACTATAGGCAGTTTATACACAACATAACCAGCAACTTCGAGACCGTAATACATCATACAAACCTGTATGTTATCAATAAAAAATCATCCACACATTTATCGCATTAACTCGACTAGCAAACCTGCGCAGGACACTTTCACTTTCCTAGTCAAGAATGCACCACCATTTCACCCGCTCATTAGCGGGCCTCTCGCTCCCACATCGACTTTCTCCGTAAGCAGGAAGAGGACGGAAGTGGGCACGGCTATCGGCGATCGGTATTCGACGAATGAGTTACGCGTCGAGTTGGGGTCCTAATGTCAAGATAGGTAAAGGATGGTGTAGGATGCCGGATTTCGCTTCGAATATTTACTATACTCCGTTTGTTTAGGTACTTGAAACAAATGTAAACAATCCAAACCACGTGGCATTGTTAAACAGGCAATCAGAAAAACTGTTTCATCCCACTTTGACGCATCAGTGTTCTTTTAGGTATTTAAAAAAATGTAAACTTTCCAAACCACGTGACATTGTTAAACAGCCAATCAAAACTGTCTTATCGAACTTTGACGTACGACGACTTTGACATCAGCCACAGAACACTGTCTACTCCTATTGGCTGACGAACTATATCACGTGATTGGTTTGTTTACATATTTTTAAGTACTAACAAACGGAGTATAGAGTCTGACCAGTGAGTCGTGACACCCGCCTTGCAGCCGCGGCGTTTCACCACAGTCCATGGCACATCTCCTGCACTGCCCCACGTGCCCCGACACCTGCACGTGGCAGAACCTATATGACGCCGCGCAATGCCGTTCGCGTGGCAGAATATTGGTCAGGGTAGTGATTCTGTAAACAACGCCGGTCGTGCGGACTGTCGAGTGCTACCAAGCGGCGAGATTAAGTAGTCCCGTCGGTGCGAACAAAACACATTGTAGCGCGTGCATTTTCAATTTAGCAGCACAATGGGTCGAACGTATAAGGCTGCTTAATTGAAAATGCACGCGCTACAATGTGTTTTGTTCGCACTGACGGGACTACTTAATCTCGCCGCTTGGTATCACTCGACAGTCCGCACGACCGGCGTTGTTTACAGAATCACTACCCTGCTCATTATATGACATGCCGTCGACAGAAGTCAAAAAGAACAAGAAGTGTTTTTTTTCTTATTCTTCATATGGCAACAATTTTACCTAAGAAACAAGCTGTCACCAGCTAGTGATATTTTAAAGCCCCATTTTTTTTGAGTCACCACTCACTGGTCACTGACCAGTGGTCAGTCTATGCCGTAAAATTAACGGGTAGCTGAGGTATTCACGTGGGAGTTTGCAAGGTCGGTCGTGTCGTGTCGTGTGATGTCCACTTATCTTTATTTAACTAGCGTTTGCCGGCGACTTTGTCTGTAGAAGACATTTATTGCTATTCCTTGAACTTTCTAATTTGCCGGGATTAAAAGCATCCTATTTACGTCCAACTATAGACTATCCTGTGGCGAATTAGACGACGTATAAACAAACACATACGCAATTAAAAGTGCCCTGTTTCCGGCTGTAGACGATTCCTAAAAAAAAGTACTGCTTCTGAAAATTTGATCCAAATAAAATATCGATAAATAAAATAAGTTTTACTATAGTGTAATTTTATACTAGGGACTCATAAATCATGAGTTCGTTGTCTTGTAGATACGAAACTAATTATTTCTGTTATTTTCAGGTAACGAACTAACGAGCTACGAGCCACTTCAGTACAAGTAGGTTTAGTTCGCAATTACAACTACCACTCAGGTTTCAATAAATTTAATAAAATTAATTAACAGTAAGCTATCTTTTCGAGAGCATGGTGATAAGAGGAGCGGGAGCGGACGCGATTGTAAACCCATTATTAATATAAATAATTTAAAATTCTGATTGCATACACCACAGATATAATCTTAAAAAATATATCATGGATACATGATTTGAGACTGCTATAAAGCATGCAATTACTGTGGAAGTAATTAACAGTTTTTTTGTGTTTCTTATCGCCAACAGGTGTTCGCAATTTCTAGCTAGCAAAGAATAAATGAAGGGAATGCCTCTGATAACATATTTACCGGTTGTTTTAGTTTTAATGAAGCATTATATTCCTTGGTGACTGTGTTATTAATAAGATTATATGTCATAAAGACAGAAATATAGCCTTGCCAGGGGCTAGCATTGGAACGACAAGGAACTTCTTCAATTTAGAAAAAAAAACAGAATAAATTCGTGGTCATTTCAAAGGAAACAGATTATTCTTAATGCTCTCTGGGATTTAATCATTTTTCAAAATGTGAATTATGGAGTTTAATAACTTTGTATTACAAAATCGCTTCCGCTTGTCACCCTGCTACCAGCCTACCCTCTTAGTAATAAACCAACAGCGATGCTCATAATTTCATAAGCGTTTCTCTTCGGAAACTCGAAACATGGAAACAACTGTTACCAGCTAAAACAACCCTGAGTTAAAACGGCTCGGTCCAATAGAATTTCTATAGAACTTACGTCGTTTTAATTATTGGAAGCACCTGTTACCAGTTCCGACTAAGTAAAGCAAAACAGCTTAAGTCCATTTGAAATTCTAACAAACTTACGTCGCTTTAGATATTGGATGAGATACTAGTTATTTGTTTGGTAGAATTTATTACTACGCTTGCAATGTCCGACCTACTTACGTAGATTGTATGGAATTGATATTAGGGAAGGTATTCGCGAGTATTAAATACTTGGTATTCGACAAGTATTTGTGTGATAGTATTGAGAATAGGTTGAAGTGTGCTCTTCGATTGAAGTACGCGGTTTTGTCAAGGCAAGGAGTTATAGCGATAAGGGACTTAAGTATTTACATCATGTAAGTATAAATACAATACTTATTAGAACGATCTCAGTCAGTATGTAAGATTTTATACAGCTTGCTATGCCATTTTTATAAAAAAACAATTTAACGTAATTTATAAAGGTCAAAAATATACTTCATTCAAGGCCTTTTGCGTGTACTTGCTTGTAATTTAACATCTTCTCTTGACAGAACATACGTACTTACATTTATAATACTCGTATTCCCAATCTGACACATCAATGATGCAGCAAGGCTGCGCAGACGCAGTAATTAACCCGTTCAATGCCACGAACTACGTTTTGCACTCAATTTGATCCCGTCAGGCGTGTCTTGAGCACTGAACGTGTTACAATTGCACTCAATTTGAGTTAATTGCCTCAAATCTGCTCCAGGGTTCCGCAGGTTACGTGTTAATGCTAAGGTTAACCAATTAGGGTTCTATTGGTAATGAGTTATCCGTCCAATGAATAGATCATTGAGAGAATGACGCATGTGAGTATCGTGAGATTGTGCTTCATGTATGACTAGTTTTTCCCCGCGACTTCGTCCGCGTAGGTTTCAATTATCGTTATTCCCTCGGGTCTGTTACATTTTCTGGATGAAAAGTATAATCCCCCCTTCCCCTCCTTTCAGGGCTGCTATTCCTTAAAAGGCCCAACCGATTTCCATCAAATCTAGCTAAAAACCAACCCGATTTAACTAACTTTATTTGTAAAAAAACGCATCTGAATCGGTTTATCCTTTTTTGAGCTACAATGCCAGACACAGACAGGATAAACATTCTGGGTTTTTCATCGAAGGTAAAAAAGTATCTTACCTGCTAAAAATCCAGGGCATAATCATGTCTGTTCCTGCGAAATTGAAAGTAAACACACTTAAACACAAAAAACCTACTGTTTGACACAAACAGACTGGAATACTTATTTTTTTAACCTCAATTATTAAATAACAAAAGGTTAAAAAAAAACTCTTGTACCTTGTCGCTTTAACGCCCTTGCCAGATCAGTGAAGCAGTTCAAACAACGATAAATTGACAAAGCACTAAAGTGTGCAGCTACTTATAACACCGTCCGTACTAGAATTGTAAGGAACAGAGCTAACTCTTATTTAAGACGTAGTCACCAGATCTAAACCCTCTTTTAAAACGTTCAAGTCTTATCATCAGACAAACGCCCCACATACTTGTTTATAGCTCAAGCCCCATCGAAACACAAAATCTTCCTTTGTAATAAATCCTTAAACCGATTTACATACGCTCAATTTATTATTGAGCACCAAAAAACGCCTTAGAATCGATTTTTGCCAAATCCAAGGCTGTTATTACAAGCGATGCTTATTCGATTATTCGATTGTTGGAATTCGCAGCTGCGTACCAATTGTCCGTATCGCTTTAATGGAGGCTTTTGTGAGCCTAATAACATCCTACAGTAATTCCTTGATAATCAATGGCACGACAAGAGGACTTTTGGGAACGTCGCAAAAAAACGCCTAAGAATGTCCTTATACAATTGGGGTCGTCCATAATCCTATTGAATTTAAAATCATTTCAAGATATTTGCGCTCATTTTTTACTTAGAATCAAATAGAATCTAATGACACGAGTCCCACGCACATTCTTACTAGAGTTACTAGCTATACCATTTGCCAGAGCAGTTGTAACTTAGTTACGTGAACGCCATGGTTTGTAGTAGCAACAGATGGCGTAGATCACCAATCAATATGGTTGTATAATTAGTGTCTCACCTTGTCCTAGTTGCAACGAGTACTGTGACAGGTTGTAACCAATCAGAGCAGTCTTCGCTCGTTTATCTTACCGAATTGTGCGTAGCCTTCCCCAAGGCAAAAGAAAAGATGCTGCTCAATTTGGAACTGTGTATGTTTGTTGTTTAAGAACGGTTTGTATAAAGGTTTAGAACACCTTATACGGAACTTAAGGTTATTTGGAATGATCTCGTTATAGTACATCAAATGTTAGTTTTATAATGGAATTTTAGGATTGTTATGTTTTAGGTTTATTGTTTTTTTTAAAGCATGCTTTACGAAGAAGATGACTGTAGTGTATGACGTAAAAAAAACTCAATAAGACCGAGGAAGTCCTTACTAAAAATGAAAGGACATCGTCAATCAATTCATTCGACAACACGATGATGATAAGGATGGTGCTGGTGGCGATGATGATGATAAAGATGTCCTCTTTGCTGTCAACAGATAACCTAACGAGCTCCGAAGGTGAGAGCGAAAATAACTGGTAAAGTTGATGTAGCTATGCATATTGAATCTACGTAAAACCTTGTCTTTTAATGTCAAATGAGAATCATAGACAACACAATGAACAAGTGATCAGCCTACAAGACCAGTATCAGCGGAATCTGCACTTGCCTTGGTCTCTTGTTTCCCCGTCCAGTGTTTAATTAAGTTTCTATTGTAGCAGTGTTCCCACGTCGCATTCTCCAATCAACATTTTAAATTAAGGTCGTTTAACAAAAGCACTTTGATTATTTTCATCAGAACTGTCCTTAAAGTCTAGAGTTCTTTTCCATTCGTTTGTTCTTTTGTGTGTACCTACTTCCTTTATTCTGTTATAGTGGTCCATTATTTTCACATGATATCTTTGGGTACAATCAAATTCAACCTCAAGTCTACACCTTTTTTCCTGTACATTATCAAACTGGCATACATTATTGCATCTTGGATATGTAATGACACACTTTGGTATTAGAATAAAGGGCAGTATCGCAAACAGAAAGGATAGAAATGACCAAAATTTGTTGGTATTACAAATTGAACTCGGTATTTTTTTGTATAGTGCGGTTTTTATCTACTCATAGACTTGTTATTTTTAGTGGTGATTGATGTAATCTCTAACTCTACTATCAAACATTTGATGAAACAAATTTCAAGTACTTACTTGCGTCCAGTGATCTGTGAATATGTACTAATCTTCAAAATCTTAATGAAATTAAATGATGGGGATTGATTTGAATCACCAGCTCGATTGCGTTATCATTCGGCCATTATTATCATTGCAAAATAGCCTTTATTGCCATTTATTTCTTCCAGAAACACCAAAATTCTTGATCTTTGAACTTTTAGCAGCATTGTGTTGCCCGAACACGTACAGCCTAAACTGCCTTAATTGGGGCGGTCGATCTTATCTCCGTGACTAATGAGACTTTATGAGACCGGGATAAGACCCGGGTCTTAAACTTGGGTTTAAAGTCCATCTGGAAGCTTTTTCTGAAGGTCATTTTTAATGAGACCAATAAAGAAGCGTGTGTAATTTTTGTTCTTGATGTTTGATGCTCATGGTGGGTTTTTTCTCTGCGAAGCGAGTAGCTTTAGGATCGATAGCGAGTTCGTTAAATCATTGGACAGTCTATTTAAAAAAAAATATATTCTGTCATATCGAAAGTAAAATAGTTTTGGTTCAATAAACACTTTCGTTTGGATCTTGAGCGTTTCCATTCTGTTCGCTTTTCCCATCGAACTTCCGCAACTTGTGCGTCCCTGTTCCCAGTACCGATACCCCGCGAGCGTTCGACAATTCCGTTGAAATTTTCGCTCTCGTCGACATCGACTTTCGCTAAATACCTATTGTCGATAATCTTATCGCACGAGCCCAACATTACTGACGTACATCACGCTCCTCCTGAGGGCAAACGATCGACGCAACAAACCTAACCTTACCTCACCACGATTAAGGCTTCGAATCTATCGCCACCTTTTGCGGTGTCGCTTTCTTTTCGTAATTAGACAATTGAATGTCGCGCGTGCGTGGCGGGAATTCACGCGCGTTCTTTGTTTGAAATTTGATTTTGAATTCCGATCGATACCTTTTTAAATATGTTGCCAGTGTCTGTATAGTTAGTAACGTTTTGGCGGGAATCCGCGTGCGTTTTTTGTTTTGATTTCGTTTCGACAGATACAATTGGAAATTGGTCGGTAGTGTCTTTATAGTGTTAGTGTGGCCAGTTATAATTAATTTGACGGTAAAGGGTGATGTTTTAGTGTGGGACTATGCTCGTTATTGTAGGTACGTTATCATTGTAATTTGTGCGCCCATTCATAAGCTCAATACATCTGTTTAGGATCCTGACCTACTTCAAAAATTACCATAAATCCATTCATTCATACCATACGCTTTAATCACGGCGTAGGCCCTGCGCCTACGCTCGGCCGTCGAACCTTGAGTTTAAGACATTTCCGAACGCACCTTAATTGGCGCCATCTTGTTTTTGGTTAGGTATTTTTATTCATGAATTCTCAGTAGCAGTTCAAACTTTGTTCTAAGTCTTTATATGGAGTTTTTTTTTGCCTCGCGTCCTGTTTTAGAGTTCCAAGTGAGCAATTAACATTATTTTGTGGTTGGGCTTTAAATCTTATAAGGGGCAATGCGGTTTTTTGTAAAACAAAATGATTATTGCCTGGTCATTGTTGCCTTATTGGTCGCGTTCAGAAACGCAGGCAAAGCCGAAGATGCTAATTAACCCTCGATAGTATACGAGACGCCTTTTTGCCGTTTTTAGCGCGAGTACTTGGGTATTCTAAAGCCTCAAAGAGTTTCTTGAACACGGCTTTTATTTTTTGCAGCATGTATGTAGGTATTCTTCCTGAATATAATGATCTATTGCATTTTACATGTTTAACATTTTAAAAACCTCGATTGAGATCTTTTTATTTTTAAGTTGGCAACACTCGGTCTTTTAGGTACTAATAAGTACGGTATCCCTGTAGATGCGACTTGCATCCATCTCTATCGGAATTTTATATCCCTTCACCGCCGATGCCATAGTCGCTACCACTACTTCAAAATACAGTTTTTCCACCAAGCCAAGTTTTACCACAGAGTAAACAGTAGTTCGTCTTCAAACAAAGATATATCTCTTTCTTGCATGTGTGCGTGCCTCGACCGTACGCGCCGCGCACCACTACAAGCAAACGCAACAGGTCGGACCAAGCCGGTTTAGTCGGGGCCGCGCCGCCAGTGAAATCAAATTAAATTATATAATTTATTTTTGTTGCGTGTAAATATACTAAGTATCGAGCGACACGCATCGACACATCCATAGATATAAATGCACGTAGATAACGCAAATGCATCTACTTCGCGTGTCCGAATCCGGACTTAAACGGGGTTGGCCGTCGCTACTGACGTTCCAAGCGCCTGCTGTTGCAGCCGGTAGGCCGTGAAAATTAAGAAAATGCCTCGTGGTATAATAAACTGCAATCCATACTAATATTATAAATGTGAAAGTGGCTCTCTCTGTCTGTCTGTTACCTCTTCACGCTTAAACCGCTGAACCGATTTAGATGAAATCTGGTGCAAAGATAGTTTGAATCCTGGGAAAGGACATAGGATTATTTTCTAAGGGGGTGAAAAAGAGGGTGAAAATTTGTATTGGAGCTACGATATAAACGAGAATCACGCGGACAACGGAAAACGGAAAATTATAATCTCATGGTTTGTCCCAGTTGGTAGAAAAAAGTGTCACGGTTAGTTTTCATACACGTTGAGGTGTTGACGTTATCTATGTGTATTTATATCTGTGGACGCAACCTTAGCGCCCGAGCGGTAATAGGTAACAGAAACTCCAATTTTTCTCTTGATACTTTGCCATAAATACCTACTTTAAATTAACCAGAAGAAACCACAAACAACATGAAATTGCAATCCCTCCTAACCAGCTGCTTTCGTTTCCAAATACAGTTTATCAGGTCTCAGTAAATTTTCAAGTGAAAACAATTGCACCACGCCTTTCCATTTCTCTAAATCAAACAGTACATACTCCTAGTCTTAAGTTCAACTTTAAAACGAATAATGCTTTTCTCTTCTCTCGTAAAATGAGTAAGCTGGACAGCCATACAATTTACGATTCGAAATGGACTTCGAAGTGTTATTGGACGTGGAATACGAACGGCGGTGTATGAAATGTTGTAGCGGCGCGTAGGGTTGCCACTTGAGATCTAATTTTAAAGATTTGTATTTGGTGTTGTTTGTTATACATACATACATAAACTCAGAGCAGACAGAGCTACAGAATTTCCAACAACTATAAAAACTTTTTGACAATTCTGTAACCACATTTTGCACACTTAGGCGAAGATGTTTACCAGTGTATTAGTGACAGGTTGCAAGCCCATCGCCTAACAGTACTGTTTGTTATTTACTCGTTAAATTCAACATAGTCATAGTCATAATCATATTCATTTATTGCTTTATGTTGTACAATGAGATCTTAAAAATACAGTAGGTAGCTTCAACATAAACCCTATTATGATTATTATTATGATTTTTAGTTTAAAAGCTGATTAGTAAAAAGAGAGGGGAAGATTTTATAATGTGTTAAATACAAATTCGTTCTACAAAGGCTCATTAACCATCAAACATACTTATAAATAAACTTAATAACTATCGAGGTGTAAAAGCAGCCCGGTTTTGTTTTATCAATGCTGACGTGTTGTACTCGTAAGTATGGCGGATTAGCACTTTTTATTATCTCTTAGCTTTGCTTTCTCATTCGTGCCTACTTAGGAGACTCGGCGTTTTTTCACAAACAACCGCTTGATAGCCAAAAAACCAAGTCTTGAAATAAAATTCTAAATTTAAAAATTTATCGGTGTGTCAACCCTACTGGTGTCTGATTTACGACCGTGCGCGCGCGCATTCAGCAACGTATTGCGATTAGTGCTGTTGGTTCAGCGGAGATTTGTGACCGGAGCCGGATGGAGCTGTTCCAACAAAAGTTCCACAAATTCTGAGTTCAAATGTCTACGAAATGTTTGACGACGCGGATAGCCTAAAGCAGAAGTTCCGTTACTGCGCATCGAGACGCACCAGGGCGTCACGGTGCAGTCCCAGCTGAGTAGATGCGGGTACTTATCTTCTTTTAGTTAGGGCAAAAATAGTAGATTGTTTCACGAGGGAGCATAATGACATATTTCAGGGCGAGGGAGTACATTGAATTCTGAACGTAGTGAGGGATTAAAGTGTTAACACCCAAGGTGGCAATAATTTTGCTACCGTGTGACACATACTGCGTTTCACATCACCTATGAGGAAATAAAATATCATAGTGACGAATCATATTAAATTATTCACTTACAAGAAAATTTGTGGTACATTTTTATACTGGCAACAAAATGTCCTTAAACAGAAAAGTGATCTTTGGTCCCTCCTAGCAGGGAAGAAAAGTCCCCATTCCGAATAGGTGATGTAAAAAAATATAAATATGTTAAGGGCGTCGCAGTATAAAACAGATTTGAAACTCCTGGCCTAGTTGTTAGTGACGCTTACGAAGTTAGTGGATCTGGAACGGGTTTGATAATCGAATTAGTTCAGTCTTGATTGTTTTGTATGTATGTTATGTTTTTATATTCATAACTTTATGTAAAGCTAGGTTAATTATTATCATTATCATAAGTTACAGAATTATCAACAAGTTTTTAAAGTTGTACCCCACTCTGGGATTAGAGACGAGGTAGGTATGTATGTATGTATTGTCATAAGTAACATGTTGGAAAATGACTGACTGTAGTTTTTTGCGGCGCTTCATCAGAGGTCGCTTCTTGGGAAGCGCTGGTAGACTTTTCACGTTTAAGTGCCCGTGCGACTTACTTACTATATATTCATTTTCGGACAAGGTCAAATTAAGTAAGATTGACTCCTGACATTTATTTATTTATTGGGTTCAATTTGTATACAACTCAGCCCAGCAACATGTTAACAAATACCACAAAGCTCGTATCTTAAAGATCAAACAAGCAAACGTCTGCGCGGGCGCACCCGCTAAATCAATTATGCGCAAACGCTTTACCTATTGCTAATAACTGCACGCACAATGCTACAAATGGCAGCTATTGCTTCACATTGTACAGTGACCAGCAATATCTTGTCTAACATTTTGATTTAAAATCTGACACTATTTTTAACCCTCGACGCAAAATTAGACCGCTATGTGTCTGTGTCTGTCTAAGGCACCGTAGCTCTTAAACTGGTGAACCGATTTGTATGCGTTTTTTTATATTTTAAAGCAGATTTTCTAGCAGTGGTTTTAAGCTAGGTTTCACAACTTTTTAAAGAGATAATAGCTCTGAAAGAATTGGTCACCAGGTCCACGGATCAATATCCCAAAGATATTTTGATCCTTATTTTACTTTGTCGACGTGATTAGTACGTATGAACAAGCCAAATTACAGCTTTGTAGTACCAAGATGGGCTTTCGTGCCCACCCTAGGATGAACTTTGATCACTCGTAAATAGAAAGAAGAACGAAGTCTAGCGCAATGTAACTCAACAAGGCAGGGGCTAGGCCCCCCTGGAAAATATCTCTACATACGCCAAAGGTCGGGGCCGCGTCCCAGCGTTTACTTGCATGCTTAAGTATTGAGCGACGCTCATAGACGCAAGATGCAATGCAACCTTAGTGCTTAAGACTGCACCGAGCGTACGCCGGATGTACAGTGGCGCCCTCATTACTATTATTGTGTTTTCTAATAAACTAAAGTATTTTCTTGAAATATGACGAAATGTTTTTGTACTACAAATGAAAAGACAACTTATAGGGTATATCATATAGTTTAATAACAATTCACCTTCGGGTTATTAACTTAACGGAAAAAACTAGCCACCTTTTCCCGTTAAGCTGACTACTCAAATGGTAATTATTATGAAAGTTTGTTACGTATCAAAAAATTGTGTTTTTACTTGCGCTACAAAAACATTTCGCCTGATTCCAAGGAAATTCTTAGTTAATTAGAAAACACAATAATAAATAGTAATGAGGGCGCCACTGGACGCTCGGCGTCTGCTCGGCGCAGTCTTAAGCAGCAATAGGTATCAGAAACTCCTAAAGCGCAGCAGATGAACTACTTCCCTATTAATAAAATGGAAATGTCATGCAATTACCAACGATTCAAACAACAAAAAAAAAACGTCGACATTACCATATCGGATTAAAACACGCTTAACAAAGTGGTCACTAGTTTGAACAAAGGCTGTAATTAAAAAGGCTCGATAAGAACATCAATGATTTCGGTTCCGATGTTATCCCCGAGGTCGACGATTGACCCCTAAATTAATTATATAATTATTAGGGACTGTGGTTTTTAATCTGATACTGCGATTTTCAATGTTAACTTATGTCGGTAATTTAACTTGGTGAAGAAATTGTATTTGTAAACTGTTCACAGTGTAGTCTTTTGTTGTTCAGGGGCCCTAATATGACTAAGGCATCCGTCACCTTCTGACACGTATATAAGTACGAGAGTGACGGATGCTTTATCCACATTTGACACGCGGTATAGACGTAGCCATAGGTACTAGGCCCGTGGATGACTCGATCAGTGGTCTATTCTAATCTGATGTAGTCACTCAATAAAAATGTTAGATAGATAGATAGATCTTTGTTTAGTGAATAAAAATGTTCAGCATACTTAGTGCCTTGTCATAGTGAATGTCATTGTCATTGTCATTGTCATGCATGTGTGTCATTTGATGTTTTCTTTGAAGTTTACTATGACAACTCACTAAAGTGCTTAACATTTACGTTGGGGGTACTATCTCACCTAGCGATTTGTTTTTTTTTTAATCCTCGACGCAAAGGAGTTGTTTCATAAGTTTGACTTCTATGTGTGTGTCTGTCTGTGGCACTGTAGCATGACTGTAGCTCTTAAACCGGTGAACCGATTTAGTTGTGGTTTTTTTTAGTCAAAAGCAGGTTTTCTAGCGGTGGTTCTTAGCTCGGTTTCATGAAAATTGGTTGGGCGATTTAAGACTGCGCCGAGCAAACGCCGAGCGTCCAAGGGCGCCCTCATGACTAATATTGGGTTTTCTAATTAACTAAAGAATTTCCTTGGAACCAAACAAAATGTGTTGGTAGCGCAAGTATGAACACAATTTATGGGATACGTAACAAACTTTAATAACAATTACCCTATGAGTAGTCAGCTTAACGGAAAAACGTGGCCACTTTTTTTCGTTAAGTTAATAACTCCAAGGTGAATTGTTATTAAACTATATGATATACCCTATAAGTTGTGTTTTCATTTGTAGTACAAACAAATTTCGTCCAATTTCAAGAAAATACTTTAGTTTATTAGAAAACACAATAAAAGTAATGAGGGCGCCACTGTACATCCGGCGTACGCTCGGCGTAGTCTTAAGAGATATCAGCCCTTTTTAGATTTAATTGAATAATTATTTATTAGAGATGTTGCAGGGCTCCTTTTCCATATAACATTACGTTTTGTTACTAAATTACACTGATTTGTTACTTATTTCGGCATTGTAATAAGTCGCGAGTTCCTCGGGCCTTGCGCGCACCCTCGGGCTTACTTTCACTGCCCCTGCGCAGCGGCGCCTGCGCCGGCGACTCGCCACTTTTACTCGCTAGATATGCGCGGGAGATACTACTCGTCTCATTCACGTGTTTAGGCCCCGCCTCTTATGTTTATCTTTAAAAAAACCGGTCAAGTGCTACACGGACTCGCGCACTGAGGGTACCGCACCGCAGGTGTTATATTCCAATTTGAATTTGAATAAAGAATCGAATCAGACACTTGACTATGTTTTTGTATTTTTCTTTAAGGTGTGTAATACTGCCGTGATATATCTATAATGCCGTTATCTACCAAATTATTGTTTTAAAAATCGCAAACACGGATTGATAGAGATTTTTTTCTCATTAATATAGCATTATAACTAAAAAAATTACCAGATGTCAGATAACGGCATTATAGATATATCACGGCAGAATATGATCATACCATATTTGACGCTTGTAGGTATGCTTAGCCGTTTTTTTCTTTTTTTTATTATGTTTGTTAGTAAATCTGCCGTAAAAACACATATTCTGAAGAAAAAAAAACCCGCTGTCAAAAGATACAGCTGCTCATAGTTAGGATAGACGGACGGACGGACAGCGTATATTGATATTTAATGCCGTATCCACATGCTTGGTGTTTGCCACAAACACGGCAGGACGCAACTATACGTTAGAGTGAGATGGAAATACATCGTGCTCACTCTAATGTATAGTTGCGTCCCGTAGTGTTTGCGGCAAACACTTAAGCATGTGGATACTCTGGATACGGCTTCAGAAATCACCCACCCTTCAACCACAAATTAGTTACAATTTAGCCTCTTTTTTAATGTTCTTTAGAATACTCTTTATTTTCTTGGTTATGATGATATCAAAGCAAAATTGAGTATACTTAATAGGTGTCATTTTTGACTTTATTATCTTTGTAACACATTTATTTTTCTTATGCTATTATTTTATACTGAGATATATTTTGATATAATTTATTAAACATGTCATCCTATTCTGACTCTGAAAAATCGGTACTGACACAGGAGATCTTCATGGCTGCTGATGATGAAAGTTCTGTTGACCCGCCTATGGAAGAATGGTCATCCGTTGCAATTGCAGTGGAAGAGGAGAATGTAAAGAGGACGATGTTTGAAGCGAACCAATACAACCCCGGCAGCGGAGAAGTGTGCGCAAAGTACATCTCGCTCTGCGACAACGACGTCTTCAGACACCCTTACTACCACTATCCTTCCATCCGCGACCCTGGCTTACTAAAAGCTTTATACGACCCTGAGCCCAAGATCACCTACCCTGACGATGGCCAGGAGCTATACTTGGCCCTGTGTAAGGAAGTAGACCAATGCCCGGTCAGAATGTTCCACAGGGGTTTGCTAGGACGCATTATCAATTTGAGTTACTACGGTGTCAATCCAAGCGGAGTGCGCGCCATGTCCCGCGCGCTGCAGAACAACACGATGGTGAAGCGGCTGGATCTCACGGACAACTTCCTCGACGACGATGCCTGCTTCCATCTAGGCGAGATGCTGACGACAAATGTGACACTTGCTGAGTTAGGCTTAGCAGGATGTAGAATCGGGGTCGGTGGAGTCCGCAGACTCCTCGCTGGTATGCCGGAGAACAAAGCGCTGAGAAAGTTGGATCTCAGTCGAAATCAGCTTGGAGATGAGGGACTGGAACAGTTTTCTAATGCTCTAATCAAGGGTATCTATATTAACGACATTAATTTAGCTCAAAACGCAATAACCGGTAGGGGCGCTGCGTGTTTGGCTAACGCCTTAGAGATGCCCAACAAATTAAAAAGCATAAACCTGTCAAGGAATAGGTTTTACTCTTACCCGTCCGGGCTTAACGCTGTCCTGTCTATGTTATCAGGCAACCCCTTACTAGAACATGTAAACTTATCCTGGAACAGTCTTAGCGGGCCGCGAGTGGCTACTGAGATCAAAAATCTGTTCAAAGCTAGAAACTTGATTAATTTAGATCTCAGTTATAACAGATTCTCTGGCACTGAAACCATAAAGCCCATGATTTCTACGTTAGACAAACCCAAGAAACTGATGGTACTCGATTTATCGTTTAACCCGTTGAGCATGAATGATGCCTTATTAATTTTAACTAAACTAAAGATGAACACGGTTAGATTGAAGGCGCTTCTTATGGAGAATGTGATAGTGGACTCCAGGTTTCTGGCGATGTTAGAAGAAATGAAAAATGAGAAATCTAAAGCAGATGTTATTGTGACGTACGGAGGGGAGAAATTAGATTTTGTTCCGATCGGCCCAGACCCTAGGGACACGGTGTTGAACCGGGCTGATTACCTGACCTCTAAGAAGAAGAAACCGACGGCTGACTTCGCTCTAATATTCATGCAGCTACTTAAAGATGGGAATGAGGTAATTGATGGGAAAATGTTGCCGTACATATTTCGTTCGTATGGTGTAAATCTGGATGAAGATCTCTTGAACGGGTTGGTCGATCTGTTCCCGGGTTCGAAGTCAGAGAAGAAGGACGCTGCTAAGACAATAGATGTGAACTCGTTGGTGGATTACATGAAGAGGAAGTGGCCGCAGAGAAAACTGCCTCCAACGCCGCCACCGGAGACGGTACAAGTAGTCAAGAAAACCGGGAAGAAAGGGAAAAAAGTAACAGTGTAAAATGATTGCCACTGCTGACAAAGCTGTGCTTGGATTTCTCACTGCTGATTAGGTGCATTTACATAGGCGATTTTTGACGGCAATTTGTAGCCGGCAACAATAGCTGCGGTTCTCTAAAATTTTTGAAGCACACGGGCAATTTTTGAAGCAATAATTGCCGGTGTCTTACCATTAGACATAATAAAAAACCTAAGAACGCCTTTTGGCGACTAAGCACAATAGTGTTAATACTGATTATTGTTTATTATTTTTATATAGGTTATTATTTTGTACGAGGTTTGTTTATTTACATGGTTTTAATTTTTGATTATATATTTGTTTATTACTTTGCTACTTATTGCTATATTCTATGTTATTATTTATTATTCCGCTTATTTATTGTAGAAAATTAAAAAAAAATGCTTAATAAACGATGACGAATTTTTAAGTTTTTTTTAATACTTTCTCGATGGTTTACAAACATACGGAATGATGCTCTGTCTTACTCGGTAAAATTAACCGTATTGCTTTTGACAGTTTATCGTATTGTTAACACGGTTGCCATTACTGTCAAATAATAGAGCTATCGTAACTTATACAATACGATAACAAGTTAAAAGCAATAAGGATAGCAGCGGGGCTAGTATGGCGGCGTCTATATCGCGTGTCAAATGTGGATAAAGCATCCGTCACTCTCGTACTTATTTACGTGTCAGAAGGTGACGGAAGCCTTAACTTTGTCACGCGATAAACTCAGCCATATTAGGGACCCTGGTTTTACTAGTTGAATAGAGACCCTGATCGAATTGTGTGAATATTATTAGCCGTTAAAAAGTTTGCTTCATACAGGGTGGGGCCTGTAACTAAAGCAAAAAATTAAAACGTAGATTCTACTCCTCAAACTATACAACTCTTGTTTAGCAACTTTTTAAAATCATAAAGTTTTTATATTGTTCTTTATTTAAAACAAAGTAAATAGTAATAGTAATAATAGTATTTTAGTATTTAGTAGTAGTAAAGTCAGAGAGAAATGTGGAATAAAAGATGATGTATTGACTAAGATTGAAAAGGGCATGCTTCGATGGTTCGGTCATTTGGAAAGGATGGATGAAAGAAGATTGATGAAAGAGATATACACATCGATAGTGAGTGGACGGGTCGGAAGGGGCCGCCCTAGGCGTACTTTTTCGAGTCAAATCGGTGAAATACTGGAAAACGGCCGAATCTTAAGTACCCGAAACCGACGTGCGTGCATGACTCGATGTATGAATGTGGAAGAAGCGAAAGAAATGTGTCAAGATCGTAGCAAGTGGAAAGAAGTGGTCTCTGCCTACCCCTCTGGGAAACAGGCGTGATTTAATGTATGTATGTATGTATGTAAATAGTATTTTCAATGTACTTAAAACTCCGTCTAATTGACATCGCCTGTCAGTCTAGTCACTCTACAGACAATTAATTTCATAGTACATTGCGTGTTCGAATTAACTTTAAAATGTAATAAAATTCAATTCGCAAGTTTTTTTTCAAAGTCGTCAAACAAACGTTGCGTAGTTTGAGGAGAAGAATGTACATTTTTAATTTTTACTCTAGTTACACGCCCCACCGTGTATATTTAGTTGTTAAATAGCACATTGTTTAGTTGTCGGTCTGTTTTACTGTCTGTTGTATCGTGAGTGGCCGACAGAGGTCGGAACCAGTGATTTACCTCGCAGAATACTGAGCTCGTGACCTGTGTCCACTGTCGTACGGCATATCCTTACTAATCTTTACATAGTATACTTATAAAACGAAGGTGTTTCGCGCCTCTTTTTACTATCTTTTTTTCCACCATCTTTTTTTTTACAGATGTTTTTTATGGTTCTCGGTCGTTTGCCCGAAAGTCATTTGCCATAATTCTATCACTTGCCATAATATTCATTCGCCATAAAGGCATTTTTTTTGAATTCGTGAACTATTCAGAATTGTTATATAACAAACCTAACCTAACCTATTGAGCTCTATACGATGGCATGTAAAAATTACCTGAAAGGTTTACAGTTTCAGAAAAAAATGCCTTTATGGCAAATTAACATTATGGCAAGTGAAACAATTATGGCAAATGAAATTCGGGTAAACGAAGTGATCGGGTTTTTTATGTATAAATTCTGGTTTATGTACAGTTGTTATGGATAACTTACAAGAACCAAAGCAAAGCGAGCTCACGCTAGTCTTTATCATCTTACTAATATTATAAATGCAAAAGTTTGTATGTGTGTTACTTAATCACATCAGCCGGCTGAACGGATATAGGTGAAGTTTGGTACGAATAGCACATAGACTAATTCTTATCCCGGAAAATTGTACGGTTCCCGACGTAATAACGACAAACAACTTCTACGTGGACGGAGTCGCGTGCAAAAGTTAGAATAATATATTAGTAACTACGGACGTACCGACAGACCTACACTATACTCTAGTCCATTTGTTTAGGTGTAGGTACTTGAATAAATGTAAACAAACCGAACCACGTGGCTCTATTAAACAAATCAGAACTGATTCTGATTCAGGCTGGCGAACTATACCACAACAATGTTTACAATTTTTTTACACCTAAATGAATGGAGTATAGTTTGCCTACGAAATATTGTCATGTCTATACATCAATAAAGCAGTGTGACCAGATATTATAATCACGCGACAAAGCAAATAATTATGCCAGATAGCCTAGGGCAAGACGTTTTGCCCATCAGTGGGCACTTGGGGGGGATGATTAACGTGGGCCGGGAGCGTTTGGAGCCGCGCTGCGCCGGCGCACGGTGGCGTGCGTCACGCAACCCGTCCGCTTTATTATTATTTATTGCTTTCCAATAATCCGCTGCTAGATAATATGTTGGACCACTTCGAAATTACAGCATAATGTGTTACTAAGTGTCGTTTGCATCGGGAAAAAGTGTTTAGTATGTATATTAGTAGGAAATGCGGGTGGCCTTTTCTTCGTACAGTCGGCCACGAAAGTGGTCTGCCAGTTTGACAAAAGTTTCTGTGAGATCTTATTATCGCTAAGGTTGACTTGTCACTGTCATAATATTGTTGCAAGCGAAAATTTGCGGAAATTGTTGTATCATGCATGTCATTTTTGGCCGACTGTACAAACGTTCTCACTTGTCTATGATCTGCTCTATATTATAAGTACACATCGCTATTCTGCTTAACTACCTACTTGTGAACCGATTCATTGTTATACAGGGTGTCTCATTCAAATCGGTCAGTATGGGAAAGTCTGAAACTATAAGACATACGAAGATTTGTTCTTAGGAACCATGTCACCGATTTTGATAAAAAGAAAAACTGCATTCATACATTTGAAAAAAAAACTGTACCTACCCAGCTAGGGAATCGAACCTGGTTGTTTTGAAAAAATAAACTTACACTATTTCTATTCAGATATCGATTGTGTAGGTCTTAAGCAGTAAATGTTTCTAAGAAACATGATGTTTAAAATGAATAAAATGCATTGTTTTCACATACTTTAATTTATCATAGTAGGTGTTCGAAGTGACCACGTTTTTTTTTCAATACAATATTCAACACGTTTAGGTAAAAACAATTTTACATGCCTGAACTTGTTGAATATTGTAACGGTGGTCACTTCGAACATCTATTAAAATAAATTAAAATTATGTGAAAACAAGGCATTTTCTGGATTTTAGACATCATGTTTCTTAGAAACATTTACTGCTTAAGACCTACACAATCGATATCTGAATAGAAATAGTGTAAGTTTATTTTTTCAAAACAACCAGGTTCGATTCCCTAGCTGGATACAGTTTTTTTTTCAAATGTATGAATGCAGTTTTTCTTTTTATCAAAATCGGTGACATGGTTCCTAAGAACACATCTTCGTATGTCTTATAGTTTCAGACTTTCCCATACTGACCGATTTGAATGAGACACCCTGTATGTTGATACAATTTTTTTAAATACAATTCACATACTTTGAGCACCCGAATGGTTTATCTTGAATTTTGCCATTAGTAGGTACTCTTTGACGGTTGCAGTCGATATTAATGACATTTTGCTATCACTGTTTGTTAAGACTGCGCCTAGCGTACCTATGCCGGATGTACAGTGGCGCCCTCGTTACTTTTATTGTGTTTTCTAATAAACTAAAGTATTTTCTTGAAATTGGACGTTAAGTTTTTGTCCTACTTTTATAGGGTATATCACATAGTTTAATAACAATTCACCTTCGAGTGGCCACCTTTTCCCGTTAAGCTGACTACTCAAAGGGTAATTGTTATTAAAGTTTTTTACGTATCCCATAAATTGTGTTTTTACTTGCACTACAAAAACCTATCGTCTGATTTCAAGGATTTTTTTTAGTTAATTAGAAAACATAATAGTAATGAGGGCGCCACTGGACGCTCGGCGTTTGCTCGGCGCAGTCTTAAGTAACTTTCTAACAATAAAGTTGAGGTCTTATGAATTTGCTTAATATACAAACAAACATGCAGAATCGTGCTGTAAGTAGAAACCGAAATAGAGGTTCATGCGAGTTATGGTTTCATTGTGACCGAGGGAAACTAAGCTCCTCGCTTATATCGGAGTAAGGTCGTTACAAATAGGTTAATACCGCTCCGTTGGCTTTGATCCTTCACCTCGTGGTTAGGTTCAACTTTTAAATATTTAACTGATTCAATGTCCGTTGAATAAATGGTTATTGGCTGAATCATGAACATCAGGGTCGTATCACTCAAATCACTCAAAATGGCGATGACAGTTGACCACGTGGTTTATCTCAACGCACGAGAATGTTATCTGCAATTTTGAGTGATAGAATAGAAAAACGTTAGTAGTTTTAGTCTCCTATTTGGATGTATATTTTAGTTTTTAAAGCTTTTTTTTAATCGGCTTTGTCTCCGTGTTTTATTTTTTCTCTATGTGACTCAGTAAAATGGGTTTATTTTTTATTTTTTTGTGATTCATATTACTGAAATACATATATTCGAAACGTCACCTTCCACCAGTAATTAACAGTATTATCAATAAAGATTTAATATTAATCATATAATGGACTATTTACTAACTATACTGGGCAAGATTTATTCTGCGATAGTTATCGTTATCGAAAATGTGTAAGTAGGATTGACGTAAAAAGCTGGACGGTCGCATCAAGCGCTTATGACAATTGTATACATCTGGGAACCTAGTGAAGAAGGGTATAAGTCTACTTAACTTGTTCTACAAAAGGGTTTATATACATATAAACGAAGTACGGTCGCGATCGTTAATTTGGGACCCATTTCAAGAAAAATATGCTTGAAGTCGTCAATGTCATTAGAGATGTCACGTCTTTTGTATCTTTTAGGAAACTCAACCTTATTGTAGTAGAATGTCAGATTGGCTTTGGACCTAAGGTGGGTACCAAATTAAAGATCGTGACTGTACACTAGACTTAAGCCCTTGTTTATTTGATCTTAGGGAGACATATTGTCTGTTTTCGAAGAGAAAGCGCCTTTTTTACTGGTACTTTTATATATTCTGATGTTTTAACTATATAAAATAATTCTTGTTTCAGGTAAGATTTACCGCACTTCCGAAAAACTGCTGTAAAAAAGTTTTACTTATTTCCTCACCTACAAGTGTAAGTATGGAGTTCAAGGTCCTAACAATTAAAATTTTCACGATACGAATTTCAACCGCGTTTCATGAAATCCAGATGAGCACCATCCCGATTAAAATTGAAATCAATACAGTTGCTCAAAAATTGGTACTTTTTGTAACTGAATATCGTGCGAAAATTTGTTTTTTTCCGCACTACTGTTTTTTTACTTCTCCATTTTTTAAAGTTATTTGTTCAATTAGCACCGTGATTTTTTATGAGACTAAGAACTTATTAAAATTGTATATTTTAACTAGATTTTTTCATTGACATTTATTTTGAAATATATTAAAAAATGTCGTTTGATGCACGTGCGGATCTGTCATTTTCACGCGTCTCGAGTCTTGTCCCTCGCTTGCCTCGCACTCTTGTAAAACGACATACCTACTTTCCGCACTTGCATCAACATGTACTAGTCTTACAATAAAAACCGTGTCTGAATCAGGCTATCCGTTCAGGAGCCATGATGATGCCATAGATAGACACCCAGATACACACGTAAAAACCTATAACACCCCTCTTTCTGCATCGGGGGTTAAAACAGAATAAATTAACATTTGTATTAAACCGTTACGTATTATGACAATGTTAAATTTATGGCACTAACGTTACCTAACATCGTTATTAATTCCGAGATGTAAAATTATTAATTCTCTAAATAATATTAATTGCTCTAATGATTTAGAGCGCCTTTCGTCTTCTGTTTTTAATTATAAAATTAATTGAAACGGAACGTTAATACGTTTGTGAGGAAGTATAATAACAGTTAGAATTTAAACTGAAGTAGTTTATAAAGGTTACTTGTACGATTCGGATGTATAAATGTAACTATAGTACTAGGCAGATAACAATTCAATCCTGACACATTGCACAACCATTCAGTTTATGTTTATTGACAAATTTGACAGCAGTAAAACAGTAGATGTTGCGCGTGAAGGAATGTTAGTAACAGCATTTGTTTATTTAATAAACCTTTATTATACAGATAAATAAGTAAGTTTGTACGTACCTACAATTGGCAGACTCATATACTATTTGCTCATAATTATTAAGGCATTCTCTACAAGTCAACCAGTAGGCCAAACTAAGAATAAGTTGGGTGTGAACATTTCAGCACGAGCCTTTTCTTACTGCTATCGATATTCAGTAATTCCATGGTTGTGTAATTTGTCAGGATTGACTTCTACCTGCCTTTTACTGTATATAGTAATTTTAATCACCAATGCTTTTGCACGTTTATGGTATTTTGTACGTATCCCTTTCATGCGTTTCCATTTAGCAATAATTTAAATGACTACCTAAACAGCCTTTATGCTTTATCTCAATAATACTAAATTTGTCGAACTGTCAAACCGGCCGTAAGGCAGTGCTCACCCTCGCAGGTAAGGCTGTTTACACCTTATCGGGTCAGAGGGCATAGGCCGCGCTTTCCTGCCCTGTTTCCATGCCCTAGTGTTTCACTGTGGCTTTATTCACAGTAGATATTGCTTGTTAGCACGCGATTAAAATATGGTTAGTATACATACATACATTAAATCACGCCTGTTTCCCAGAGGGGTACGCAGAGACCACTTCTTTCCATTTGCTACGATCTTGACAAATTTCTTTCGCTTCTTCCACATTCATACATCGAGTCATGCACGCACGTCGGTTTCGGGTACTTAAGATTCGGCCCTTTTCCAGTATTTCTCCGATTTGACTCGAAAAAGTACGCCTTGGGCGGCCCCTTCCGACCCGTCCACTCACTTTCGATCTGTATATCTCTTTCGTCAATCTTCTTTCATCCATCCTCTAAATGTATAGTATAGTTAATGGTAATGCGCATATGAACTGTCAGAGCTTAAAAAAACCGACAGGTGTTGCCGGTTTATACGTATATAGACGACCTTTAAGCCTTGTTGGTAGTGACCGTTTAAGCGTGCTTGGTTCACTTCCTAGTATCTATGGGCAAATATTTGTGTGATGAGCGGAAGTATTTTTCTGAATCTTCGATGTTTTAATTTAAGTTTTAATTTAAGTTTGTTTTTCTCATTGTATGTTTATCGTTTTCTATTACCCCTAGTACAAAGCAAGAGGTTAGTTTGGGGCAAGGTCAATTTGTTTAAGATTGTTTATAGATTTTCGTAGTGTCTTAATGTGACAATATAATCAGCCTTAATCCCCCCCTACTGGGCATAGGCCTCCAGTCACTTAAGGCCATAATCTACACATGTGGGTTGAAAACTCTCACTAACATACATAGTTAACCTGATACGAAATACCCGGCTCATAAAATACATCGTTGACACAAAACGTAAAGTTTTTCTGCGATTGACGCCAATAAAATAGCTTATCTTTAGTACCTTCATTAAAAAAAAACTCCCATTTTCCCAAGCTTTCTTGCATTTGGCGCGCCGTAAATTTGTCAATAGAAAGTGTCAAAGTGCCGCCGACGCGACGTGGGCGTCCATTAAAGCAAACAAACTACAAACTTATGAGTACCAGTGGCAAAACAGGGAAAGAATTTAGCTTCATACAAAATTGCTGCTACCGTTTGACGACAGCGCTACCGCTAACTGAAAAGCTAAATTTGTCTTTCTATTGGTATTCCTACGTTGCGTTCCGTTCCGCGTATATGGACATTGTTTGGACTTTTACTTTTAGCTATTTGCACTTTTTAATGCTGGCAGGTAGGCGTGGCCTAAGTGGTCATTTCAAATCGCCTTTAAACATGCGGCAAATTTAATTTGGACTTTACAATAACGGTTTCTTAAGCTGAGTTCACATTGTACAGGTTTTTGAAAGAACAGTAATTTAATTTTGGAATTCAGAGTTTCGAAATTTAAAATATTGTTTATTTAATTTTGGAACACAAAGCCATGAACGTAACAGCGAAAAATGAGGTGTTTAATACGAAACAGTTTATTTTAACGAGCCAGTGTACAGACTTAATTCAATTTCTTATCCGATGAAATTTTATATCCACCCAAAAAGGGTTGTATGGGTAATTTACCAAAATGCCTCCGGCCGTGCTTACTGTGTGAATTAAAAATGGAAGCGATGAAAATCAGTACCTATATTTTTTTTTTTCTTTAAGGTTTTTTTTAAATCAGATAGCTGTGTATTTCTGTCTGAAAAGAAAGAGTTGTTGTCATTTTACAACGAAGAACGTGGATTAATTAAGACAAATGTAGTGTACGTATTGTTTGATTGTTTTGTGTGTGAACTTGGTTTCAATCAATGTAAACAATCAAGCACATATATCTATAGCATCATAACTATTTTCATTTAGATATATTTATTTATTACAAACAAACAATTTTTCAAAGACCGCATTTAAGAAATTACGAATAAGGGTACTTTCATATAAACCTTTCCTCCATCGAACCAATTAAGCTTAAACCATATTCCTGCAATGTATGGTAATACAAAAACCATTTCGAGTATATGAATTACTCTAAAATGGACGACTTTTTAAAACGAGTATAACGAGTGTAACGAGTGTTTTTTGATTACTTATTCGTAATTTCGTGTTTGACATTTGTAAGACCTTTAAATATTTGTAGAAATAACAAAGTCATTGCAATGCAAAATAGACGAAATCAGGTTTTCAAAATGGTATTTTATTAAACATTAAAAACAGGAGGTATATTTTCTTAGTCTGCCAATTGTTTCCCAGAAAACAGGCCCAGATGTCATTAGCAAAGCTCTTTAACCGCAAACGCCATAACCTGCGCAAGCGCATCGGTCTCGCTTTCGTCATGCGCGTAAACGACCCGCGCCTCGACCAGTTCCTGATGATTTCCATCGGCTTTACTGCTTACTATTAAATATATTACGTGATGTAAAAAGAAAAACGTTTAAGACTGTATAATTTTAAGGATCTTGCAAATGCGAGCGTTAATAAGTTTTAATAGGTCAGGTGGCGTATATTATTTATTTATTGAATCTTTTTTTATAGAGTCGATTAACAATGGTGGTCTTAATTGTCAATGTTATTCTCTATGAAATTAATTAATTATGTAAGTAATTCTATGTGGTTACAGAATTGTCAACAAGTTTTTGGAGTTGTTGGTAATTCTGTAGCTCTGCCTACCCCACTCTGGGAATAAAGGCGTGAGTTTATGTATGTATGTATGTATGTATGTTATTCTCTACCAGTCAACAAGTAGGTAGGCTGAATACCTATAGGTATTGAGGATTTAATTATAGGGTATATCGTCAATAACTGGCCACTTAAGAAAGTGTCATTTAGTTGGTTCTCCCCACTAGACTTGTAAGTGTTTTTAGACTTGTAAGGTATATAGTAATTCGGTCTTTATAGGAATCGGATTACTAAAATTAGGGCTATTAAGAATCGGCTATAAAAATTAGATAAGTATAACGTAAATTCGGGTTGCTAAAATTAGGGTTAATGAATAGTTAGGAAAACTCAAAATTCGGGTTTTTAATTTTAGGGCTAGTGAAGTTAGTGTTACTGAAAATAGGGTTCATATTTTTCGGGCTACAATAGGAGAATTCATTTAGTTAAAGCCATCAAATTTCTTTCTGATGCTGTTAGTAAAGATACTGGACAGTACTCCGGGTAATAACTCAGGATCTAGGTATTCTAGTTTAATCGCAAAAATGACAGCAAATCTCTTGGTTTACACATTTTATTGCAAAGTGGCCAGTTACCGGAGGGTGGCCAGTAATAGGCGATTTACCCTATATTCGAAGTGTTTGTTTTTTTATTGCATGGTGCGCATATACCAGATTTCCTGTCTTTCGCAATTAAAAAATAACAGAAGCTCATCCAAAAGCTATCACTGCTATTACCTATGCATATTTGCAATGACATAGATCCATCTCATAAGCGAAGGCTACACGTACAATAAATACTATGATCTACTGATAATTATAAAAGATCGTAGTATTTACTGATCGTGTAATGTAGCGTATTGACGGATGTCAGTATTTATCACGGAAACCTAGATATCTGAATTCCGTAACGGCAGCTTGTGATAAATATTGACATCCGGCAATATACTAAATTACACGATCAGTAAATATTCCGATATGTCAGTATAGTTTTTGCCTCCATGTCTATGACACGTCTGAAATCTACGAAACACTAATAGTGCTGAATTGATAAATATTGAACGTGTAGTCTTGCCTCTGTATTGCGTTAATAGAATGTAATCTATCAGTGTTTTTGGGTTATTCCCACCTGTTACCACCAATTTGTTACCACTGGTAACTATGTAAACTTTTTTCCCCAGTAGTTATCACAAAATATTTTAGTGGTAACAAATGGGAAAAATATTCCCACTTGTTACCACCGAGTACTTTAGTGGTAACAGCTGGGAAAAAAATCCCAGCGGTTAACAGTGGTAACAAATTGGTGGTAACAGGTGGGGATAACCGGTGTTTATCATATTGATGGACCAAATGTATTTATTGTACGTGTAGCCTTTGCCTTAGAGCTGGCCCGTGGACTATTATTTTAAACGTATAGCGATACTTTGGTAATAAAAAAAGTTACTACTCAGTGGTCCTTTTCATTATTATTTAATGAAAAGTTGTTCCATGTCATTAAAACTAGCATAAAACGCAGTATTAGATATTTAATTGAACTTTGTCTACCATCCCGTCGGGCAATTATAGTTTATATCTTAATTAAAAAAACATAAAAAGGGCCGTGTTTAAATCATAAAATTTCACTGCTACGTTTTTTTAAAGTACCATCCCAATAACTCTATATTGGGTTCATGTTGTATAGGAATCATGAAGTCTTTTTTCTTAGCTAATTTACACTTATGAGGAATGAATGAGTTTCATTGCTCATAACTTTGTGCATACAGCTTTTTATTGCACTAGGTTGTGCAATGTAGGCTAGTACTTAAGAAAAAGTGTTTAAAAATAGACTATTTTACGAAACCGATTTCATTGGGCATTTCAAGTACTTTTTTTTTTGTGACATTGCTCGTTGATATGTGAAGTAGAGCAATTCTTGTGTATATATAGTCTGATTCTTAGAAACGGCTTCAACGATTTTCATCAAATTTAGTGTGCATGGCGTTTCGGAGGCGATAGATCGATCTAGCTATGTTTCATTTTTAGAAAACTTACTTACTTACTTGTATTAAATCTTAAAGGTGAATCAAATGTCAAAAAAAACATAAAATCAAAATGTGTCATTTTAATTAGGGTGCGTAAGTCTATTTCCTTGAAATAATGTTTGTATGACGATACCTTTAAAAAATATGGCGTACACCAATTCTTTCGACCCGGTATTTCAGTCAATTACGAACCGAATCCGTTTCATTTCCGGCCTCAGCCTGTTTCAATGATGACGATGGTAATGAGCAATAAGCGGCCTCGTTGGCGAGATCATCACTCAAACGCTGAGAGGATACGGGGCAGAGTTGCGTACGCGCACGACGCGGAGACTAGGTACGGGGTGAAAAGTTGGATCAGTGCGGCTAGCACAAATTGCTCGCGACTTGGATCTCCCTTTCTATCTAGTCAGTAACCATAGAGACGCACTGAGCGACAAGCGAGAAAATACAACTTGTGCTGGATGGTTACAGGAACCATGTGTCACGCAAATATGAATTACTGAGTCAGTACTGATTTTTCAAGTTATTAAAGAATGTATAGATATATTAAAGAGATTACAACGGGTTACGTAAATACTGATCTATGTACCTGTATAGAGTCAAAACTGATTAGAACACTTTCGTCAAAAAAACATTCTTATCCCGTTAAAAGAAAGTTACCTGTTCCTTAAGACTTGTTTAAGAAATAATATTATTTATTTATTTAAAATCCAAAGTTCTTCTACTTCTCATACTAAAACTGTAAAACGAAATTTTATCATGAAATATAACAGTCTCCTTCTCTTTCACGCGCCCTTGTCTTGTAAAACTATAGACTTCAACTCTTTAATTTCTATATTGCTTACTTTATGCGTAATATTACATTACGTCGGTGAAACTGCAAAACCGCGTAAGTAACACAATAAGGAGCAAAATGCACCTTTTTTTTTAAAGAGTATAGTTTATTTTGCTCTATCATGAGTTTGTTAGTTAGGCAGAATTGCCGTATCACCGACAATTTTATTAAGAGTCAAAACATAGCTTCGTAATCGAAATACTAGCCAACAAACATCCGCGAACCGGTACAAAACGCAAGCCGCTATGTTTTCACAAGATTTCTATGCCACCTGCTAATATCAGCTGATCTGCCTGACCTGCGAGCGCCACCGGCGATACCTTTTACACTAGTTGCTGCACAAGGCTTTTCTCGGCTGGATTAGTCTAACCATATTAGAATAATCCCTTAGGCTAATTAGAATTATGCCGATATGTTGTTATTTGGGCGTGGTTTTAGCATTGCTTTAGTGACTAACTAGCTTTGCCCGCGACTCTGTCCGCGCAGATGTCGATTCTTCGGCTTTATAACCGCCGCCATTGATGTCTTTGCATATTAAGGTCAAGGACAGTGGACAGTAAGTGGAAACCGATCGGACAGTGGCGACTCAAAATGCCTTTCCAGTGGATGCAAGTATAATCGCTTTAAATTTTTTTTACTCTACTGTCCTTGGCACTGTACTTGCCATTGTCCTTGACTTGATATAAAGTTTTTTTTTAGTAAAGTTAAATACCAAGTTGCTGTTAGTTGACATCATATTCTTCAATACGTTGAAAACCACAATGAAAGCTGGTGAAACGGCTGAAGGTTCACCCAAATGGGCTACGACCTGGGTAGCATCTCGTGGGGCAACCTAAACTAAAGATCGGACAAATGGGCGTCATTACTCGCAATAATGTGGACATGACTCCAATGATTTTTATTAAACATTTTTTTTAATGAAATTTTTATTCGTGAGGTTGCCGGATTAGAATAGTGGCACTCCAAGTCTTTCTGCGGATGTCGTAAAACCCGACTAAGGTAATAAAGGCGTGTAGTACTGTTAGGCGATGGGCTTGCAACCTGTCACTAATACACTGGTAAACATCTTCGCCTAAGTGTGCAAAATGTGGTTACAGAATTATCAAAAAGTTTTTATACATACACATACATAGGTACATAAACTCACGCCTTTATTCCCAGAGTGGGGTAGGCAGAGCTACAGAATTTCCAATCTATCCAACTATAAAAACTTTGAACTTTTGAGTTTTGAGTTTTTATAGTTGTTGGTAATTCTGTAGCTCTGCCTACCCCACTCTGGGAATGAAGGCGTGAGTTTATGTGTGTAATTTTTAATTGATTTCTTACCTGAACCTTAATCTTAATCCTTTGCAGGATATACAAAGACGTGAGGAATGGCCCCTAATATTAATCTACTCATGTTTGCTACATTAACGAGCTTTTCACCTTATAAGTTTATTTTAACCGTGAAAAGGAATAAACTAACCACGGAAAAAATAATAAAAATACTGTTTATTTGCTTAATACATCTACAAATCTGTATTATTTATTTATTAGTTATGTTTAGAGTAAGTAATTAATTAATGTAATTTACTTTATTTATTTAAAATCTTTGGAGTCATGTCCACATTATTGAGAGCAATTACACCATTGACACCCATATTCCGATCTCTGATTATATAATAAGTCGTTAGCGAATTGAAAGACGATTAGACGAGAAGATGAAGAATAACACCCAAGACATCCTAAATGTTGCTATTTAATTAAATTCCTCAAATACGCTTCAAACCTCACTGCAGTAGATTCTATGTACAAAGGTAAGTTTATATCGTATCGTAATCGGCATTAGATGCGCGGCGGTCATTACGCATGCGCGGCGTAGTCCGTCTGCTCCCGCGCAGGGTCAACGCTCGCGAAAATGGAGGAAAGTCAAGGACACGTCCGCCATTTTACATTGCGTATTTGTTTAATTTCTATGATTTGTTTTGATGGGGGGTAAAGTGGTTTGGAGGGGCTACGTTTATCTTTATTCTTTAGCTAGTTTTAGATTTAAATACTTAAGTTACATGCCATAAAAAAATGTCATTAGTAAATGTTCAAAAGATATGCTAAGCTGGCGTATCACAGGGCTAGATTAATGTCATAGTTAATAAATAATAATAATAAATACTAGGGGTTAATATAACAGAAACAGATCCTAAAAAAAAAGCTACAGAAGTGAAACGTCCCTTACCCGAAATATCTTGGAAATTACCGATTTCAAAAAGGAAGTTCTCAAATGGTTAGAGTCATTTAGTTAAAATGCTTCGTCACTTTCCGTCAAATATAAAGTCACACGCAATAAATAGGGTCAAAGCATATGTAGGCATGCTTTCGTTATAGTGCGTAAAAAAAAGTGTTATACACGCAACAGCTATTTGTACAAGTACAAGTATACCGCGTCGAGGATCGTAACGATCTATGAAGGATAGATCGATCCCCGGCTCGTTAGCTCGGTAAATAAACAAGCGAGACAACAATACGCTAATCATATTTCTTGCTCGTCAGTCATACGTGCGCGAGCGCTGAACTCGCTAGTGTTAGGCTCTATGCCCACTTGACAGTTGGTAAAACAACATAATTTATCATTTTACATATCATGGCTCAGATCGATATCGTATCGGGTGGTCTAAACATTAAAGTTTCATCACGATGTATTTTCGAACAGTTGTCTATAACGGGGATTGAGACTTTTAATCGAATATAAAGATACTTGCCAAGCTTATTAATAGAGAAAAAGGAAGTGATTCTATCCACCACACAATAAAGCTGTTTCCTATGTGTATAGGAACCATGATGGTCAATTGACTAAACGAGTTATAATTAAATAGTTACACAAAAACAAAGAAATCTAAATATATAAAAGGAGAAACTGACTGACTGACATATCAACGCACAGCCTAAACGGCTAAACGTAGGCACTTGAAATTTGGAAGGGACGTAGTTTAGGTACCGTAGAGGTGCACTAAGAAAGGAATTCCCGAAATTCCCACGGGAACGGGAATTAGCGGGAAAATTATTAACTGAAAAAAAATGTTTTGCCCAACGAAGTGGACACGGGAACAGCTAGTTAAAAATAAAAACACATGTCGCCGCGACAATGAATCGACCTCTGTACTACAGTACTCGCTAGCTAGTCGAATGCTCTGTCCCTCGCAGATCTCGCAGTATTCTTATAGAGTGCGAGGGACTGTGAGGGACAATTGTAACTCATGGTAAGGGTACTGGTTCGACTACGAAACTCTTAAATCGAAACATCGGATGTCTTATCCCATTCACTCTTCAGTCGTGACTAAATCGACAGAAAGAAATGGCGTCCTCGATTCCCGAAACCCCTCGTTCAGCAATGTGCTGAGTAAAACCGCTGCAGCACAGGTTTTCAACCAGCACCGTGTTAGACCCATGCTGCCCTTCTAAATAAACAGGACGCTTGTCCAATTTCAGAGTCAAAGTAAATTAAACCCCCTGTCTTAAGAAATAAGGTCCTTAATACATTCGCGATTCTATGAGACAAACGCCCTTTATTCTAACGAGGACACTATGGAGCGCTAGGGCTGATAAGTAGACCTTTAGCCATTGGTAATGTCAAGTCTGCAATATCAGAACTGCAAACATATTGCTAACCATGAGGATCTGCATGTATGCTAATAATTTCACTGGTTAAAACAAGCCTGACTATATCTTTTCATTAAAAACAGGTGTTTTCCCTGATTATAACAATGTTTTCTAAAATTTCGAACCCTCTTCAACATGTACATAATACGAGTAAACACCGCATAGCTGCGCCCGCGCATGTCCCAGTGCGCATGCCCCCTTGCCAGCCCCCCAGCGGCCGATAATTGCGAATCCAGTGATGGATGGTGGACGGTGAAAAATATCTCAATTCATTAGCGCCGCGCGTGCGCCGATATTTCGACTTTAACAAATCATTTCGTTCAACGCATTCTGTGCCCCGCTTACTGGTTTCCATATAAATCGCACGTGATTATGAGTTTTGGGCAACGGCAGAGTTAAACGATTTGGTAAATTTACGGCCAAATTTTAAACATGAATTATAGACTCTTAACTGGATGTATTTATAGCTCAATGGTGCAACCTGCACAAGGAGCCTAACGGCCTGGCCACGACTTTGCGCGGCGGCGACAAGCGATGAGCGGTAACAATCAAATGCATAGAGATGAATGAAGCGTGCCATGAATTGCCGCGGTCGCGATGAAGCGTTTTCTATGCATCTGTTTCCACCGCCCGCCGCTTGTCGCTATCGCCGCCGCCATGGTGTAGTCCGCCAGGGAAAATAGACGACTTTGTAAAAATGTCTTTACCCAAATCAAAGATGTTTCAGGGAAGTTGTAGAAGGGGTGGAAACTGCATTGTATTAAGCGCTAATAGAGGGGATTACACAAAAGATCCCATAGGGTCGAAGTGTATTCGTAAGGACCTCACCAACAAGATAAGATAAGATAAGGTACCCATAGCATAGTACAGGGAAGGTTTATAATTAAATATGCCGTCATTTAAAACAAAAGAAAATCTATCCATATATATCAGTAAAATCCAAATCTCCTCATCTTTCAAACTCGTACAATACACGTGTTAAACCAATATTGGCTCAATATAAATAATCAACGTGTTAGTTTTGCAACGAGTCGTGCGCGCGCGCGGCCTTGCGCGGGCGCCGTGGGAACCGCGGGACTAGGATTGGAGAGGTCAAGATTTTAACCCTTTTTTGGACTTGAACACTTGAACATTGTAGTTGAAAGCCAGTTGTCTGTTGTTTAAAGTGCGTGTGTGTCGTTTGGTCCTTCGAGCCGGATAATAAATTTTATTTGTTTGAGCACATAATAGGGAATAAATTAAATCGAAATAAGACAGCCTTCTTTACTAATAAAAGTAATATAGTAATTTTTTTTTGTATCCGTTTGACCACCATCTTAGTAATCATGGCGATCGAAACGAAACGCCCGCGTGAAAATACGTAGGTATCAGTCGATAGCACCTGACATTTGGGCACCTGCGCAAGCGCATCAGTAAACGAGCGTAATTAAATTTAATGCGCACCGTACATAGCGAATGCGGTATGCGCATTGTGCACTGCCGATAATTGGGGGCTGTTAACACTATGTCTTGGGAAATATTGGTTAACCTTGATATTTATGTATGTAACAGCCCTTGACCAAGTGGTAACAAAAACATGAGGCAGCAGGTTTTCGGTAAGTTTTGGATCATGTTACCAGATTCACTACAAAATTAAGTAATGTAGGGTGTTTTTTTCTTAAAAAAAAGTTTTCCTTTGAATTGAAAACCACTTGACTGTAGCTTGGTTTAGACTTGGTTTTGTGTAAAATCGTACGCCATATAAAGTATAAAAAATATTTTAAACGTCACATAATGAAAAGGAAGATTCCTTATGAGGAAGAAAAGTATATAAGGACTAAATTGTGTGCAATAAATTGTTACAACTATAAATCTAGTTTCAAAATGTTACGCAACTAACTAAGCGACTTATTTCGCGAAGATTAATCACAAATAGAATCGACATGTTATTCGCAACCGCTGTGAATCTGCATAATTTGATGAGTTCCATCTAAGCCGTAATTAAAACAGCTTTCTAAACCAAAAGAACGTATTTCCAACTAACAGGTATAGTTTTCAACCCTGTCGTTTTCGTAATAAGGTTACACGTGCTACGTGTTTCATGGCCGACGAAAGTGAATGAGCGACGATAAATTCCCGCGCGATTTTCCCTTGCGCGGGAGCGTATAACTCGCTGTCTGTTAAGTGTTGCCAGGAAAATCAAACAAATTATGTTTGGGGTTTTTCATTAAATTGTAATTGTGTCATCGTTGAGTAGGAATATAAATGACACCAGCAGAGCTCTTCGGTAGTATAAATAGATAAATACCGCGTTGATCCAGCTGCGTAAAAGTATGACCAATTCGTGTGAATGTGACATGCCAAACCTATAGTGTATACTGGGTGATAGGTCTACCAGGATATCACGTAGGCTGGACAAATTTACCTGGTCCCAAACATAATTGTAGAGCTTGTACTATGGAAACTACACCATGTTAAACTTCCTTATATAGAGAAATGCATACTTTAATATATAGGAAACACCAAAGACTCGGAATAAAAATTTCAATACTCAATTATTTACTGCTTCGATAATATTTTTATGTTTATTTGCCAACACTAACTGAAAAGCACATCCGGAAATAAATCACAGTTCCCATGGAATAGCAAAATCACGAATTGTACGCGGTCGTTGTCGCGGGCAGAAGCTAGCTGGTACATTAATAAATCCAATTAGGATTTAAACTGGTATGTCTGAAGCATAAAAGGGTCGCAAATAGATGTTTTATTTTAATAGTTTAAATGGGTTCCCTATTTTCCCACATCAGAATAATGTCTTTGCAATAAACGCGAAACATTTCAGACTTACACTGGCAACACCGCCGATCATAAAACTTGTATGCAAATTCAGTAATGGACAGCGTTTGGGCGGCGCCCGCGCCGAGCGCTGCGCGTGCGCTCCTTTTGCGGCTTACTTAATTTATAATCCTATCAGCTCGAATCAGATGGAGTAATTACCGAAGATGGCGTTGCGTTTTTTTAATAGATTTTTTTGTTGTGTCTAATAATTTAATAGTTAAAAGTTGTGCGTTATTTACAGCTGGGTGACTACATTTGTGTATGCTTTTCACATTATTTGTCACTTTTTTACTTTTACTAAATTCTGAAAGTACTTAATTTAGTTTACTTTTTCAATATTTATATACCTTCTATTAAAAGTATACTTTGCGATTGAAAATATTTATAGACCCTAAGAACCTTATCAGTTATACTTTGGACTGATTTCTATTTTAGACGACACAAAAATGTGTTTTTTAATCCTAGTCAAGACGTTTACATCCTCCACAATATTTTTTATCGATCAAGCCAAGATTAAAATTGTTAAAAGCCAAACCAAACTTAAAAAAAAAAACTCATCAGTCGTAATCTAGCCACGAAATTAACTACTCTTCCAATAAATATGAACTCTGCTTTATATCGCAGTTACACGGAAGGGTGGATCATAAAGCCGACCGTGGCCAATCTCGCGTGATTAGAATCGCCTCCCATTACTCCGGGAATGCTATTAGGCAGCATTGATGGCCACTCTGACTTAGTCTTTGATGAGAATTTATAATTATTTTGAAGAGAATTGTGATGTACGTTTATTGATTACGCAGGATTACATCGTTCAATCAATCACATCGTAAAAAAAAAATTGTACTAATGCCACTATCCTGTTCCTATTTACTCGCACCCGTATGTTATAAACGTGAATATAACTGAATGTACTTTTAGAGCAAGCGTTGTGGAGGGTCGGGAGGGCCCACACTCAAAAAAAAAGAGCCACTCAAGAGAAATTTTCTCTTAGTTGACATAAAATCAATACAATATTCATGATAAGTTCTTTAGCGAATCAACTAACATCTTAAGCTGCGCCCACACCGGAGCTTAACGGTGCGTATATTACGGTGCGTTGCGTTAACAAAAGACGGGGCCATAGTAACAACATGGCGCTGTTTTTGACGCACCGTAATATACGCACCGTTAAGCAGCGGTATGGTCGCAGCTTTAGTTGACGCGTCTAACGTCTTGTCAGGCTCGTATGGAATCAAGACGTATGTGCACAACAATCACAATATTGTTAGAAGCGACAATTCTTTTTTTCAGTTTGATTTGGAGTTTTGGCTGACCAGAGCCTTCATCTCTTAAAATGTCTTAAACGGGCGTTACCGACGCAATGCGTTATAGCAGCTGTGTTGTTTTACGTACAGGTATACATTATGAGTTGCCACACGAGTCTTAGAAATACGTGCGTCGCTCTGTGTTAAAAGCAGTGTTGCGATGACGCAACGCACAAGAAAAGTCCAGGAACAAGTATTGCAACATTCAAACCACACTTTTTTTTCCAACAACTGGCAGTCTAACTAACCTCAAAAACACCACACTCTTTTCTCCAACCATTGCACCACTTATGTGAATCTATTTAACTATTTATTTGGATCTATTTAGGAGCAAGTGTTGTGTAGTCGCAATTTTTGTGAAGCATGATTCAGAGTTCTGACTGACAAGAGACTTCATCTGAAAAGTCTCTAAATGGTAGTCATATAATTGAAGTCTATGGAAAAGTCTCTGTAAGTTCTATATACAAGCATTGCAACCACGCGTTTTTTTTAAACAACTTGCAGTCTAACTAACCTCAACTCTTTTCCACGACCATTGCTCCACCCATTTGAATCAGTTCATGTAAACGATAGAGCCGCCATTACGGCTGATTGCTGCGTCTGCGCACAAAGGCGCCGCTATCCCGGATTAGACGGGATCGCTCCACGTCCCGCGGGATGGGATGGGATTATCTTGGACCGTTATTGCTACAGACGTTTATGTTGCGGTGCTGTTTTGAATTTGGAACTTGTTCCTTCAACGTACGTATTAACTGTCTGAACTGCAATATAAACCTCTTTCTGTAAACTCTATTTTAAGAATGATAAGCCTGTTATCTACTTCCTGCACCTCAGTTGCTATCTTCCCTGCACCTCATATACTTTGGCACTCTCTCAATTGTACGCCTAGAGTTCTTGACCTCGAGGAGTCAAACAATATTTAAAAAAAATTGTATTGTTCCAGTTGTAGTTTTGAGCTATTTTTATGGCCGCCGGAGGTAAGGCTAATAAGGTCACAGGTAGGGCATGAATTCCGAGATCTCGGAATCTCGAAATCTCGGAATCTCGGACCATTTTTTCAGATATTACAATTCCGAGATTAGACGGAGCAATACTGAACACTTTTAATATCGAAATTGAATTCCGATATTGGGCCTATCAATACCGTAATTCCGGTATTCATTACCTTTTAATTCCGGTATTCTAATACCGAAACAAAACGTAGTTTTTCGATTATTTCGAAGTTATCTATGGAGTTCCCTGGTTTAGTTACAAGCTCCAACACATAGATGGCAGCACCTAGTTTGCAATAATTACATGTTAATCCTTCAATAGATTATTAGTTCAATTATTAATTTGTAGATCTTGAAATGAGAGTTATTCTGTTAAGCCAAATTCGTGATCTCCTTTTATTAATAATGTAAGTATAGAAGATGATTCTATAATTCAACATTTAGGTCTTTATTAACTTAAAATAACGGTAAAAAAAATTGTCTTTTGTTACTACAAAAAACCTTACTTAAAAGAGTTATTTTGTTTATTCAGTTATGCTGATTATTTAGAGGCTTTGATCTTATTTCAATAAATACTTTTTCTTTTACCTTAAAAAGTGTGTTTTTCTAAAAGATCCCCAATTCCGATACTAGTATCGGAATTCCGAGATTGAGGCAGAAATACCGAATTTCAATTCCGGTATTGGAAAAGTCAATATTGTACGCCCTGCGTAATTCCGAGATTCCGATATTGAGGTTTAATACCGACTTTCAATTCCGATACTGGAAATCGTCCGATACTGCATGCCCTAGTCACAGGCCAACTGAGATCTGAGGGCTTATTGCCTAACGCACTCGCAATCGTTATCGTTTCCATTTTGACAGTCCGAAGGCGAGTCTGCATACAAAATGAAATCAATTTTTCCACTTTGAAGCCGATTGCGATTGCTAGTACGTAATGCGTAAGCCAATAAATAGACACGCAGGTTAAATATCATGAAATAAAGTTGCCCCAATCATGAGTGTCATGAGTTTATATGAGAGCCTACTCTAAAGGTGCTGATACACTTGAGCATTCACTTGTAATGAGCATTCTAGGGAATGTTACATTATAGGTAAAGGCTAACAAAATAAAGCTGTTGTTAAGTTCGACAAAGTTAAAAACGGCGAATGCTCGCTGTTCTGTTACAAGTGAATGCTCAAGTGTATCAGCACCTTAAGATTTTTAAAATGTGTATATACACTTTATGGTTAGATAAGCATGTTTTGCAAAACGTATCAATTTCTAATCCCCTCACTTCAGTCCCAGGATATAGACATTCCTGCACGTAGTGCTCGACTCCTCGCCATCAGAAAACAAGTAAAAATAATTACGCAAGGCTTAAACTGGGATCCTTTTCTGAACGACGCTTCAGTATTTTTTTATCACGTAGTGCGGTTGGCCGGCTAGTCGAGGATCGGGTTCCTCGTACGAGCCTTTTTTAGGGTTCAGCGGGGAAATACAATGAAGCTTGAACAGGGCATTAGACGGTAAATTTATCCTGAGAGGCTGTCTATTCAGGAGATCTATTGTAAAAAAATTATTCGTGCTAATATTGTGTATAGATGCAAAAATGTAACACACGTTTTGTCTCATCTTAGCACGCGGAAAGAGAACATACAAATTCATCGAAACCATACGTCGGTTCCATTTCTTTTAAGTGTATTTTTTTTCCCTGTGTGGTTGGCGTGGTTGCCGGATTAGAATAGTGCCACTCCGTATCTTTCCGTGGATGTCGTAAAAGCCGACTAAGGTAATAAAGGCGTGTAGTACTGTTAGGCGATGGGCTTGCAACCTGTCACTAATACACTGGTAAACATCTTCGCCTAAGTGTTCAAAATGTGGTTACAGAATTATCAAATAGTTTTTACAGTTGTTGGAAATTCTGTAGCTCTGCCTACCCCACTCTGGGAATAAAGGCGTGAGTTTATGTATGTACCTATGTATGCATACATTTGCCTATGCCTGAAAGAATCTTACTTTTTTAGTTTTGTTCAGTCCATCTGCCGCGTAAATAACTTATTTCAAGAATAGGGTACCATCACACATTTACATAGGTATTGCACAATCTGATCCAAATTTACTTGAGCGAAGGCGTTAATCAAATGTCTTGTTTAATCCTCTTCTGACTCTTCTATTATTCGTATTAATAAGTAATTAAATAATCTACAGAATCCTTCTCTCGAGCTCCTACACACGCCCTTCTTAATACCACCTCCTTGCGGTCTGCGAAGGAAGTCGGTGTCATGGCGCAGGCGCAGGTTGCGGTCGCGATGAGTTCCCATGTGTCGTCGCTAGAGGTCATTAGTGGTATTTCTGGGAACGTCTTGTTATAAGTAAGATATAAAACCGTCAACCGTCCAATCATATGCAAGCTTTGTATATTTAAGTGGTCCGTCCGGATCGTTACCACCGTCTAACTAGCTGCCGTCGTTCAAGCAGCAGTGCTCGCATTTATTTATAGGTCACCAAATGGTCCCTGTGGAAGACCAGCCCTGGTTTTTATTACCGGAAACATGCTGAGCTGGAACCATTTCATGACATGTGGCATAGGTCAGCCATATGTATTTTGCTCTTTTTGTTTAGTACTTGTTCTGTCTCTTTGATTGTTTTCTTTCTTTCTCATTGTTAATGTGTTCTGGTATGAAGGTTGAAGTACAGATGCGTTGACTAGCATAGATGTATCCGAAATCAGAGAACTATTGACATTTCGCCACTGATACAGCAATATAGCGTAACAAACAAATTCAATAAGTTGCAAAATTTACCTTACTGACTTACTTACTAAGGTGTGTTTTGCTACTTATTAAGTTTGTTAGTTACGTGGTACTGCAGTATCACTGACGTTTGCTATCTCACGTGTACAATCTCAAATTCGTTGCCATTCCTGAGAATAAAGATGGAACGCTCCTAGGCTATTCATAGCGGAACACAACCTTCCCAAGACTGCTGCTTCACGATGCCGTTTTAGACAGTGGTAGCGGTCCCGACGGACCTTGCACAACATAATATCTTATTTATCTTTTTTCTTACTAATATTAGAAATGAGAAGTTTTGATCTTTGCATGTTTGTTAATCAATCCGGGAAGGCCACCTTATTCCTTTCGGAACTTCTGGTAAGATCACATTCAGAATTCGACGCAGATGAAGTTGCGGGCGGAAACTAGTCAACCATATATTTAACTATAACCGAGCTAACTACTTTCTACCTATCATCCCTGCATCAAACAACAATACTGCCTTTCTAAGTAAAGGACGCAAGCGCAATTTGATAATCAAAGCCAATTCAACCCTACAACTTAAGAAATAAGCTCACTATACATTCGCCATTGTATGAGACGTATACCCTTCTTTCTAATGATAGCAGCATTGCTCCCAATCGATCCCGCCGCTAAACGGCAGTTATCGTCGCTCGATATTCGATAACGATCGGCCGGGTGTGCGCGTGCGCCGGTCACGCGTCGATCTCGATCGTGAACTGTCACTGTTATTTGTTTCTTGCGCGATCTCATCGGGAGCGGTCATTTGTGTCATGTCGGACAATACTAGACAATACATGTTGGTACCCAGTATTTTATTAACCCCTAACCAAAAGAGAGGGGTTATACGTTTCATGTATGTAAGTCTGTCTGTGGTATCATAGCTCCGTAATAGATGAACCGATTTGGATGTGGTTTTTAGAAAAGAAAGCTACATCACCTGTATGGTTCTTACCTAGGTTTTATGATCGTTTGGGGCGTTTGAGAGACAGACACACACTTGTACACAGTTACTCAGATACCCAAATCATTGAATGTAAAAAAAAACCTCTTTTTGCGTCGGATGCTAAAAATCTATACAAGAATATCTAGCCCTAATACACATCGATCACGAGAATTACCTATCGTGCTCTAAATTTTAACCAGAGTAATAAACTAGATACACATTACCAGACCTAGGAATATTCGGGGCAAAATTAAATGACAGCTAGGGATTGCCTATATCGATAAACTCAATTATCGATGCTTTTCCCATATATTAGTGATCGCTCCAAGTTTTGTTTGTAAAAATAAAATTTGATTGAAAGTGTGCAATGAAACAAAATAGCAAAATAATTCTGGTTATTTCTTATTTTAAAAGAATTTTTTTAACCTTCACTCATCATCATCATATATTGTTTCCGTACTGTGAATTTCAGAATGACTGTCCCATTGACGATTGTTAAATAAAATAAACGACTAGAATTTGTTAGGAGTAAAAACAATTTGACGATGATGAGTGAAGGTTATAAATCCTTTTAAAATAAAGAATGACCAGAATTATGTTGCTATTTGGTTTAATTTGCATACTTTAAAAAAACAACTATTTTTACAATCTAAACTTGGAGCGATCACTAGTATATGGGAAAAGCATCGATAATTAAGTTTATCGATATAGGCAATCCCTAGCTGTCATTTAGTTTTGCCCCGTATATTCCTAGGTCTGCACATTACACAGATAAATCCTACATTAAAGATACTAGACACGATTCTGCAGAAACTTAAGACTATGGCACAAGTAACAATGGAGACGCTTATAAGGACAAAGTCCGTCATCACGAACCTCGTTCACGACAACTACCATTAACTTGCCACTTCACGCTCCAATTTCCTAAACTAAGTAAACGAACAATGCACCTTATTAACCAACTCTAAAGGAAAGATGTTATAAATTTTGCGCGAGTATTTTTTATGAGTGGGTCTGTCTGTGGCATGGTAGCTTCGGAACAGATGGAACGATTCGAACACGGTTTTTTTTCAAAGATAGCTAATTTTATCGTGAACGTTTTTAGCTAAGTTTCATGTAAATCGGTTGAGCCGTTTAGGAGATATCGACTCTGACACAAGCAGTCGCCAGGATAAGTTGCTTAACGCTAACGTAATCGATTTTCGAAAACTGTCAAAATGTATGAAATTGACGTAGGCACTTAAACATCTTAGCTTAGCCTAAGTGTGCAACGTGTGGTTACAGAATTATCAACAAGTTTTTAGAGTTGTTGGTAATATTGTAGCTCTGCCTACCCCACTCTGGGAATAAAGGCGTGAGTTTATGTATGTGTATGTACGAGTATGTACTCGACGCGACCGTCTCACAGTTAAACTCGATTCCATATACTTTGACAGTCTTCGAAACTCGCTTGCGATAAGCATCTTGTTTAGAGCCACAGTTTAGTTATTACTTAGAGACGGGCACTTTATGAAATGAAGTCGTAACGTTAATAAATGTAAAGTTAGCGGATTTGCGTCAGTTAAGACAATCGACGCACGATTTCTCGATTGACAATAGCTAAGCATAATTTACCTTGAACGGTCCGAGTAAAGACTTGCTGATCGGAGCTATTATGTTCGAATTTATTGATATTGATAAACGTGGACAAAGCATCTGTCACTTTCTGACCAATTATTAAGTGCGATAGTGATAGAAGATTTATCCACTGCGACCAGAAAGTAATACTAAAGTTGTATAGTTGTTAATATCTAGTGGTAGGAACTTGTGCAGGGTCCGTCCGGATCGCCACCATCTCACCCTTTTATGGAGTCCTAAGCAGTGCTCGCATTGTTGTGTCCTGGTAAGATAGAGACCTTACATCTTAGTCCAAAGGGTTGGCAAGTATTTAAATCAATGGATGATCTCACACAAATTGCCCTAGTCCCAAACTAAGCTCTCGGCTTGTACTAAGGGTACTAGACGACGATATAAATACTTATATACAGACTTCCATGCCTCACGGACAAATATTCGGGCTCATCACACAAGTATCTGCCCTTTCCGGGATTGAACCCAGGACCGCTAGCTTCGTAGGCAGGGTGACTCCCAACCCAACTAGGCACGCGCGTCGTCAAATTTGTCTTGAGAGATTATGAGATTGTATAGTCTTGAAAATGTAGATGTCTAGATTCCACTTACCATTAGGTGACCTGTGTCACCTGTGAGCTATTTAAAAAAAAAACAACAACCCAAGGCTAACAAAATGGAACCTGTTACGAAGTCTAAGAAACGGTTACTTTTACATTCGAAACTTAAATTGGAATTTCATAATTCATCAAATTCCCTTACATAACCAACATTGTTCCATGTGATTACGCTACGAGGCGCGGAATACGCCGGCAGCGTGCGCGGGCGCACCAAAACGCCAATTACCCGACGCTTTAAATTCCTTCACATTTTCACCGAAACCTCAACATGTCCCAACATTGGCCAACATTATGCCATATACGCGCAACAAGTAAAAATCGTCTGTTATTCTGAAATATCGGCTGTGTAAAAATTTGATGGTGACTTATGAAGCACAAAATTTTGTGTCTTAATTCGAACTTTAATTTTCAAAATAGGGTCGCTGTATATGCAAATTACTCGTGCCTTTCATTAGTTTAGCATAAATACCTATATGTAATCATAACAAAATATATGTACTTATGTCAATCGCAGCAACAGACAACTCTCACGCAAGCATTTGCATGAACACTACGTCTTTATACCTCTGTATTTAGCTCATACATGAAGCTCGTCATACTATGTCACTCTCACTTTGTTACACTGACATCTTCACTTCTTAAAATGTAATGAAATGCGTTACTCTTTCAAATTCATATTCTGCCCAACACTATGCATATCTCATCAGATTCTCACTAAGTATCCTTGATAAAACAAGTAACCCTACAAAAAGGAACTTTTTTTTCTCTCCCGTGGTAAAAATACTTTTCGGGGTTCACGGTAATCTCATGACCTCTAATGGACATTCCTCTGGCTCCGAGGCTCCTCCAAAACGCGTGACCGATTGTAATGAGGGTTGCAGTGATGTAATGATAGGGTTGCGGGCACGAATCCTTCGAGCAAGATCTGTATCTTTCACTTTTTATCTTTCGCTTTTTATCCTTGCCGGTCCTTAGTTTGTGATCACAAAGATGCTTCTCATTTTGGACTTAGTTCCGACGAAGGTTGCAATTAACTAGATGACCTTTAGCAGAATAATTAAGGATAAGATTACCAGTGTGAATTATACATACATACATACTATAAATCACGCCTGTTTACCAGAGGGGTAGACAGAGACCACTTCTTTCCACTTGCTACGATCTTGACAAATTTATTTCGCTTCTTCCACATTCATACATCGAGTCTTGCACGCACGTCGGTTTCGGGTACTTAAGATTCGGGTACTTAAGAACTATACATGTTATTTATCTTTTATTATAAACAATCGATTCAGATTTCTGCATGGTTTTGTTACATCATACCTTCAAGCCTTCACTCCCAGACCCTACCCCACGGTAGGCAGAGCTACAGAATTACCAACAACTCTAAAAACTTGTTGTTAATTCTATAACCACATTTGGCACAAACAGGCTAAGATGTTTTGTTACAGTCTTTTTAATGTCCTATCAGCAAGTATTTGCCTGTGTTCGCACTTATTGCCATATTAATAACCTATTTCCACGCTGAACAAGTATAACGTAGTTGAAATACCTACGAAGCAGCGAGAGCGAGAGCATCCAAAGTTTCGCTTCGGGTACTTCATCAAATACCATCCAAGGAATTGTCACAAATGTCACTTCTCATTTTCAATCCCACAGTATCTCCTTAATCAAAAATCTTGACTTTAATCTTCCACGATTCCCAAAATCCGTGTCCAGGACAATTTACGGAAGGGTGCCCAGGAGCGTGTCCAAAGGCCCATCGTTCCCGAACCCATTTGTTTTTTCCCCACATTTTTTACCTCCTCTAATGACCGTCCGGCGTTCATAATTATAGAAATTTAAAAGGAGACGAAGTGGATTTATATCAACAGATTTGGACCAGACAAATTACGGTCCAAGTGGTTTTAGAGAAACATGTGATATGTGAGAAAATGAATGTGTTATCAAACTTAAAATAGAGTTACACACAAATGATTGTAATGAAGTTGAATCTGGCGCTCAGTTTCTACAAGCAGTCTACGCTAACATAACTAGACTGTTTACTTTACTTCTTAATATTAACGATTGTTTTGATATTGTTGCCACTAACTATGGCCAAGTTCAATGTTTTTTTAACTGTTGATGGTAATCAGATAGAAATACACAATCACGTTACAAGAAATTAAATTTTAGCCCTAATTAAGCATGGCTGACACATTGACAAGGCAGAACGAATTACGACGCGTGATAGACAGCTAAGGATAACAAAAGAGATTATTCATACACGACATGTTGGTATAGTATGTTAAAGTTATAATTACCATGCGCACGCGCTACAAATAATGCTTCAAGATCCTTTTTTAAAAGGCTAAGGAGCCCAAAAGCGAGATTGTTTCAATGCTCAGTAAAAAATGTTATAAGATAAAAGTTAAGTCAAAAGGAGATTACAAATTGAATAATTTTTCATCCCTTTTGGGTTCAGCTTTTGAAATTTGAATGGTCCTCGACATTAACTCTTCGAAATTTCTGAATGGGTTTATTCTGGCGTTTGCATTGTTTCATTTCATTAATGTTAGTGTATTAATCAGACCAAGTAATTGTTACAACATTAAATAAATTATCCTTGTAAGTGCATGGTCTTGCAACATTACATTTCTATTCTTGTCTCAAGCCGTAAGCGTAAGCCTGAGCTTTTCGGCTTCTCTAACTTATCCTCGATTTATTCTTTCTCCAAATACGGAATGCTTTCTTACACAAAAACATTAAACAGGACAGGAGTCACGGAATCCTCGATACTCTGTTTTAGATTCACACTCGTCCACTTTTTACCGCGTATCTCGTATGGTTATATTCCTATCTCGGTTGATTGATAGCCTTGGACCGCGGGCCCCTCTTTAATGGACTTCTGACGTTGATTTAATAAAAACCCTTCATTACAGCATCAAAGCAGTCAGGGTCAGGACAAGACGATTCTCGGCGAGACATTAAATTTGATACTCCGTAATTATTCCGTGAACAACTCGCCGGTGCCTGAGCAATTAGTGCAACGCTAATGCAGTACATTAGAAATTAGAAAGCACTTTCTCGTTACATACGTTACAGATCCAGAATGTTCTCGAATGTTTGCCAGTGCAAAAAATCGAATTCGTTATCGCTTACTGGGATCGATTGTCCCTTTATTTGGAGGAACGCTCGCCATAAAGGTCGACATACTCAATTAGAAGACTGCTCACAATCAGTAATCACTCACGAGTACATACGAGAAGCGGAACGTCGGCCATTTTGAAAATAATACACCGCAAATGTGGCTCCAGCACGCACCGCTTTAGCGATGCGCCCATAAAAGATGTCTTCCTTTTTCTCCTCATGCCTTTGATGGATAAATTCGGCAGTGGTTATTGAAAGGGGAATTTTGTTTGCTTCATTTGGGCTCCCGAAATGCGGTGTTTCGCACTTCGCCCGGCCATTGGATGGCAATTTGAATACGGTTTTCGTCGCGTCTTTTTAACACGACGGGCGGGTTGTCGGACGGCATTCTCAGAAACTTTGTCTAATTAAACGGATTGCGCTTTAAAGATGTTCTTTTTACGAAAATATTTGGACAGGTCGTCGGCATGTTTGCGCGGCGGCGTTGTTGCCACGTCCATTATTTGGTAAATACATAACGTTAGAACTAACAATGCGGCGTGTTTCATTTAAGCGACGAGTCGCGTACAAACGAGCTTCAGTTGTTTTTGGGCAGAAAAAATTGGGCAAACGTAAATACCGAGACGTCCTTTTCGATGTTCTTTTCTTCCTTCGACTCTGCACCATTAGCGTTGCTGGTGTTATGATAGTTTGAGGGTTCATCGGCACCGTCAGAGTAATGTCCTCTTCAGTTTTTTGTCAGGTTCATTGTCTAGCCGGGTTCAGTGATTACCCATCATCGTATCACCATTCGGGGTCATTACGGCCCGAGTCTTATCTCTAATTGCTTAGAAATTGCTTTCTATTATAATGAAATTTGTTATCTTCATTATTTCCACTCCCATGATATTAAATATCAAATGCATTTAGTTTTTATCGTGTTTGATTACAATTTTTCATTAGTTCTGATCAAAAGTAATCATTTGGTTAGTCTAATGTTAATTAATTCACATCGAATTCAAATTCCTCGTGGGTTAATTCTGACAGTGACAGCCGGCAAGGCCTATGAAGGCTTCTTGACGTATCGTACTCCGCAGAGATCCGATCTCGCGGCCTTTACCCCCTAATTGCACCGGTTGTAACCAGGCATCAACAAAAGAATAAACTTTTTAATCAATCACGTTGCGCGGACTTGGGCTGTCTGTTAGTTTTGGCACATTGCGCAAGCGATTGTCTTGTCGGCGGCGCAGGCGCACGCGTTTTGACAAATGATCCGCCATATTGCACGCGCACGCGGCAACGGCATCAAATTAATAGTTTGCGGTTATTTTTTCATTGACTTGATGTAATAAGTAATTGTTGTGCGGTATTAATGGACCTTTGTTTTGTTGCTCTAATTTCTCTGCGGATTGTTTTAAAAATCAAGGGCGGTCAGAGTTATATATGGAGGTGGTCGAATAATCATCTCAGCTGGGCAAGCTCTTACCTAATCTGATTGATGATGTGGAACCGTCATTTTATTACACCTAAATCGTAACAGGCGAAGGCTATCAGGCCTACTGAATAAGCATTGAAAATGCCTATAGAAGTAACATGGAAAGTTTGACCTTATGATTTCAATTTCAAGTGTCTTTTCTTGGTGAATCTATTAACATAAAGTTTAAAATGTCAGTCCTATTTCTAATTCACACAACGTACGCCATAGAATAAGTATATAAAGCTCATAATCATCATCTTTAACATCTTTCTGCTAAGTATAAGATAGATCATTCCCCTAATTTCTCCCGGCTGATATTTTAACCATCCTTTAGGAGTACCCTGGGGGTACTGTCCTGTGCTTCACATGTATAGAGGCTAGGTTTTTTCCCGCTACATGGGTGACCTAACATTGATAGCATCTACTGCCAATACTCAGAGGACAGTCCCATGCCCCAAGCCGGTATGAATGAGAGGAAACAATTATGTGCTTCCTCCCATTCAGCCAATTAGAATAATGCATAAATTTGCGATTCATTAACCATGTTGCTATTACTTGTAAGCCAAGTGGGGCCAACTAGCCGAGATAAACGCGTATTTTTCTATTACACTGATATGCATCTTGGCTGAAGGAATTTGATTCTTGTTCTGTAATGTTCTAGATTGTTTTCTTAATTCTTTTCGTTTCAAAATATTCCTTACATACATACATACATTAAATCACGCCTGTTTCCCGGAGGGGTAGGCAGAGACCACTTCTTTCCACTTGCTACGATCTTGACAAATTTCTTTTGCTTCTTCCACATTCATACATCGAGTCATGCACGCACCCCATGCGCGCATCCTTATGCTGAAAAGTATCAACCAACACAACTTCAGCTCAAAACTCTGAAGGGAATCAAGCTACTAGACGCGTTACAGTTTGGGTTTACTTTTTACTTAACTCTATGATGATCTCTATTAATCACCCAGTCTACTACTTTAAAGTTAACAAATTGAAAAAGCCTCAAGTCATTTATTATCTTAATAAAATTATATCAGACCAGGACCAACGTAGCTTCCAATCAATCTTGCGCACATGTCAAGATTGACATTTGCCGTTGCGTCAGGGCGCGGCACGCCACGGCACTGTTGAAAACGTGTAGCAAACAAACACAGCCCTCGTGATCTCTAAATGATAGATAGTGAATACTACATAAGGTTGTGAAACTTGATGTACTGCAAATATGCTTTTGGGTTGGGCAAAAACACGGATGGGAATGAAATTGGCAACATGATCCAATTTCAGGCCAACGTCTGAGCTGCGATGGTTGCCACAAGAAAATATTGTTATTCCACCTGTCACCCACGTCACACTCTTTTTTGGCAAGGTATAGGTACCTAACATGTTAACCTCCGAAAGATAAAGTCCGAGTCTAGGTTTGTTTTAACATGGAAAATTAAATTATTTTAGAAAAAATGCATAAGTAATTTATAAAAGTTCTGACCAATAAAAAGGTGTAAACAAAATTTCGACCTTGTTATGGGTAACCTTTTAATACAAATAAAAGAATCCAATTTAATTGTAACTTTAACTTGATAGGTAGTTTCTTAGTCCATGTATAGACTTGTTTATGTATCCAATATATGACGTATTTTATAAGAGCGTCTTATATTTCCTTGAGAGCGACAAAACATACGAACCTACGCAGGTGTCCTTGTTGTCGTGAACTTTCATAATTAAAAGGTGGAAACCATTTTCTATATGTTACGTTTGCCTGTCATAGAAAATAAAAACTAATGTGTAGAGCCCAGAGTGTAGCAGCTAGCAGCTAACCCCTAAGGCTAACCCAAAGTGTACAACTAACACCTAACCCCCTTACTAATAAACGTTGAGTAACGGTGGTATAGCTATACAATGTTTTGTCCTGATCTGTCATTGTGACATTTGAATTTGACAGTTAAGGACAAAACATTTGTATAGCTATAGCACTCTTACTCATTGTTTATTAGTAAGGGGGTAAGGGTAACTAACCCTAAGTGTAAATCAAACAATTTATTTTTATCGCATAGGTACCTTAAAATTAAATTACTACTTACGTTATAAACTTGGCAATAAAACTACCGACTACATTTCCCTTCGCTTAACGAGTTTCTTTTTTATTTTCCACCGGCCCAACCAGATTTACTCTCAAATCGTAATAAAACTATAAAACCGCCGCAAACGACAGCCATTTTGAAGATGCGAGTGACAACAGATTGACAATTAGATAAAGCACAGACTAAACAGGCGGCAATAGAGCGCGATATTATCTGTGGTATAGTTTATTTAAACTTCTACCTTGGGTATCTGACACAAGAATGAAATTGAATTGAGGTTATGTTTAAATTTTGTCGCGCGTTTTCTCGCACGCGTTTACGGAGTGTGTTGCAATTAAAACTTTGTAATTACATCAGAGATGTTGAAAGCTGTTCGTAAACGATCTGTCTAAGGCATGGCAGGTCAACGGCCTTTGCTTGATTAATTAGGTGCGAGCGATGCGATGCGAGGACCGCTCGAAAGTTGCCAGTGTAAAAAACGTTTGGCAATTGTTTTGTGAGAGAAGGTTTGGTCATAAAGAGCTTGCTAATTGTTGTTTATAAGTGAATACGAAGTTGTGTGTGGTCTGTACTTTATCCATAGAGATATAAATAATATGTTTGGTGTGTACTGTAATCGTAATACCTACTAGAAGTTAATTTAGTTTGGGACTAGGTCAAGGACTGTCCCAAGCTCCCAAGATATTTATTTATCGATTTATATTCTCGGTCCATTTTGTGGTGTTATTTTCTTAAGACTTTGGACACTATAATACAGTTCGCTTAGGTTGCATGTTCAGTCAGACTTAAATTATTGAGCTGCTATAGAACCCTGTCACAGAAATCCTATGATTAATTTCGACGAAATGTACTTTATCGTACCTACATAACTTGATACTGTCATTATAATATAACTCAAAATGCACTATCAAAATTCATCCATCGTCACCTTTCTAGCCCTTATGACAATGGTCTACGATCTTATTTCAAAGGACATTCTTCTATCCCATTTAAATAAATAGACGAAATAATAACTTTAACTTAATATTTAAAATTGTAAAAGACTCAATGATATTATTGTAAAAAAAATGGCGTTCGAAGTTCAAACGCGACGCTCCTCGTGCAGAACCATGCTAATGACATTTTAATTTGTTCGTACATTTAAATATTGTTATGTTCTAAACTCTCTGTTTCTTTGTTCGCAGGTTCGTCCCAGCCGGAGTCGTATGTAATGAGCTAGAATTAACATGTACCATAGATAATAGACAATGTATTGTCTCAAACGAGAACAGAATGCAGATTAGATACAATAGTCAAAATGTCTAACATCTTTATTTTATAAGTTCAATTTTTTTCTCTAAAAAACCGACGTATGTATGACAAAACATGGGGAGGGGGAACTTGAACCTTATAGCATATATGTTGTCACACAAAGTGTAGTTTTAACAGATTGAGAGATATCTATAGGAAGGTAAATAAATAAAACTGTGCCTCTAATCTACTGGTAAATGTCAAGTAAATGAGAGCTGTCAAACCATTGACAATATGATAACATGTCAAAGGAGGTTTTATAGTGTAGAATCTCAGCCTCAGTAATTTAACGAAAAGGATTCATTCCACAATGCTATAAAAGTACAAATGGCGGACTTAATGCGTAATGGCCTTCTCTTCCAGTCAATCAAATAATCATACAGAAACTAACAAAATATCAGATGAGTCTGGGGTCTCAAAAACAACGGACGGTCGGATGAACGAGCGAAATTGCAGGGGCGAGTTTAAGTAGTCCCGTCAGAGCGAACAAAACACATTTTAGTGCGTGCATTTTCAATTAAGCAGCCTTATACGCACGCGCTAAAATATGTTTTGTTTGCACTGACGGGACTACTTAAACTCAACTTGGACATTCACTCGTTCGTCCGTCCGACGGTCGTTGTTGAGAGAATCACTACCCTGGAATGTGCTGCCAGCCTTTTCAAATGCGTAACAAGATCAATGTTATTCTTCCTGTGGGAATCCTGATTAAAAATTTAATTCTTTTTACTCGTAATTCGCGCTGAAATCGTTGAGAAACTACGTATTCTTGTTTAAACAAAACCTGTGAGTTGTTCTGTATAATTATCATCATTACAAAGCAAGGAGCGTTCCTTTTTCAAATCTGGCATCCTGCTCGTAATTGTACGCTATCACGCTCTCTCACGCATTTAGACGTACACCGTTATTCGTGTCGATCGCCGCAGGGTTAAAAACTTGAATTCAAAATGAGTAAGGACTGTAATTTGTAAAACAATTTATTAAATAATCAACTTACAGTTTTAATAAAGGTTGATTAATTTTTACTCGTCATTGAGTCAGTACCTTTGCATGTTAAGTGTCAACATCTATATTTTAATTCAGGAGCAAAACGAGAAAATGCATGTATTTGTGACATCGTATCTCCCAAACGCATGACCCGATATAAACACCGGTTTATAAAAAAAATCGGTTAGGTTTAAAAGATTTCAGCTCTGAAATTGGAAAAGCATACATAGACGGTTTTTGGTCAACCATAATTTTGTCGAATTTCATCATTCTATCATTTCATCTAACTCTATTTTCTGCTGAAACCGTGATGTTTTCAGGATAATATCCTGAAAAATGTTACACATTTATTACGTAGGTTAGGTTGTACCTGCTTCCTAAAGGATTAGGGATGGAAACAGTTGATCATATATCCAATTTTTAAACAAAGTTATTGCCAGGAGAAAGTTTTCTTACAGTTCTATCTCTAGTATCTGTCTAAGTGACATTTGTATCTACATACTAGCTTTAATAGTCAAAATATATCTATCGCATCCAAGTAGAAGTAAAACACAAACATTCTCAACAGCAATTTACCCCTAGCTGAAGTGTAAATAGGGTTGAAATTACAATAGGTGATAGTAGTTCTTAAGACCGCTTGTGTCGAGGAGGTGATCGGTTCAGCAGCTGATAATTCGGACGACGGTTCACACTTTATTGTTATTATAATCGGATCCCTAATTAAGTCTGATCGATGTATTGGTTGCTAGGGTCATCAAAAATCACATATTAGACAACGCACTGGTTCGGATCCCGGTAAAGGCAAACATTTGTATAATGAGCGCGAGGATTTGTTCCTGAAACAAGTAAGTAGGTATGTTTATCATTGTATAGTACACATAGTACAAGCCTAGAGTTTAGTTTAGACGAGGTCATTTTGTATGAGATTGCCTCCTTTTTTTTGTCACCTGTTGTTGTTTGTTGTATTTTATCATAGTTTCGCCTATACGGCGTGGGAGTGGTGAACACTTAAATAATTCGACGTCAATGTACGTTTAAATTAGGTAGCGGTGCACGATTTTTGATTTTAAACACTAATACGTTAAGTGTAGTTAGGTTAGTGACCCTGTCTGCGACGCTACAGGTCCTGGGTTTGATTCCAAGTATGGTCAGATTAGCACGACTACGTGCTCCTGAGGCGTGGACCTTAAATAGTTATTTGTTCAACAAGAGAGCAAAGTTGGTTTTTGCTGCGAGTGTGAAAATCGAACTTCGAATCAAGTTGTTTCTATCTCTCGCTTTTTTCCTATCGAAGTGAAAGTGACAGAACAAAGTGAAGTTCAATTTTTTCGAATGGTGTGAGTAGCCCCAGCACTGCTCACGGCATTTAAAAAAAATAATTAAAAAGCTACTTTGCCTCTCGCTCGCAGCAAAATTGAATTTTGCTCACTGTTTTTAAGCAGCAAAACCTGCTTGTTTGAGCTGCTGAGGTGAAATAGTTATTTGTTCAACAAGAGAGCAAAGTTGGTTTTTGCTGCGAGTGATGATTTTGAATCCCGAGTAAGCGAAGGATTCTATTATTGAATCACGAGCGTAGCGAGTGATTCTAGGTTAGAATCCTGAGCGTAGCGAGGGATTCAAAGATACGAGACGTAAAAAACTTTGGTCTCGTGTGAGACATACAACTTTTCACCTCAGCAGCGAGAACAACACAGCGTGAAGCTGGTAGGGCCAACGCAGGTCTTCCGTTGTGACCATTTGGTGAATACACGACTAAATAACGACACGATCGCATATGCATCAATCACAAGCATTTTTGCAAAATACTAATAAAATAAAAAGTGGAAAAAATAAACATGAAACAGATAAAACCTGTCACTCAACTTGATAATGCCGTAGTGCAAACACAACTTTATACAGCTTTATGTAGTCTGTGGCTTTAAAAAAAACCTAACTAGGCCTTGTCTATGGCTATTGGCTATGGCGGACAAATTAACAAAAATTACATCGTCATTTACATTACATTACTTTTTTTTTTTTAAGTACAATAATCCCGCTATTTTTGAAATTTTTCAGAGAAACTGCCCCCGCGGTTTATGTCACGAAATTAAAGATTGTTAAAACGATAACAAAATTATGTAGATACATAACTTCTTATTTTTCATTAATTTTGTCTTCAAAACATTAAATAAAAAAATTTATTGTACCTACTGTATAAAATAGTTATAATAAACACATTTCAAAGTTTAACAGATAGTTTTATTTGCAATTTTACGGTTATGTGGGCATCCGAACGTGCGTTTCTTTTTGGGCCTACTATGTGTGGAATTTGAAAATCGAACTTCGAATCAAGTTGTTTCTATCTCTCGCTTTTTTCCTATCGAAGTGAAAGTGACAGAACAAAGTGAAGTTCAATTTTTTCGAATGTTGTGAGTAGCCCCAGCACTGCTCACGGCATTTAAAAAAAATAATTAAAAAGCTACTTTGCCTCTCGCTCGCAGCAAAATTGAATTTTGCTCACTGTTTTTAAGCAGCAAAACCTGCTTGTTTGAGCTGCTGAGGTGAAAAAAATAAAGACGTTTATTCAGTAAGTAGGCCTTACGGGCACTTTTACACGTCAAAAATCTACCAGCTCTTCCCGTAACTAAAACTGAAGTCAGTTTTTTTTTTGGTTGGTTTGTTGGTTATCGATGTCTAATTTAAATAATAATAGTCCCTCCCTACACTTTCTTTTAACTTTTTAATTCAATTTTGTCAAACAATGTCAATAGTATTTCGCGCGTAAAATAAAAAATACGTTTTATAACTGGCGGCAACCCTATTACCATCATGCGTGCGCCGGCGTCGATTTGACGCGAATCGATGCGTTACATAATCGATGCACGTGTCGTTATCGTTACAAGATAGCATGCGAGGTAAAAGTGGAGATAATTGAGAATATAGACTTTCCATGTGTGGAGTAGGATCGCAATAAATATAGTACGATCAAACAGGGTGAGTAGAGATTCAGGGTGGGCACACAACCTAAAATAAAGTATATGCTATTAATTATAAGACTGATATTATTTTGTGTATAACTAACTTCTTAATCCAGGTAATTTTTTTTTTTTAATCATTGTAGTGGCTGTAAATTGAACAGCAATTATTTGAATTTGACGCTGCCATCATGGCGCGCGCAAATCTGTTCACTTTGTTCTCGCGGACGCACATAAAGCTATCTCTTTTCATTTTTTTTATGGCATAGAGAAGACGAACGAGCACACAGGCCACCTGATGGTAAGTGGAAATTGTGACCCATAGACATTCGCATTCACAAGACTGCAATGCAATCCTAAGACTGCAAATGCGTTGCCAACCCTGAGGACTAAGATGGAATGCCTCTGCTAGTCATTTCACCGGCTGTCGTATCCCCAAACCGGAACACAACAATGCGAACACTGCTGTTTGGCGGTAGGTTAATGGATAAGATGGTGGTAGCGATCCGGACGGACAAATTCATGTTCACGATTCATGTGTGAGTATGACAACATATCGACCCTTTACTTTCTCAACGTAGTATCTGATTAAATAGTTAGATAGAACATTAGTGTTTATCATTTAGGGAACGTGAGTGCTTTTCCTATTTAACTATTTATTCATGGCATCATCGCTTGATGGTATGGCAGTGGAGGCCGACGGTCTTAAGGTCACCGGAGTCCACGGGCCGCGGGGATTACTCGCCAACGAGTGACCTTTGTTGACCTCTTGCATAAAAATACCTACCTGTGTGGCATTCATTCATCTTACGTTTAAATTACCGATGTAACGCAGCGGCTATACTGTAAAACGGGGTGAATAGAGACACCTAAAATTAAGCTTATTTTAATAATAGTAAGACTGAAATTAATTAATACACAACCAATTAATTAATATTTTAACCTGTTCCGTTTAAAAGCCTTTAATTCTTTATTAGTTTTATCAAGGCTGTATATCGGTATTTATGGTATGCGTTTATTTATTTACTTATTTACTTATTTTCATTTATTTTTCCGCTATAAGTATTATGTAAGTAGTTTACACATATAATATAGTATGTTTGGCCAGCGTTCCGTGAGTCACTGCCGGTACTGGCTGAAAAACAGCGCTGTAGGTGTCTGACACTTCAGCATTTTGCTGAGCCAGTGTCCGTTTCACCGCCGCGAGCACACATTTGCGTGCTATCCCAGTTTCCTTCACTGTTTTGTTGAATCATTTGTATATTTGTGTGTCTTATGGTTGGTGAATAAATGTATTTCTTCTTCTTCTGCTTCTTGAAATGATGTCCAATAGACTTAACGTTATTGTCCATTTAATACTTGCCACTTGGTCTTATTTGTAACAAGTTATGGCTTATTTTAGTGTCCCTACTTACCCTTTAATCCCTATTCACCCCATTTTAAGGTACTAGTAACTTACTTAGCAGCGAATAGTGTCCGTGAAACGAATCTAGCGGGTCCGGGGTTCGATTCCCGGTATAGCATTATTAACATATCTACAAGTCTCAGGAAAAAATACTTGCGCTCATAACACAGATTTGTCATTACCGGGCATCAAAGTCGCTACTCGCTGCTAACTATACGCGCCATCAAAATTGAAGATCCCATGGTACTTAGTTCAAAAACCACGGGCTGGAATTTCTCTATCTGACACTTATATATATGTATAGGTAACGAAAACGTTGTATGCAAATTTGCACTCATAAGGAAACCGATTTTGTATATTAGAGAAAAAAACCCCACCGACCACGGATATTCATGAAACCTAGATACTTGTACCACCGCTAGAAAAGCTGCTTTCAAATAAAAAAAAACACATCTAAATCGGTTCACCCATTTAAGAGCTACGTTGCCGCAGACACACACAGAACGCTATTATGTATGTAACGTCAAAGTTATAACACTCCTCTTTTTGCATGGGGGGTTAAAAAGCGATCAATACAAGTTCCTACAGCGTCATAATGCATTCAAAGCTGCATGTTAGATAAGTGTCACACACTTGACTGTGCCTGGTGTCACTGTCCAAGTGACTGGCCGATAACAACAGTTCACCGCAGATGTTATCGACAGATGGACATGCGCATTACTCGCGTTGCGCAAGCGCACTTGTTCTAGCGATTACGCTAAATCGATTCGGAAACAACGCTTAGGAATAGACGCCCCGCGTCGCCAATGGAGAGATAGCAAATAAATTTAAACTTTACAGCTCGTTCTTTCAAAGTTTACCTCTACATTGTACTCTCCCTCATAATCGTCGTTATTTAAAACAGGCTCTTGTCCGCGTAGAAGTCGTTTATCGCTATTCCCTCGGAAACTACTCAATTTTCCTGGATCAAAAACATCGTACGTCCTTCTCCGAGACGCAAGCTAAATCAACACCAAATATCGTCCAAATCGGTTCAGCGGGTTAGCCGTCACGGAGTAACACACAGACAGACAGAGTTACTTTAATATTTATAGTATTAGCATGGAGTTGGGTATTGAAACCTCAATTATTATACTAAGAATGGCCATAACTACGCCATACGTATGACGTGTAATGAAATCATTACGCTAAAATTTTGAAATGATTTAATATTTTTCTTATATGAAACGCGTCAAGTATCTATAAGTCTATAATTTAAACCCTAATCCTATGTAATTAATCAGTATTACAATTATAAAAGCCAAAAAACACACTGCTGGGTAATGATTCTCTGAACAACGACGGTCGGACGGACGGACGAGTGAATGTCCAAGCGGCGAGTTTAAGTAGTCACGTCAGTGCGAACAAAACATATTTTAGCGCGTGCATTTTCAATTTAGCTACATGGTTTCTGCCGATGGATCGAACGTATAAGGCTGCTTAATGGAAAATGCACGCGCTAAAATGTGTTTTGTTCGCTCTGACGGGACTACCTAAACTCGCCGCTGCGATTTCGCTCGTTCGTCCGCCCGTCCGTTGTTTTTGAGAGAATAACACCCCAGGACTTAGGCCCACAAATTCCTCGATGGTCACTTTTGTGCCCTTGGTCGGGGCCGACCTAGGTGTACTTTTTCGAGTCAAATCGGAGAAATACTGGAAAAGGGCCGAATCTTAAGTGCTCGAAACCGACGTGCGTGCATGACTCGATGTATGAATGTGGAAAAAGCGAAAGAAATTTGTCAAGATCGTAGCAAATGGAAAGAAGTGGTCTCTGCCTACCCCTCTGGGAAACAGGCGTGATTTAATGTATGTATTTATGTACGGTTTCCCGCGGTCTTCACCTTAAATAGTAGAGTAATTATACCTAATTGAAAATAATCTCCTTCGCAAAATACTTATGATTAATACGTAAATATAAATAACATGTGTTTGATTCAGTGATTTAGCAACAACTTTGAATGTCAATGCCAAATATCGCAACTCTGATTGTACTTAAGTGATGGCGTCGTGTGTAGATACACATTCAAACAAATATGAATGCATTAATAATACTTAAAGTGCAATTGGAACGTCATTTGCATGTTAAACAATTAGTGTATTTATTCCTCTATTGTATTACGTTCAATGTTGTCTAGTATCTTTAATATAAGCCTAGAGTTTAGTTCAAGACTAGATTTGAATGATATTATTCTTTGTTATTATTTGTCCGTTATTTGTGTAGATTTTGGACTTTTTTACTTAAAGTACAGTTCATGTTCATTATTATGAAAAAATAATATACTTATGGTATAGTCATTAGAGCAACTTTGATATGTCTATTTCTATTTAGAGATATGTTATATTTATTTTCCGTATTGTTGCCCGGTTTTCAGTCGAATAATTCCAAGATTTTTATAACTTATACATACATACATTAAATCACGCCTGTTTCCCCGTGGGGTAGGCAGAGACAACTTCTTTCCACTTGCTACGATCTTGACACATTCATACATCGAGTCATGCACGCACGTCGGTTTCGGGTACTTAAGATTCGGCCCTTTTCCAGTATTTCTCCGATTTGACTCGAAAAAGTACGCCTAGGGCGGCCCTTCCGAACCGTCCACTCAATTTCGATCTGTATATCTCTTTCGTCAATCTTCTTTCATCCATCCTTTCCAACTGACCGAACCATCGAAGCCCGTATGCCTTATTTTATTTAAAGGTTTAAAAGCAAGTTCAATAACTTTAAATTACGCCACGACCGGACCAAGTTCACGTTGCCAAAATAAATCATTCCCCAAAGCCCCGTGATGAATCCTCAGCATCAATTCATACGTGTGTGTACTTTTTGTGACGGTTCAACGAACGAAGAAAAACTTTGGGCTTGTGTTTGTGTCATTTTTTTGCCATAAATGACACTACTACAGGAGCACAAAGCTCTTTGTGAGTTGTGTATAAATTCAACTCTAACGATAACACGCACATTGAAAGCGTTTTTAGGGTTCCGTATGTAAACGGTGCCCATCTGTCTGTCAACGGTCTGTATATCATGAACCATAATATGTAGGTAGAGTAGGCAGTTGCAATTTTCAGTGCATATTTTTATTGCTCTTATACTCGTAACAATAATAAAAAATTAAAAAAAAGGGGCCCTCATACATAAAATGTAATATTTATAGCGTATTAGGTAGACACGCGATTTTTAAAGCGTTTAATAAGTACTATTACCGCTCGTACAATAATGGTACGAAACCCTCCGTGTGAGTCCGACTCACACTTGGCCGGTTTTCCTATAAAGATGATGCCGTACTCATGTTACTGACCTCTAATAATTGACCGGTTGACACTAACGCGCTTATGCAACCCGCTGGTTACGCGTATACGGTAATAAGTACGTTTAATTAACACCAGCGAAGTCCCGTCTCGACCACCAATACCAGTTTCTAATATATCAAATTCATTAAAAATCACTTTCGCTGCTAGTTGCTGGCAACATAAAAAATACAGCCAATTAAAACCAGCGTGATCATAGACAATAGCGCGTAAAGTTACTGAACCCGATGAGATAATAAATTGTGAACTTTTGTTTTCTGCCGACGCTCCCACCGACCCGGCCTCCTTGTCGTTCCGTTCAAGATAATTATTTTAATACGCGTAAGAATAGCAACACTTTCACTCGGATTTTTCGCTGCGGTCGTCGGTTGCGTAGTTTTTTGCAACGCTCAAACAATGCGGCAGACAATGGGTTGCCACAGACAAATAAACTCGTTGGATCTCTGAGACAAAACGTCCACGCGTTGTGTAAATCGATCTCATTAGTTTATTAACACATTACGCAATAAAATCATGTTCTTTAATAGCTCATCAATTATGGTTTTCAGATCTAATAAGATTACCGAACTACAAATAAAATCTGTATCATTGCTACTAATTGGAACATTATGTTGCCGCCAAAAAAAAAGTAAATGAGACTCCGGCGGAAATGGCTGTATGCTTATACAGCCGAGATAAAGTCTTAGAATGTGATCGTGATACGATTTCGGAACGTACTTTGAGCCGGCGCGAAATTCTCGCGTGATCTGATTGGTCACTATCAGCACGTGCGTTCGGAACATCCGCTTTGAGTTATTCTTAGTAACTATTTAACCGAACGGAATTGGTGGAATGCAATCAAGGTAATAAATTACAGATGACGTTCCGCTACGATCTACTTTCTAGGCTCGAAGTTTTTAAATCAACATTGTTTGGATACATTTTACACAAACATGTTTTTTTCAATGATCCAGTTTAAAATCGGAATACTAAGAGCATGTTGGGTAATATTTGTTTATAAATTGACATGTAGGTGACTTCTTGCATGTAGGTGTGTCCAAAACTAGTATAGAATAAACGTCAAATTTCAAATATAGAATGTTCAGTTATTAATGGCGATCACGTTTAAGTGGCAGTTACATGAAACAAAACGATTTTTTTACGTAAATAATTTGTTTTGAAACTAACTTTTAATTTAAATTTATTGTCACCCTACTAATTGTTTAGTCTATGAGTTAACAACACTTAACTGATAAGTTTATTGACGTAATATCTGTAAAATTTCTCGCCAAAGCGATGGCACTTGACGTGAATGAATTTAGGATGTCCATGTATCCAGTGGTGATTGGTTTTAACAATATCATTAACTTAAATAAATTAAACAGTGAGTTAATTGTTTGAGAGATCAACCATTACATTCCATTTTTGTTGCTTATTAATAATGTTCAACTCCTGATCATCGATAAAAAATCACCGTGTATAAGACGCTGACTGTCCAACCCAAAAAACATATACAAACACTATTCACCTTTTGTAAACCAAAGGCTTGTTTAAGATTGAGAGACACTGAGCTATGATGTTGCCGGCCTGATTGACATGCCACCTGCAAACCTAAATATAACTACTAGGCCTACAGAATGACAGAGCAGCTTAACCTCATAACACAGTTGCATCGTGAGCATTGTACCCGGTCGGGTGATCTGTTTACGTTTGCAAATGCAAGTGTCTATCTTAAGATTCTTGTGCTGCACGGAGGTCAAACAGATCGAGTTTCAACAATAGAGAACTATGTAGGAGATCAAAATGGCGACCCTTTCTTTCACAGCTGATGCGTCTTTAACGGCCTCGTAAAAATTTTCTACATAACATCTAGATTAAACGAAATCAATAAAAAAAAACTATCAAAAAAACATTTTTGGGACTAGCTTTTGTTTCTGTCTGTACTTTTTTTTCCACAGGCATTAACTAATCGTCAAGACGATTTCAACTAGCCCTAATGCGACCGATTAATCTTGTGCTAAGCTTAAACCACCCCTATTTTTGTGGGGGGTTAAAAAGAGGAAAAAAGTAAACTAGGGTAAAACACCTAATTATTGGCCTCTAAAATACTAGTTACTAGCACCTAGTGATTGTTGAATTATTGTCTCTATTACTTTATGTTAAAGTTCATGAGGCCAATAATTGGTAGGTGGCCAATAATTGGTTGGTGGCCAATAATCGTTTGGTGGCCGATAATTGGTAGGTGGCCAATAATTGGTACGTGGTCAAAAATAGGGGTTCACCCTAGGTTGAAACGTTGACCTCGTTTAAGTTATATCAGCTCTGAAACTTATTTACATAAAAATTACGGCTCCCAAACTTCGTGTAAAGCAAAAAATGCGGCACCAGACAAAACATCTAGGCAAAGAGACTGCAGCGAACGCGTCAATTTCCCCCAATCATCAACGAGCCAATTAAACTCGCCCTACAGCCAAGCCCTTTTTATCGCTCCTGTATCACTTCCTCGGGGTATAACAGCTAGATAATGGCGCTTATCTGGTATCGCGCCGCTTCGCCATTAGCTGGCCGACCGACTTTCCCCGCGTAGCGATTGTTGCCGCTCTACAGGAGCTACGAAAACTGTGATTTGTTGCTGTGATCCTTAACCCTGTTGTTTTTGTCTGCCGAATAAGGAAGGGAATGTTTAACCCGATGTTTCTATATGTATTATGTGTGTGGTGTGTATGTGTGGGCGTTTGTTTGATTAGTTTACCTAGAGGCAAAGTAGCAAATGTCACTAGATGGGTACTAGATTTATTTTAATAGTTGATTTTTAAAAACAAAGTATCGGTATCAAAGTAGACTTTTGACGTGTAAAGCGCCTATTTATGTACCTACTGAACAAATGTCTTATTAGCTTTTTTATTTTTTATGTATGCAGCACTAGAATACCTATCAAAGTATACAGTTTGAAACTTACTTTGTGGTATTTTCTCTAAGGGTTGAGATGAGAGGCTGTGTCTATAGTGTATACTTTTAGGAATTTAAAAAAATGTAAACAAAACAACCACGTGATATAGTTCGTCAGCCAATAGAAGTAAACAGTGTTCTGCTTCTATTGGCTGCCGTCAAAGTCGTCGTACGTCAAAGCTCGATAAAACAGTTTTGATTGGTTGTTTAACAAAGTCACGTGATTTGGAATGTTTTCATTTTTTTAAATAAGTACCTAAAATTATAGACTATAGCGGTGGCATGATTTTTCTTTCACAAGCTACCTAAGTAACAAATGAATTGTTTTCCAAGTACACAGAACATAAAACATTTGATTATTTTTTTGACTTGTTTATTTATTCTATACTGCACAAAAAACCTACAAACGGCGGACTTAATGCCTAATAGCATTCTAATAGGCAGTATTGTGGTATTAGGTTTGTTCCCTTGTTTTTTAATGTAATAGTGTCTAAATGTGTAATAATTTATTATTAGAATTATTATTTATCATTATATTTGCAAGTATTTTTTTTTTAAAGTACATAATAATAAAGATGGGGTTTTTTTTGCGTCTCAACATCTAGGTTATTTTGTTTCCAGTCAGTTTTAGTTATAGAAACTATCCGAAATCTGACATTTTCCATGACATATTTGGTAGTAAATGTTGCCATGGCACTTATACCTACTCTTCTAATTTACCTCTTGCTTAAAGCTCACGTTTTTTTTGTGTAATATCTTTTTCATTCTAGTCGGCGAATAGTTATAACAGTACTTTTTTACGTCACTTTCAACATCAAAGCTCCATTCGATATATCCAAAATCGATGCACCCTGCGAATTGTACTCCTTGATCTACGTCCCGGCCCTCGATCGCGGCTTGCGCAGTAGCGCGATACTTTCCATCGACACTTGCGCCCGCGCAGCCATGCAGATACCCATTATCGATCGCCGATACAATCACGTTTCACACGTCCCCTATTACCGGTATTATAACAAAATTACTCGTTCTTATTAGTTTTAATTATTGCTGTTAGGAAAATCTAACGTTAGTTCTCATGTTTTGTAATTCAGGAGCTTTATGCTTCTCGGTAAAAGCATATTACTTTTGACATTATTATTGTTGTGCCACTTTTATGTTGACTCTTATTTACTTGATAGTAATGGCGACAATACGATAACATGTCAAAAACGATAGGGTTTTACCGGGTGGAATAGAGCTCCAGTCGCAGATGCTAAACTGTATTTTGTACGCTTTGGCAGGACTACTTAAACTCGCCGGTTTATATAAGCTCCAGTATTCTCTCTTTTCTTCCCGTTGAGCGCTAATTTTCTAAATATCTGTAAATCAGTGAGTCATTCTAATACGGAAAAGTTTTGTACACTCGTTGAGGATTATATGCAACATCAATATTCTCTCATATATAACCAAAACCTACGCCCTCATATTCATAAAGTACCAAGAACAGTAAACATCGCAACAGTACGTCAGCACCGATTATAATAATCAGCGCAGGCGCATAATGAATGTCAGCTGCATTGTTTTACCTCTTTCGTACGCAAATGTATGCGAGATTTTAGATTAGAGCTTATGATCTGTTCTGCATAACGCCCACTGGCTGTGCTGTTTGGAAAATGCTGTTGTCATTCGGTATAATACACGCTACTGCTGTATCATAATTATATGACAAGGATTTAATACGACTAACATACTTACAAAGGACTATGTTATTTGGTTCCCCCTATATCATTAATGGTGTCGTTGCATAGGTTGATTGAATTGATTTAGTGGTGATAGGACCTTGTGTAGGGCCCGTCCGGATCGATAACACCTACCTCCTAATCTTATCCTTTGACGTATCGCCAAGGAGTGTTCGCATTGTTGTGTTCCGGTGTGGGGTAAGGCAACCGGTGAAATTACTAGCATAAAGGCATTCCATCGTAGTTCTTACGGTTGTCTTTGATTGAAAATAACGTTAATAAATGTATCATTAATGTTAAATACAGTTATAATTACATACGTCAAATATCAGGCGACAATTTCACACAAATTAAATACAATAACGTTAAGCCTGTTGGAAATAATTTCAGTCTTATAATCAGTAACATAAGCTTCATTGTAGGTTGTGACCCTACTCACCCCGTTTTACGGTAAGTCCAAAACTAATCTCTAGGGTTATCCTATGGGTACTAGACAACGATAAATATACTTATAAAGATAAATAATTTGTTTTTTACATAGAAAACTTCAACAACTCAGAAACAAATACCAGCAATCATCACACCAACCCAGGACCGCTACCTTCGTAGGCAGGGTCACTACCAACTAAGCTGCGTTGTCATTTTTGTTAGATTAACGTTAACAAAAGAAAAGTATCATGAGCTGTAAACTGACAAGTTTCAAATAGTAGTAGGGACTAGAAGTATATATATTTATTTAGTAAATTTATTTATTTATGTATGTTAAGGAAATCCAACAGCTTATACAATTAGAACAATGGATAGAATAGGAAACCAACGAAAACCAAACCAAAGATATAGAACAAATGCTAAATGCGTACAATACACAGAACGACACAAACTTAAATATAAATTAATACAATTTGACGGCTATGATTCGCAAACACATGCTAGTTTCCCTCACTCCAAGCACCTCGCCGACAATTTTTATCTCACGGATTGAGCCTTGCAGTTAAAATATCTATGTCCAGCTCTTGCCAGGTTGTTCAAGCTCTTACCTGCACGTATTAGGAAACTATTGACTTAGCTCATACCTCTGTTATGTTTATGACTACCCAGTGACAGGTTCATGTTGTACTATTCCACATTGGTCAGCTTGCACTTGTTCTACTTAGCTTATAAAACATCTGCAACGTTCAATATTATCATAACGACCATGTCTATTCGATATTTCTCAACGTCCTCACCTTCGCTATCAAGTTTAATTGCGCCGCTCCCTTCGCCTATAGCTTTTCTCACCGGCATTGCAAGTGAACATCTCATTTTATCTAACTGTCGACAATTAAGCGTTTCTCACGGCGTTTTCGATTGCTCTTTTTGCGTGTTTTTGATTAGAATTTAGGACATTTACTTCTTTACTAATGAGTCATTTTTATTTGCCGATGTCTCGAATATTTTAATGTTTCAGGAAGGTAAATTAAATGTTATGATGATTGCTTATTTTAAAACATTATATACCGATACTATCCCGCTACTATCCCTATTTCTTTCCATTGGGGGGTGATTTTTAGAAACCCCGGTTTTAAAGCATCCCTAGACCTCATAAGGAACCTACGTGCTAAATTTGGAATATCTAGACCCATCGACTTTGTGCGCGTAGAATAAGTTCCTCTCTCTTCCCTTTGAACCCCTTAGAGGATGAATTTCCAAAAATCCTTTCTTAGTGCTCACTTACTTCATGAAACCATTGAACCAAATTTCAAGTTTCTGGGAACAGTAGTTTCGGCTTAGCGTTGATATATAAGTCAGTGGGTCAGGTTTGCATTTTATATATACATTCTACATAGTTTTATTCGGCCTAGATGTATATCATCCAATAACGCAAAAAAAAAACCTAACATCATCTATACATTGATCAAGTAAAATAATTCAAAGGACCTATAAGTACCTATGGTTCCCGCAACATCAGCGTTCTGATTTAGGGTAAATTACCCAATACTTGTACTTGTACTATTCAATCGTGCCCATTGTCACGTACGAATTACCAGCTTTCGTCGTATCGCGATCTTATGCGCGGGAGTGGCGGGCCGGGGTCCTAATTATCGCTAGCTCAAAACAACACAGCCATAAATCCACCTTAAATTTCATTCCTATTTCAAGCCTGACACGTATCAGCAAAGTTTAAAATGATAGTATACTTCATATTTGCTTGCGTCGTTTTGGTTTTTAGTGGGAATTATGTCGATGCCTGATATGCAGTGGCATTTATGCTTGCTACACGAGAAGACATAATTACCATAGCGTTTTGGTATTTGTTAGGTTCCTTCTGAATTTGTGTTTACTTAGATAATGGGTTACATGTAAGCGCTGTTCACAAGATTTCTCATACATACATACATACATTAAATCACGCCTATTTCCCAGAGGGGTAGGCAGAGACCACTTCTTTCCACTTGCTCCGATCTTGACAAGTTTCTTTCGCTTCTTCCACAGCCATACATCGAGTCATGCACGCACGTCGGTTTCGGGTACTTAAGATTCGGCCCTTTTCCAGTATTAAAATTAAATTAATTAAATTAAGTATTTCAAAATCCCTTTATGAAAGACCTTAGTTCTATCCTCTCAAAACGCAATCCAACACGTACTTATTAAAGATTAATCTGTATCTGCTAACTAACATAGCAAACCTAATACTCTTAATAGGTTAATTGGAGACCCATTCGTTGTAACCAACTCTTGTTCCCGTAATCTACAATGGCCTTTGTGTAGATCTAATTCTATGTACTAAAGCTCTTTTGGAATGGAAGTCCTTTTCTAGGTGTCAGGCAGCGAGTCGACACGACTATAGATAGCCATCTCCCTCGCTCTAAGTGTCATGTATATCGCGTTTACCTTGTAACGAACGTGAGGCATTGTTTCAATGGTTTACTAATTATGTTTTGTTGGAAGAGTTTGTATTTTAAGCAGACATAGGATTCTTTGGGGGAAATTTTCTTGACAGGTAGGGACTTCCTATGTCGATAAACTGAATCATCGATAGTAGTTATACATATATACTAGTGATCACTCAAAGGTTTGCTTGTAAAATCAAATTAAATAATAACTAACGGTGTTATTCTCTCAAAAACAACGGATGGTTGGATGAACGAGCGAAATCGCAGCGGCGAGTTTAAATAGTCCCGTCAGAGCGTACAAAACACGTTTTAGCGCGCGCATTCACAATTAGGCAGCATTATACGTTCGATCTTATCGACAGAAGCCATGCTGCCAATTTGAAAATGCACGCGCTAAAACGTGTTTTGTACGCTCTGACGGGGCTACCTAAACTCGCCGCTGCGAATTCGCTCGTTCGTCCGACCGTCCGTTGTTTTTGAGAGAATAACACCCCAGGGGTAATAAAATCTGTTTCTTGTCAATCGGACGATCGAACGCATCTGTTTTTTTTTTATAACCCGCCTGCCTCTGAAACTGGGTTATGTTTTTTGAGTGTATGTATGTATGTCTATTTCAAATTCAAATTCAAATTCATTTATTTGCTATAAAATATGGTAAGTATTTCGTGAAGAAACAGAGATAAAAGATTTCTTTACGAACAGTGTCGCGATTAGAAGCTAAGCTATTTATAGTCAAAATAACGCCGCATTACATTTAGATTATCCTAGAAAAAAGAAGTTTATTATAAACGTGTTTTTTTCCTACGAATTAGTTTCTTAATGTATGGTTTTTTGTTTCAGAGATGGCAGCGGAGGTGGTTCGTTTTATACGACGACGGAGAACTCACATATTCGCTAGATGAACACGTAAGTAAATTAATTAAGTTAATCTAAGGAAATGCACAGTAATGTCTTACCCACTCAACATTTACAAAATACGTGTAGCTTTTGATGTCTGCGTAACATTAAAATTACATTTTATAATGACAATATTAGCAGATTCAGTACTATATATTTTGACATTTGAAACCTATGAAATCTAAATTCTAAATGTATATTTTAGCTCCGAGTGCTCGTTTGACTTTAATCGAGTACCGTTAAAACTGTACTTTCGTTACGTCACTCACATGCCACTGTCGTATCGAATGCAACTTTGTAGCAAATGCGCATGTGCATCCCTCGCACCATATCAGTTAGCAATCCTTTACATGCCGATATCTCACTCGGCTTTATCTATTGCTGGGTACAAATTCAAGCGTCGATCCTTTTCTGGCGCGCTGAATCGTACCTTAGCGGTAATTGACTCGTTAGGGGACTACTGTCCACCTACTGGCGCATTCACCCTACTTTTGGATTCCGTGGGTACGCGATCAATTTGCAAATTTTTTGCGTGTTTGTGTTTCGCATAATAATCTTGTGAAAATAAACTTTTGTTTAGCATTAATCTATGTTGTAGGCTAACCAACTTATTGATAAACTCGCAATTTAGCTTAATGTCGTTTTGGCATTTGAATTTGACAGAAAAGGACCATGAATAATACTTTAAGTAAAATAGATTTGTTATGCCTTTATGAATAATACGAAACTTACTTTATTTGTACTGAAAAAAAAAGACTTAATAATGTGTGTGTATTGGTATGCTCAAGTTTAAATGACAGTGTTTACGATATTGCATTATGAGTGTGTGACGTATGACATAAGATAATGAATAATATTTTATAAAGTGATAATTATGTTGCATCTATAGACTTCGATTAACATGTAGTTCTTAAGGTAAGTTAAAAGGACTTTTTTAATTTAAAATTTAATAAATAATTAATTAATACTATTTTTACTTGCGTTTAAAATTCGTACTCGACCGCTTTCGAAGCAAGACAATCGATACCAGTTTTTAATAATACAGGTCAATTCCAAGGAAACACAAACACGATTTTTATAAAAACTGACCTTAATTAATTCATTATAATTCAACTTAAAATTAAACCCTTGTTTTTAACACGTCGAAGTCGCGAAACAGCACGCATGGTTATTGAAGGCGTAAATTTATAAAATACAAGCTGTTGCCCGCGGCTGCGTCCACGCAGAAAAATAAAACATAGCCTATGTTCACCAGAGATAATGTTTGATTCTATTGATGAAAGAATTTTTCAAATCGGTCCAGTAGTTCCGGAGTCTATTCATTTCAAACAAACAAACATACAATCTAATAATCAATACATACATTAAATCACGCCTGTTTCCCAGAGGGGTAGGCAGAGACCACTTCTTTCCACTTGCTACGATCTTGATAAATTTCTTTCGCTTCTTCCACATTCATACATCGAGTCATGCACGCACGTCGGTTTCGGGTACTTAAGATTCGGCCCTTTTCCAGTATTTCACCGATTTGACTCGAAAAAGTACGCCTAGGGCGGCCCCTTCCGACCCGTCCACTCACTTTCGACCTGTATATCTCTTTCGTCAATCTTCTTTCATCCATCCTTTCCAAATGACCGAACCATCGAAGCATGCCCTTTTCAATCTTAGTCAGTACATCTTCTTTTATTCCACATTTCTCTCTGACTTTCTAATCTTTCCTCTTAATTATATTGATAATAATATTAAATATATTATTAGTAAAGTCTGAATCATCTCGGTAAACTATTTAGCGATTATAGGGATGTTTAGCAACAAAATAGCTCGTCAAATTCGTGCGCACTACCCGTACTACTGTTGTGAGGGGTGAGGGGGGAATACTTTGTTCTCTGCATGTACCACGGGTACACACTGCTGAAGTAGATTGTTTTACATATGAAGAAGGTTAATGTTTTGATAGGAGTCGTAATCTACAATTCTACACTTCTACACTAATATTATAAAGAGGAAAAATTTGATTGTTTGTTTGTTTGAAAATCTTTCACCATTAGAATCCTACATTATCCCTGATTAACATAGGCTATGTTTTATTTATCCGCGCGAACGGAGTCGCGGGCAACAGTTAGTCGTAAGTAAATTGATTTCTCTTACTATGTCCATTTACATCTTTTAACCACCATACAAAAAGAGGTGTTGTAAGTTTAACATGTGTGTCTGTCTGTGTAGCACCGTAGCTTTCAAACTAATAAACTGGTTCGAATGCATTAAATCCACATTAAATAGCCCGAAAGCATTTTCCGCTGTTTGGAGAAGGTCCTTTTAGCCTAAGGCTAGGGTCCTTTCCTAATTTTAGAGTGGATGAACACTCTCATCTGAATGATTAAATAATAGTATTTTATGTAACTGATACATAAAGAGGGTCCTTAAAATACGAGTGTGGTTTTATGAAACGAGCCAACGGCGAGTTTCATAATAAGATCATACGAGTGTTTTAAGGCCTAATTATGTACAGTTGCATACATTACTTTATCTACACACATATTATAAGTACTCTAAGATGCGTTCAGTAGCCGAAGGCAAATAACCTTCATAGCTACCAGTGCGACTGCTTCCTGTAACATATCTATAGGTGTTAAGCTAATGTATGAACTGAAATAAGAAATAAATAAAATCAGAGAAAAGAAGTATTTATTTATTATAATAATTGTAAACATTAACAGTAGTGCAATTTGAAATGTTTAATTGAGGTGTTTGTTTGACTATGATTTTTTTTTTTATCATAGACAAACTAACAAAGTCCCTATTCTAATGTCATTCGGAATCAAAATGGCGTACGATACTCGACTAAAAATATACCGAGTCGACGTTTAATTGATACTAGAATAGCCCCCCTGTTTGAATTGTGTTGGTTTTGGTAGATGTTCCAAATTTGAACAACATTACTTTATCAGTAGATGTATCATAAAATTAACATTTAATTTTAATTACAGCCACAGATAAAAAAAATATCATAGTAAAATTGTATCTTGTAATGCTGGTCATTATCTACGGATTCTGAACGCATTATAGAGGACTTATGATATGAGTTTTTTTTTTTTTTTTTTTTTATGGCACGGAGAAGACAAACGAGCACACAGGCCACCTGATGGTAAGTGGAAACTGTGACCCATAGACATTCGCAATCACAAGACTGCAATGCAATCCTAAGACTGCAAATGCGTTGCCAACCCTGAGGCTAAGATGGAATGCCTCTATGCTAGTCATTTCACCGGCTGTCTTATCCCCAAACCGGAACACAACAATGCGAACACTGCTGTTTGGCGGTAGGTTAATGGATAAGATGGTGGTAGCGATCCGGACGGACCCTGCACAAGGTCCTACCACCCGCAAAAGCTAGTTTAATCGGGATTGTTCTTAGCCAGGCATCATGAAAATCGGTCAAGCCGTTTAAGAGATAGGCTCTTAAAGAGGGGTTAACATTATATCGGGGCTTTTTAATTTTTATCTATTCTATTTAAGTTGGAATGATCCGCAGCTCGTTTCTTTTTTTAACTACCCTAATAAATACCTGAATGTAATATATAGACAGGCCAGCACTGCAATCAATCTGATCCAACCACGTTGCAAATACTTTTATACATAAAACAGAGTCTAATATACATGTCAAGACGGCAATAAAAACAGCCTTGTATATTCCGCGTGTGTACTTGTTTGTTCCTCACGATCACTATCAAATCCTTAACATTTTTCTTGGTACTTATAAATATTCATATTAATTGGCAGCGTAAGGATATCAAGTGGTTACATGAATTTTTATACTCGCCGTATATAGAGGGCGCTGGAAGTAAAAAAACCAGACTGGCCCGGATGACACGGGGCGCACTAGCATGCAGTCTTCAATAGAACTACTGGGCTGTTTTATATGGCTACTTGCTCCGATATGCTTGATAGAGTTGGCATGCTAGGCTGTACGATGAACAGGAAGGGTTCAGTTATTTACACAGAGTTGTGGGTAGCAAAAACTAGATGGCGTGGCGAGCTTGGAGGATCCATTTCGAATGAGATTGATGTTACGATCAACGCTGTATAAAATAAAAGCGTTCATCCACCGTACGAGTACGTCCTGCTTTCTGTAAATTTATTCTTACTTACTACAGTGTTAATGGAATAAAAACAATCAGCCGCAAAGTTTTAATTATCTATCATACCTCCCGCCAATCCAAAATCATCAATTATCATATCCATATGTATTCGTATGTATGTGTGGATTGCAATAAACACATATGAATATTATCATTAAAAACATGTAAACCCTGAAGGGCACAGCAATATGTGACTTTGAGGCAAACCGAAGTTTTGCTTCCTATGTCGTGTTTTTTTTTTAAGGTTTTACTAAACTTTTGGTCTGATTTGTCACATTCTACGCTATCCCTATTTTTTTACTTTTTAACCAACAGCTATTACTGAACAGACATTGAATTGGAGGCCATCATGTCTCAAATGTCTCAATCCCAAATGCGTTCAATTTCCATAAAGGTTGGCAATCGTTCGACAACCCCTTTTAAGTTACCCCCGTAGACAGGGGAGGGTTTTACCTGCCGCCTCTTTCACCATCCTGATGACAGGTGACAGGTGACATTTCAGTGTACATGGCGCAGCTAATATGAATTCCAGTGATGTATGAGCGTATTAACTTTGCGATGTATACGGAATTGTCACCTGTAGCGTGTCATTGTCAAGATGGTTAAATAAGGAGCAGATAGTGGGATAACTTGGACAGGAGATCAAGGGAAAAGGCCTTTACCCAGCACTCAAATAGTCTAGTTAAAAATCTACTGAAATTCTTCATGAGCATCAATTAACAAAATACTTCGTTCGTAGCAGTCATTAAAACGAAAAATAAGAAATCAGAAGTGGGATAACAACCTAACTTTCCACGCCACGCCTCAATGTCCCGGTCTATTTAATACCTGCGCGCGCGCATCGACGACGTGGCGAGTGTGAAAGGCGCGCTATAAATTAAAGGAGCACTTAATGTGTGGCCCAGTGTGCCGTCCCCGTTACCCCATAAGGGTTCGACAGTACAATGCATTCCGAGTGCACCGTATTATCTAAGTACATCGTAAATATAGGAACTGGATTAATATATTGGGTATCTGTGCCTAAAAGGCTGTTAATGTGGCTCTCTTTCTAACAATAGGTTATTAAATGCAAGAGTTGGATGTCTTTTTTTAGGCTTTTACCACAATCTTATAAAAATGTTAAAAAAAAAATGTAGGTACAGTCGGCCAAAATTAGATCTAAAAGAAACTTGTAAAAACTGGTAGACCACTTTCTCGGCCGACCGTACTAAGACGGCGGGAGTTTTTTGGTTATAGTCACAATTGTAACCTAAACTGACCTACATACGTAATGATCAAAAATCCTTTATACGACTACAAGACCTCGACAGAAAATAGTTTCAAGTGAATTTAAATTTGGAGTCAATTCGTGTCTCAAAAGCATAAGCTTTTGTTTGTGTTTTAAGATAAGATAAGATAACATTTATTTGCAGAATAAGGGTTAGTTACATGTCTTAATGTTATGTTAGATATTGTTCCATCTTTTTCAGCTGTCTTCATACAGCATGCAAATTTATAAGTGTGTTGGAAGGATTCTAGCTATATTACAAAGGTAATCATTGTTTAAAAATAAATATTAACTATGATCACTACATAGTATAAAACAAAGTCGCTTCCCGCTGTCTGTCCCTATGTATGCTTAGATCTTTAAAACTACGCAACGGATTTTGATGCGGTTTTTTGTAATAGATAGAGTGATTCAAGAGGAAGGTTTATATGTATATCATTTTTTTATTTTATGTACTGGTGTTACAGAAAACTCATATAAACCGAAGCGAAGCGAGGGCGGGTCGCTAGTAATAAATAAAAAGAACAAATCACTGCTAATGCCTAAAGAACTCAAAACACTACATGGCCTTTTCTACGTTACACCTAATTCTAGACTTAAAAGACAAAAAGCGGTCACAAACAAAATGACGACATTCCGACCACTATAAAGCGTCATTAATTTCTCAGTAAAAAAAAAAACCTGTTGTCAATTATAGAATCAAATGTCACTTAAGAACTACACAAAATCAGTAAAAGTAATGTTAACAATAAATCACGTTTGTTTTACGCAATACCGGTCCAATGAAACGACTGGTCTCCAGCTATCAAGAGTGAAAATGTGTTTAAACCTTCGTAACTAATAGCCACAGATACGTAAAAAACGAAACTTTTCTAGCAAGCCATAGATTACGATGACGACGGGTCATTTGACTGTTTTTTTTTTAAACTGGCTAAGCGTTGTCGTTGAAAAGAAGTATGCATTATTGACGAAGCAGTTAATAGGGTATTTGACAAGAGTGAAATTAAATTGGTTTTTCATTAACAACAGATAAACATTATAAAAATACTGCGTAAACAAACATCAATCTTTTATAGGTATATGTTTGCTATTTTAAGATTTTTAAATTTATAATATCTAACAATAAGGACGCTGCGCTGTTTGATTTTGACGTCACTTCCATATTAACGGAGCGTTTTTGAAGTTTCATAAAAAGATGCTGTTTTGACTTTAGTCAAATACCGTATTGTTTTGGTTAGATTCCTGGTAAGGGAAAAAAAGGTTTTTATGCCTTTAAAGTTTATTGTGCATTTAAGTATGTATTTCTCTAGATAAGTATGATTATCGTAGTCTAGTACCGTTGTACATACAAGCATAGTTAGTTTAGTTTAGTGTTATTATAAGTTAATTTGTATACCTACCCGCTCTTTACATCAACGAATGTTGTGTACAATTGTTATTGGGTTGTTACCACCTAAATGTCTCTGTGATAACTAATTACTTAATTAATGTTTGGTTGTCAACCTGTTATTGTACCAAATTTAATAAATAAATAAAATAAATAGCTAGAGCTAAGTTTGGGACTAGGTCGTGTGTGAGGTTGTACCCAGGTATTCGATTATACCAGATATTCGATTGGAATACCTGACATAGGAGTCTTGCACTCTGAAGATTTTGTAACTATGCGATTCGTTTTAATACTTTAAGTTTAATATTATTTTCCTCTTTTTTAAGAACGGTAGCATTGTAAATGATTACTAACAGCTTTAAAGTTAATTCCTTTAACATATGTTAATTTGCTGTAAGCAAACGAGCATAGAAGTCTTAGTTTTGGAGACTCCAATAGGTACTCTTCGGGTACCCTGGAAACATAAATTGAGTAAATAAAAAAAAACATCGGGTGACGATCTCACGCAAATTGTCCTAGTCCCGATACTACTTAAATATGTAAATAAATACATACCTACATAGAAAACCCCTAAGACTTACAAACAAAATTACTCACGATCATCATAAAAATATCTGCCCTTACCGGGAATTGAACCTAGAACCGCTAGCTTCGTAGGCAGGGTCACTACAAACTAAGGTTTAATATGGCGCTTCTTGGTATCTCCTCAGAAATCTAGTAGACGCAGACATCTAAAAGTACCTACTGTTCTTTTCATTTATGACTTTAGCTAGCCATTCCTACGAAATATTTAGAACCCAGAAGTCATTTCCTAGCCAGACTAACGACTCATAAAAACTAAACTGCCCACCCACGGCTAGCTGACGTCCTAGAAAGGTTAATGTAAGGACGGACACGATCAGAAAGCATAACCCTTCGCAGCCAGGTCAGCTATGGAACGAGAATAGAACGAATTACCATAACGCAGGTACTAGGGGCACATAAACCCTAGAGTGTATAGGCTAGTCCCAGCGTTTTCTCACTTGATTTCTTGAGTATGGCACGCTGGTGCCGGTTTTTTAATATCGATGGCCAATTAATAGCTGTTTAAGTGTTATGCCACTGGTTATATTCTTGAGTAAGGAGCCAGAAGTCACGTTCTTTTATTTTAGTGTTTACTATCAACCCGACCAAGCTTCGCCTCGGTTTATGTAACAATGGTTTATGTATGGGACATTATTGATAATCGAAGTTCAAATGACGACTGACAGATAGATTGAAGGAGGTTTGAATTTGGTGCTTTGTGGTTACCCTGGGATTTTTTGTGACAGGTGGCAAAATTGTACAAACAGAATATTTGAATTTTGGAATGGTATTGCTGCGCTGCATGTGACTTTTCTGTAACACCCGTACATAAAGCATGGGGCCTATCGCGTGACAAATTGCGGATAAAACGTCCGTCACTTTTTGACACGTATATAAGTACGAGAGTGACGGATGCTTTATCCACATTTTGTCACGCGATGAACGCATCCATACTAGGTTCACAGAATGTACACATGAAAAACTTTCGTGAAGAATTATCTTACTGATGGTGAAACCCCTATTCAAATCACAGACAGTAAGATAGACAGACAAGGAAAACTATTTACTTTGTTTTAGACTATTTAACGATGAAAATTCCACGGAAATCGCTCACTTTTCCGCGATAAGAGTAGCCTATGTTACTCAGAAATATTGTAGCATTCGAACTGTGAAAGAATTTTTGAAATCGGTCGGTCGGTCGGTTCGGTCTATGGGTCACAGTTTCCACTTATCATCAGGTGGCCTGTGTGCTCGTTTGTCTTCTCTATGCCATAAAAAAAGTAGTTTTTGAGTTTATTCGTTACAAACGAAAATACAAATATTTCCTCTTTATAATATTAGTGTAGATGAACTATGGACGTCTTTCCGTAGATTGTCTGATAAATTACTATAGAAAACGTTTTTAAAGCTATTAAATATACCATTCAAACTTGCGATTGACGACTAAACGAGTCTAACGCTACATTTGCTACCGCAGCGCTAATCACTGCTACAGGTCCGAGTAAATTGCTTTGAAGTACCTACATTTGTCGAGGAAACACAAATTAAATGGGACTTGTACATTAAGACCTGCTGAGATATAGCTGCAAGCTGCAATCAAGGCTTAGTGGAGGTACTCTCCATCTGTTTAAGGAAAGCACAACAAAACGTTTTTATAAGATTTATTATATCAGAAGGACAAGCTTTGTACTGTAATAGAAGGAAGGAAGAGAGAGTTGCCAGTAATTAAAACTAAATATAATATAAAACCTTATGTTACCAACATAAATTGCGGGCACAAAAAAATAGCAACTTCTGTTAACAATGCTAAACGACCTAGATAAATTTACTAAAAGGACTAGGTACATAATTCAATTTATTGGAAGGACTACTAATTTGGAAACAGCACGAGTGTGCAACTTGCCATTTGGCGTTTTAACTTCAACTACTCTCACCTTCGCATCATTCCCGCTAAAAGTCTTCGTAACTCTACCGAGAGGCCAATGAAGAGGTGGGGTATTAGGATTTTTCAATAAAACCACAGAGCCTTCTTGTAAATTAGGAAAACTCCTTGCCCATTTCGTCCGTTCATTAAGAGCAGACAAGTAATCCTTGGACCAAACCTTCCAAAAATGCTGCTTCACCTGCTCGCAGCATCTCCAGAAATGTAGTCTGTTAGTAGGTATGTCAGTTAAGTCAGGGTGTGGAATTGAAGTTAAAGAGCAGCCTATTAAGAAATGACCTGGCGTCAAATAAGAAAAGTCCGAGTGATCCTGAGTTGTCGCTAACATGAGCGGGCGTGAATTTAATATACTTTCTATCTCAATCATTATGGTGTTAAACTGCTCGTAGGTAAAAACTTTGCATGACGAGATCCTTCTCAAATGAAATTTTGCGGATTTAACGCCAGCCTCCCACAAGCCACCATGATTGGGACTGTATTTTGGAATAAAATGAAAACGTATTTCCTTTTGAAGAGCATAATTATGGACTTTATTCTGAAAGTCGTCACTCTTATGTAACGCGTATAAATCCTTTAATTGATTATTTGCGCCCTTAAAGGTGGACGCATTATCACAATAAACGTCAGAGGGAACCCCCCGGCGAGAGACGAACCTTCTGAACGCGGCCATAAATGTGTTCGTTGACATGTCAGATACTACCTCCAAATGAATGGCCTTGCAAGCGAAGCAAATGAATAAAGCAACATACCCCTTAGTGATGATACTATTACGTTTTGAAGACTGCTTAATCTCAAATGGTCCGCAGTAGTCCAACCCCACCTTTGCAAAAGCTCGAGCGGGAGTGACACGATCCTTAGGTAATGAACCCATTAATTGTTCGGCGGTTTCTGCTCTATGTCTGTGGCAAGTAACACATTTAGAAATTACACTTTTCACCTCCCGTACGGAGTTAATAATATAATATTTTTGAGATAAATTACCCAAAATAAGCTTTAGACCACCATGCAACATAGACAAATGCTCCTGTCTTATTATTAACGTAGTAATATGACAATGTTTCGGCAAAATTATAGGAAACTTCTTTGAAAAATCTAGATCAGTGTTATGCAATCTACCAGAAACTCTTAAAATCATATTCGTGTCTAAAAAAGGACAAGCACGCATAAGTTGGCCCTTGATTGGCCTATTCTCTGCAAGGCATTTCAATTCATCAGAAAAATAATAGTGTTGAATACCTTTAATAATTGCAGTGAAGGCTGATCTAAACTCTTCAAGCGAAAGCTTACCAACCTCGGTGTTAAGCCTTTTACACCCTTTGACGAATCTTAATGCATATCCCATCACAATTGTAGACTTGTATAAACTTGAGTATTTCTCAAAAAATGGATGGATAGGCTCCTTGCTTGAAACTGCTAAACACGAAACTTCATTATCGTTGCTGCTGGTTGGGAGGACCCTTTCTATTTCCGACAAATAAAGGTTATAACTGTCACATTCATACAAATAGTCAGGCCCATGCTGCCATAGTAAATCATTTATAATGTCCTGAGGATCACACCCTCTAGAAAGTACGTCAGCTGGATTAAACAAACTAGTTGTGAAATGCCAATTCATGCCTTGTGTTAGTTTATTTATTTCCTTCACTCGATTGCCTATGTAAGCAGGAACCTTTACAGCTGAGGTTTCCAACCAGGCAAGCACAATTTTTGAGTCACAAAACAAGTGCACATCGTTAACATGCAGTGTGCAAGCTACATTTGAAACAAGCTTAGCTAACAGCAGCGCTCCATTAAGCTCCAATTTGGGTATTGTCAATTTAGAATTTATACCAGCCAGTCTGGATTTAGAGCAAAGCAGGTGAATGTGAGTGGTACCTTTGACTTTGACCTTGATATAAATGCAACAACCATATGCACGGGCCGACGCGTCGCAAAAACCTACTAGCTGAACTTCATCTGCATCTGCAATTTGTACATATCGAGAAATGCGAATGATAGGCATGTTGACAAGGTTATCATAGAACAATTGCCATAATCTTGCCAACTCGTTAGGTAATGGTACATCCCATTCAATATTATGTTGCCATATTTCCTGTAGGATAAGTTTGGCCTTCATAGTCACTGGACCAGCAAAACCCATAGGATCGAATAATCGGCTGATTGAACTTAAAACATTTCGCTTTGTTGGCACCTCTGTGGGTGCAACGACTCGTCCACTCAGCTGAAACTCATCAACTCTCGCATCATACGACAATCCCAATATCTTGATCACTGATTTGTCTTGATCTATATCTTTTAAATTTAATCCTAAACTAGCTTCAGGCAAATCACTAAGCAGTTCAAAACTGTTCGACACCCATTTGTGAAGTTTAAAATTAGCAAGCTTCATAATTGAAATCAATTCATTTTTTAGCTGAATTGCACCCTCAAGTGTGTGATGACCCGTTTCAACGTCATCAACAAACGAGCTATTTATTATGGCCGAGCTAGCTAGTGGGTAATCCTTTTCATATCTCTTTGCTAGTTCAATTAGGCATCTGGTAGCCAAAAAGGACGAGCTTGTTAGGCCGTATGTAATGGTTTGCAATTGCAAGATGTTCATGACCCCGTCTTCTCGCCATAAAATATTTTGTAATCTCCTATAGTCAGGATGCGCTTGTATCATTCTATACATGTGGCGGATATCACATTGCAACGTATATTTGAATGTACGAAACTTCATAATTATGTCAAATAATGACCTCTGAACTACAGGACCCTTACACATTATGTCATTAAGGCTGAGACCGTTTTTTGTCTTGGCACTCCCGTCAAAGACCACACGAAGCTTATTGGTTTGTCTTTCAGGGCGCAACACGGCGTGGTGCGGTAAGAAAAATAATGGATCATCAGCAGGATCACAATTGTCTGTATTAATAATCTTTGCGTGATCTAGCTCTAGGTACTCGTGTATAAATTGCTTGTATAGATCGTGATATACCGGATCTTTTGTAAATCTTTTCTCGATATTGTATAAACGTTTCAAAGCAATGGCATAAGAGTTTGAAGGGTCAACATCCTGCAATTCAACCTTGAGCGGAAATTTGACCTGAAATGTATTATTTCGTAAAGTAACTGATTCTTGAAAAACCTTTTCGCTATACTCGTGCTCTGACAGGGATTCCTGAAACACATCAGGAACCTTCTCTGCCTCCCAAAACTGACGTACACAATGATCAAGATCGGGTTCAACTACTGTATGCATAGCGATGGAAGACGTGGAAGCCGCATGGCTGGTGGACGAGACGATGTATCCCAGCCGAGTGTTGAGCAGTATGGGGTCCGCTGGTCCACCTTCTATTTTTCCATCTTGTATGATTTTGAAGAAAACATCACTGGCTAGCAGCAATGATATTTCTCCTGGAATGTGAAATTCATTATCAGCTAAAGCAACACACTTTGGAATTACAAAGCTGCTTAAGTCTATTTGTTTCTGAGGCAACTTTGATGTTATTTTATTTATAACTGAGCAAGTGATATTTAGTTTAAAATCTTGCACCAGTGATTCAATTGTCAAATTTAAACCTTTATTGAGGTTATTGCTGCAAACATCCCCTAATGTACCTACATTTTTTGGCATATGCATTTGTGGCAACCCTAATTGTTTAGCAAATGAAGCAGTGCAGAATGAAGTTTGACTGCCGCAGTCCAAAAGAGCTCTCACAATGTATTTTTTGTTATTAGCGCCCGTTACCAAAACCTTGGCGGTGGGAAGAAGCACACATTCATTTATAGGTTGAGCAATGTGCATATTTACCTGTTTCTCACATTCACCTTCTTGTGTCTTCATCGCAGACTGGGCTTCATCTACATGTATCAATGCATTGTGACTGCTGGAATGACAAATGTTACATTTAAAATTGTACCTACACTTTTTGACATGAGAGGTTAGGCAAATTTTGCAAAGTTTGTTTTTAACAACATAATCATTCCTTTTGTCAGGCTTAAGAGCATTAAAATCAGGACATTTAAACAATTTGTGATCCTTTGCACAAAACGAACACTGCAACTTATTTGTTGTCACAAGAGTTACCGACTTATTTACCGGTTTACTGTTTGACTTTTCACTGACAATGGGACTGGCCTCCAGCGTGGCAGCACGTTTATCTAAAAAGGCTAGCATTTCTTCAACGGTAACAACAGTTGCAGTATCCCTTTCAGAGTGAAACAATCGTGAGGTGAACGTGTCAAGCTTGCGCAATAATATGCATGACAAAATAGCATTCCACTCATCAACATTTTGCTTAAGATTTTTTAGGGCAGTGACATGCTGTCTTATTGAGGCTACCAGTTCTCGTAGTTGCTGGGCTGTTCCTCGAAGCAAACCTGGCAAGTCCAGTAGGCTGGTCACATGGCTATTTACTAATAAAGCAGGGTTATCATACCTTTTTTTTAGCAGTGCCAAAGCAGGCTCATAGGACTCACTTACAATTGGTAGACTGTCAATTATATGTAATGGCTCTCCCTTCAGGTATTTCTTTAAAAAGCAAAGCCTTTGAATATTGGATATCCTTGTATCTTGATGTACTACAGCCTGAAACATTTCTATAAATGGCTTGTAGCTGGAAATGTCTTTTCCGTCGAACATGGGTATATCCAATGATGGCAGCTTTGCCTTGCTGCACGAAGGCTCCCTTTGAAAATCCTCTTGCACATTGTGTGACTTTAATTTACGTTCTATTGATGCTATTAAGCTTAAGTAACGGTCCTCCATTTCGTCATCCTCGTTATCCGATTCATCCAAGGTAATTAAAGTAACAACTAGCTCCTTGTATTTTGAATAAACCTCTTTTACGTTTTGCTTTCGTACTTGTAAATCTTCAATGGTCAGCTTGGTGTCACTAGCTAACAACTTCTCGGCACGAGTAATTGAAGCTTTGCATTGACCTTTACTTGCTCTCAATTTCTTCTTGTCTAATTCCGACATCTTGGATAGGCAAAAGATATCTGATTCGGCACTAGTATATTCAGATTCTGTCTCGGAATCACTTACCAACTGTTTTACCATCGGCGCCGCCAGCGTATCACACATTTAGCCATAACAGATTACTCCATATGCAATCGTTACTTTTTAAATGTCAGATGTCAAAATAATCAGTAGGTTTTTTGTTGCAATATTTTTTGAGTTACGCAGATCTGTTTTTGACAGGTGGCACGCGGCACGGGAGCTATTTGAAAATTCTGCTCAATGAAAACTAATTTCTTGACGTTTGCGTATTTAAGCAAAATGGCGATTTTTTCCTTCGCCCTTGAAGAAGAAAATTGGGAGATTTGACCACTATTTTTATGAATCCACACGAAATAACATCACACGCGAGAGTAACTATAAAACTGAATATCTTTTCGGCACCATGTTTAAGGAAAGCACAACAAAACGTTTTTATAAGATTTATTATATCAGAAGGACAAGCTTTGTACTGTAATAGAAGGAAGGAAGAGAGAGTTGCCAGTAATTAAAACTAAATATAATATAAAACCTTATGTTACCAACATAAAATGACAACACCATCGCGAACGCCTCTATAGCGTATACTTTTAGGCATTTAAAAAAATGTAAACAAAACAACCACGTGATATAGTTCGTCAGCCAATAGAAGTAGACAGTGTTCTGCTTCTATTGGCTGCCGTCAAAGCTCGATAGAACAGTTTTGATTGGTTGTTTAACAAAGTCACTTGATTTGGAATGTTTACATTTTTTTAAATACCTAAAAGTATAGACTATAGTTACAAGATTATACCTTCAAACTATTTCATTTTTATTTCACCAGAGGCCCTTACCAAGAGGCATTACGCTAACTAGCGTTTCTATTCGTTTCTTTTTTAAACCAATCGCGTCACTGGCAGATGACGTGATACGAAGTCACGTACAAATTCTAGTCGTTTACTTTAACAATAGTAGATCTGACATACATAAAGATCAAAATTTTAACAAGTAATTTTTTTTAATCGTTTTGAATAAAGAAGAATAGAATTAGTTATTATTTAATTTGATTTTTACACTTAAAACATTTTTATACAAGCAAACCTTTGAGTGATCACTAGTATATAGAACTACTATCGATGATTCAGTTTATCGATGTAGGAAATCCCTACCTGTCAAGAAAAAATGCCCCAAAGAATCCTATGTCTGCTCATCAATAACTGCATGCAAGTTTGCTTCCCATTGCAAAAATCTCAGGGTTACCACAAACCACTAACTTTGATACTTCCTCGATCTATCCCTGTCAGCTGTCACTCAAATATGAATTCAAATTCAAAAATCGATTCGAACTTCTATTACCAACACTAACGTACGTACGATGCAAAGTTTACGTGGTGATGTTACGTCCTTTAGGAAAATTAACGGTTTTATACCGATTTATGCTTCAAGGAATACCTTCCTACGTCGAGCTATCGGTACTAACACCTACATGCTGCACTCAGGCATGCATATGCAGCGGTTATAAATTAATGTGAGAGCTAATGAGAAATGCGGAACTGGCGACAGCCGGTGTGGGTGCCAGCCCTGGCTTATGAGTTAATGGTGAGCCACGAAAGCTGTTTGGGATAAACTGGTGTTATTAGTTACTAGTAGACCCTGCCTTCAAAGCAATCGGGCCCGGGTTCAAATCTTGCGTGATGAACGCGAGTATTTTGACGACGCGCTGGCCTAGTGGGTAGTGACCCTGCCTACGAAGCTAGCGGTCCTGGGTTCAAATCCCGGTAAGGGCAGATATTTGTGTGATGAGCGCGAATATTTGTTCCTGAGTCATGGATGTTTTCTATTTATTTAAGTATATATTTCTCTATATTAGTATTTATATCGTTGTCTAGTACCCATAATACAAGCCTTGAGCTTAGTTTGGGACTAGGTCAATTGGTGTGACATTGTCCCCTGATATTTATTATTTATTATTTGTTCCAGAGTTTTTGATGTTTTCTATAAGTATTTAAGTATATTTCTCTATATAAGTAAATTTATCGTTGTTTAGTGCCCATAATATACCTAAGCCTAGAGCTATTTTTTATTATTAGTGCCTTAAGAGCTCTACGCGGAACCTGGTAGGTAATTCGTTCATTGAATACAAAACGGACACATTCCAAAATGAGTCAGTGTTGCATTTTAAAATTAGAAACTATTCGTATAAGATTTTCAATGCAAGAGCAAATTATTTTGGAATGTGTCCGTTTTCTATTTAATGAGCGAATTGTCTTTAACAGCTCACTCTTGAGCTCGACGCGCCAAATATTAACGATTGTATAATAGAAAAAAAAAAACAGGCCACGAAATAAAAAAAAATAAAAAAAAATACATGAGGTTTATATAAAATTTGACAGAAACAGATGCAATTTCTTTTTCGAAATCCACGCCAGTACACACAGCAGCACTTGACATTTTATTTGGTTTGTGATAGTGGTAGGAGTACTCATTTTCTAAAGGTTCTATTATTTTCAATGAGGAGGTAAGTGACTACACTTCATTCAATGTTTTACCTCTTAGTTACCCGACGAGTTATTTTATTACTTGATATGATAAAGTACTTACCTAGGCGTACTATTTCGAGTCAAATCGGAGAAATACTGGAAAAGGGCCGAATCTTAAGTACCCGAAACCGACGTGCGTGCATGACTCGATGTATGAATGTGGAAGAAGCGAAAGAAATTTGTCAAGATCGTAGCAAGTGGAAAGAACTGGTCTCTGGGCTTACCCCTTTGGGAAACAGGCGTGATTTAATGTATGTATGTATGTATATGATAAAGTAGGAGATAAGATCTAGATGGAATAACACATGTAAAACAACTGTCGTGAGTGATTATAAAATAATGTAAATACATCGGCATGATTTTTAAAAAAAATAATACTCGATATCGATACAAAAAGTGATTACACTAGCTAGATTGCGACAGTCGTTTGTTTTGCCGCGAAAAATCCAGGCTCAGCTGATCACTGTATGTGTGTAGGTCATCCCCTACCGATATCTCCACTCACTCTCGCTTACCGTACCTCTTTCATAACTCTTCTTTCATCTTTGTCAATACATCTCCTTTAAATAACATAAAATAATACAATAAAACACAGTAACTGAAAAAGAAAACTAAAATTAAATAAAACTAACTCTAAATATTATATAAATTAACCAAAAAAATTAAATCTAAGAATGGCCCCTGCGGCATTGTACCAAAGATGCTGGCAGCATTTCCTCGCTGGATGGTTAAACTTATACGTTGAGCGAGGAAACTGCCAGCTCTTCGGTCTCCCGTGACGTCAATGAGCCTCTTCGAAACTTCTTTGAAGAGGCTCCGAGCGCTAGGACCCCACGGACCAAGGGTCTCGACGCCGAATGGAATAAACATATATTCTGGGCCGAGACCACTATATTTTACTACCTTCAAGCTTTCTTCATCTCCTTTTAATCCACATCGTTCTCAGATCTCACTAATATCGTGAAAGTTAAACAGAGCTGTAGGTAAGCAAATAAAGAAGTCAACAGAACTGCACGCGAGCCACTTGGCATGATAATTCGCTGCTTCAAAAACAAAATGGCTCCCCAAATTGAATCCGTTTTCGTTGAACGGAAATGGATTTGTTTAAATAAGCAGTTTAATAATAAAAATAAAATATGCAGATTGGTTCGGCCGGACGAGAAAATTACTTGTCGGGCGCAAGATTCAAGTTTCAAATTGGTAAAATAAAAATACGATTGACGATTGTGTTTCTGCTTTACACGACTTTTGAAGAAAAGTTATGGTTTTAACCTGTATTTATCTACTATCTGTGTATGCGTGGTTGTTGTTCTTTTATAGAGACCGATCAAAACGACATACCTACATACATAATATAAGCTCACGCCTTTATTCCCAGAGTGGGGTAGGCAGAGCTACAGAATTACTAACAACTCTAAAAACTTGTTAATAATTCTGTAACCACATTTTGCACAATAAGGCTAAGATGTTTGCCAGTGTATTAGTGACAGGTTGCATGCCCATCGCCTAACAGTACTACACAGCCTTTATTCCCTTAGACGTCTCTTACGACATCCACGGGAGGACATGGAATGGCACTATTCTTACCCGGCAACCACGCGGGGATCAAAACGAGTAGTTGAATTTTTAAAGTTTTGGTTTTTTTATGTAGATGTGTATACAAATACATTAACGGTTGAACAAGGAAATAAACGGAGGTAACTCCATTTGTATCGTTCTTCTAATCGGGTCGACCTTCCTTATTCTTATGAATTTACGACAAGACACGACGGCCATCTTTGTCTAATGTAGTCTGTACATGTCCACTCTACACCCTTGCTAGCTGTCAACCTTCGCTAACAAGAGAGCAAGCTATTATCCAGAACAAGTTCGTGTATGACCTTCTAGCGGTACTGATTTATATCGCAGAAACATCTTCGTTTTTTTTTTGCCATGGAGAAGGCAAACGAGGAAACCACAGACATTTGTATTCTATAGGCATCTTACGACTGCAATCTTAAGACTGCAAACCCGGAAGACCGAGCGGGTTGAAAACGAATTGACATAAGTTTTTTTTTCATAAATTTCATCGGAATTGTTAAAGCCGTATGGAAAACGCGATTACAAATACATGCTCAAATATTGTTCGTATGTTTGTCTTTGTCTAGAACACATAGTACAAGCATAGTAACTTGGGACTAGGTTTATTTGTGTCGGTTTTCCCTTGTAATTCATTCCTTATTTTACTTTTTATCTCGGAAAAATTGATAGTCTCTGTCAAACGCTCGCATATTATATAATAAATCCTTGATAATGCTAGTACGCAGTTAGTAGTAGAGATATAAACGTTGTATGAGTCAACCGAAGCCCTTTTATTGGCTTAAGCCGAGCCCATACAACGTCCCGCCGCTGACCCGTACATTCGCGAGGAGATAATTAAATACACTACTACTATATTCACACCTATCTTTTAGTGGTACCTGATTTTCTTATGGGTCCCCAAAAACATTTATGTAAAAGGTCTGGCCTGTAACCAAAAATTTGTATGGCTTCGTAACGGACAGGACAGTTCCATACAAAGTTTTAGGGACACTAATTATTGCATTGTAGTGCAAGCTTCCTAAAAACAATAGCAAGCAAGAAAGAGGAAAATTGCTGAGTTTAATTACGAGCTAGTACGAGTACCATCGCCCACACTGTTAACTGACCATGGTAGGTGTTGCTGTTTATACCTTCCTATGATTTTTCCCTTTTCCAATATCGCGTCATTGGTCCCTATGAACAGACTACTCATGCGAATTGCTCACTCTGTATAATTGATTGGATCACCAATTAAATACAGCTCGTTATTTAACCTTATTGCAACTCCTAAATGCCAAGTGTATATAAACAAATTAATTAAATCATGATCGCTTGAAGCGTCTAATCAATATTGCGTACGCGCATCATAATAAACCAGACCGTTTAGGCAACTATCACCTTTAAAACTACGATTTAAAGACTATATTGGTCTTCTTATTCTTCGTCTATATATTTCGATAGTTTCCCGTGCTTAAATCTTTATGTGGTTAACTCCTTCCTGTTATTAAACACTTCTCTTCGCTGTAACATCCTATTCCGTGTTTAAAGTGGAATAGATTTTGCATAACGTAACACAGGCGAAAACTGTTAGCTCTCTGACAAAGCGCTGGTAGTTTTAGTCATGTAAATAAAATGAACACGCTATTCTACAAAAAAACAACACTATCGATTTCTATAGTAAATTGTCCATTTGACCATTGATAGAACATTGAGGCAAAAATCTTACTTTTTTTTTAAATATATTACTGCAAAAAGATGCGGCATAGATTTTCCTAGTTAGCATATAATTACTTGTGTTCGGATTATGCTCTTCCCAATACAACATCATCATCATCACCGTGTCCAACATGACAGGCGTCCCACAAAATTTGCCACAAGAAAACTCCCACACCACCACCTAAAATAAGTCATGACTTGCTACAAATAAGAACAATTATTAAATGGACAATAACGTTACGTCTATTGGAAATAATTTCAGTCTTATAAGTATTAACATATGTTTCATTTTAGGTTGTGTCCCTATTCACCCCTTAATCCCTATTCACCCCGTTTTACGGAACTAGAGTATTCTGAAAGCTTTTTCAATAAAATATGAATGGACGTCATAATTTTAACTAGAGCACAATTACGATCAATTACGATTGCGCCCACGCATCGTAAACTAGTGGTAATTACTGCGCGCCGAATTGAGACAAACCGGGCAATTAGCAGCGCCCGCGCAGCCCGCGGCGCGAGATTTAGAGGCTTTAGGGGCTTGATTCTACCATTAGATATTGAAACTTTACGTGTACCAGATACATTTAAAAACGTAGCCATAGTGCGGCAATGATATTAATATCATTTCTGTTACAGTTTACGAAACATACTCGTACTTACTTAGACCATGACATATTAGTGGTTCCCGATTTTTGTTTAGTTCCTTCATACATTTTGTAAGCAACTTCGTTTGTGTAGAACTTCTTTATCTTTTGGGATAAAAGACTATCCTACGACCTGCTTTTAAGATTGATCTATACTGACCCAAAAAAAGCAAAATTAAGTAGGTATCACACTTTCAATGAAATTTTTATCAAGAGTGACACTTAGTTTTGCGAGCCAGTGTAGCTATATTTAAATATATCAATCGGTAAAAGCGTAATATAGTCATTTTCTCATTGAAAATAGAATTGTTTTTTTTTTAATAGTGTCCAGTACTGAACAACAAAACACGCACGCATGCACGAAGGACTTGTTAGCGAGTTCACTTGTAGTTTTCAGATGACAAGAAGACACTAATTGGCCATTTTGAGACTATAAAAAAACACATCGTAATACTTATAGATTAATACCTATAAATATGTAAATCACATACAAAACAGCCAAGACTTGGGAACAAAATATTCGCGGTCATATCCAAATATTTGCCTTTACCAAGATCGAACCCTGAATCACTAGCTTTGTACCCCTTGATACAAGTGTACTCATATAATTTGATCATAAGATATACCTATCTGTTGAACTATGTACTGGTTTTGTTGGTTAAATAAATGATTTTTGGTAGGCAAGTTCCCTAACAAAAAGCATATTTTTTTATACCGAAATCAGTTCTCAATATTACCGTTTTTCCGCCATAAAACTACGTTAGCGCTAAAGCTACGTGTGGCCAGGTCATGCCGATGCGCGTTGCCCAACGTGCGTCCGCGGCGCGCGCAGCCGGCGGAATGCGGCCGCGTTGTGCAAGCGATGCGCGGGCGCACCTGCGCTTCCGCACGCCGATACTGTTCGCCAAACCCAGGGCTAGGGGTCTAGCGTTTACGCGGACAGGGATTTAAAGTTGTAGTAGGCGGCCAATTATCGAAAATGTATTTTCTATTCTTTATTCTCTGTTCTATTGGCAGCATTGCGTTGCATCTTTTTTTGCTGCAAGTATTATTTGGTTGTAGCAACATTTTAGTTTTTCCGATTAACAAACGTGTTATTAATTTAATTTTGTTGACTAGACACTTCGAAAGAGATGAAAGAAACGTAGATATAAGATATAGAAGATATCACAAGGTCGAAGTAAAATATAGAACTGAAATTGCAATTGCAAAAAAGCAGTGGACCATATTAAGATTTAAAAAAACTGTTTAGTTACTTTTATTACTTTTCAGTAAATTCGCATCATCTAATTTTACTAGGATATCTATTATTATTAGTCTTTCTACACATTTAGAACCAAGATTCTATCACATCTGATTTGTATATTGTACTCCCTGGCAATACATACCTACGATAGTTTTATCAAATACTTTTATCAATCGTTAAGCAACACAAACAAACAATACCTTTCCCAACATAATCACTGGCTAATAACGTCAATAAATTGTTGTTATCTAGATAAAGTCTAGATTGTCTGTGGTATCTGCTGAACTATGGCCCGGGTAACGATACGGATCGCGTTGATTTGTTGCTGGTCTCGACGGAAAACCGCTGAGAAAAATTTCGACATAGACAACTATCGTGACTTTTACCCTTCATGATGTAAGAGTATGGGAGTCGCGAGTTGTTCTTAACTAGATAATGGAGGAGATGGTGAGGAAAGGGCAATTTAGTATTGTAAGATTTTAATGGTGTGCGTGTAGTGTTAGATTTGTCCATGTGTACGTCATTTAAGAGGGTTCTACACCTGTGGTATGGGTGGCCAAAACACTCAGTTATAAGTACCATAAATATTTCGTAGGTTTAGGTTACGTTAGTTCTTCAGCTGGCCCGAAGGGCCAAAACACTCAGAAATAGGAGCTCCGTCATAGCGGAGCTCCGTCGACTCTGTTCAATTTGATTTTGAATTATAAATTTTGGTCAACCGGACACAGCTAACCGTACCACGGGTGAAGAGAGATTTTAGATTGACATGACGTGTTTATACGTAGGACAATGGGAGAGTTAGTGTAATATGATAAGTACTTTGTACTATCAGACCATTGGAACCTTGACCCACCATAGAACTGTGTCACAGAGATGTTATGATTCAAGTCATAAGAAGTGTCAAACAATTTGTTTTATAATGTCACTGTGACACCGTTCTATGGTGGGTCAGGGTTCCATTGGGCTGATAGTACGTAGAGAGTAATAGAAGGTCAACTGATAGATAATTTAATTACGGATTTTAAAAAAAATGTACTTACTTGAATTTACTATTTTTGCAATAAAATACCCTAAAAAAAATACAATAAAAAATAAAAATAAATAGTTGTAATCCAGTCCTGGTTTCCAATCTATAGTTAATTCGGGCTAAATTTGTAGTTGTAAAATATCAAATTTAAACCTAAAGTGGCCAACTCTATTCGGATTCTAAATATTAGAGACGAGCTAATAGACATATGAGTTAACTCTAAGTGGTCCTTCGAACCGGATTCCATATTACTTGTCATCCCATTTCTCACGCTAATCTGGCAAGTCCACGAGACATTTTAAATCAGTCTGAGCTAGTGTTAGCGAAGTTCTAAGCCCTTATTAAGGTCGCGCAGGTCTAAGACCTAAGTGGCAGGCAATTAGAGCCGCGCGTACACGGCGTGGCGCGGGTTGCGCAAGCGCATCCTGTCAGGCGCAGCTACCGTAGGGTTAGATAGAAAGTAATGGTGGAGTATTTTTTAATTGAGATGGAGTAATAATCTAGGATCGTGAAACTTCGTGCTGGGTATCCTTGGATTTATATCTGTTGGATACCTATTACCTTTAGGTATAGCTATAGCTATTACGATGAATGTGGAATGAATGATGAATGGATGATGAATGTATTTTGGTTTGATTATTTGGTATAGTAAGTAAGTAGTTTTTTTTATGACACAGAGAAGGAAAGCGAGCACGGGTACGGTCACGAGCGTTAATTTGGGACCCATTTCAAGTCATTTGTAACTTTTAGGAAACTTAACCTTATTGTTGTAAAATGTCAGATTGACTTTGGACCCAAGGTGCGTCCCAAAGTTAATCTCGTGACTGTACATACTTGACGATAAGTGGCATATGAGACCTATAGACATTTGCATTCTCAAGACTACAATCTTAAGACTGCAAACCTAAGGCTTCAAATACATTGCCCAACGCTGCGGACTAAAATGTAATGCATCTATGCTCGTAATTTCATCAGTTGTCTTACCGGAAAACAATAATACGAACACAGTTAAAGGATAAGATGGTGTTAGTGTACGGTCGGACTCTGCATAAGTGGTCATGGTAGCGAAGGCGATTGAGCATTAAATCTTGCCATTTACACCTGTTTTTGTGCGATAATAAGTAGATTGTTGTTCAATTTATTAAAATGTATATGACCACTGTGAGCTCACCATTCCGCCGCTTGTTTTTTTCTGTTCATACCGTATAAAGACACGCTTACGAATACGCTCGTTCTAATCTAACATAAACTGCATTCACACGGCAAAATTACGAAAAAAGAACATAAAATAAAAACAGTTGCGTAACTGGCAACCAACGTTCAGTTTGAAAATAGAACCCAATCGATTCCATTCGCATTTGAACGGAGAATAACCGTTAAAATGACGATAACCGTTTACGCAATAGTCATAACATGTGTTGTATGTGAAATGCATTTACTGCACCGCTGATATTGGACTGACGTAATCTAGAACATGGGGTGTGAGTTATTATGTGTCGTACTACGTTTTAGATTACTTTTATATCTAGTATATTTCAGATTGCGAGAGTAATATTTGAATCTCAATCGTCGTGGTGTTGGTCTTCCTTTACTAAAAAAAGGAGAGGCAAGAGGGCGCAGTAACCGACCGCTTGTAAAATTTTAAAAACAGTCACATCAATTCAATACAGTCTTTTGAGAAAGTCACGTAGAAACAGAAGTTTCAACATTTTGTTATCGTGTTTTGGAAATACACTCTAGCTTTGAGTACGCAGGAGTGTAGTCTAGAAAATATTAAATTGATCTCGCTACAGTTGTATTTTATGTCCATATGTCGTATAATTTACTCGACATTTTTTCTTTTATGGAATTGGTAATACATACAAAAGTCGAGAGCAAATCAAAATTTTTTTTTAGTTGCTTAAATTAAATAAAATCATTCGATATTAATTATAACGCTGATACATCTTATCTAATTAATCGTGAGGAATAAACTCGCTTATTCAATAATTACAAACTTTTTAAAAGCAACCCATTACTTTTTTCAGCCTGTAGCATATTTTCATATATCACTATTTGTAACATATACATAAAAAAAATCGTCTGTATAGCACGGTCCATCAGAGGCTAATCGGGTCGGAACGAACACCCGTGAGACGACTCACTTGCGCGCGCGCACGGCCGTTAGCCGACTTCAAGATGTGTCATTATCTAATTCATCCGGGAGATGGCGGTATTCTTAGTTCCTGAAGATTTTCATATCAATTTTCTCGTCGAGAAAAGGCGATGCTTGTTTTTATGAATGGCTAGATCTTCTCGAGCAATATCCTTTTCAGGGACGCAAAAGGCTCTTTTTTAATCCAGTAGATACACAGGCTTTGTGGGTCAAATTCAAATCCAAAACCGTCCAGCGTTTTCTGCGTAATGGAAAGACAAACATTTGAACCTCTAAACATCGTCACATTTTTTTATGCTCTCAAAAAGTAATGAACAGGTTTTAATGCAGTTTTCAGGAATAACCAAAACAAAAGAGGGTTATAGTAGAAAATATTATTAAGTTATAGAGAAAGCTCCTGGCAGGACAGAGATATAATATAAATTGTATTCCGTAGAACAGTTAGCGTTAAAGGATTATGTGTGGTGTTAATGTGACAAGGTACAAAAGAGACTTATTTATGATTTGCTGGAACTATTCGTGGTTTGTGGCAACAGGATGAAACGTTTAGCGATATTTTACAGTTACAGTTAACATTATTACTGTATTGCTAGAATTACATGTTTATATCGATATAAACTTTTATGTGATTTACCTATAGATCAGTCGTTTTACAATAGTAATAAACTATCGATCATAAATTGGTTATAGGAAAATATCGTCCTACATTTTCACAGGGCGGATGTTTGAATTATACATATAAAAAGTAATATTTAAAAAAAAACTTGCACTGTATGTATGTATGTATGTAAGTTAAATTTGAACCACTTCCCGGCTTCCGATGAAGCTGAAAATTTGCATACGCCTTTAGTTCTGATAACAATACAATAATGTAGTACCATCGAGCTGGTCTGATGATGGAGACTCAGGGTGGCCATAGGAACTCCTAAATTACACATGATAAACCCGTCGTGTTAGGGTTTGTTAAAATTGACTTGACAAGTAGATGACGACTGTGCAAAAAAAAAGTACAGTTGACAATAAAAGCTGGGACCCAAAAATGTTTTTTTTGTCAGAAACTTATTTTATTTGATTGTGAGGTTACTAAAAAACTTTAATGTATGCGTCACGATAAGAATCATTTACACGCCGTTATGTCAGAAGCAACTCAATGCTGCGTTAATCACTTTCCAACAGAGCGAGAGGTCACGCTAATTAAACTTGTGGTACTTTCACAAATTTAATAAAATTTTGCTAAAAATCACACATAAAATCTTGCATGGAAGACAATATTGACCGGCCAGCTATTGCCCCCGATTTTGGTACCGTAAACGGCTGTTGAAATTTAATTACTTATAATTATCATTAAATAAATAACGAAATAAAGTCGAATGTTATTTCAATATTAAAAAGAACCGCCAGATCGAGTTATAGCGCGATGTCACCCCTAAAGTTTAGGTAACAGTGACATCTAAAGCCAAATGCGAAAGAACTAAATCTTAAGAGTTTGTTTGTTTGCTTGAACGCTGAAGAGTTTATTTGTTTGCTTGAACGCGCTAATCTCAGGAACTAGTGGTCAGATTTGAAAAAATATTTCAGTGTTAGATAGCCCATTTATCGAGAAAGGCTATATATATCATACTCACATAAACCGAAGCAAAGCGAGGGCGGGTCGATAGTTTCTAAATAATATGGAATATGGACTTTTTTCACAGATTCAGTAAAGGCTGAATCATGTAACAAACCATTGAGTTCAATCATTAAAAAAAAACAAGATTTAAACTAACAAAGAGTTGTTACATTTTCATATTTTGTTGAGAAATCAGATTTTAAAAGTCCATACATATCCCTATTGTAAACCGTATTCTATGACGTCATGTACATTTATTATTTAACTAGCGACCCACCCTCGCTTCGCTTCGGATTATATGAGTTTTCTGTAACACCCGTACATAAAACAGAATTTATACATGAAAAACTTCCTCTGGAATCACCCTATCTATTAAAATAAACCCGCTTCAAAATCCGTTGCGTAGTTTAAAAGATCTAAGTATATTTGTTTTATACTATGTAGTGATAGTAGGTACAGTCACGGACTTTAATTGATCAGCCACTTGCCACTGTTCATATTTTAGCCGTGTAATGTAAATCGGGTTCAGTCGGTTTTACTCGTATATCGAGATAAGGAAATCCACACGTCTTCGTATAATAGAAGATAATAGAAGAACAAAATGACATGCAATATTAACGGTTGGCTAACCTGAGACCCTTCTACCAACCAGACAACAGAGTGACATCACCCAAAGGCAACCAATTGCACGTCTGTCTAGTTGCTAAGGCTACTTAAACAACAGCTACTATTGGTGATACAACGCCCAATCAGCTATCCTACTGAACACAGTCGTTATTGGTCGTTTAATAGGGTTGCTATGACCACGTTTAAACAACAGTCACTATTGGTCCAAACTGAACTCAGTTTTTATTGGTGGTTACCAAATTGCATTACACGGCTAAAATATGAACAGTGGCAAGTGGCTGATCAATTAAAGTCCGTGACTGTACCTAAATGTGCGAAAATATCCACGGTAATCTAACGCAAGTCTAATCTAAAACACATTGGACGCTTTCAACACAAAACGTTACATTGGCTACAATGTGTATTACAAATAGAGAGGTTGGTATGAACGTGTTAATAGTAGCTGATACTTCACAGAAGCACGAACGTGTGTACGGCGTTATGTTTTTTCTGCAGATTAACCTAGAATGCTGCATTTACATACAGAACAGGCTGAATACATGTCGCGAGTTGCCGCTAGCTCTAATGATTACGCTAGCTGTTGCTAGGCATGAGCGGCAGCGATTTTCGTAGGAAATTGGACTGGACATTGTCCTGTAACGGACTCGTGTTAAAAATAAGCAACCGCGAACTAATTATGGACGGACAATGATATTTAAGACTTCTGTAGGAAAAAGTGACTTTTGGAACAGTATCCAAAAACAAATGCCTGTTCCATCACAAATACCCGTTACTCTCTTAAATTAATAACAAATGTCAGAGGAACAACCTTACTGAGCTTTGGTATTAGGTCCTATGACACCTATGAAATTGGCGTTTTATATGGAGAATTTTATGAAAACGGTGATTTTCATACATTAAATTTTCCGTAAGTTTTAGTAACGTCAAATGCAAACCCAACAAAATTCTGTCTGTTTAAACAGAATTTAGAAGTTAAAATTGAAATGAATAAATTCCGTACGAAAAAACACGTATTAAAAAAGCCAATTTCATAGGTAAGGACCCAATATCTGTAATTTGTACTTTACTAAGTAAGCGGGGACTATGTGGTTGAAACGTTGAAGTAGATCAAGGCGTGTCCGTTCGAAAGGCGCAGAATTCTCGTAAGCCCGCCGGCGCGTATGACTCGCACCATTCGCTGCGCCAGCGCAGGCCCCAGGACCCGCCTTTTGCCGTTTCCCTGGCGACGCTTTTCAGATCAAATGCCGACGCAAATCACTATTTATTACCGATCCCTGTTATTTCGAGACGGTTCCGTCGGTCGTTTCGTTCTGCAACTGCAAATATAAACGTTAAGGAGCAGCCGGATACAACGGTCCCTAGTGGAAGTAGGTTTATGCGCGCGCATAGGGAAGTTGTTTTGACAAATTTATGCGTGACTTTTATTTGATTTTGGAAACGGTTAAGAGGAGAGTTGGACAATTTATAAGGGGGGGGTTAGTAGGGTCAAATCGGTCGTTGACCGCAATGAAGCAGACATGGAAAGCCAAGTCATGGAAAGTCGATAGTAAAATGGTCGTGAAGTTTTTGGAGTAACAAAGGTGTAAAGGTCGCTTGCGTTGGTTAGCGCTATAAATTCATACTAAATACGGGTACATCGGAATTGTAGATACCTTTAAACCTAAGCATTCACTGTGGCTGTGGTGAACGGCCTTGTTAGTATCATTTCGAATTTTGGATGTGTATAGCAACCCAAGGAATCATTACAAAAATAACTGCTAGAACTTACGTCACTCACGTTTATAAGTCGAAAAGTCTCCAAATGTTTTACTTGTTTCGAATTCGTTTAATCGTGTTTCGCTTTAGAAAAAAATGTTATCATCAGGAACCCTTTGCTAGAGATGTTTGTTTTTTTAATTATTTAATATAATAAAGACTACAGTAGCATATTCTAATATTACTCGCCAAACTGTTACGTTTATCGGCGAGACGCGCTCAGTTTTACACTACTTAACGTATCCTAATATCGACTATTAATATTATGTTTAGCTATACATATGATAGACACATAAGTAAGTTGTAAGTTATTTATCTCACTGACGCATGTAAATAGTTTTTTAATTACTGTCAACGGTGAACGGCGCTAAAATAAATTCAAAAACGAACAGACTGGTTCCACGTTAGCACTCCCATAAAACCCAGAATAACTTAGTTGCAACATCAAAAATGGCGGCCAACGAAGAAATAAGGTCGGATTTCTCAAAATGAGCATTACTTTACTTTATCTGATCAAATTGATGGTGGTAATAACTTTTAATTACCTCCCAGATGGTTATCTAGCCTTGTTTACTTTTAACTGCTGGTCGAGGTGTTCTACCGGAGTATATACAGGGAGTTAATTCAACTCCGGCACTTTAGGAGCTTGAGTTTACCTACGCACACACATCACGCTATCACAGCGTTATCAGTGTTAAGGTCGGATTTTTATTCCCACAGAAAAAGTGTAAACAAAGTGACGTCACTGTCAAAGTGACATTTCATTTAATATTAAGTTATCATTTCGCTCGAACCGTGATATAAAAATAAATTAGAGATATAATTGAAATTATAATATCATAAATGTGTCACTGGAAAACGATTACGACGGAAGCACGAATGGTGAAGCGAAGCGAGTGAAGTAACGTCTCAAGTCTTTCAAGCAGCCGTCAACGTTAACACGGGTGTATCGAGTCAATGATACCAGTGCAATAAGTAAATAATGTGCACAAAAACGGTTTTCACGTTTTAAATTAACACAACCAAGAGTTTTTATATAAATGAAGTTTTCCATCAACAAATTAAATTCTTTAATCCTAATTACAATATATGTTTTTTTTATAGAAAGTCAATTTCTTGTAAATGTGGAAAGTAAAAATATTTTGAATACTGCGAATGTTTTTCGTCAACGGCAACTCCTTTGTTTACATTTTTTCTGTGGGAATAAAAATCTGACCTTATGTCATGGCCACCACGGTCCCTGGCTTGAGGTATAGATTTAGTGAAAAATCCTTTTCCATCGTATTTTTTCGGAAACTTTCGTATTTGTCATGCTATTTCAGTCAGACTCAGGACCCCTCACGACAACGTGGTCGCATCGCGAGATGAATGTATAATAATATTATAAAGCTGAAGAGTTTGTTTGTTTGCTTGAACGCGCTAATCTCAGGAACTACTGGTCCGATTTGAAAAACTCTTTCAGTGTTAGATAGCCCATTTATCGAGGAAGGCTATGCATCATACTCACATAACCAGAAGCGAAGCGAGGGCGGGTGGCTTGTAATCGATATAGAGTGGATAATACCTGAGTATTTTTTTGTTTGTAAATATTTAAGTTTGTTTATTTTCTGACACGTGACGGATGCTTTATCCACATTATATCACGCGACAAACGCAACCATACTAGGCCCACAGATATAAATACCGCACACTCCTAATGACTAGTCTTTACTTAACCAATTCTTAAAGAATCTCCCATCAACGCTTTTGTTTAAATTAATACAAAGAAGAGAGAACGTAATTATAGAAAGTGATCGAATGAAAGAATATTGACATTGCATCACACGATGCAATAACAGTAATAAATATAGAAATGGCATAACAATGGTGCAGTTAGATTGCTATGCGTATGCGCAGTAAACGCCTGTTTAAGTGGCAATGCTGTTAATCAATTTAATTGATTACATGATTGAGTTAACGCCGTGTTAGAAAGTAAACGTGATTGCTTGGCAGGTCTATAGAACAATAGCTAGACCTAAGTCTATGGTTAAAGGTTTCTTTCCGTATGTTTTTTAAGGTATCATATCGTTATTTCTTTCAAACAGTGTCTAAAGGCTTGCGTAATCTAATTAATAATTTAAAGTTGTACGGATTATAGAAAACTTAGAAAGAGATTTCACGTAAATAAGCTATTTATTTACTTAAGAGCTAAATACTGTCCGTGGAGTAATTTCGAGTCTTTCCTATTCCGAGCCTTCATTTTAACATTGATACGGCACGACGCGTACTGTTTCTTAGACAATACGATAACATGTAAAAAGCCATATGGTTTCACCGAGTAGAATAGAGCCCATATTCCATTTCTTGAGTCATTTTGAGTGGTTCCCCTATGTTATCCCTAATCGTCATCTGTCCTAATTCATAGTTTTCCAGATTTTCATTTATCCTAAAGTCATTTCTTCTTAAATTTTAAAACTTTTTAGTGTGTTTTATACAACCCAATCTAACCAAACCGCGGATATAATGAGAAAACTTAAAAAGTGGCTAAATGTTTAGGGCAAATGAAAATTCGGACAACCGATGTGTTAGAACAAATGTTGTTAGAGATTCTGTGGGACACATTATTTTGCATCAAAAGTTGTCTATGTTTCTATTTAAGTTGTCTGTGACTATTTCAATAACTAGCTTAAATAGCCAGCCATAGAGTTCAAAATCAACGTGGATTTTTCGTTCTTAAAAAGTGGTGTCTATCAGGGAGTGGTGACAAATAAATTCCATCTTAGCCAAGTGCCCCATTTAAGCTCGGACTTATAGACTTAAATTTACATGCTTTTAGGCGACCACCCACATGTGATAACATTATCTGAGTCTATTTACTTGAAAGAGCATTTTAATGTGTTTTGAGTTCGCAGTGGTTTTTTTTTTTGGAACGGAGCAAAAGGCAATAATTAGTGGGATTTTATGCTTGATGTTTGTTGGATTCTGTACAAAAAAGACTTTAAAACATTTTTTTTATGTCTATGTGGTGCGTATTACTCCTTATAAGGATGTTCATCGTGGTTAGTTACCCAATAGTTACCACAAGGCTAGAGTTTTGTTTGGTACTAGGTCAATTTGGAGTGAGATTGTTTTCTATGTACTTTTTTTTTAATAAATGGCTTTCACTCCTTGTTTTAACAAGGTGTATTTCGCCAATGTGGAGTTTTGGACAATCATGATGAAATTGTTATAGAAATAAGTCCATGGATATCACACGCGCGGACAATCGTTCGGCTGAAGAGTATTTACTGTGGCACTAGACAAAATGCATTCGGCGTTCGTTACCGTTATTAAAAATGTAAAAGATTGACGTAAGCTGTTAGACAGTCGCGTCGAGAGCCTACATCAGTTGCATACATTTTGTAAGTTGTCGAAAATAGTTTAATAACTTGTCTAAGGGCCTGTTGTTTGATCAGTAGTTAACTCAACTAATTGTTAAAATTAGAAAAAGGAATTGAAAATTTGACCCATTTCCTGGAGATTAAACCATTAGTTACGGTTTTTAACCATTAGTTAGTTTAACTACTGATCAAACAACAGACCCTAAGGCTCACTGGTGGACTACTAGTAAACAGAAGCACATGGGCTAGCTCTACGAGCTTCTGTCAACTCCCTGAACTATACTTGGGAGCAAAGAAATCGAGCCACTTTCTATGGAAATTCAGTACTAAGTGGCTCGATTTCTTTGCTCCCAAGTGTATATTAGATAAAACGCATCTGTCAATGATGTTCAGATAATGACAGTTGAAGCATGGCATGGCCTTCACTAGGAAGTCATAACTGGTCCTTAGCGAAGTGGGTGAGACTGAGTGACACTGCTGGCATCCTGCTCGCTCAATTACGCGCATGCGCTGTAAATCAGGGGACGGTGACGCCCTCGGAGCCGGAGGTGGCCGGTGGACCAAGAGCACGGGTCAAGCGGAAATCGCTTATGGTTGTATAGCAAAGGAAATTGATGGACCATTTCGGAGTATGTCATAGTGACGTAATCAATCAAAACGTAAGACACTTCTTATGATTTTATTTACAGTGTCACTTTGACATGGTTCAAAATGGTCTAGGAATCAATTTCCTTGACTGTACTAATTTATTTAGCCTAGTGTCAAACAAAGCTTCAGGCTTGTACTTATATTATTGACAACAATAAACATATTATTGAGAAAAATAATTCAAAAATTAAAAGCAATCTATAAAAGCATTTTTCACTGTCGTCGATGTTAAAAACAATAAAACACATACAATCCGATTGCATTTTTTTCAATAATGTAAAAGGTGATAGTTTATAATCATTTAGAAATAGCGACAGAACAATGGTATGCCACCAAAAAAACCTAACCTAACCTAACCTAACCCTATGACAAATCCAAGTTCGTTCACATTTAACATCGAAATCTATCCAATATCCATTGAATAATCTATTATCTGTTTACACAATTCGATTTAGCGAGTCGACTTCTTCAGATTTCTCTAGGGAAGTCGATTAGGGACAAACCTAACTACTTTCTATTGTGACAAACCATTGTTTAGCGAGTCCATTACGAGAGAAACGCCAGCTTGCTCCCCGGTAGCGTTCCGCTCCAAAAGGCAACTATATCTGCGGCTTACATTAATGCAATGCTTCATTTCATAAAGATATATTAGACTAGCGACCCGCCCTCGCTTCGCTTCGGTTTATTTGAGTTTTCTATAACACACCTACATAAAACATAATTTATTATACATAAAAACCTTCCTCTTGAATCACTCTATCTACTAAAAAAACCGCATCAAAATCCGTTGCGTAGTTTTAAAGATCTAAGCATACATAGGGACAGACAGCGGGAAGCGACTTTGTTTTATATCATGTAGTGATATATGGTTCTTGTCATATGATATTATAGCGACCCGCCCTCGCATCGCTTTGGTTTATGTGTGTATGCTATATAGCCATTAGGAGTGTGCGGTATTTATATCTGCGGACCTAGTATGGTTGCGTTTATCGCGTGACAAAATGTGGATAAAGCATCCGTCACTGTCGCAATTATATACGTGTCAGAAAGTAAACAAACTTAAATATTTACAAACAAAAAAAAACTCTGGTATTATCCACTCTATATCGATTACTAGCGACCCGCCCTCGCTTCGCTTCGGTTTATGTGAGTATGATATATAGCCCTCCTAGCTTCCTCGATAAATGGGCTATCTAACATTGAAATAATTTTTCAAATCGGACCATTACTTCCTGAGATTAGCGCGTTCAAGCAGACAAACAACCAAACTCTTCAGACTTTGATAAATCTAATTGCTTTGGATATGTTATCGTATTGTCAACGGTATTATAGCTCGTATTTAATTGACAGTAATGGCCACCGAGTTAAAAACAATACGATAGCAATACGTGTAGAGACCAAGTGGAATAAGGCCCCAGGATAAGATAAACGTAACGTACCCCACTTTACTTCGTCGGTATTATTAGTACCTAATACTTTTTATCATTGAGTTTAAGTTTCACTTTCTTGATTGAGTTTTCTATTTAAATTTTCAATAAAAAATGTTTTTATTTATGTACATAAATGAGGCTTTGATAACACTACGGATTGCAATTTAATCGGTTATTGGTTAAAACCGGATATAACCGGTTTGGCATTCCCTAGATAACACTCAGACTTCCTCGCCATAAAAGTAGGCATTTTCCTACCAGCGGGACATAATATGAACTAGTTTGAACTAGTTTTGTGTGTGTGTAAACCACTCAACATCCACTCACAAACCGGACAGTTTCACCATCCTAATCAAAGGTAACCTAAAAACCCTGTTATCACAAAAAACCTAATCGGCCGTTTGTCGTGTGAACGGGCCCTTAAGGGCCGACACAGTTATCGGAATAAGCCGATTAGCCGATCAGCTGATAGCCTGTCAAGCCCTTCGGGAGGGCTGGCAACTGTGACATATAAAAAAAAAAGTCTGTAACTAACTCTTGAACTAAAAGGTTAAATTTAGTTTTAGTTATGGACATTTAGATATAAGACTGATCGTTTTACCAACTGTGATTGACATTACAAAACGGTAGGGCAAAGTAAAATACTTATTTTACACACCAATGAGTAATTTTATAAAATTCACGCAACGATAGAGACATTTCTATGGCATTTACAGGGTTCAATCACAATTTTTTGTTTGTGCCTTTTCCTGACAATGGTTCCAATGTCACCTTGTATACCGACGACGAAGAGGTTATTAGTATTCAATCGACTTGACTGTCTACGAAGCAAGAGGTCTCGGACCTCGGTTCGATATTTCGATATTTGGGGATATCACTACATAGTATAAAACAAAGTCGCTTCCCGCTGTCTGTCCCTATGTATGCTTAGATCTTTAAAACTACGCAACGGATTTTGATGCGGTTTTTTTAGTAGATAGAGTGATTCAAGAGGAAGGTTTTTAGGTATAATCAATTTTGTTTTATGTACGTGTGTTATAGAAAACTCAAATAAACCGAAGCGAAGCGAGGGCGGGTCGCTAGTAGGATATAAACAAACTATATCCCTTTTATGGCGAATTTATTTTTATATTCCTGGTATAGGCAAATATTTGTGTGATAAGCGCGAGTATTTGGCTGTCTTGGATGTTTTGATTGTATTTCTTGATATAAGTAAGTTTATCGTTATAACTCATTCGCACTCAAAGTGCTTACTTTGGGACTAGGTCAATTTGTGTCAGATTTTCTCCTGATATTTCTTTACTTTGTCTATGATTTTCTCTACTTTAATTTTCTCTACTTTGTCTTTACTATGGTTGTCTAGTGCCTATAGTACAAGTCTAAACCTCGATTTAGTACTAAGTCTACTACATTGTCCCCTACATACATACACATACATAAACTCACGCCTTTATTCCCAGAGTGGGGTAGGCAGAGCTACAGAATTACCAACAACTCTAAAAATTTGTTAATAATTCTGTAACCAATATTCCCATTTTATATGTCCCCTAATATTTATGAAAGTCCAAAAACTAGGACAACATGATGCCAATAAGTGACAGCCCTATTAAGCCCGCAGTACCGACTGGTCAATTTTGTGTCTGAATGTCAGTGACAGTCGACAAGCATGACATGACCAATATTCGCTTCAAGTAAGCTCGTTTGATTGTTGTTTCGTTGAGCTGTAATTGCATGCAAATATCAGGGTAGCGATTCTGTGAACAACGACGGTCGAATGTCCAAGGCGCGAGTTTAAGTAGTCCCGTCAATGCGAACAAAACATATGCTAGCGCGTGCATTTTCAATTTAGCAGCATGGTTTCTGCCGATGGATCGAACGTATAAGGCTGCTCAATTGAAAATGCACGCGCTAAAATGTGTTTTGTTCGCTCTGACCGGACTACTTAAACTCGCCGCTGAGATTTCGCTCGTCCGTCCGACCGTCCGTTGTTTTTGAGAGAATAACACCCTAGTAATTGCATGCAAATATCAGATTTGATATCATGATTCTGTAACTGGTAGTTAGTTAAAGCCAATGGACATGGTAGAGGTAGTGGATACTTAGGTGGAGGTGAATTAATCAATGGTATTTTTACAAAAATGCTCGGAAAGGTTAGCTATTCTTTTGAAAAACTAAGACGGGAAGAGCCACATTATCTACCTTTAGGAGAAAAAAAACCGTATGAACACATATTCCTGTGCCTTGCGATATTCTCAAAAATGCTCTCTATATGAAATCGAAAGGACTATGAAAAAAATCCCATACACCCAAGTTGTGGGTGGGTGCAGTTTCGGGCAGCGGCCGTTGGTCGAAAGCTTTTACAAATAGATACTTATAATTATGTATTTGTATCAAATCCTCGCATTGTTATATTCCTCGGCGGAAACGGGGTTGCCTGACTTGGATTTTAGCAGGCCTCGCCAAGGCTCGGCCCGCCAACAACCTCGTAAGGCAATTCCCTACTTTCCTAGGCAATAATTAACTATTATTTCTACAAGCATATCTACAGAACACAATGTATGTGACGTCAAGGTATCTTATAACGCACTAGATGGCGCCGGCGTCTTCGTAGAACTAGTTTCCCGTTGCTCCTATTTCTTCCCGTTGGCATACGACTTCTACGCGAACCGAGCCGCGCGCAAAAGCTAGTGTAATAGTAATATATTTCCGTTTCCATCCTCCTATCTCTCTTCAGCCCATCAAAACAAACAAAGCCGCGGACCGTGGCGGCGCTTGCGCCGCCGGAAGTGTCGCGGTGACAGACAATGCGCCATTGTGGGGCGCACCGGATACTGCGTACGACTGTTTCGATCGGTCATTAAATTGGCTAAATACTCTCGTTTGACATAGGTACGGGAAATCTATACAAAAGCATTATACCGGGGTAAAACAAAAAGCTAATCTGTTTTTAAATTAAGGCATATTTTCCGCCCGTGGCCGCTTACTGGGTGGCAAACAATAAAATAAGCTATTTATCTGCAAAAGAACAGATCAGGGGGGTTATTATGACATAGCTATGCAGCTCATTTTACGGTGAGCGTAAAGGACAGAGCTGTAGCAGTTATATAGCTCTGTCCTTTTCTCTCAGCGTAAACTGAACTGAATTGCTATGTCATGGTAACCCCCACTTTTGTTAAAAAAATTGTTTTATAAAAAATAAATATCAGGGGACAATTTTATCTTTATTACATTATTACATGTCTTCTCTCACTTCTTCAGCCTGTTGCCACCCAATGCTGGGTGCAGGCCTCTTCAATTGCACTCCATTCTCTACGATATTGGGTCTTCCTTATCCAGTTTCTTCCGGTTATTTTGACAAGATCCTCGGTCCATGTATGCAGTTGCCTGCCTGCCTTTCGGCGTCAACATTGTATAAAACAAAATCACTGTCCGACTGTCTGTTTGCAGTTTCCTCCTAAACCACAGTTGGATCATTTTTCACGGAAGGTTTTATTTTATAATAAACCAGCTTCTGCCCGCGACTCCGTCTGCGTGGAACTCGTTCTTATATCTTATATCGTAGCTCTATACAAATTTTCACCCTCTATTTCACCCCCTTAGAGGATTAATTTCGGAAAAAAATCTATCCTATGTCCTTTCCCAGGATTCAAACTATCTTTGCACCAAATTTCACCTAAATCGGTTCAGCGGTTTAAGCGTGAAGAGGTAACAGACAGACAGACACACTTTCGCATTTATAATATTAGTATGGATAGTATGGATTCTGGTTTATGTAGGTACGGGTGTTACAGAAAAATTACTTTAAATTGTGTAATTACAAAATGTTAATATTTTTTGTTAAGTGTTTTCGATAATCTACAGGTACACATATCCAGTACACTGAATTATATAATTCAATAAAGTAAAGTAGGAATCACTTTACGCCCATTAACATCTTAAAAAAGGTACTTTCAATCATATTATTGTATAATATTTATATTTGAAGTCATAAGTGGAATGAACTTTCCCAAACGGAAACTTTTATAGGTAACCTCAGTTTCTCTTTTAACAAATTGAGACATTTTAGATAAAAAACACTGCATGTTTATATTATAAAGTAAGATCGAAGACAATTGCTTCATTTTAAACAAAAACAGGAGAAAGTTATCTCGATCGCGAATATGAAAATGTATCGATATATAACTCCGAGTGGCGACTGCGCTGCAATCATCGGCCATTTATAATCGGAATCGATTACGGATATCGATTATAATTGATCAGTTCTCGTTTTCGTCTTTTAAGATGTTTATCAATGATAAACGCCTGTCTAAATAATAAAAATGTTCGGTTTCATAATTTTAAGTCGATAATTTTAATTAATTCTGCGATTCGGTCTAGACTCAGCTGAATCATTGAACTCGCTAACTCATCATTAAATCATCATTAGTGCACTTACGCGGAAATCAACCGTTTGATTCTTTAATGGCTTGAGACTAATTTAATATTTTACGCATTTCTCAATCTCATGTATCCTTAGCAATAATTGCTATGTTTTATAATTGTTATGAAGCTCTCGACATAGTATTAGGTATACTACTCACATTGTTATATGTTCGTTAAAAACAATAATAATTCTTTAATACCTGTTACAGTCGAGCGCCTAAGTCGATTCCATACATTTTGACAGTTTTCGAAAATTGCTTAGGTTAACGTTACGTCAATCCTGTACATTTTGTCGATTTTCGATAAGCGCTAACTTATCATGCGTCTTCACTGGTTCCCTATTGGATGGCATAAAATTATTTGTCATATTATTGTTACGCATAATTGCTTTTAGCCGAATTAGCAATGGGCATACTCATCTTTACGCATAATTTTTTACGCATAAAATTAAAAAGCATAAATACAAAAAGCATATTCGTCATTAAGACTAACGTCAAATAGCATAAATACGAAAAGTCATAATAATAAATTGGCATAATTACAAAGCGCATAACAGTATAAATTTGTCCTAAAAAATAGTCATGGGCAAATGGCAAGTTTTGTGTTAATATATATTTAGGAAGTAAGGCGAGGTCGACGGAGGTCCGCTTCGCGGACCTCCTATTTTTGCGTTGCTTGGGCGCTTCGCGCCTGGATATCATACTAACCTAACCTAACCTAATGTACCTAACGTGATCTAACGTAACCTCATACCTAGAACACAAAATCATGCCGAAGCATGGCATAACAGATTTGCACATTTTGTGGGAAAACATCATCCCCATTTTTATTATTTAGCAAGAAATATTACCCAAGAAATAACACACCAAATTACAGCAATTGAACAAAGACAAGTTGGGATAGAACCACCAACAAAAAAGAAAAAATACATCAATAAACAGCAACGTATAGACAATATTATCAGTAAGAAAAATGAATACACAGCAAAAATAGCATTTCTACAAGCCATAGCCAGTAATCTAAAACTCAAATGAACAAGCACCACTAGAAATAAATAAATATAATACATGTATGTAGGTAAATGATTTCAAGTAAACTTATAATAAATGCAAGGTAACAATGAAACTGTGTTTTATTCATTTAGGGAAGTAAAATTATGGTTAATGACATATATGACAAACAATTAATAGCCCAAACAATAATATGCCTAATGTGTATTAGTCTAATAGAAATTAGTCCAACTAAAATTATTCTAAAAGCTTAATATGCCAAAAAAGGAGTATGCCAAAGTATTGCTATGCGAAAGTACTATTATGCCAATACAAATTATGCCAAATGAATTATGCGAAACAATAATAGTCTAAAAAAAAATATGCGATTGAAGGGGATCCCGTCTTCACTAGCCTCCTTGACGTATTATTTAAATGCTCACGCTAGAGCTACTGTAGTACGTCCGTCTGTCAATTCCGTACATTTTCACAGATTTCTACTGTTATTAACTGTCGCGAAACACCTTGTCAACTGATTTTATATTTTCCATATCAGCGGAAAGATATAGAAAGTCGGGCGTGTTTTAGATCGTTTTGAATTGGGTGGCGAGCAAAACAATCATCCAGCTGACCGCAGCCCGTTGCAATGGCCCGCGGCGCAGGCGCCGCTATCCGCGCAAAAACCGTCGATACCCGCGATATAGTAGTAATGCAAACAAAGCCGCAGGTTAATGTTATGGCGTCGCCCGTGGTCCAAGATTCAGGAAAAAATCCCGAACCGTTATAACTTTAGCATTTTGTAATGCAATCTGACAAACGGTATGAAGTTTGATATAAGCGGCCGACTAACCACCTTACTTATGAACATGGAGTAACCGTACGGTAGCTAAACCAGGCTTTGTCCTTATCTATGAAATTCAAATGTCACAATGACAGATAAGGACAAAGCATGGTTTAGCTACCCCATGGTTATTCCACGTTTATAAATAACTAGCGACCCGCCCTCGCTTCGCTTCGGTTTATATGAGTTTTCTGTAACACCCGTACATAAAAAAAGAATTTATTACACATATAAACCTTCCTCTTGAATCACTCTATCTATTAAAAAAAACCGCATCAAAATCCGTTGCGTAGTTTCAAAGATCTAAGCATACATAGGGACAGACAGCGGAAAGCGACTTTGTTTTATACTATGTAGTGATGAAGCGGTAAGAGACAAGTCTTCTCTTTCTTAAAAGGCCGGGAACAAATCTGGTAGTAAATTTTTGATGATACGATGAAATCCGAGCTTTTGCCCAGCAAATATTAGCGATCTTTTTTGTGTCACCTTATTTGTAAATTGTTTGTGTCACCTTCCGTGCTGCCACCGAGCGGTCTCAACGGAAGACCAACGCTGGCTTAACAGCTGGCACATGCTGAGTTGGGACCGTTTCACAACAGTATTTTTATTATTATTATTTATTATTATATTTAGAGTCTATGTTTGAATCTCACCGATGACAGTATGTCCCATGCCTATGGTATACGTATGGGTTAGTATCATTTCGTCTAAAACGCAACTGGTACTAGCGGTAACCAGTCTAAAACGCTGCTAGTCTAAAACGCATCTCGTCTAAACTGCATCTGGTCTAAGTAGCTACCGGTCTACGTCGCTACTGGTCTAAGTAGCATCTAGCCTAGCAGGCAATTCGCAACTGGTCTATAACGCATTTCGCCTAAAACACATCTGGTCTAATACGCATTTAATCTAAAACGCAACTGGTCTAATAAGACATCTAGCCTAAGACGCACTTCGTATAAAGCTGATTTGGTCTAAAACGCTCCTAGTCTAAACTAGATGTCGATCGTCCGTAAGTTCAGCATTTTATTTCCTGTAATTTATTCTTAAAACTTGAAACAAATAATCTAACACGAATTGTGGCTTTAGGTGGTTCGCCGACCGACCATACGACTACTTAGAATAATTTGAGAATAATCGTTTTCCCAAAGTATCACGTGACAAACTAATTTCTCAAATTATTCTAGTTTATACAAGTTTATTCTAGGAAAGGGGGAATTTAGTCCTAATGGAAAGCCAATTTTTGAAAATTTGTTACCTACATAATAAGTTTCCTAAAATATCACGTTTAGAGTGGCCAGTATCCAACCAGTATCTATAAGATATAAACGAAGTAGTTTGATTAGTGTTCCTACTTCTCTATAGTGCACTCCAAATATTGCCGAATTTACGTATCGCTAGGTTTAGCTACTACTTAGGTTAGTCGAGTTTTAGACTACTCCCAGCTTTTGAAACGCTTTTTTTTTGAGCTTTTTTTTTTTCGCTGGTCTAGTGGGTAGTGAGCCTGCCTACGAAGCTAGTGGTCCTGGGTTCGAATCCCGGTAAGGGCAGATATTTGTGTGATGAGCGCGAATATTTGTTCCTGAGTCATGGATGTTTTCTATGTATTTAAGTATATATTTCTCTATATAAGTATTTATATCGTTGTCTAGTACCCATAGTACAAGCCTAGAGCTTAGTTTGGGACTAGGTCAATTGGTGTGAGATTGTCCCCTTAAAAAAAAAAAATGTTTAGTCAAATGACTACTTAAACTAACTGCATTTTAGACGAGACACTATTTAGGCCAGTTGTGGCTAAGACCACTTACTACTTAGATCAGCTAAGGCTTAGACCAGCTAAGACTTAGACCACGTACTCTTAGGCCAGCTGTGTTTTAGACCACTTACTGCTTAGACCAGTAGCGACGTAGACCGGTAGCTACTTAGACCAGATGCAGTTTAGACGAGATGCGTTTTAGACTAGCAGCGTTTTAGACTGGTTACCGCTAGTACCAGTTGCGTTTTAGACGAAATGATACCCATACGTATGAGTGCCCTTGTCCAGTCGGAAATGGATCATCACATGACTTTATTTTCGTAATTGCTTAGAAACTACTGCGGTCATTTTACAGATAGTAACACAGATTTAGACATTTAAATATATTATACCGTCGCTAAACCGCTAGCGCTTGTACCTTGTGCTGTTCCATCTAGTGCCTTCATTCCGTCACAGCCAGTGACTTCGACCCCGTTATCAGTCATTTTTCCCGATGTGCCTCGTGCATTTCCGTCATTGCCGACCAACTGAACTAATAATCCACCACATCCAAGGCTCCTCCATTTCCATACAAACTAGAGCCAATAATTAATTCATGACACTATTAATCTCTTCATCTGTTGCAACTTTATCGCTTTGAAGTGAGAAATGTAAATGTTTCGAGATATTGAGTGATTTATTTATGTCACTTATCAAATTGTCTGTAAACTGGTTTATACATTTGATCTGGTTATTAACATGAATTGGTTTCATAATGCTTTTGGAGTACGCTGACTTGGGATCGTTTCGCTTTAATTACCACTAGTCTCTTTTTCTTCTTATCAATGTGCTATTGTTGTAGATAAATATTTATCTTTCCCTCTTTCTCTCAAAAGTATTTGCCTTCTCCTTACCCTACTACCTAAGAACCCGCGTGTCATCGGTCCCACGTACTATGAGCGTCTACCCGCCAAACTTAAAGATGTACAATCCGACAAAGCATTTAAGCATCAGCTGAGAAACCTTTTATTGGATAATCCATTATACTCCGTGGATGAATATATGGAACTGGAAATGCAAATTTATTATTGTTTTGACTTTATTAATACTTGTACCTACTCGTACATTATATTGACATCGGTCGAGAGACCATTTATTAGATGTGTAATTGTTGTTGTTATAATTATTTTTAATTTTTGTATTCTTTGATTATTGTTTGACGATCTCAGTGTAATTTCGTATTTTTTGACATGCAATGCAACTAATATTGTAATATTACATTGATGAATAAATAAACTAAACTAAACTAAACTAAAAACGAATTCCCTATGCAGTAACTCCTGAGCGCATTCTTCACACAACTGGTCCAGTTCGTATTGCATTTCCTTTTTAAAAAACTACATTATGTTTAATTTGCTTATGTAAATGATCACATTACCGACATTAAGGTCACAACTCGTACCGATTTATCCCTGCTATCACCGACATCTACACCACTTCATGCCAAAAACAGTACAGATGCAACAATTATGGTGATATGCTCAAACGGCCGGCTTCAGAAATGTTTTTAAAGATAAGCTCGAGATAAATAAGTGGGCCGGCTAACATTGAGGCGTATGTCACGGTAATGCGTGCCACATACGAGCGACAAATGGACACGCCTACCGTAGGGTTGCTGCTGTGTGGAAAGGGATTTAGATATTATTAAGCCTCAGCTAGTATTTTTTTTATGGCATAGAGAAGACAAACGAGCACACAGGCCACCTGATGGTAAGTCGAAACTGTGACTCATAGACATTCGCATTCACAAGACTGCAAATGCGTTGCCAACCCTGAGGACTAAGATGGAATGCCTCTATGCTAGTTATTTCACCGGCTGTCTTATCCCCAAACCGGAACACAACAATGCAAACACTGCTGTTTGGCGGTAGGTTAATGGATAAGATGGTGGTAGCGATCCGGACGGACCCTGCACAAGGTCCTACCACCCGCAAAATGTACTCTTATGGTTTCGCCATGTCCACCTGTATTATATCTGTCTGTATGTCACAGTATTTTTTTCTCAAATCTGGAAAAAAAGGTAATACTAAAACAAAACACTGGAAAATATAATAGAAGTCATTGATTTTTGACTTAATAACAGTGAATAAAAACATTCCATAAAATCCCTACACCGTTATGGCCAACCCTGCGCACGCGCATGCAAACCTCTCGGTGACACGAGCAATCTTATTAACACCGAACTGCGCGCGAGTGGAATAGATCGCGTCGTGGGACCCAATTATAGGGCCAGGGTTGCTGACGGAAGTGGAGGAGGATGCTGTAAGGAGTACAGGTTAGCTGAGAGCTTAATGTTAACGTAAACGATTTTTGAAAATTGACAAACTTACGTAGGCGCTTGACGCCACCTTCTGATAGTTTACGTCAACGATAACGAACACCGAATGCAACTTGTCTTGGTTCAAAGGTATGACGAGAAAATGATAATCTTAGTATCAATTAAACATGTGTCGTACAAAAAAAAACGCCTTGAGTTATGCCAACTATTGAATTCTTTCTCATATTTAATATACACATGATATACATCTTAGCCTGTATGTGCAAAATGTGGTTACAGAATTAACAACTGGCTGTTAAAGTTGTTGGTAATTCTGTAGCTCTGCCTACCCCGCTCTGGGATGAAGGCGTGACGGTATGTATGTATGTATGTATTTAATGTAATAAAGTAGTTTCGAATGCTTCGTTGGAAAAAGGTGAAAATATAAATTATAAAAAAGAGTAAAATGTGTAATGTATGTATGTATGTATGTGTAACGTATGTGTAACGTATGTGTGTGTTTTTTTATGTCATTTCCAATTATCAAGTTTTGTACATAACTTTACTTCAAATGCAATTAAAATGGTCGCTAGCGTACATTTTTAACACCTGACACAAAAACAGGGGTGTTACTAGTGTGTCGTATATATGTGTCTGTCTGTGGCATCGAAGGTCCCAAAGAGACGGACCGTTGTTTTTAAAGGTAGAATGTTTAAAACAGATGATTCTTAGCATCGTTTTATGAAAATCTGTTCGGCTGTTTAAGAGACCTCAGGTTTGAAAGGTTTTTTATGTATACCACAGTTATCAACTACGAGTACACATACATAAACTCACGCCTTTATTCCCAGAGTGGGGTAGGCAGAGCTACAGAATTACCAACAACTCTAAAAACTTGTTAATAATTCTGTAACCACATTTTGCACTTTTAGGCTAAGATGTTTACCAGTGTATTAGTGACAGGTTGCAAGCCCATCGCCTAACAGTACTACACGCCTTTATTACCTTAGTCGGCTTTTACGACATCTACGGAAAGATACGGACATCAACTATTTGAGCTTATTTTACACTAACGATAAAAACAAGGTCCTCTACTACAAAACGTCTACTTCTAGCTTTAGGGAGTGCGTGCGGTCCGCGGGATGATCGAGGTGCGTGGGCGCATAACGGTCACCCCGATAACGGATTCGGGGCCCGAGCTAACCCGATTGTCTATGACCGCTTTAATCGGGTTACGGGGACTCCGATTACTGTCAGCAATAAGGAGTTTAAAAAGGACAGTTATGTCTTCCACAGGATTATTTTTGTTCCCATGATTATTTGGACGAATATTGATCTAATTTTATATGTTCCGTAAACTGCTTTAGCCTTGCAATAGAACACTGAATTTTGATTGATAAAATAAAACTAATTTAATTCATTGAATACAAAACGGACACAATCGGAAGCTGTTGAAATACGATTTTTAATGGAAGAGCAAATTATTTTGGAATGTGTCCGTTTTGTATTTAATGAGCGATATATGCATTTACAGTCTTAGCATAACATTGTTGATTTTGCAAATGTATAGTCCATACCGATTGACTTGTATTATTTATTAAACACCTTTATAAAATTAATCACTTTTGGTTAAAATGCAGCAGAAAGCAACTAAAGACCACATTTTGCTCACCATTTTACTTTTCATAGATGGTTTTTTATGACAATTTTGCTAATTGAGCCGAAAAAGAAGCTTTTTACTAAATAAGACAAGTCAATTGGTATTTATAATAGGTACATAGGTCTCAAATTCCGCTTTTCATCAGGTGGCTAGTTTGCTCGTTTGCTTGCCTTCGCCAAGCCAAGCCACACTTTGACGTCTTGGCAACCCTAATTATGATTGACTGCCCTTCCTATTTAAAAAACAATAGAACCCAAGCCAATGACAAGTTATCGATGTGACACAAGTAATGTAACTCACAAAGGAAGCTTCCTTATGACTAGTCACACAACACAACCCAGCAGAACAGGCCACAATCATCTCCACGACTTTACACGGCGGTTGTAACAAGCAAATACATGTCTCTACTTCTGTGGCATGCTGCATGAAGCATGCCACGAGGCTCACGAGTGGTAATTTTTTAAGGTTACCACAGTCTAATAGAATACCTGCAGTTCCAACACGTCCACAATTTGTGAAGAAACGACTTTAGCCAGCTGACGCTCTTCGCTACCGCGCAAAGTTTTGTCTATCTTGCTGTTTTAACTGTGGAATGAAAATCAAACCAAACCCGTCAGATTATACCACCCAAATCACCGTACATCCAAGCTAGGTGGTTCCCAGCGGCTGTCTCATAAATATCCCATCACCATCGACACCAGCCGGTCCGCAGCGTGACAAATCCGTAATGTACCAGGTACACCTCCGACCAGCTCGTAAGACCTCCCACGCCCCGCAACTAGTACAAAGCTTTGATACATTCGAGACGTTGGAACGGGAGATGATGGGTCAAGATAGAATGGCGAGGATTCGTAAAAGGTGGAAGGCTAATTGTTTTGTGCGCCAGCGCAGATTTATGACGTCACGGAGTCTGATAGCTTCCGCGTCGTTTCTTTTTGTGTTACAGAATTTTACATTCAAACGGGAATTTGAATTCTTTGTTATGGATAAAATGTGTTGGTGTTTTTTATTTACATATGTAGTATAAAACAAAGTCGCTTCCCGTCATCTGTCCCTCTGTATGTACGCTTAGATCTTTCAAACTACGCGACAGATTTTAATGCGGTTTTCATCAATAGATAGAGTGATTCAAGAAGGTTTTTATGTACAACTCATAAACCGAACCAGAGCGAGGGCAGGTCGCTAGTTGAGTATAAATATAACCCGTTAGAAATCACACATTTTAATCAAATGCTTACAAAGCGTGTGAATTACTCGTAAACTTATTTTATTCCAACGTAACAATGTTAACCACTATTTTATTACCAATTAAGGCCAATATTGAGCATAAAAAAACAATAGCATTCATTTAAATGAAATACACTAGCGATAGAATCTGTTAAGGCGCATTTAATTTACGTACAGTCTCGTAAACAAAGCAATTGTCGCAATTTGCAATTCCGAACTGAAAACAGCGTTAGTTAACACGTTGGGCGCCATGGACTCGATTTGGGGTCAATTTAATATGGAAATGTTAAACGCCGGTGACACTGAGTGTCAAAATTACTTCAATAGTTAGTTGTAGGCAGGGAATGCAGTAATTGTAATAACAGTTGCAGAAACCAGCCGTTATAAATAACGTTTGTATTTGCATGCGCGGGCGCTGGTCGGATAATCTGCGATTAGACCGGTCGGGACCGGGCCTTGGATTATGTAGCCGGAATAGCCCCCTGGATCGACAGGTCGATGTTGATTATATTTGATAATACACCTCGCTGATGGAGATCAGCTTTATCAAGCTTGATAATGCGGCGTGTGAACTTATAAAGTAAATAGGTATGATTAAATCAATGATAGATAACCTATATTAAATTATTATTAAACATTGTAAGATAGAAATAAATTTCGATTTTAAGATTTATTGTTATTCAACGCATTGTACCTATTTGTATCTCAAATTGCATAATCGCATCATTGATGACATTTCGAAATGTCATTTTACTGCGATGACAGCTGTCATGTTTGACGTGTTATATACTCCTACATTAAATATTAAGCTTTAGGTAAAATTCAATTAAAGAACACTATTTCGAATTGGCCCTACTACCGTTGTTAATATAGTAACATTTAATCCTCGTCAGTTTATTTAGAATCTATCTGAAATATACAGCGTGGAATGTTACCATTCATCGATGTTGTAGCGGTGCCGAAGTTATGGGAGGGACGGGAGAAACCGTTGCATCATGGCAAAGGAGCGGTTACATTGCACCGTGTTTACAAAAAAAAAACAGGGTAAAATTGGCACTAGGCTTGAACTATGGGTGGGTACTAAATAAAAGTAAAAATACTTATATCCCTTCGGGAATAAAGATTGACTCTTCGGGCGCCATCATTGTGCACAAATAAGTGCAGGTACGTACATGGTTTTTTTGTCAATTTCTGTGTGAAGTCCTAATTAATGGTTACTGGTTACATTAAAGTAATTGTAAACATATACAATTATATAGTTTACGTTCACTGTGCGCTCACTGGTTAATTTTAGCGTGTATTAAAACTAGATATGGCCTTTATTTCACTAAATATCACTACAACAAACAACTTATCAAATAAGTAGGTAAATGTAAAACATCGTTCCTTCGGTGACGCTTCCTTATTCCGTTGCATTCGGCGATCGTTATCGAAAATTGTGTAGAATTGGCGTAAGCTGTCAGACAGTCACGTCAAGTGCTTACGTAAATTTTATAATTTTGACAGTTTTCCAAAATCGTTAACGATAACGTTAAGCATGTTCAGAGTCCCTAACCAAGATGCGAACGCTACTAACGTTTTTCTTTTCTCTCATTCAAAATATACACGATGAAATTTTAGTACGTTGTGATATACCGCTCATTGAATACAAAACGGACACATTTCAAAATAATTTGCTCTTCCATTAAAAATCGTATTCCAACCGCTTCTAATTTTAAAATGCAACACGGACTTATTTCGGATTGTGTCCGTTTTTTACTCAATGAACGATACCACGTGGTCAACTGTCATCGCATCCATATTGAGTGATATAAAAGAAAAACGTTAGGAGTGTTTGCATCTCAGCTAGGCCCCCAGGGTCCCAGGTGTGTCACCGGCTCTGAATGCGTAAACTCGGTCCGCAGAGCGCGTGCGCCGATGAATACCTACGTCAAATTAGACCATTTTCGGAGGCGAAAGTGCTGTTATAAATCCGATTGTCTCATTGTTCCTGAGTTCAGATAGCTTTTGTATCGGCACGTTTGTTCCTTGTTCTACTGATAACATCTTAGTTTGTCGTTAGTTGAGGTTGTTAAAACGTTGGGACTAAAGACTGTCTTTTCAGGAGCGTAACGCGTTTATTATGTCGCTCATTGAATACAAGACGGACACATTCCAAAATAATTTGCTCTTCCAAATCGTATTCCAACCGCTTCTAATTTTAAATTGCAACATTGACTCATTTCGGATTGTGTCCGTTTTGTATTCAATGAACGATGTATCATGTCAGCTAAAACGTCCCCTACTGATACGACACATAATAAGAGTGCGTTTCCATTCATAAGCATGTGCGAAGAAAAAGAGACTAACATGGAAATAGAAAATAAACTCTATTCGCACTCGAAAGGCTTCGGCATCCAAAGTATTTGTACTTTGATTGTTCGTTAACTGTTTTCCATTTTTTTTTTTAAATAACCAATCGTTTATATATTATTATGTTTGACAAAGAAGGAAATAGCAGTTACAAAACAGAGTAACGTAATAGCTAAAGCCTATGCTGCACTTACACCGTAAAGATGATGTTACACGTAAAACAAAAGCGCAAGGGGCGGTTTCTGGACAAAAACAAAGGTTTTAGAGCGTTAGCTAACACTATAGCATCAATGTAGCCATCTGTTTAACGTGTTGTTATTTATCACTTTACGCTAAAAGATAGGTATATACGCTTAAAGTAAGTATCTGTGCCTCGGTGTGTTGCATCGTAGCTCCCAAACGGATGGACCAATTCGGATGCGGTATTTTAAGAAAGGTAGTTTAATCGGGACTAGATATCATGAAAATCGGTTGGACTGTTTGAGAGCTACAACTCAAGTCCCAGATAGACGGGCGAGTAAGTACGCGTACTTAAAGCTCGCCCTTTTTCGTCTGTGTTTACCTTTACGGTGACACACGGGCGACTAAGATCTATCATCATCATCAGCCCGTTGCAGTCCACTGCTGGACATAGGCCTCTCCCAAGGAATGCCACAGAGCCCGGTCTAATGCTTTATGCATCCAGTAGCTGCTGCAAGTCATCCCGCCATCTGGCCAGAGGGCGTCCCACGCTACGTTTGCCAAGACGCGGTCTCCACTCCAGAACACGCTTACTCCAGCGGTTATCCGTTCTACGACATACGTGACCAGCCCATTTCCACTTCAACCTACTAACATTCAGAGCTACGTCGGTGACCGTGGTTCTCTGACGAATCACTTCATTCAGAATTTTGTAATTCAGAGAGACTCCGAGCATAGCTCTTTCCATAGCACGTTGAGCTTCTTAACTTACTTGAGTAAGGTCGCAGAGCCATAAGTACGTCGTACTTACTGGACCGTCTATCACCTCTTTAAAAGTTGGATCACCATTGTGTCCAAGTTTTTATCTATAAAATATTTATGACGTCGCATTTAGGCACAGCAGTTTAAATAATATCGTTACCGCCCTTGTAGCATTAGACAATGTCGTGAATATCGCCACGCTCACACCACGCCACGGGTCTATACAGGGTGTTTGGCAGTCGGGTGTAGGGGTTTTAAGGGATGATAGTAAGGGTCATTCTGAACATTTTTGACCACATTTACGCTATTTATGCTAAGTTTCACGGTTTCCGAGATATTGATCATTTTAATAGGATTTTTTGTCATTTTTCCTTATGTCCGTGATATGAAAAACCCCTTAATTCAAGTATTAATTAAAAAAAAAACAGTGTTTTCTTGCATGACTTGAATCACTATGAAATAAGGAAGTTTTAAAGCTACATGCCATTTTTTTTTCTTTACATCTTTTTGAGTAAACGCGCAAGAGTTACTTTCTCCATACTAGAGAACCCCGCGTTTGTTTTTCACCAAGTATGGAAAAACCAATTTTGTGAGGTTACTCAAAAAGTTCTAAGGAAAAAAAAATGGCATGTAGCTTTAAAACTTCCTTATTTCATAGTGATTCAAGTCATGCAAGAAAACACTGTGTTTTTTTTTAATAAATACTTGAATTAAGGGGTTTTTCGTATCACGGACATAAGGAAAAATGACAAAAAATCCTATTAAAATGATCAATATCTCGGAAACCGTGAAACTTAGCATAATAGTAAATGTGGTCAAAAATGTTCAGAATGACCCTTACTATCATCCCTTAAAACCCCTACACCCGACTGCCAAACACCCTGTATATCCCCAAGAACAGTTTTAGGATGACGTAATAAATAAATGCGAGTGGTATGGGCGCGGAATCCCGTTGCACTCCGGCGCAGTCTATTTTCGAGACGTCGGCCGGCGACGGTCGTCAACCGCACTATTTCGAAGTGCGCGGGCGCCGGTGTGGACGATAGGTGCGCGGCGGATGTTAAATGGCAGATGAGAATGATTAGGTCAACAAAAAAGGCTACTGGCAAATAATTTGGTGAAATTTAGGGGAAATTAGGTGTTGAATATGGTTTCTACTCCAGCCCACTGGCCACAAAGCTCGGCCCTCTGATACTTAAGCAATTTATGGTGCTAAATACATCTGACTTCTTCAATTGTTATTTGACTGTACAAGCAATCTACACTCTTTTTATACCCTGAGAGATAAAAGAGGAGGGTTATACGTCTGTGGCATCGTAGCTCTGAAACGGATATATCAATGCGAACGCGGTATTTTCTTAAAATAATGCTAATTTCATTGAATTAGGATAATTCTTACCTAGATTTCATGAAAAACTATTGAGCCGTTTAAAAATTATATCAGTTCTGAAAGTAGGGGACGCCAATATCGGTGGTTTGAAGCTGCTTCGGGTTTGTACTTCTCTCTGACTCGCTCTTCATAAGTATGCGGGCAAGAGAGAGCGAGTACAAACCCGAAACACCTAAGAGTCGCACTGTAGTCGACAGTTGACAATATCTTGTCACTTGCGCCATCTACCGGTCGAGTGCAACATTTGCATACCGCTAGGATAACCACCGGGTCATGCGCCGACGCACCGATAAACGCCGCGCACCCGGACCAAGGTCACAGGCCGCCAATTAATCGCGCTGCTTAGTCGAGGGGGATGCGCCAGAGTCGAATACAATGCTCACGAATTTATTGGCTTATTTTTTTGCGAAATTTTGGTACTTTTTGACGGTGCTTTATTATCTGTCTGTTCAGGAAGAAACATTTACTATTCAATTGGCACAAACTGTTGTAATTTTATATTGCTTTGTCCTATCTCTTTCACTTTCTTCTATCGAGCTATCTATTGAAATGCCATATAAGCAATTACAAATTGTAATATACTTTTTGCAAATTAATGTAGCGTTACTAACGTTATATATGTAGGAGATCTAACGAGATGCGTGCTTTGATAAATCTCAATAAAACGTTAACTTTACGCTAACTACTTTTGCACTGCGGAAATCATGATTTCAACATACATACACATACATACATACATAAGCTCACGCCTTTATTCCCAGAGTGGGGTAGGCAGAGCTACAGAATTACTAACAACTCTAAAAACTTGTTAATAATTCTGTAACCACATTATGCACAATTAGGCTAAGATGTTTACCAGTGTATTAGTGACAGGTTGTAAGCCCATTGCCTAACAGTACTACACAGCCTTTATTCCCTTAGCCGTCTCTTACGACATCCAAGAATTCAATAAGATTAAAAAAACACATTTTCTTAGTAAACTCACGCAGCATTGCGCTTTATTTACTTAGTTAATTACGCGTTATTGCACTATCACGGACAACGATACAGCTCCCAGTCTTAACCGATGATGTGGCAACTGATAACGATAACCATCGTTTAATCTCAGTTCAAGCGATCTTACCAGCCAGTGAGAAAAAAGACGATCATCCTCTTTACTTACAACTGTATTCAGTCTTCGCGAAGGTTGAATATCAGTAATAGTTCTACGTTAATCAACTCTTATTAATTCCCAGTTGTTAATGAACTGTAAACTAATAGGGCGTGTCATTATGAAGCATAGTGGATGGTTGGAGAAGGCAGTTCTGGCGTAGAAATAGCACTAGCGACTATATCGCTTAATCAAAGCTACAGGAGCTATTCGTACGCTTTAACATAGCGATTTATAAGGTCTGAGTAAGAAATCCAACATAATTGTAAATGGTATTGCGTGGAATGGTTATACTTAGTTAATAACTGGATGGATGTGGTGTGAGTGCAATGATTTAATGATAATAACAGTGAGACAAATCTGGAGACTTTGGTTCGTTCTTTAGTGTTTTAGCAAAGGCAAGCTAAAGTCACTTTATGAATCCGCAAATCGAAGACAAAATATATAAAGTAAAACTGCTGAAATATACGAAGCCGTACGCGACGTTTCCCTATTTGTGATTATTTCAACGTAACCAAAAATATGACACTTATGCGTTAAGCTTAACCACGGGATCTCCATGAGTATGTGTTCCGACCAAGTGCAAGTATCACTTAAAAACCAAACAGTTTGTTCTTCTGATCCAAGCAGCGAGCCTAGACATAAGTGCCCAACGCCACCATTTTCTAAACCTACGATGCTCAGTTTTCTTTTAAGTTTTCTTATAATACATTTTATCGTCCTCTGTTTTCTTATGCCTTCAGTCTTGCTTCCTAATCCATCGATATTAAAACCATCTTCTCTTTGTCCTACAGCCAGACACAGTGCCTCAGGCAAGCATCGACATGACGACCGTGCTGGAAGTGAGCGAAGCCGACTCGGTCACCGGACATGCCCACAGCCTGGCCATCACGGCTCCGGAGCGGGTCACCTTCGTCAAGGGGACCTGCAGGGAGGAGGCCCGGTGGTGGGCTGACGTGCTCAGCGTGTATCCTAGGAGCAAGGTAAGTCATCCTTAAATTCAAAAGGCCAATGTTCTACCGAAGTTTAATGGCCAACACCTACTTACAGGGACGGAGTAACGACAAAGCTCTTTTGTGACACCTTCAGGCGTGTGATTCTCTCAAAAAAGCGGTCGGACGAACGAACGAGTGCAGAATGTTGCAGCGGTGAGTTTAAGTAGTCCCGTCAGAGCGAATAAAACACATTTTAGCGCGTGCATTTTCAATTTGGCAGCATGGCTTTTGTCGATAAGACCAAACGTATAAGGCTGCTTAATTGAGAATGCATTCGCTAAAATGTGTTTTGTTTGCCCTGACGGGACTACTTAAACTTGTCGGTGTAACATTCTGCACTCGTTCGTTCGTCCTACCGCGTTCTTGAGAGAATCACACCGCTGTGAAAACAAGGAACAAAGACCTACCTATTTATGTGGTCGATAATAACTCGATACCTGTACAAGTTCCTGACATAAAGGATCTTGACTAACAGAAGTGATCCTATAAGGGTTGCTTTCGTTTTGATTCATTGCAAGGAAATGGTTAATTGAAACCTTCTTGGATTGTTAACTATACGTTAAAAAGCATAAATAACAGCCTAACTAGCTCCTGTTTTTAATGCTTATGAATGCAATTAGACTCTAGTTGTACTGAATTTCTTTATGGAAAATAGTTCATTGTTTATGACCTCACATTGAGCCCAGAATAGTATGTAATTTTAGTTACTTTACTTGACTTATATGAGTGACCGCCAAACTTAGCCAAGCGTTCCAATATGCTGACATCGATTATAAATAGATCCCACTATCCTATCTATAAATCAAATCAAATCCCACTAAACATTTCCGTCTAACAAAACGAGATCACTAAAAAACTGTCTAACTTCAAGAAGCCGTAAGGCTTCTTAACAGCGTTTTAATAAGCTCTATACCCCAGATCTGTATCACCTACTTAGCAGCTGTAAAACGGCGGCTAATGAGCTAATTAGGTGACGCGAAAGCGTATTAAAAGAATAACGTTCATTAAAGTTTTTCTTGAAAATTATACATTTTAGGGCCTCAACCACTGCAAAAGAAGCAAGATGAATTCGTCGACGTTTTTTTTTTTAATTAGCTTACTTAAATAAATAGATAAATATCAGGCGGACAATGTGACACCAATTGACCTAGTCCCAAACTAAGCTCTATGCTTGTACTATGGGTACTAGACAACGATATAAATACTTATATAGAGAAACATATACTTAAATACAGAGATGCGATTTATTTGAAATACTTCTATTTAAAATGCAAATACAAAATGCAAAATAGCTATTTTGTATTTTGCATTTAAATGCTTTTTAGTAAGAAGCATTTTGTATTTTATTTGAAATACCTTTCGAGATATATTTTGCATTTTTAATATTCATTTCAAAATGCAAAATACTTTGTGATACAAAAACAACACATCCTTACCAAGTCAGCGCCAGTAGAAAGACTTTTTTCGTACGGTGGGATGATTATGAGACCTCACAGAAGAAAAATTAGTGATGAGGTATTCGAACAACTGGTATTGTTAAAAAGCGTAATAAAATAAATAAAAATATCTGAGATTAGGTCAAAAGGTATTTTATTTTGAAAAAGTATTTTGAAAATACCTATTTTGCATTTAGCATTTCAAATACAAAACGCAAAACTATTTGGTATTTTGCATTTGAAATAGTAAATCTAAAAAGTATTTTGCATTTTGTATTTAAATGCTTTTTTAAAACCATTTTGTACATCTCTGCTTAAATATATAGAAAACATCCATGACTCAGAAACAAATATTCGCCCTCATCACACAAATATCTGCCCTTACCGGGATTTGAACCCAGAACCGCTACCTTCGTTGGCAAGGTACAAACTAGGCCAGGGAGTCGTCCTAAAGTATGTACCTACATGTATAATCGTTTGCTTCTCTCTGGAAGTGGACAGTGCCACTTACGCTCACAAGAATGACACTTAAAACTGATGTCTTATGTTATGACGGCCGTAATAAATTCATTTCTTTTAATTTCGTCGCTAACTTCTCCAAGGGAAAGATTAAAGGCGAGTAGTGCTTGCTTTATTACGTTTAATTTCTGTTCTTATAGTTACTTAATCACGCAATTAGTTAAAAAGTTGTTTTACAATTAAGGGAGATAATCTTCCTTGAATTAGGGATAACTCTAAACACTTAATTTTATATTATGAAGAGGATAATTTAACGCTCGCAAAGTTTTGATGGTCGCTTTTACGATCTCGTTTCTCTTCACGTAAAAAAAACTAAGAGAATTCACAACAATTAATTACAAAGCTATGACAATAGTACTGTCAGTAAAAACTGATAATAATAACAGGATTTAGTTTGCATCTTAGTTGACAAATCTAACGTCTTGTTAGAGTGTTAAGGACTCGAGATGCTTATTCACAAGAATTAAGATCCTGTTAGAAGTAACAAATTTATTTTAAAATCTAGAGACACATAAATAGGTGTTCTTGATTATATATAAAAAGTAGCGGCGTCGCCCCACTGCGAATTTCTGACGTTCCCGGTGGATTTTTCAATTATTTTCTTTCAAACGAACCTTGTCTGACAATGACGAACACAACAAAAAAGAAATCAGCCAAATCGGTTCAGCCGTTCTCAAGTTATAGCGTGACCAGGAGAAATAGGGGTTTATTTTATATAGATATATTTAGATTAATCATCATTATCATCATCTATTATGGTAGTGTTTATCGATGTGGATAAACGTGTATAAAACTTCTGTCACTCTCTGACCAATGAAGTGCGAGAGTGACGGATGCTATATCCACCGCGATAAACGCGGCCATATTACGGGCCCTGGTCCTTATCCCAATCATTTAAAGTCGGTGCAGGGTTTTTTTTTCTCTTTTTTTTTCACACGTTCCATCAACCAACCATACCAAACCAAACCAAACCAAACCAAACCATAGTAAACTGGCAATCGCGGTTGTAAGTAAAAAGGGCTCACGGACTACTTCTGAACTGGTACAGTCAGCAGCAGAAGTAGCTACGCAACCGAAGCTCGACTCTATTGTCAAGAGAAATACGTCGTGTCTAGATCATTTTGAGCATGTTATTCTGCTTAGCTACTTTGCTGACTGTACTTATGGTGCTACGCTGCAAATTATTAAATACGGAAGCGAAAGCTAAAAACTGGCCAATTCACACCTTGCGATCAGCACGCCATCGGTAATTACCCCTCGTTGTGGTGGTGGTCGGTGGCAATTTGACCACATCCGTCCGCCATTACCAACACTAAGGAAGAGCTCAAGAACAGTGTTTACATTTGTAATGAGCTCAGACGACCACGTCACCGTTTATCTTGGGGAATATGATCCAGGTCTAGAAAACATGCATAGGGCTAACCTTAGCGATTTACGAAGACTGGAAAAATTACGATTGAGTGTAGAAGGTCGTGAACTTACAAAAATCTAAACGAAATGCGATAACTTTTCTCATCCCATCCGATTTATGTACTTTTAATTTTGTAGATATGATGTTGACAGTTACGAGATTTATAGCCGCTTGTGTCAACTCTATACGTTTTGTCTGTTTTCGAACATCACTAACGTTTGCGTTATACATCTTTATGTAGGCCTCTTTGAACCAGTGTTCGTTGTGTTGATCTAATAATGAACTCAGAAGATGTCAACTGGATCTCAACGAAGACCCACCGTGTATAAGCATCTGATAACTTAGCCAAAAAAAAACTTATGTATAGTCGTCAACATACGTTTTTTTTATTAAACCAAGATTTTCCCCCTTATATCCTAGCTGTTAGTGTCACTAGTGTCACAAACATCAGTCACAGATTTATTTAAAACGAAGTACAGCAACTATCGCAACATTGTGCCAGTCAGCACATTAGCCTGTCTCTAAGAACGTTTCAATCTATTACAGGTATTAGCAACTTGGCCACTAATGTGGAAGTCTTCGGGAGGAAAATTAGAGAGCGCATGCGATGTTGACTGAAGTGCTGTTTTGCCTTTGACAGTAAAGAGCTTGATATTTCCTTGAGTTGGAAGCCGAGGAAATGCGGTCGTAGCTTTGTTTATAGAATCGTTTATCTCGATTTTCTACATTTCTACGCTTGAGCTAGTAATTTTACCTATGGTTTTGCCTACTTTGTGTTTCATATACGTTACTGACTTTAATTGTTAGTTCATGATGATTTTGTTCATATTGAGTCAAGAATTTCAGTGTTATTATGTTCTGGTTAAGGTCGCCGTCGTCAATAGAACTTGTGAACGATGTAAACAAATGAGTACTCTTTAACACATAACCTCAAATATTAACCAATGGTGTTTTTATTAAAAATAACGTATAATTATTAGTTATTTCATCTTAAACTTAACATGAAAATAATGATTTAGTGTATAAATCATTGCAAAGACCTCACTTGATCTTTAAAAGTACGTGATTAATGATTATCGAGTAATCGTGGTGAATTGGTTCGTTGAGTTTTGTTTACATCTTTTGCAAGTTCTATTGACGGCCACTTTAGTTGACGTTTTCTTCATTATGTCATAATTTATTATGACACAGTTTGATGGGGAAACAATGAGTTGTAACCAACATTGGTTTTATACATACATACGTACACTAAATCACGCCTGTCTCCCAGAGGGGTAGGCAGAGACCACTTCTTTCCATTTGCTACGATCTTGACAAAATTGTTTCGCTTCTTCCACATTCATACATCGAGTCATGCACGCACGTCGGTTTCGGGTACTTAAGATTCGGCCCTTTTCCAGTATTTCTCCGATTTGACTCGAAAAAGTACGCCTAGGGCGGCCCCTTCCGACCCGTCCACTCACTTTCGATCTGTATATCTCTTTCGTCAATCTTCTTTCATCCATCCTTTCCAAATGACCGAACCATCGAAGCATGCCCTTTTCAATCTTAGTCACTACATCTTCTTTTATTCCACATTTCTCTCTGACTTTTTCATTCCTTACTCTATCAATCAGTTTCACACCACGGCCTTATAAATTAACTAATACTTGTCAGATATTTTTAAGCCCAATATTGGTGAAGATATTGTCTGTTTGAAATAGCAAGCTGTCGTCAAATTAATTAATAGTTCCTATACAAACCAGTATAGGCCCGTTGCATGAGTTGCATCTGAGATGCATCGTTTGGCTTGCGACGGGTCTATTATTAACCTGCACCTGTCACCGCATTTCACAAAACGGCTCGTGCAACATTCGGGTCGACTTGTTCGCTTGAAATTCTGACTGGTTTTATAATAGGCCAACTTTTTTGTTTGTTGTTATAGGCGCGTTGAGTCTTCGTTACAAGCTTTTATTTAACTTGCAATGTATGTATGTATACCTGATTATGTATATACCCTTCACCTGTAAACTGTACACAAGTAAATTATTTATATTTCTATTTCTATGTAAGGGTCAAATCTTGCAAGTTAAATTTGACCCATTTCCCGGTTTCCGATGAAGCTGAAATTTTGCATACGTCTTTAATTCTGATGGCAATACAATAATATAGTACCATCGAGCTGATCTGATGATGGACACTCAGGGTGGCCATAGGAACTCACATGATAAACCCGTCCCACTAAATTACAAATTAAACCCGTCATGTCAGGGCTTGTTAGAATCGTCTTGACGAGTAGATGACTACTTGGAACTGTAGGTTTTTGCAACTTGGGTGCATTGAAATTGGGTTCAAATTATTTTTTGACAAAGAAAGGCATCTTGATAGGACCTGTATCAACCTGCCAAGTGGAACTGGTCAAACGTTACAGTACTCTCGACTTTGGAAGTAGTTTTTAGAACATATAAACTCGACGTATGCAAGTAGGACAAACCCCCTTGTGGAAATGCATCGGGAAGGCCTGATTTAAGCAGTGGACATCTTTTGGGTCATATGATGATGTTGCAGAAACTAATTCTTAATCAATGAGATGCTTCCAAAATGTTAGCTTTTGTGTATAATTTCAGTTGCAATATTATTTAAAATAAGAGTTATTTCTTTTTTGACACCGAAAAGAGACTTGCCCGTGCGCAAACATGGACTGAATCGATTTGTTTATTTACATAGTACAAAACGGTCGTTTTCAATGTCTGTCTGTCTGTATACTCGTATCCGCTAACTCCTAAACCACACATCTGATTTTGATACGGTTTTCACTATCAATTACATAATTTTTCACGAAAGATTTTTTTACATAACATTCTGGCTTATATACGGATCTCACATAAACCGAAGCGCAACAAGGACGGGTCGCTAGTTACATTATAAAACAAAGATGCGCCTTCGTACAATAACCCTCTCCATATTAATTAACAACGCAATTCTATATTTAACCTACCCGTCATTACCTAACCAATCACGTTTTAATAAACTAGTATGATCATCGATCGCAGGAAGTCAGCTCTGCTTTTTGCTTGGGCTATACTGGTTTACAATACAATCCAGCTTTACACAAAAGATCTTACATACGTATGAATTACAAAGGTACTCACGACCTTTTGTTTTTACCTTTTGCGTGCCAGAGACAATGCAGTCGTCCCGGTGACGACACACGCATAGACTAGATCTCGTTTTTTTTTTGTTGAGTCATGCGTTCGTTTTCATTCATTCGTAGATTGTGTTGTTGTGAAGCTGGTTTCTTTTGCTGAGTCTCGAGACACTATAGTCTTACCAGAAAGTCTCGTTCATCGTTCAGTATCTAGACATGACACCGTCCTTATTTCTGGTTAAATAATTATTTATTTATTAAAGAAATTACATTTCACTTCGTTGAGAAATTATATAAAATTTTTTTTTGTTTTCCATGCTCCGACAACTCAACACAAATACTAAAAGCTAACCACAAATTTAGAGCATATTTTACAAACTAAAACTAAAGGCCAATTATAGTGCAATCCCCACTAGACAAAGCATGTTGACAGGCTCATGCAAGGTTTATTTTATTTACATAGCCGTTCTATTCTAATTGTAAAATAAAGTTTAATATTTATTGTCTACATTTCCTGTTTAATTTTACCACAAGAACAACTCGAGCGGTAACCGTCAGCTTAAAAATATCGTTTAAAGTGGGTGTACAGAAATATGCTTACAAGATAGGGCATTAACTAGATAAGGATGCGCAAACAAGTTGTGTCATAGTTATTAGATAACTACATCCTGTGTACAACCTGAAATTATATTTTTTTATTAAAATTTTTGAGCATGCCTCCTGCGAACTGCTGGTTCGAGCTACACTGAAATTTGTACGCTTAGATTCAACCTAGCAAAGAGACGTAACAATGGCTATGGTGCTGACCACACTGCTTGCTTAGAACTGGAAATATTCCCTCCAAAGTCACACCATAGAATGCATCTCCTATGTGGCATTACATGGCACAATTTAAAAATAAACACAGCATTTTAAGCTTCGAATTTCAGGAAGATTTGAGACAAAACAATACGTTCCTATTTAGAAGTTAAGAACATTGTTAGCTTCAAATCTAGAACACAACTGAAACATGTTTTTTTTTGATGAAATGAGGAAAAAAATTTAACGAGATACGCACACAAAATAACTATTTATTATACATACTTAATCCACTATCGTATCCGCTAACATACCGCGAAACGGTGGCATTGTTGCATTTTTGGGTCGATAAAATGACAAGCATGGCATTCCATTTTAGTCCTGAGGGTTGACAACACATCAGCATCTATAGATTGCAAATGTTCATAGGTCTTTAGTGCCCACTTACGCCTACTCCGCATCATGAAAAAAAACCCTAATTTCCTCAAGTCCACCGTGAGAACTACGATCTAGTCTCCTCATTATAGACGGCTACGAGAGACATATACAGTTTGATTATTCGAAACAGCGCTGGCGCACCATGATCCAGGCTCCCGATAACATCGTGATATCATAGATTTATTAATTCCATCCATTTGCGCGCCCATAACAGGCGCACGCGCAAAAACGCGTCGGCGCTTTGATGCGCTGTCATGCGCTGTTAGTGTTAGACTGTGATGCGGAAAAAATGATCCGATGATTAACGGCTTCTAACGCTTTATGAGGAATCAGATGGACTTGGAGCTAATTGAATTTATTGCTCATTCGATGCCGTCCCTTTGCCCAGGTCTTTAATACAGGATGTTTTGTTTTATACATACGCATACCTACTGTAAAAACGCGCATAAAATTTCTTGTATCGCGCAAAATAAATGATTTTTCTCAAATAAGTAATGATCGTGAGATCTCCATTATATCCCCCCGCGTGGTTGCCGGGTAAGAATAGTGCCACTCCATGTCCTCCCGTGGATGTCGTAAGAGACCACTAAGGGAATAAAGGCTTGAAGTACTGTTAGGCGATGGGCTTGCAACCTGTCACTAATACACTGGTAAACATCTTAGCCTAATTGTGCAAAATGTGGTTACAGAATTATTAACAAGTTTTTAGAGTTGTTAGTAATTCTGTAGCTCTGCCTACCCCACTCTGGGAATAAAGGCGTGAGCTTATGTATGTATGTATCTCCATTATCTTTCAAGCTGTCCAATCAACTAGTATAGGCAAAGAAGTATCTCACCGTTGATTTCTTCTCGTGATACTTGTATTTGTGCTGTTTAAACGTCATAATAGCGATTCCCCAACTGTTTCCGCGGCTGTTTCAATAACTTTTTCACCGGCAGCGTGCCTCAAACGATTGAAATTATTAAGTCGTGAAGCACGCGGGGTTGCCGCAATTTCTCGTAAACGATAGCGCCTAATAGCCGCTAATCTTCCCCGTCGAGCGCGGAATGGCTGCCAGATGGGTATTAGGAATATTCAATGACTCGCCGGTGACTATTTTGGTTTATATTTAGCGCGTTGTTCTGTAATAAGTCAATTTGTGAGTCGATCTGTCCTTCCCAATCGGTTAGACACCCAGTAGGATTGTTCTCTTAATATGTTGCGAATTTGCTAACGAAGATACCTTCACAGGTTCGACCTGTCAACGCGCACGTATAGATTTATCTAATTGATTGTGCGTATCGCAAGTTTCATCGAGCTATACCAAATTAATAGCAAATAGACCCACAGTAACAAGTGTTCTAGACAGATTTTTTGATAACATTGCAGTATCACAATAAAATTATCACAAACACGACAATTTACTTTTAGAAATCTTCGAAGACATAAAATAGGTGCAACCTTAAATAGGCGTGAGCGCAAAACGCCTGGTGAAAATACAAGCACTCAGGCCTCACTCTTAGTCCTCAGAGTTGGCAACACATTTGCAGTCTACTGCAAATGGGTGCGTATCTACTCACATAACTTTTTAAGTCCTATTATCGAAAGTCCGAAAATGTTTCTCACACCATTTTACATCATAATGATCACTCTTCTGGAAATCATAATCATTTGAATTCATAACGCCTATATTAATGAAGCCGTACACTTTTCACAATTTCTTAAATATCTTACGTGTAGTTAGTTAGTAAGGTTAGGTTAGATTAGATTTAAAAAATCTCAATAAGTAACAGTTTTTTACAAAAAAATGCATTATGAATTGCGATAATTATGACTTAAAGAATATGAACAAAAAAGTATGAGGGAAATAATTATGAAGAGTGATTATTATGAACACAAATCAAAAGAAAACAAAAATTAGGAATAAGAATTTTATGTGAATTAATATGGAGCCACTGCAAATATCCATGGGCCTGAGCATGCTCTAAATGTTCCAACAGCTGGCCTGTGTGCGTGTTTTCCTTCCTGACACCATCAATATAATTAAACTAAACAATACGAATAATCAAAAATAAATATTAAGAATTACAGAAATTAATCTACATTAGCAATAAAGTAATCATATCATATACAGCATGTTTCAAAAGCGTGCCCGTAACCCACGATGATATCATCGGTTACTTAAATCATTATTGGAACAAAACTAGCAAGTGGCCTTATTAACTGACCAAATTTAATAGGTCATTTTATCTATCAGTTTTATAATGAGTAATAGTAACGGTTCAAAGAAGCCGTAACTCTCTTTCAACGTAAATCTCAAACGACCGCATTTTCCAGGTCATTCAAACATCAACAAGCTATAGTCTGGACGCGGCCTGATTCGGATACTAAGACCAATCTTAAACTTAACGATAAGCTAATTACATTCCTACACGCTATAAGAACTGCGGGTAATTAAAGATAGAGCAGTCTACTCTTTTTGCACGTTGTTTTGCCACTTTAAAAACATACTTGCTTTTTATGAGGTAAAAATTACGGGTCCATATTGACTCACATAAAATTCTTATTCCTATTTTTTGTTTTCTTACCGATTTGTATTCATAATAATCACTCTTCATAATTTTTTTCCTCATACTTTTAAGTCATAGTTATCGCAATTCATAATGCATTTTTTTTTAGGAATCGTTACTTTGTGAGTTTTTTTATAAATCTAACCTAACCTAACCTAACCTTATTACACGACTACACGTAAGATATTTAAGAAATGGTGAAAAGTGTACGGCTTCATTAATATTGGCGTTATGAATTCAGATGATTATGAGTTCCGATCGTTAGTACTAAAAAAAATATGAAGAGTATGAAGAGTGATCATTATGATGTAAAATGGTATGACAAAAATTTTCGGACTTCCGATAATAGGACTTAAAAAGGTATGTGACTAGATACGCACCCAAAAATTACATACACAAAAAGTTTTAGAAACGTAAACCGTAGGAACATAATTAATCATTAATTGTTATTACGATCATACAAATAAGAGCGAATGTTTTAAATTTTGTAAAATGCAGCACTTTGGTGCCGTCGTATCGACATCGATAAGATTTGGCGTCAGAATAGGTCGTCGGCGCAGGCGCAAGTAACCCGACGCTAATTGCGTCGGCCCATTTACTGCAACTGGGCCGGATTCCTGAAACCGATCGCGATTGAGACCAATTGAGGAATTGGGTGATCGCATTTGGGGGTCGACGCCCGATCAAACGTTCTTTGTCGCGTCTGTTACGGACATTTGATGGCATGGCACTAATGATTAAACCAATTTCGAACAACTTGACAGAGAATAGATATTTATTTTGCACTGGTGATTGGCAAATCTTTAGCGTGTATTTGATCGATCCAATTAGTTGTTTATTAGACAGGTTGTTGCAATACGAAGGATTAAAGGAAAATCTGGCGAGTATGTCTGTTAATTTATAAGACGTGGCCTTAATGTTTTGTGGAACACATTTCTTGCGAGATCGACCGCTTTTTGAGAAACATACTGCAGATGCGGCGATGCGCACACAGTTTTATTTCGCTCTGAGTTTTTATTATTACCGTTTTAGCAACAGGGCATTTTATAAAGAAGTAAAATGCAACAGCCCGAGACTGAATATGTTAATAAAAATTCGTAATTGGAACAAACGAATCAATCAGAACAACCTGTACATAGCCAAAATCAATTGAGAGGATTTAGATCAGTGCTAACAGGTAGCCGCGGGCGCCCGCGCAGGTTAAAGAGAGCCATTATTATCGTCTCAATAGGCGACCCATTTGGTTGCTCGGTAGCCGACACACTGACCCGCTGAACCTGAACCCTGGCCTGGAAACCTGCAAAATTCCAGAGCTATATGAATACTATAACTTTGTCCCTTTTACCTTTTTTTTCTTTTTGCTTTTTTTGGTGGTGGGTTGGACATTTAGAAAGGATGGATGAAAAAAGAGTTACGAAAGAGATATGGCGAGCGAGAATGAGCGGAGATGTCGGTAGGGAACGTCCTAGACGGACCTACGGTGATCAGATTCGCGATGTACTGAATAAGGGCCAAATCAAAAGCACCCGAAACCGACGTACGTGCATGAAGAGATTGATGAATGTAGAGGAAGCGAAAATTGTGTGTTTAGATCGGTGCACCTGGCGTTCCATAATCTCTGCCTACCCCATTGGGAGACAGGCGTGAAGGTATGTATGTATGTATGTATGTCCATTTTACTGACTGGAACTTGACTTTTGACAAATCAAATGATTCCGGCAGTGGGCGGGGCATATCGATTGCAGAAGAGATGGCCGATAGGGTCGAAGAGTTGTCGAGTGGTATAGACCTCCAACAAGGTGGACTGACGTGGATAAGGTTTCGTGAACCCGATGGATGCAGGAGGCGTAGGACTGGTCCTTGTGGCAGACCTTGGGCCTATGCGCAGGAGTTGCTTGGTTGAAAATGCTGAAATGATGATGAATGATGATTCTCTTGAGTACCATATTGACAACGAACTTGCTGGCAAGACCAACTGCATTCATCAAGCTTTTGGTGCGTGTCTTTGACCTTGGCCGTTCGCAATTTTGACAAGGCTTCAGGCACCTACAGCCGCTTAATGCCACGGACACGTCCAGTGACACGTCCATCATCACGTCCAGTGATGATGGTCAAGTTAAACTTCAAACAAACAAAAAGAAAATACACCCCGTATTTAAGGGATATGTGTTCCACATCGCCTTAATGATTCTGCCTATATCAAATGCTGTTACAATCTATAAAATAGATAAAAAAACTCCCGATACATAATTGCGACCACTACTTTCAGACCCCATATCTCTTAAACGGCATAACCAATTTTCATCAAATTTATTTCAGTCCCATCCTAGTTAAACCAGCTTTATGTGTAAAAAAACTGCATCTAAATCGGTCAATCTGTTTAAAAGCTATGATGCCACGCACACGGTAAAGTCTCTCCTCGCACACGTTAAAATGTGTTTCCATATATGTTTATGACAAGCTACTATTATCACCGATCCCTCCAGCCTTTATCGCATGACAAAATGTGGATAAAGCCGTCACTCTCATACGATACCTGTCAGAAAGTGACGGATGTATCCATATTTTGTCACGCGATGAACGCCGCCATATTAGACCCCAGGAATGATCCTCGGCTATCACATACAAATGAGCGGTCCGCGAGCGGCGCGGGCGCGTGTATGCGGACGTTTATCTGCGAGCACGGAGTTTTTACTGCGCGCGCGCATCGCTGGCGCGGCAATTAATGCTGGTGGCCTGGACACCGGTGGCTCACACAAATGGATCGAAATATCAAACATCGGATTAAGTATAAATGAACAATCATAGATAAATTCCGGGTTCCTAATGAAAAAGGATATAAGTCGACTGAACACGTTAACAAACAAAGGGTATATGAACGGAGAATACTAGACTAGACTCAACCCCTTTTTTCCACTTGATCTTCAGACGACTTATACCTATTTTCTCTAGGACCCCATAGAGTTTACCTAGTGCGTAATAGCATAGCTCCGACAAAAAACCAATTTAGAATGTTCCTCTTGAGAAAAGCTTGGTAACATCTAACAATGTTCTTAGTTTTTGTATGGCAAGATAATATTTTCAGGGTAGTGATTCTCTCTACAACGACGGTCGGACGGACGAACGAGTGAATGTCCAAGCGGAAAGTTTAAGAAGTCCCGTCAGTGCGAACAAAACATATTTTAGCGCGTGCATTTTCAATTTAGCAGCATGATTTTTGCCGATGGTTCGAACATATAAGGCTGCTTAATTGAAAATGCACGCGCTAAAATGTGTTTTGTTCGCTCTGATGGGACTACTTAAACTCGCCGCTGCGATTACGCTCGTTCGTCCGACCGTCCATTGTTTTTGAGAGAATAACACCCCAGATTTCTAAACTTCAGGCAATGTGCTGCAACTACCGCGTTGCTAGTCCGAAAATGCATCTACGAGTGGATATAGCTCCATGCTTGTTATGGATCACTATATACATGTATACTTAAATGGATGATAATGTATAGCTGTTGCCCGCGACTGCGTCCGCGCAGAAGAATAAAACATAGCCTATGTTCATCAGGGATAATGTAGGATTCTAATGGTGAAAGAATTTTTCAAATCGGTCCTGTAGTTTCGGAGCCTAATCAATGCAAATAAATAAACAATTAAATCTTTCGTCCTTATATTATTACATACATAGGTACATACATACATAAACTCACGCCTTTATTCCCAGAGTGGGGTAGGCTGAGCTGCAATTACCAACAACTTGTTAATAATTCTGTAACCACATTTTGCACACTTAGGCTAAGATGTTTACCAGTGAATTAGTGACAGGTTGCAAGCCCATCGCCTAACAATACTATACGCCTTTATTCCCTTAGCCGTCTCTTACGACATCCACGGGAAGACATGGAGTGGCACTATTCGAACCCGGCAACCACACGGGTCTTTATATTATTAGTGTAGATAGAAATCATTGAAAAGTCAAAAAAATATCGAGACTCAAATCACGGACCGCAAAACTTCGCAGACGGGGTCATGATTACGTCTTTCATATTTATATTATTTACTTATTTATTATTTTAGAACTTATACCAGATGGTTGGATGGTTCCCTACATTATAATACCAAATGTTTTTCGCTTAGATAACTGTTCATACTATATAAAAAAACAATTTCAATTATTCATCCCACACAAAAACTCAATTTAAAAACGTGCAATTCAATTTTGAATAAAAAAGAACGAAAGCAATTCTCTTATTTCACCTCCGTCTCGTAAGGCAGCCGACATCGAGTAATGTTTCCATAGTTTTTTGCGACACGCGGAAACATCGCCCATACGCGGCGCCCGCGCAGCCAATTAATCTCAGGGGAAGAATCCATTACGGGAACACGAAGAAAGGGTTCCACGGAATACCTGTTACATCTCTAATTATACGTGTTCTATGCCTGGTGACGCTATGTCGTGTCGATTTTGGATTGTCTATATTCTATTTTCTGTTATACATACTTATAGAAAAACTCGTACTTATTTAGTAGCTAAGCTCACCAATACGTTAGACCAGTCCTCAATTTTTTTTTTGTTTCATAGACCCCTTGCAGGTCGTCGTCGACTCCTGGGGGGTCAATATAGACCGCTTTTCCCAAAGTGATCTATATCTGGTGGTGAAATAAAAATTCAAATCGATCAAGAAATACGGATGCACTGTGACGTCATTGTAACAGGTCGGCCACTCCTCGTAAAATTCTGTTTGGCTAGAAAATGATTTGGCTTGAACAAATGTATGTATGTACTTATGTATGTATGTGAACTCTTTATTGCACAATAAAAAAAAACTATTACAAGTAAATTCGTACATAAACTTAAGATTAACATGTACAAAGGCGAACTTATCCCTTTAAGGGATCTCTTCCAGTTAACCTGACCATGACTGAGGAAACTGTACGAGGATAGGCAAGATTGTTGAAAAATGTTGTTGGCTTTCAAAAAAGCTTACATGTTTCAGCTTTTATTGCAGCTATATTTCCTATTATGGCAGATATAGACCCACATAAAACACTACACATTCATAGCAAATACCCCTATTTAGCAGGGCAACCACAACTATCCCTTTAAATGTAAGTACCGTCTTAATTCTGACTTAATTAGTGATATAATTTATAGCAACTGCAGCCCCATTAAGGCGGGACTTTAAGTGCCACCTTTATGCATTGGCATTATTGACGTTTATAACATAACAGTGCCGATCCGAGCGTCATTCAAATACGGTCTTTATTGATTGATTGATAGACTGGGTTAAAAGACCGTTAAACTAAGGTCTTCTATTCGTATACTGTCAATGTTAAACTTTAACGTCAGTGTTTTATGCTGGACCACGTACTTGCCGTTTGTCTGAAGGTTGAAGTTAAATTCTGTTATATTGGGTCCATATTGGCTCATATAAAATTGGTCTTTCGAATTTTTATACAAATAACGATTTGTGTAAACGACTCATCATTACTCCGAAAAATTTTGCTCATACTTTTTTGTTCATACTTTTTTAAGTCATAATCATCGCAACTCATAATGCATTTTTTCAAAAAACTGATACTTTTTTGTTTTTTATAAATCTATCCTAACCTAACTTAATTTTATCTACACGTAAGAAACTTAAGAAATTCTGAAAAGTGTACGGTTCCATGAATATTGGCGTTGTAAGTTCAGATGATTATAAGTTCCGATCATTAGTATTAAAAAAAAAATTAAGAGTATGAAGAGTGATCATTAGGTTGTAAAATTATATGAGATACATTTTCGGAGTTCCAATAATCTAATTTGCAATTTTATATGAACTTTGGCGCACCTTGTTATATTACAATTTTATCCTTTAACCTACCTAATGAACCTACTTACAGTACCAGGCAGATAAGAAGTCAATCCTGACTCATTGCACAACCATGAAGTTTCTAATAGACAATGTTGATAGGAGTAAAACGAGGTTCACTGTTCAAATTGGACGACGCGCTGGCCTAGGGGGTAGTGACCCTGCCTACGAAGCTAGTGGTCCTAGGTTCGAATCCCGGTAAGGGCAGATATTTGTGTGATGAGCTCGAATATTTGTTCCTGAGTCATGGATGTTTTCTATGTTTTTAAGTATATATTTCTCTATATAAGTATTTATATCGTTGTCTAGTGCCCATAGTACAAGCCTAGAGCTTAGTTTGGGAATAGGTCAATTGGTGTGAGATTGTCCCCTTATATTTATTTATTATATTTAAATCGTTTGACCGAAAACGGTTTTTACAATAGAAATGGATTTATTTTAATTATTATAAAAGGCTACCCTAAACTAATCTACAAAATAGACGTTTATAAAATTCTGAAAAATCACCCTAAAAGGGTTTATGCAAAAACAATTATGCGAAAAGAAAATTATGCGTAAAAAAATTATGCGTTCCAAAGGGATCCCGTAAAACAATGCTGTTATTACTATTCCTTCACACGCAACAAATAAGTTTAAAATGGTTTTTCTGCTGTCAACAATGTCAATATTGAGAAAATCAATGGTTGTTCAATGTATCAGGATTAAGTTCTTTCTTTATAATTGTTATTAAAACGTTATAATAATAGTGTTTGTGAAACCTGAAAACGTTTTTTTTACTCACAGTTTAAGATCACGGACTGTCGACATACTGAACGTGAGTGGGAGGCTTTATTTAGAGGTTACCTGCATACTTCCGTATTATGACTAATGACCTGTTGTAAAATTACCGTTTTTATAAGAATTTAAAGAAATTAATGAACCTGTGGAATTAATGTTTTATTAGTGAAATTAGGCAGGAATTCATTTTAATTGGTTGTGGCGTGTGAGAAGCATCTACAGCTATGTGAAACTTAGTTGTAACGATAATTTAATAATTATGTGTATAAATAAAGAAACCTTTTCATGTATTTCAATTCATAAATTGTAAGCAAATTTTGATGTAAAATCGATAAAGTAATATTTTCATTTAACGTTAATCAGGTAAATCAGGACCTTAAAGTATTGTTAGGTAAGTACTATATATTACGTAAAAGGTTATGATACAATAAAAAAAGGTTAAAGTATTAAGTTCACTTATGGCCGGTTCCTATAGTCAAACCGCGGACAGATAAGCTTACTTCGGAATAAAATTTGACACATTCCAAAATAATTCGCACTTCCATTAAAAATCGTATTCCAACCGCTTCTAGTTTTAAAATGCAACACTGACTCATTTCGGATTGTGTCCGTTTTGTATTCAATGAACGAAATGTCAAATTTCCCGACGTAAGCCGTATCTATCCGCGGTTTGAATATAGGAACCCGACATTAGACAAGTTCCCTCAACTAATTTGGCTTTTTTCAAGCGTATGTAGTGAAAAAACCGAGAGCTGTTTCATTTTAGCACTTAAAAACAACCCAAGACCATAATACTAAAGGATAGTACGAGTTTTCGCGGGTGGTAGGACCTTGTGCAGGGTCCGTCCGGATCGCTACCACCATCTTATCCATTAACCTACCGCCAAACAGCAGTGTTCGTATTGTTGTGTTCCGGTTTGGGGATAAGACAGCCGGTGAAATGACTAGCATAGAGGCATTCCATCTTAGTCCTCAGGGTTGGCAACGCATTTGCAGTCTCAGGATTGCATTGCAGTCTTGTGAATGCGAATGTCTATGGGTCACAGTGTCCACTTACCATCAGGTGGCCTGTGTGCTCGTTTGTCTTCCCAATGCTATAAAAAAAAAGAAAAAAAAAAAAAAAAAAAAAAAGAGTAAACTCGCCGTCAATAGAACTTGCAAAATATGTAAACAAAACCAAACGAATCAATTCACCATGATTACTCGATAATCACGTACTTTTAAAGATCAGGTGAGGTCTTTGCAATGATTTATACACTAGATCATTTTATTCCTATTAAGTTTAAGATGAAATAACTATATTTACGCTTGGTGAATATTTGAGGTTATGTGTCAAACAGTACTAATTTGTTTACATCGTTCATAACTCATAAGTTCTATTAACGGCGACCTTAGGTACATATATCTTTTGCATCTTCTACGCAAAATGCTATCAAAATCACTCGTACATCCCTTCGCGTTACATACATTATCGGAGATCCGGAATCAAATTTAAAAAAAACTATTTAACTCAACTAACACTCATACACTCATCTCTTGCTCCACAATTTCCCACACCCAAATCAACATATCGATATTCAAATTGAATTCATATCGAATTATATCGATCGATCCAATAAAAGTATTACATCACATGTATCACGATCTATATAATAGTTATGTGGCACTTAAGGAAGTATTCGTGTAAAAAAGTACGTGATCTCGGGGCGTTGACCTCGGGTCTGGGGGAGGTATGTTCCTCTTTGCTCTCGTTCAATTTAAAAGAATAAAAAGAAATATTCATTACATACATACATACATACATTAAATCACGCCTGTTTCCCAGAGGGGTAGGCAGAGACCACTTCTTTCCATTTGCTACGATCTTGACAAATTTCTTTCGCTTCTTCCACATTCATACATCGAATCATGCACGCACGTCGGTTTCGGGTACTTAAGATTCGGCCCTTTTCCAGTCTTTCTCCGATTTGACTATATAATACCAATTTAAGTCATATATAAATTTTATTGTAATACTACAATACAATCGTATCTACAATTCAAAGTTAAAAACTAAACTTATTTTAATTAAAATAAAACTAAGCTACTGAAAAATTAAAGATTAAAATAAAAATCACCACTACAAAAAGAATACCCCCTCTAGCAGGTCCGCGCGCGGCATAGTCCCTATAACACTGGCTGCATTACCTCTCTGGATAGCTAGCCCAATCCTTTGGGAGAGGTAAGAACCAGCTCTAGGATCTCCGGAGGCGTCTATGAGCCGGGATGATAGGGCCTTTATAAAACTTTTCATATCGGCTGACCAAGGTCCCATAGTCTCTACTGCAAGCGCCATAAATTCGTAATTATTTAATAAAGATGAATATTTGCGGCGCTTGATGGTTTGGGCCTGATCAGCTGCTGCACCGGCTCGATTACGGGTTGACTGTACGTGGGACAGGGCGAATGTGTCAACACATGTCGCGTCCCACACCAGTGCCCTACCCAGTTTCCACGGCACTAAAGTAGCTCCGTCTGGTCGCTTGCCATCGTCTCTATGCAAACCTGCTGGTTCCAGGATAGCTGGTACAGAGGCAGTGGCAAGCGAACGACGGATCAGATCATTAATTGTGCCGTGGCGGTACAAACGGCCGGCACTTCTAGAGCATGAAAGGCCATGTCGACCCAGCTCACTCACTCCCTTCCCGCACGAGCAAGTATGAGGTTCACATATTCTAGCTCCAAGCCGCAAGCTTATTGCAATGCGCAAGCAGCTTGGGTCTAAGACTGTGCCTATATTGCGGGAAGGAAGAGCATTGAGCCAGTGACCTGATTCGCCTGCTGAGACAGCGAGGAGACGGGCACGATCCGTATCATCAGGACTATTTTGTATGAGAGATTCATGAATTGATACGAGGCGAGGTGTATCCCATGCTCTTTGGATATGCCTCTTGACTGGCATATCCACTCCTGGACACGACTCACACCAAGCGTCCCTGGCCTCCACCAGGTTGGCAATCTCAACGTCAAGTATCTGTGGAAGATTTAAGATAATACTGACGAGAGGCAACGAACCATAGATAATACTGACGAGAGGCAACGAACAATTTAAGTATAAAAGGTGAACATATTAAGAACTTCATGCTAAGTGGTATTCTCTACCAGTCGACCCAGAAGAAGACATTTGTAGAAAGTAGAAACTAGAAGTAGTGAAAAGTTATACATCGTCATTTGAATAAACCCTATTTAAACATTAATCTCGGCTGCAGAGCACGGCCTCCCATTCGCCTCCCTATCACTCGAAAATTACCATTTATTTATCATGACCATGAAGAAAGCAACCAAGAATACAGGCAATTTTATGCACTCTCAAGATTATAAATTACCATGCTAAAAACACCTTAAAAACAATCAGTAACTTCACCGGCTGTCTTACTTGACGACAGGTTGGCCTAGTTGGTATATAGTGACCCTGCCTACGACGCTAGCGGTCTTGGGTTCATATCCCGGTAAGGGCAGATATTTGTGTGATGAGCAAGAGTATTTGTTGTTTTATATGTATTTACGTATAAATTTCTCTATATAAGTATTTATATCGTGGTCTAGTACCTATAGTACAAGCCTAGAGCTTAGTTTTGGGACTAGGTCAATTGGTGTGACATTGTCTCCCTGATAACTACATTGTTTACAATATAACTCATTCGTAACTATAAGAGCTGTCACTAACATGTGTATATCACATGTTAGTGACGTTGAATTTATTTGATTGATTCTCTGTAAAACCCTTACCGCCCTCAAGAAAACGTCTTTTAATGGCGTCAAATCCTCAGGTTTAAAAACGCGATCATCTTTATCTACTTTTAAACATTAGCTTCGCCTCAATATCTAGATTAAACAGATATATCCGCGACTGTAATGTTTATAACGAAGCGGCAAGCGGAACGAACGCGGCGGCTCCGTGTAGACGGTATCAGTTACAGAGGCTGCGCGGGCGCACCGTGACAGGATAGTGAGGATGTGTGCTTGACAGCGGCCGTGTCTTCACGATCACTGACACGGTCACGAAATCAACCATTATATACTGTACGTATGTAGTATTATTTTCGATGCTGTAATAGCTATCACGAAGGTATAAGGTAAAATGGGACCTCGACCCACAAAAGAATTGTGTCATAACACAATGACATTATAAAACAATGTTTGACACTACAACACATGAAGATGTAATGACTGTGACACGGTTCTATGGTGGTTCAAGGTTCCATTTCGCCGATAGTTTCGACAGTTGTAGCCTGATTTTTAGAACAATCAATTTACGCGTGCCTACCTACTGCCACATAACATGATATCAACATCAAGAATTAGCAAGTGTCTAGCTTAACTTGAGTTTTTTTATCTATAGTAGTCTGAAGTTCTGGACATTTATCAATCAAGTAGTAGAGTATCTTCAAATTACTCAATTTCCATTATTTAGTTACTGTAATTTTAACAACTTCGCAATTGCTATGTGAGTACTCTACGAGTACACGCCTGTAATGGGGTGACATATAATGAATAATGTTGCCAGGCTACATAATAAAATTAATTAAGAATATGTATCCTGCTGGCATTTGTTCAAATAAATAAATAAGTAAGACCTAGCGGGAAAAACACCTCGGCTTTCTTTAGTCCACAATATCCCATCGCAATGACTGTGTAAGATGCATCTTGAATGGGGGGCGTGGCGCCACCAGGGGGAGCATATCATTGCGCCCGCGCAGGTTCGCGCGTCATCGTCGCACTCGCTCGAGCAAACCACTAGTCATGTTGACATTGGCAAGGTAATTATAGTGCATATTTATATGCAACAAAGCAATATCAAGGTAATTTCTGTATTGTAGGCGAGATCAATTCAATTTAGTTAATATACCCTCCCTTTCATCATGAGGGGGAGCCATGTCATAAATTTCTACTAGTCACTGACAATTTTTAAGTAGAGCTAATTTTAATATAAAAGTAAGTATGTATGTATGTATGTATGTAAACTCTTTATTTAAAAAAACAATTACAAGTAAAGTGTTGTCTATTGAAAATTTATGGCCGACATACGTTAACGACCACAATATTTTTTCTTTTACTTTTTTTCGTACAACACCCTAAAAACTGGGTTTAAAATAATAAAAACAATAAATAAAAAGCACATTCCACAAGGGCTCCCATGGCGTGAACTCTAAATGATGCCCCGCCCTTCGGCTCTGCCCGCCCTTTCCCACACATTATCATTGTCTGCGCTTTAATATGACCGACCTCAGGAAACGACCCTTACACACGCACCTTGACAAGAAAAAAAATGTCCCACTGCTGGGCACGAGAAACGGAATGAGAGCGTTCAAGTAATTCTGTTATTTTCTTTTTTGTAGTCGTATGTTGATTATATGTTTTTCTGACGCGTAGGGGAAATTGAAATGCATTGTAGAGGTGATTATGACAAATATTTGCTTTTGTGCATTTCGTATTAAGATATTGTGAGCCCAGGGTATTTATTTCCCTTTTGTGTAGCCCAGTTTACCCAGGGGTGTTATTCTCTCAAAAACAACGGACGGGTGGACGAACGAGCGAAATCGCAGCGGGGAGTTTGGGAAAAAAACATATTTTAGCGCGTGCATTTTCAATTAAGTAACCTTATACAGAAACCATGCTGCTAAATTGAAAATGCACACGCAAAAATAATGTTTTGTTTGCACTGACGGGACTACTTAAATTCGCCGCTTGGACATTCACTCGTCCGTCCGTCCGACCCCGACCGTCGTTGTTGAGAGAATCACTAACCTGATGTTTTTATAACACTGTTGATTGTTATGACCGATTTTAGTATCACGTGAATAAGAGCTGTCAATATCAACCATATTATGTTTACAATAACGACGCAAATGGTCTTATACCTACATTGTGAAATGCGTCTATTTTATATTGGTACCTCGTTTTACTTCATCATACATCATACTTGAAAAAAAAACCGTTCTGCTTTCTTTTCCATGTTTATTTTTAATAATTTACGACTAAATTCGCTCCAAAAACTGGGCTATTATTGACCAATTACCAAAACGAATCGATGAGGTACTGTTGCAACCACTTGCAGTCATTATTCTGGAATTTTTGTCTGACATTAGTGCAGTGACCTGATCAACAGTGAATGGCCGGCGCCGGCGCATTTATTGCATTTTTTATGTTTTCAGTAATTAATGTTGATGTCCAGTTCGAAGGGTCTTATTGGTCGTTATTTTTAGCGATCACACAAATCAAGTCTAACACTGCCATCATGATATTGTTGCATGTGACAGTGAAATATTATCATGGATGATATACAGGGTGTTTGGCAGTCGGGCGTAGCGGTTTTAAGGGATGATAGTAACGGTCATTCTGAACATTTTTGACCACATTTACTATTATGCTAAGTTTCACGGTTTCCGAGATATTGATAATTTTAATAGGATTTTTTGTCATTTTTCCTTATGTCCGTGATACGAAAAACCCCTTAATTCAAGCATTAATTTAAAAAAAAAAAGGTGTTTTCTTGCATGACTTGAATCACTATGAAATAAGGAAGTTTTAAAGCTACATGCCATTTTTTTTTCTTTACAACTTTTGAGTAAACGCGCAAGAGTTACTTTCTCCATACTAAGAGAACCCCGCGTTTGTTTTTCACCAAGTATGGAAAAACCAATTTTGTGAGGTTACTCAAAAAGTTGTAAGGAAAAAAAATGGCATGTAGCTTTAAAACTTCCTTATTTCATAGTGATTCAAGTCATGCAAGAAAACACTGTTTTTTTTTTTAATTAATACTTGAATTAAGGGGTTTTTCGTATCACGGACATAAGGAAAAATTACGAAAAATCCTATTAAAATGATCAATATCTCGGAAACCGTGAAACTTAGCATAATAGTAAATGTGGTCAAAAATGTTCAGAATGACCCTTACTATCATCCCTTAAAGCCCCTACACCCGACTGCCAAACACCCTGTATAGTTTAGGGCCGGTACAGCAGTCTGCAAAATTGCAGTTCGAGTGCAATTCTGATGCAGTTGACGTAACTGCATTGAAACTTACGTATGTCAACTGCACTCGAACTGCCATCTTGCAACCGGGTTGCAGTTTAAATGCTTACCGTCTGTACCGGATCTATGAATCATCTAGCTAGATCTCTTTTGATGTATCATGTCTTGTGTTAGTTTAGCCGTAGAGAAAATGCTTAAAGCTAGCGTCAACGATTCGCGAAAACTGACAAAATGAATGGATTTTATTGATAACGCGCGAACACCCGGCAGCTTTAGCCGATGTAGGTAATTACGTCAACCCTATAGATTTTCGATAATGATTACGTTCTCGCAATATATCAAGTCTAGGGCCACGGTTACATAAGTGGTCTTTCAATTTGACAGTTCAAATTGACAGACGTCTGTTATTGACCTTATTGTTTTGTGAACTGCAAACAAAGTTAAATCTTTAACTACGTTTAAACACTTTATAACCTCTTAATAATCTTAATTCATCTTTATTGGGCAAAAAGAAAAAACATGTTGTCTGTAGTTCGTAGCAACTTAAGACAACATTGTATACAATTTTCTTTTTATACTGGAAAAGAGCCAAATCTTGAGTACCCGAAACCGACGTGCGTGCATGACTCGATGTAGGGAGAAGCCAAAGAAATTTGTCAGGATCGTAGCAAGTGGAAAGAAGTGGTCTCTGCCTTCCCCACTGGGAAACAGGCGTGATTTAATGTATGTATGTATTTCCGGGTAAATAGTTGTTTTATCCAATAAAACTGAGGAAGCTTCTTCTTTTTAACGTGTGGATGGCGTATTAGATGTAAAGAGACATTAGGGTTATGAATGTGTTTATAAAATAAGACATCTAAAAACGAGATTTTAGATGTCAGATCACTTACTTGGCCGACTGTACACGCCACGTCATCAATGAGCCCCCGGCGAGTTTCTTCTCCATCGCGATAATTAGTCCGGTAAGGTTCACCGGAGTATGTGCTTTCGAACAATTACGCGTTTCCAATCGGGTTTCACATCTAGGGCTGGCCACAGATACCCACATCAAAAATGTCTAAGGATAAAAATGTTTCTAAACTCCGTACTAATAGACTTATCTTATTTAGTAAACACGTTTATAACCTCAAAATGCTCCCTTTTCGGCTAAAATGACAATTTTGTCATGAAAAAAACCATCCATGATGTAAAATCAGGAATTTGATGTGCAAAATGTGGTCTAGTTGCTTTATTCAGGAGAAAACGGCTGTTTTAGCCAAAAACTATAGATTTTGAGGTTATAAAATTGTTTACTTAATAAGACAAGTCAATTGGTATGGAGTATACATTATTTTAATATGTTGCAATGTATCGCAACGCATATAAAAATAATCTATGGACAATTTTGATGATGTGTGTAGTGTAATACACAAGGTATTTCGATAAGTTTTGTCTTTGTATTTGGTCAGTTGTGGTGTTCGTGGTCAATTTGATGGGAATATAAGTAGTTTCAGGTTTACACAAATGGCAAGATGCATCTTAAGTTTAACAGGTTTTTTGGCCATATTTTTGGAAAGGTTTCATTATTGAAAGTGTAAACTCTCGACTACCTACTAAGTCGAATAACAAATCAATTTGTGATTTGCTGCCGTATAATCTGAAATACACTTACATCTTAAAAGTAGACCTCTTTGCAAAAAAAGAGGCACTTACGATTTTTTGGAGTAATTTAAAGGTAAGTTTACACGATGACCATTTTGCGGCGCCGAAATCTCGCCGCAAATAAATAGATGCGTGCTCTATTCCGATAGCGCAGGCGCATCGCGAAAGATTGATGCGGAAACTGTTTATATGGTGCTTTATTGCTGGCGGTGGGATTTTCGCATCGTGTAAACTTGCCATATTTTATTTATTCAACTTTTTGAAAAAATAAAAAAGTACCTATCTACTTCATTTTAGGACTTATCCCTGTACCTTTGATTTCGATAGCACAAGAAAAAAAACAAGCTATGGCCATGTAGCATCCCTACCTATACTACCTACACTACCATTCAGTGGGAAAGGTGACAATAAAAGATTATCAACGCGTCGATCGCCGTGTTGAGCGGCGCGCGCGCAGTTTCCATCCGGAGGACATCCTGTCGCTACACGCCCGCGATGATCTCTCTATAATTGTGCAATCCATGTGGCAATTAACTCATTTAATTTCTACTTAACTATATAAGACTTAATTGCAATATGTCCACTTTAGGTTTACTAAACGGCTAACATGTTTTATCAATGTGTCATGGAAGGAAATGATTTTCTTTTTTTTTTGTCCACAGGGCCGGCATAAACGGAACGCCACGTTTCCCGGCGGGCAGACCGCTAGCTTGCTCCAGTCTTCAACAACAAGAAGTAAGTAACTATAGTCTGTGCCAACTGAAACTGTCAAAGATGTAAACACAACTAAACAGTCAAGTGAGGTACTTAGAAATGATTTATACACTTGATCTTTACTTTCACATTAAGTTTGAGATTAAATAACTATTAATTGTAGGTACCGTAAAACTACACAACTATGGTCTTGGCCTACAACAATAGTCCAATTTTACTTATCACATTATTCTAAAAATAAGGTAGCTTTAGCTATAGCTACAGTTTAGAGCAATCGATTTTAGGCCAAACAGTAAATATACCCAGCAATAATAGCAGTAAGGTATCATATTTTAAAATAATGTAATGAGGAAAATTGGACTATTGTTGCAGGCTAGGACCATAGTTGTGTAGTTTTACGGTACGTTATTTGATATAAAAACCCGCTTGATGAATATTAAATTTTGAGGTTAATTGTCAAACAGTGGCTTTACGAAGCGTAGTTCGATGGAACTCAGCTGCTATCTACATACACACATACATAAACTCACACCTTTATTCCCAGAGTGGGGTAGGCAGAGCTACAGAATTACCAACAACTCTAAAAACTTGTTGATAATTCCGTAACCACATTTTGCACACTTTAGGCTAAGATGTTTACCAGTGTATTAGTGACAGGTTGCAAGCCCATCGCCTAACAATACTATACGCCTTTATTCCCTTAGCCGTCTCTTACGACACTCTCTACTCTCTCTCTTGCTATCTATTGCACAATTATTTTGATTGGCATTTGCCGCTGAGCTCACATGACTCCTGGCTCCTTCCAGAGTACTCAGCAGACGCGTCAACGTTGCGCGACGCGGCGGACGGGTGCGGCGCGGCGCGGCCCCGGTTCTGCGCCGGCACGACGACGTGGCCCGGCCCGCGCGTGCAGCCCCCGCAGTCCGAGATCCCCAGCCTGGCCCCGCCGCCGCCCATCGACACCAAAGGTGAGCTTCCGCTGTACTTTTTAAGGTTGGCGCAGACAGTAGTGCGGGACGTCGGCTATTGCCTCGCACAGGCGATATGTCTGGTTCGAAGAAGAAAGAAAACGAAAAAATAACTGTACTATTGCCAGTAAGTAGCTAAGTGGGGTGGGAGGCGGAGTTTTGAGGATCGTCTAACTACCGGCAGAAATCTTCTATGGGTGATTTCCTAGGGATTTCCTCTAAGATAAAGATAAGATAAAAGATGTTTAGTCAGTAAGTAGGCCGCACGGACACTTTTACACGTCAACAATCTACCAGCGCTTCGCAAGAGACTCAACAGTCAGTCGTTTTTTTAAATATACAATAAAAGTTAACCTAGTATTAAACAAAACAATGAGTATAAAATACAATAAGAAGTAAATAAATTCACGCGTAGTTGCAGGAAAATCTATTGGTAGGCGTTCCGAGGGTTTCCTTTCTTCTATTTTAGTAGGTGTCCTGGATTTGCTCAAAGTGAGATATTACTCTTAAATCTCTCTGAGTACGGCGGCAAGCCATTTTATTTATGCGTCATTTAGCGCTTGTAGTTATTATTTTGAATTTACAGCTCTTCGGCGCGAAGCGTTGCAGAGTTAAAGCGAAATTATGTAGCTGGTGGTGATACCATTTTATCCTATTTCTATTTTTCTAGGATTATTCTTCCTTGCATTTGTCCTTGCTTATTCTACTCCAAGGTTAACTGGAAGAGATCCCATATGGGATAAGTTCGCCTATGTACATTACTTATATTGATGCAAAAAAAACTTGTAATTGTTTATGTGCAATAAAGAGTTTACATACATACATAAATTTTAGAGAGGCTGAAAGTTTTCATACAAACTGTAGTAACGATTCTCATCCCCTAAATCAAGTCTGATTTCCTCGATTTTTGAATATTTTATAGCTATTATGAAAAATTATGTCTGTACGTTTTCCTGCCACGAAAAATAATTCTTGGGAACTTCATAATAACTGCAGAATATTTAAAAATCGAGGAAATCAGACTCGACTAGACTTGACTCGACTTTTCAATTCACAATTACGAGTCGAAATATCGTGCAGTAAGTCACTCTACATTCATTAATACCACTTGTACCAATAGCTCAGTTCTGACCAAAACAACTTTACTCATCTCACGGTATAAATTAGCATGTTTCTCACAGCATAATTTACAAACTACACGTTAATGTTACAGATGCAACGGTTGAACTTTGCGTTAATGACATCCTTGACTTTACCGTAACTAGGTTTTCGAAACCTCTAAATAAGTTAAACACATTTCTCATACAGTCTAATTTTAATGTCCTGTCGTTCAGAAACAAAACTATAGTTTCATTGACAGACTGACGCCCGCCATAAGTAATTAAAAAATATGCGGCGCCTAAAACGCCCACGTGTTGTATGACAACATTAAAAAAAAAAACACACTACGAATTCGAGTAGTTCTATTTCCAATCCTATTTTAAGTCTACTAAAGGTGTTGACAATCGCAAGTATCAATACTTATTTTTTGTGTCACGACTATGATAGTTTAAATAATTTGAACTCTAATCTTAAAGTGTTAAGGTTTTCAAAAGCAATAGACAAGCCGCATTATGCAAGAGGCCGCCATTCACAAAACTCAATTGAATGTATCGCAAATTACAGCGCACGCGCATAATGACCGGGTGTGGATTATTTATGATTCGGCGATACGGGGAACAGAATCTGTATCGGCGATGTTATCGTTTCGCCGAATTCGGCGATTACGGCAAATTTTGATTTAAATCGACCTTTTAGTGGTATTTTCACGCTTTCGGTAACAAATTACAAGACGGTCTTACATCAAATTTAAGCTTCTGCTTTGATATAAGACTTGCATATTCAAATGTCCCATAAATTAAGTGCAAGCCTAAGGCAGTTAGGAATTTTCGTAATATGGTCCTCCGAACCGAATTTTTTATTTTGATCGATTTAGCCTTTATTACTGTAGGTACCACAGTATGCTCTTAAAGTCACGATAATTTGGTAGTTATATCATGGTAATAGACGCTTAAATACAGAAAAACGGTTAAAACTCATAATTTTAACTGACACCGGGAGTTTTAACCGTTTTCCATTATATTTAATCATGTCTCACGTTTTTTAAACGTTACTACCATAGACATGCTTGTACCAAACTTGTTATATTTATAAACGGAACAAATAGCCTTTCGGTTTACATAGTAACTTAACACCTATATTGACATAGTACAAGTAATTCCATCATAATCTCCGCGTAGGTACTTGGTCCTTCGAACCGGATAATTTCACTTTTACCGACATTTTTGAATGTTGGCTCCCAGCCACTCCCTAGTTTGTATTTCAGCGCGTGCATCAGATAGGGCTGTTGCGACAGCCGTTCAGTCATCAATTTCGCGTCGCGATCCTTATATGGCGGTAGGTGCAGAATTTGGATTTGTAATAAGATACTGAGTTGTTTAGGATCGTGGATTGTTGTTGTCACGCCATGGTCTTTGGTTTCAGGATATAATTGGATATTGAACCTTAAACTTTCTGTAAAACAGCCGGTGGAATGGAACCATTAAAATCGACTACAGTCCGATTGCAAAGTTCCTATCTTCCTCGTATTAAGTATTTATCTTTCACTTTCTCTTGCGTATAACCACACAATATACCAATACATATGCAATTCCACGCTCTCGCTAATTCATCTATACCTGAATTTCCCTCCACAATGTTTCCTCAGCACTATGATGTCCTCCTATAAACGCGGCTTAAAGAGTATTCTCTGAACAACAACTTCTGAGGGCCCAGACAAGATTCATTACGCTAACTATCGTTTCTATTCGTATAGTTTTTAAACCAATCGCGTCACTGGGACATCACGTGACTTTTCTTATCACGTCATCTGCCAGTGACGCGATTGGTTTAAAAAATAAACCAAGAGAAGCGATAGCTAGGGTAGTGCATCTTGTCTGGGCCCTCTGTTGATGTTTATGGGCGACGTTAACTGATTACCAACGGAGCTCCGTCTGATTGTTTGTCTTATATGCCTATAAAAAAACATTAACATACATAAGGTCTTACTGAAATTAAAATATGTAAACTGAGATCGCGTCGACCGCTATGTCAACTACATTTTGAGTCCGTAGAGAACTGAAACGATAACAGCATTTGCATCCTGGGGCCCTGATATGGCTGCGTTTATCGCGTGACAATGTTTGGATAAGGCATCTGTCACCTTCTGACACGTAAATAAGTACGAGAGTGACGGATGCTTTATCCACATTTGACACGCGATATAGACGCAGACATACTAGGCCGCTGGGAGGACTTTCGAAGGCGTTCTCTCTAACAAAACAGCGTTAAGGTACGTTACGTCGAACGTGCTTATTGACCCTGTGAGTCCCATTCTATCGCATAATTCACTATACTTTGCGTTTAAAACAAAAGCGATTAATCTTCTTAAACTACGATATTACTGTTACAACACCATCGCGATTATATAGAGACGTTATCTCTATCATAATTTATCTATCGTGTTTAAAAATAGCTACTTCCGGATCCCGTTTTTCTGGTATCAGCTAGCCGCTGGGACCCCTGCCGGGCATAAATCCCGGTGACAACCCGGCACCTAATTAAACCCCGTTAGACGCAACCCTGCGCGTGCGCACGACAGAAGCGATTCGCGATTTCGAAGTTTCCTTAAGACTATATTTGTAGTACTTGTAAGGAATAACGGGTAATCAGGTTGAAAGTAACTTAAAACTTGACGTTTTTCACTTTAACATAAATCGATGGTTAAAATGGCAATTGACGTATTTTACAGTTTAGTTGTCCTTTACGCCAATTGTCATTGTAGCTATCAAAATATTTATTTTATTACCTCTATGAATTTAGAAGAGACAATCTTGAAGGAATTAATGTTATGTCTAGTTTTAGTTGTTTTTTATGCGTGTGTATGAAGGCTTTTATTTATGTCCCAGATAAGTTTCAGTTTTTAAGTTTGAATATAGATTTCCGCATCTATGCGTATGTGTGACCGTCATTTTAAGATATTGTCAAAAAAATAAAACAAACATTATAACTAATTCCGCTGCCCCTCGTGGCCTGCGCCTGAGTGTCTATGATTCACTTGTAAACAGCAGTAACGAGCGCCTGCGCAGGATTCCGGGCGTCAATTAAACGGGCCCGTTAGGGCAGTCATTCACCACCCTAATTGATTGGGGCCTAATCGGGCAGGTGGTAGGGGCACCTAGAGATACAACTATTTGACTTCTCAGGTTAACAATTCTGCGTAGTGTTTTTAGCTGATAACACACGCCTGGAGTAATGGATAGGTTGTATCCATTCAAATAGACAGACCCCCATGAAAGTATCGACATCCAAAATCTACAAACTTTTAAGAAATCATCCAAATAAACCCCAAAAATTGTGTTTTCAAAACACAACGGCGCGCCCCACCACTTGGTTTAACGTATATTAAACGTAACCGTGCAATGTCAGGAATAAATTGAGAATTTAAAAAAAAAAAATGATCGCTTCGCTTTTGTTTATGTGAGTTTCTGAACTTTATAACTTAGGTACACAAAAATTACTATAAATAATTAAACACAAACCTTCCTCATTAATCACTGTATCTATTGCCGAACACCGCATTAAAATCAAAAATAGCCAAAGATGTAAGCGTACATACTGTGGGACGGACGGCGGGAAGCCACTTTGTTTTACATGTCAAAAATCTACCATAGAAACGATATAACATAATTTTACATGCTTCCAAATGTTACCATCAATGTATAGTTGCATTAAGTCCGAGGTGGTTTTATCTGAATAGAGCAGGAATTTAGGAAGCGATTAGATCACGGGCAGCCAGGCAATTACCAAGGCCGCGCGGTGAGGGCCAGAAGGGTCCGGCTCCAGTGCTAGCTGAGAAGGTACCTATATATCATTGTTGGCTCTAGAACTTTATGATTGTCCTTTTTTATTAGGGGACAAATGTCACACCAATTGACCAAGTCCCAAGTTAAGCTCCAGGTTTGTACTATGGGGACTAGACAACAATGTAAATACTTATATAGAGAAACATATAAATACTTAAACATATAGAAAACATGTCAGTTTTAAGTCTTGGAAATTTTGATGAATAAATACATACAATCGCCTCTTCCCCTTAGGGGTAGGCAAAGACCACTTCCTTTCACTTGCTACGATCCAGACCAACTTCCCTCGCTTCCTCCACACCCATAAGTCTCTTTATACACGTGCGTTGGTTTAGGGTACTCCTGAGTCACCAGACCTGGCCCTTTTTTAATACGTCCCCGATCTTATTATTACTCGGTAGTATTAAATTAGTTCCATACAGAGTCTACTCGAGCAAAAGCCATCCTTCATAAGCTCACGCCGCAACTGGCCTCGACCGGGCGGCGCGCGCGCAGAAAGCGCACGCACCTGGCGATCGCAATTACTGATCTATCGTTTAGGGTTTACTCTCTAATTACAGATTACAAACACGCTGTACGGGTACCATTTCCTAGGTGTTGTACTTTTCTAATGGGTTGACGTTAAAGGTTAGCAGGCTATGAGCGTTCTCTTTAATTCCATAGGTTGGAGCATATAATAACTCTTTGACCTGGTTTTAATTGTTAGTAATTATTACCCCTCTGATGCAAGAATAGGGGTTTTATAAGTTTTAGGTCTGTGTGGCAACATAGGTCTCAATAGAATGGAACGATTCGTACCCTTTTTTTGTTAAAAAATAGGGCCTATATCTTGACGACGCGATTAGCCTAATCTGCAGTGACCCTGCCTACGAAACTAGTGGTTCTGGGTTCGATTTCCGGTATGGGCAAAAAATTGTGTGATGAGCGCTCCTGCTTCTGTTTTCTATGTATTTATACTATCATTGTCTAGCTAGCTCAATTCTAGCTAATTCTATCACTACATATAACGTTGTTACACCTCTTAACCCTTAAATTGGCAGTGTATCTAATAATGCACATACTATAATGTTCACTTTTTTTATTTTTTGGTCACTATTTTTTTTATGCTGATTTCAAATCAAATAGGGTTTGAATTCACGACTTTTTTTATTTTTGCCAATTTAAGGGTTAATTTCACTTTGAGCCTAAATTTGGCACTCTAGCTATCATAATAAAAGAAATAAATCCAAACACAACACAGATCCACGTTACTAAGATAATATATTGCCTGTCAAAATGACAATGCTTATTTATAACCAGGATCTACGAAGGCGTATAGTGGCAAACCTGAGAAAACGTGGATATTTGGCAATATTAATAATTTACTTCGGTTAGGTGTGGCGTTCACACTACTAATAAATCTGTCGGTATGTTGAGTTGAGGTCTTAGGTAATTCGCATCTGACACCGATACGAACGAAGTTGGGTTTCAGAAACCTTGAGGAATTCTAGTCATGTTTCGAATGTTATTTAGACACGTACTTTTAAGTCTAGGCCACATATCGTCCCTTTACTTTCTCAACGTAAAATCTGATCGAATATTTTGATAGGAAAGTAGTCTTTATAAGCCTTGGGACATGAGTGTTTTTTCTATCTAACTATTCGAACAGATAAGAGGTTGGCAAGGTATAGGGACGATATGCTGCTACGTCCACACAATAATGAAAAGGGCTTTAGGCGCATAGAACTTCATATGGAGGTTATTTGCATGCGCATGCTCTTTAGCTCGTTCGCTCGGGCAGTCGTTGTGTTTTTTTTATGACAAATGACCACACAAACCACCAAATGGTAAGTGGGAACTTGCGACCCATAGATATATATGCATTCTCAAGGCTACAATTCTAACACTGCAAATGCATTACCAACCGTGAGGACTAAGATAGAATGCCTTGTCTCATCCCCACACCGGAACACAACAATGCGAACACTGCTGCTTTGCGGTAGGTTTAAGGCTACCACTGAAATCCGCTACGGCAATTGGATGCACGGCGTGGTGTTCCAAACTCGATGCGTCCATTTTACACTCATAAACTGCGTTCCATAGCTCTGGCAAACCTTTAGTTTCGACTTTTTGCCAGTAATTGTAGCTATAATAATAAATCCTTACAGCAAACCCCATTACAATGTTTACTCAGGCAATCTCCAAAAGGGGAAAAACAAATAAGTTTTTGTGTTCACCGCAGAGCCGTACGTGCTTGGCGGCTAGAGCGGCGCCAGCGCACCTTGTGGTCGGACTCCGATAGGGCTGCCATCTATTGGCTAACTAAGACAACTTTTTTAAACCATCTGTATAAATGAAGAAACTGACTGGCTGATTGTCAACGCACAGCTGAAACCGTTGGATCTAGGGACTTCAAATTTGGAAGGAATATCCTTTGACATCCTATCCGTTAAAATAGGACGAGACGTGAGTGTCTTCTAGTCAATCTATAAGTCTGGATTTACCACAGAAATCCTAAGGAACTCTGCTGACTTCATAATAATGTAACATAGAGATGATGTTGTTAGTTTGACACCAATGTCTGTCTGTTTGTAGTTTCGTAGCTAACGTAGTAACGGATGGTCAAATGTTGATGCGGTTTTTTGGAAATTGATTACTAGTTTAATAGGGCTGGTTTTAAGCTCCAAATCTGTTAGTTATCTTAAAAATTTAAGGTCGTAGTCGCAATACATTGAAGTTATTAAAAGGGCATTGGGTCGGTTGGTTGGTTGGTGGGTTGTTTGAAGAATATTGTCATTTTTTCTTCAGCGGCCACGGATGATTTTTGCATAGTTATTTAGAGGACCTCAAAATACATATAGATATATATATAATTTGTGGCGTTAAATAATATTGGAGCGGAGATATTAAAAATGTAAGTATTCAGTTTTCATACTAAAAGTACGCACAGGTATGAATATTTAAATATCGGCTCCGATACACAGGATACACTTAAGAGCATTACATTACATAACAAAGCATGTTTATTTTGAACAATTCTAGCATAATTTACCACTTTTACGAATGGCCGCTCACCTTGAAAATGTATGACTTTTACGAATGACAACACTTATACCCAAACCCCTTTGTCTTCGTGTACGGAAGGTGGTAACCCTGGGGATTACACACATGAAGTGGATTTCTGGAGCGCTATTTATGCCAATTAGTTTTTTTAAACACGCAAATTGAATAAGGTTAGTTGCGAACCCTTTAGGTCCCACTAAACCGCCTTTAACATTCCACTCACTGTCATCCATAATCAGTTTATTATAATGATAATGATAAAGTGTAGGAAGAATTAGTATATTATAGAAGCCAAAATAACCCTTTATTTTTAAATCTCGGTTCTAAAGGAAGGTATTTGTTTATTGATGAATGGAGGTAAGGATCATATTGGCATGGCATGTCGGGATCGCTACCACCATCATATCCAAACCTACGGCGAAATAACAGTGTTCATATTGTTGTGTTCCGGTTTAGGGATAATATTTGGCCTTTGGGCGTTACGAGGTAGAAAGAATCATTATTACAGCAGAGTATTTAAAAAAAAGGGCAGACTCGTGGTCACACCAGATTGTCACACCACTGCTATTCGCTTTGGTCGGAAATTCGACAGAAATCATTCTTATTCCGCAAAAGTAGGTAGGTTAGGTTCGTTAGGTATCTTTAGATGCCCGAAGGGCAAATCGCTCAGCCAGGCCTCAGGCAGGGCTCCGTCGAGTAGTAGTGGTGTGACGACCTGGTGTGACCACGAGTCTGCACCCAAAAAAAATTGTTTAGTCGCGTACGTGAATTACGTGTATATAATGACATGACTAATTTTCAAAGCGACAATGTTCCTGCGCCCGCGTCGAACCCGGCTGAGTTACGGAGGTTATTTACGACGCCGTTTCGAAAGTTAATGTGCGCCTACGCACATATCGGTGTAACTGGCCGGTCAAGTTGACAGTTTTGGGAGAATTAGGAACTTGGTTTTTACCTGATAGCTGATACATGTTTCTTCGAAATAGTCTAATGCTTTAGAATTTTTGTTACATTCTTTTTGGGGCCTTGTTTTTTTTTTTTTTTATGGCATAGAGAAGACAATCAAGCACACAGGCCACCTGATGGTAAATGGAAACTGTGACCCATAGACATTCGCATTCACAAGACTGCAATGCAATCCTAAGACTGCAAATGCGTTGCCAACCCTGAGGACTAAGATGGAATGCCTCTATGCTAGTTATTTCACCGGCTGTCTTATCCCCAAACCGGAACACAACAATGCGAACACTGCTGTTTGGCGGTAGGTTAATGGACAAGATGGTGGTAGCGATCCGGACGGACCCTGCACAAGGTCCTACCACCCGCAAAATGTACTCTTATGGTTTCGCCATGTCCACCTGTATTATATCCTCGCCTCTATGCTAGTCAATGCCTCTATGTTATTGCTTCTACACATATATAAATAAAAATCAGGGGACAATCTCGCACCAATTGACCTTGCTCTAAACTAAGCTCTAGGCTTGTAGGTACTATGGGTACTAGACAGCGATATAAATACTTATATAGACTCAAAAACAAATACTCGAGCTCATCACACAATAATTTGCCCATACCTTGAATCGAACCCGGCACCGCTCGCTTCATAGGCACTCACTATTAACTAGGGTAACGCGTCGTCTAATAACAAACATATTATTACAGTATTGTTTTTATCTCGGCCGCCATTATTGTCAAGTAAATAAGAGCTATGACGACGTTGACAATACGATAACATTTCAAAAGGAATTGGGTTTATCCCGAGTAGAATAGACATTGGCTCCGTCTGAGTGGAGTTTGTTTAATTCTGTAATGGGAGTTAAAAGATAAAAAATGAATCTTTGACCAATTTAACTAATATACTTACATTCACATTTACAACTTGCTTTCGTATAATCTACCTAGTACTTATAAATTTCAATAAAACTTTAAAATATTGATCACAATATACAATAATATTTAAGTATATTTAAGTATTTTAGTATGTAGTGAGCTTGCAACCTGTCACTAATACACTGGTAAACATCTTCGCCTAATTCTGCAAAATGTGGTTACAGAATTATTAACAAGTTTTTAGAGTTGTTAGTAATTCTGTAGCTCTGCCTACCCCACTCTGGGAATAAAGGCGTGAGTTTATGTATGTATGTATGTGTTAAGTATGCCATCAATTTGCGATTACTCATCATAGTCATCATGAACATCTTACAGTTAAAAAACCCTACATTTTTCATGTAACGAATAACAAATAAATTTAAATTTAATAAAAACTGTAGGCAGTATTAATGAGTGAAAATTCCACTCACAAAAACCTTTCAACGAGCAGTTTCCTCGCAGGTGCGCGGGAGTTTCACTTTCGCTGCGCGCGCGCCGTGACGCGGAATGTGGGTCCCGCGCCGAAACTAGCGGACGCGGGAAACTGCAGCTGGTAGCGAACGTCCACTCGTCCCTTGAAATTTAGTCCCGTTTATAACTCCTTTTGAACAAATTCGACAATTTGTCGCAATATCCTATTTTGGATATTAATAACTTTGTTTCATTCTAATTTAGACCTTGTACATAAACGTAAAAAAATTATAAAAATTGTTACAGTAAGAAAAGGTTCGTTACTTTTCGACTCTATTTCAACTCTGTTAAGATTCAAAAGTGACGAATCTTTTCTTACCATGACTATACATATCTATAGAATACCCACAATAGGCTAGGCCTGATTCGTGGCAGCCAAAAATCATTAAAATAATTACCGAATGAAGTGCACAATAACAGTAATTTATATTAATCCGAATAAAAAACGAAACATGGGTTCGTTCTTATCGATATCATCACCTCATTCTTTAACCTACTGCTTAGCAGTATAAATCAACCGGTGAAATGACCAGTATAGTACCTATCCAGTACAGTATGATAGGTACAGGCATTCTATCTTAGTAGGTATCTAAAAGTCGGCAGTATCACGAACGTATTTCCAGTCTTAGGACCGCAGTCTTGACTATCGTAGTCTGTGAGCTCATTTGCCTACTGTATGTGGCTTTATAACTCTATAAATTGACGGAGAAACGAACGGAAATAAATTCAACGACAACTTGTTCTGAAACCAGCCCAATTCTCAAGATTTCTCGTTATGATGATCTATATTTACGACTCCAAAGAACGCTCCTTGACGCTCAAGCGACTCGGTTCCAAACCCGATAATTAAATGTAGTAATTCAATACGTTGATCTCGCGCGTGCCGTCGCATACAATTACGCGATGCTATCCTTACGTAATGTGCGGGTAGAATGAAATTACCGTGTCTGTGCATTCTGTACAACAGGTATTTCGTACAGGAAATTGCATTCCAATCCAACAACCAATATTTGCTGGAAACACATGAAACAAGCGAAAGTTTTCGAAGAATCGCGTCGTTATTTTTTGCTTAATAAATGGGTTGATCCGTGAAACTGCACGGTAATTTTGATACATAAAGGCTGTGGGATGGTTAATTTTAAATACAAAATCTTTGAATAAAGCGTTGGACAGGTAACCGTGCTGACTTAACCCAAACGCAATAATAAGTAACAAATAAAAATAAATATCCTGGGACAAACTCACACAAATCGATCTAGTCCAAAACTAAGCTCTATGCTTGTAAATCTTGTAATATGGGTATTGGAGAACGATAAACACAACTTATATTGAGAAATACACGCGTTCTTTATACACTAGGTGGCAGCACTACTGACTAGGCTAGGCGCCTCATCAATGTGTTCGCCGGTTATTTAGTCATCGAACTACATAATGTTGCTGCAGGGAATAAAAACACGAAATCTGCCAATTTCCTTAGACTATGACTCATAAAGTACCAGGACACCATAACGGATGCAGTGTTTAAACACCTATAGAAATACAGATTCTTACTCATAATTTCGAAGAAAACTGCAGGAGCCCTACTCCAAATATCAAACTTTAAATAAACGGTAGCGTCATCTCTTTTTTTCCCTCAGTCATCAATCACGAGTGCAAGGGATGGGGCATCCAAAGTTTCCAATTCCAATGAGTACCCAGACCCCCATAGAAAGTAGCCGCTGGTTCTCGTGACTTCGTGACGTGACGCAGTGGCGCGTCATCGCTCCCCTCATTAGTCATCGAGGGGTCATTGGCTGCCCGAATGATTGGTTTTTGCACCATTAACATGTGACGGGCCAAGTATAAATGATTTTGGATCGAAATGTATCGGGACCGTTATATAGTTTTAAATGGAATGAACGTTATTTTCAACTCGTTTAAATATACTTGTATTGACGTCGAGAAACATTTAGATGTGTCTGTTTTGTTAAACCGGGCAAGGAAAACCTTTACCCATTCGGCCAACCACAGATAAATAGGGCTCCGAAAGACTACGTGCACAATTCCACGCGTTTTTTTTAATGTGTTTTATGTTTGAGGAGGAAAGGATGGATGAAAGATTGACGAAATATATATGTAATGAAGGATCGGAAGGGGCCGCCCTTAGTGAAATTATTCGATTTTTATTAGATTTTTTTTATGGCATACAGAAGACAATCGAGCACACAGGCCACCTGATGGCAAGTGGAAACTGTGACCCATAGACATTTGCATTCACAAGATTGCAATGCAATCCTAAGACTGCAAATGCGTTGCCAACCCTGAGGACTAAGATGGAATGCCTGTATGCTAGTCATTTCACCGGCTGTCTTATCCCCAAACCGGAACACAACAATGCGAACACTGCTGTTTGGCGGTAGGTTAATGGATAAGATGGTGGTAGCGATCCGGACGGACCCTGCACAAGGTCCAACCACCTACTGATCGATACTGGAAAAGGGGCGAATCTTAAGTACCCGAAACCGACTTGCATGCATGACTCGATGTATGAATGTGGAAGAAGCGAAAGAGGATCGTAGCAGGTGGAAAGAAGTGGTCTCTGCCTACCCCTCTGGGAAACAATGTTTGAGCCTTGTGCGAGATTTTCCTCTTTCTTTATTTACAGTGTGTTAATCTATCGTGATTTTACCTAGAAGACCAGAAGCTATAGACAGTTAAGATACATAACGATTGTGTGTTACTTTGTTACTTCTTCACGCTGCAGTGGCTGGACAGGATTGGGTGAAATTTAAAACGGAGGTATCTGATACCCTGGATGAAATCATCGGCTACTTTTCATCCGAAAATTTCAAGTTGCCGAGGGAATTAAGATAGTCGAAAACTACGCGGACGAAGTCGCGGGCATAGGCTATCCTATACAAATATACGTTTTCATAAATATTAGATTTATCGAGTTAAATTCCACTATGGCCATAAGATATCTCTGTACCAAATTTCACATCGATCTCTCAAGATGGAACAAACATAGAAACACACTTTCGCATTGACAATAATAAGTAAAGAGTAAGGATATCTATAAAATCAAAGCCAAGTTCGCTAAGCAATTCACACGAGACTTTCTAAATAAACGACAAGTGACTGGAACACCTACGGCTAGGATATTAATTTGTGACCTGGCTAGGTCGGCGCGGGCGCAGGGGGCGGGGCGCGGGGGGCGCGCGCGCAGTGGGTGTCGATGATTTACATCCACTTGTCTACGGACCTCATTCATATTTATTGAACTTGCCCATTTTTTTACCGGTAAATCTGCTCGTGACAGCTTCGTGGGTATAAAAAATATAGTTTGGCTGTGAAAGTGTTGGGTATACTCTATATATATATATAAGGAATTCATTTATTGCTTATTTATAGGTTCGTTAATGTCGGGTGTATTAAGAACTTTTAAATATTTTAATGAGGATCATATTTGACGTTTTTATCACTAAATTTGACTATTAACAGTGAAATTTGAATTGATTAATAGGTTTGTGAATTCAAATGTAGAAATCGAAAGTTTTTAATTCGATTTTATTTATTTCATATTGCTGCAACTAGAAATTATACGTTGACAAGTTGGTTAAATCGAACTTGTGGCTTCGGGTATCGTAGTCTTATCTTATCTTATCTTCCTAATATTATAAATAGGAAAGTTTGGATGTTTGTTACTCAATCTTCACCCGCTGAACGGATCGGGAGGATACTTGGTAAGTACACATATACCTATAGCCAGGTTAGGTTCTGGAATAAAGATAATCGAAATCAACGCGGACAAAGTCGCGGGCAGAAGCTGGTTAGGTAATAACCAGCCAGACGACTTGCAACTTGCAAGCCGGAATAGCCAATCACAGAGCTTCGGACCGTGTTAGAAAAAATAAGACCGTTTACTTACGCGTATCATCACTACATAGTATAAAACAAAGTCGCTTCCCGCTGTCTGTCCCTATGTATGCTTAGATCTTTAAAACTACGCAACGGATTTTGATGCGGTTTTTTTAGTAGATAGAGTGATTCAAGAGGAAGGTTTTTATGTATAATAAATTTTGTTTTATGTACGTGTGTTATAGAAAACTCAAATAAACCGAAGCGAAGCGAGGGCGGGTCGCTATTTAACAATAAAAAAAACTACCCGCGAGTTACAACGGCTCTACCGTGGGAGCGAGAACAGCAACTAGGCAGCAAGTCCATCTTAGCCACGACTGGTTTATCACTCAAGATATCCCTCTCCAACTAAACTGTAACGAGGGAGACGTACTGATAAAACTCAAGTCATGTTAGTCGTTCATGTTGAATAATAAAACGCTCGACAAACGCGGCGACACCGCGACAGAATCTAATAAACATAACGTACCAGCTGTTGTCTGCTATTCCGTCGTTAAGTCACTATCGCTGTTCCCTAGAGAACTTACGGAATAAAAATAATCGTATGTCCTCTAGGGTTCCTGCTATCTACATAAAGTCAGCCAGAAATGTGGTCTATAGATGAAAAACTTGTACAAAACTAGTACGGAATTTACGTCAAATTTCAAATATAGAATGTCGGTCTATACAGGATGTGTTACCTACATGCAAGAGTTACAACCTATACCACCCTACGGTTGAAGTTCATTTGCACGATCGATTTTCCCTTACAATATTATGACAGTGACAAGTGTCAACCTTAGCGATGATTAGATCTCATAGATACTTTTGTAAAAACTGGTAGACCACTTTCTTTGCCGACCGTACTATGATCCATATGGCTAATGTATACCTACTAGTAGTAGTGTACCCTATGGGAACAAGATAACGAGAAACATTCAGAAACAAATATTCGCTGGAATTGAACCCGGGACTGGTAACTGCGTAGGCAAGGTCAATACCAACAAAGCTAACTAAGTCGTCAATTAACCCTTAACCAGGCTGACAGATCACACGTCGTAGTAGAGATTCAACCTTAGATATTAACATACAAGGTACTATTGAGTAGATTTTATGTGGTTCGCATGGGTCCCTTGCCTGGTTAAGGGTTAAATCTAGACTACTTAAACGAAGGATCTTATAAAGTTTGATTCGTAGCGATTCAAAGGCACGAGACGTAACTTAAGTGTTTTGCAAAACATAAATTGGTTTACCTTCTTTTTTTTTTATAATGGCTTTCCCTCCTGTTAAGGTGTATTTCGCCAATGTCAAGTTATTTATAGGCACTCCCATGGACTTATTAGAGCAATAAGTCCGTGGATATCACACGCGAAGACAATTGTTCGGTAAATAGCTCCATGCGCTTCTGTCAAGTCCTTGGTTTACCTTGCCGCTGCAAGGAAAATACATGCAGAAATATCAGTTCAAAAGTACATTCGAACAGGAAAACACACATTTACATTTAATTTGTAAAGCAATGTTAAAAAATAACTATAGATGATGCCTCCCGTGATGATACTTTATAGGCGGATTAACTAACTTTAAAAAAAGATAGATTTAAATATATCGCCGCCGCCAAAGCGCCGTCAGCCGGCTGTTTACTCTATCAGCTGCGTGGGCGCAGGTACAGTCAACCACGTCGGATCGAACATGACTGTACTTCGGGGCGCTTTGTGTTTAGTCAGCTGAGGTTTGATAGAAAAAAATGAAATTGAATGTATTTTTTTTAATCAATTCAGCTTTGCGCTTGCGTACGTGTGTAATGTAGGTAGATACTAAAATTAGTGTTGTGTTTACAGTATTAAAACAGACGATAGTAATAAAACCATACTATATAAATATAACATAATAATGACAGTCGCTACTGCTATTAAACCGTATGCAAGCACATTGAAGCGCATGCGCCGTCTATTTCTAGACTAACTTTTGTCTGCATAGACATCGTTTATAGCATTCGTCCTATTTCCTATGACAAAAAGTTATACGAGCAAATAACTAAACTTAACAACTTAATAACTTAAAATTATTAGTCTTAACTATCCCTGTAGCTAATCTCTCGTCGATCGATTGAGGTATTTGAACAACCATACATTCGCATTCATAATATAAATAACAACCCTTCACTTCGGTTTATATGAGTTGTCTGTAACACCCATACATAAGCAGAATTTATTATAAAAAATCCTCTTTGATCACTCTATCTATTTAAAAAAAAACGCATCAAAATCCGTTGCGTAGTTTTAAAGATCTAAGCATACAGACAGCGGGAAGCGACTGTGTTTTATTTTATACTATGTAGTGAAATATGGATTGTTGTTGTGTTAACTTTACCGCGTTTACCTCAACCTTCAACCGAATAACCTACAGTTTATATCGTGGTGTAAGAACCATGAAATACCACACGTCTTTAGCGCTCATTACGAATCGTTTAACTTAAAAATACATTGAACAACCTGGGTAATACCGCCAGTAATTAATGGCACTATTACAATTTATCCCAACTCCCTCCGCGCCTGCGTGCCGACGCGACGGTAACCGCTCCGAACGCGAAACAACTCTACAATTTTACATAATGACAGTTCATTTATATTATTTGATCTCCGGACCGCCGAGATATTTCCAGATACGTTTGCATCGTAAATAATCAGCTAAAAGGTTGCATATTTTTAAAATTGCGTTTGCTGCCCTTGGAGCATGCGATGCGGTCGTTGTTGCATTAAGATCTCGTTTAATAATAATAAATACGTAGGGTAGCGATATTTTACTAGTAAAAATACTTTTTATGTGTTATTCCTACAAATCTAATTAATTTTACTAAATAATTTGATGAAGTAGGAATTCAATTACTAGATCAAAACAGTAACAACTCAAAAAATTTAATTAGTTTTGTTTGAAGTTGTATAAAGTGGCTTTTAAAATACAGTTGTATTTTGAGTTACTACTGTTTTGATCTAGCAGTGCGAATTATGAAACTAGCGACCCGCCCTCGCTTCGCTTCGGTTTATGTAAGTTTTCTGTAACACCCGTACATAATCCAGAATTTATTATAAAAAAAAACCTTCCTCTTGAATTCCTCTATCTATTGAAAACCGCATTCAAATTCGTTGCGTAATTTTAAAGATCTAAGACAGAGATGCTTACAGTGGAACAGACGGCGGGAAACGACTTTATACTATGTAAAAGGAAACTTTATAGAGAAGGATAAATGCGCTAAAACGCTTCTGGTGTTATAAAAGATTATTGATCAGCCTTAAATTTACATCCAACTATTTCATTATACAACTAGTGTTTCTCTCGTCTACAGTTAAATAATAAAAGCGTCTTGAATAAAAATCTTCGAAGCCCCTAAGAAATGCAAGTAAATTTTTCATATCCGTTTGTCCCTCTGTCTCTCAGTCATTTTATTTAGAAAGTTATATTTATATTGATACAATCTAATACAATATAAAGACATTTAATATCCACTTACAAGTTTTGTCTTAACATTTTACAAACCAATCAAGGATGCTACTATATGCAAAATAATGTTTAGGGTCACGATTTTTAAATGATAAATTAAACAACGACAACAGATTTCAAAAAAAAAACATGTATTTTGCATTATTAAATTGCACAAACTAAAAATAAGTTTGCTTAACGAAATATGAGGACTTTTTGATCGATGTCAGAACTTTTGTCAGGACTTTAAATTCTACATAATAGCAACTATTCGTAGCTGTCATTCAATCTAAAACAAGCACCGTGTCGTGCGTCAATTTTAATTCTAAACCGGCTTCCCGACCTTTGTCCCGTTTTTATTTTTCTTACATATAAACTTTATCCTGACAATAACGAACACAAAAAAAAACAGCCAAATCAGTGCAGCCGTTCTTGAGTTTTGCGCTTAGCAACACCTTTTTTTATATTTATACATACTGTTTTGGCTATACCACACACACACAAAAACCACAACCCTACGTGATTTACCTATAGACTTAAATTGTGGTTGTGCTTTAGCTGTCAATAGTACGCTGTTGTAAATCCTAGAGTGGTAATATACCAGCCGCCGCAGGCGCACGCCGGCCAATCAGGGTTTGTTTTTTTAAACGTAGCTGTATATTTAGAGTGCGGAGATATTGAGCTGGAGATATGTTGCCGTATCTCGCGGATAGCTCGTGATTGCTTCAACTCGGGAGGTACGAGTGACGTTAAGAAACTGATTTCAGAGTGCGTGGATTTACAATGTGAATTTTTGTATTGGTTTAGGGAATATGTCATATCGATACCTTAGTGCACAATCGTACTAAATGTTTTTTTTTGCTAATTATGTTACGAACTTATTGTTTGTACACAAACATACTAATTACATCTTTTCAAATGTTACTAATAAACTAATTGTGAACTAAGGTATATATATGAGGTATAGGTGTATATATGGTAGGTATATGGAATGCTGCAGATATGTATCTGAGGAAATTCTAATATTATAAATGCAAAAGTGTGTTTTTACAACTCCTTCACGCAACAATGGCTGGATGGATTTGAATGAATTTTGGAATAGAGATAGCTTATACCCTGGATAAGCTATTGCACACAGGATACTTTTTATCCCTTAAACAAGCCTTCTGTTAAAAAAACGTCCGGATTTGTTTAACGGTGTCACAGAAAGATATACATGCAGAAACACATATAAGTATGTACACTCGTTTTACTTTAAAAATTACACAGGACAGTTTACTCTGGCCTCCGAAACCAATAGACAGTATATCCGACAAAACTCCTGTAGCAATATTAACCTTATTACTAATGTCAGAGAATGAAAACTGCTTATGTATTTGGGATACTGCTTGCCCTCCAAAAAGAGCTTAAGACGAATAATGTAGGTATGTACAGTCGACTCCTCGTCGAGTCCTTTACTACTTTTCGGGTACCTATGTTTGTAAGACTTAAAGTCCAGTGGTCAAGGAGATTTTTGGTGAACTATACCCAATTTTGACACGGTGCGTCATCGGCGTCCTCAGAGCCCGCAACTCTCCAGGAAGTAAGCTGTATCAAAGGACTTGACAGAAGCGCGTGGAGCTAACCCCATGTGCTTCTGTTTAGTCCATTGGAGAAAATTCTCTTTTACCGAACAATAGGCTATTTGACAAGGTGAAAAAAAACGTAATAATTACGTATATTCTTAGAAATTATGAGTTTTAAAATCGATTTAAAATATTCTTACTTAAAAAAAATGGATCTTTTATCCAAAAACCACGATAAAACTTGATAATTTTCTATCTGTAGCCATTTTATCGAAAACGGCGCCTATTCCATGATGACGTCAAGGGTCGGTAAATATCACAGATTATAGGATGTCTGTATATTCTATATGACAGTTGACGTTTGTTTGTTTTTCTGGCTTTGCTATGATTAGCCAATGTCAGTTTGTTTATGTATTGACCACTGACGTCACTGATTCCTGTGTGACGCCATCTTGCTCAAGAAAGCGTTTTGGGGGCATATTTTAAAAGTGAATTTTTATTTCCTTTTGTTAGACGAAATACATAAATTAATTTAAAATTACCACTTTTGGAGTACTCAATAAACACCAACAAATAATCTGAGATGGTTTTCAAAAACCTGTCAAATAGCCTATTGTCTTCGCGTGTGATATCCACGGACTTATTGCTCTAATAAGTCCATGGGAGTGTCTATAAATAACTTGACATTGGCGAAATACGCCTTAACAGGAGTGAAAGCCATTAATTACAATTAAAAAAAAAAAAGCTGTATCAAAACCAATTATTTACATTCATTTCTTCTCATCATTAAACCCTTGTATTCAGCGTTTGAATGAATCAGATAGAACATTACCTACTAACTGCATTGTATTGCTAGGAATGCACTTGTTAATAAGATCTCAAACTGAATTCCTTTATAAATAGACATAGTTGTTCCCGTGTATGCAACAATGCTCGTTGCCGTATCCCACGCCATCAAAATCCCTTTAAATTAAACTACACCATCAAGTGAACTAGCTACAATACGTTTACAACGCCGCTAACTCGCGAAAGGAACGATTTAACTGATATTCTGATATAGGTAATTATTGCCACTATACAGCCCGCCCGTAAACTTAGTTTTATGGCTAAATCCAATGCGATGGCCATTAGACAGATTGTATTAAAAGGCGGCGTAGCTTAAGGCGCGTGCGCACCTCGGACTGAAATAAGTAATATAAAGACCTCTAAGGCCTGGGAGGTTACTATGACATACTAAAGTAGTAAACTGAACTACTTTAGTAGTTATGTTAAGTTTTTTTTTTCCTTTTTCTCCCTCTATCTCTCTCGTAAGTTTATTGCATGTTTTCCTGCTGATCAACGCATGTTATTTGTATTGTATTTAATTTAATAAGCTTTATATAATGCTAGACTAAGTAATACCATTATAATATGAAATAATTATGTTTAAAAAATGAGTGACTGCTGAGTTTCTTGCGGCGTTTCTTCTCAGCAGTGGTTTCCTCTTGGGAAGCGCTGATAGATTCTTGACGTGCAAAAGTGCGGCCTACTTCTGAATAAATGTCCATAGGGAGGGACATAGGCCGTTATATAAATAAAATAAATAATATTCAGTTGGTGTGAAATACTTTTTACAAAATAAACCTTAAATGGACGATTATTTACTCTTATAGGTGTAGAATATAAGTTAAAAAGAGACACTGACGCGCTAGATAGACAAAGAAAAATCAAGGACCGTAATTAATGAAGTCAAAACGTGGTATCTCAAACACATTAAAAAGCAAATTCGATTCTCTACGGTTACTAATTAGGTTGCAAATACTACGAACGTTTTGTAAGAGATCCTGCTACTTGGTTTGTCAGGGCTGCAGCTACAGCAGGTGTTATCGCCTTAAATACTAGTTTAGTTAGATAACGTCTAAAAGTCGCCGACAAGTGACTTTTGTGTTAAGTAGGAAAGGACCTGTTTAGAGATACATTGAAGTATCGATATTATAAAATAAGTACCTTTGTCTTCACTTCATTAAAAGTAGACGTATGAAAACACCTATTTAATTTAATTACCAGCAAATCTAAAATAATCATAGCCGACTACAAAGAGATGTATCCACTTTTTCACCGTATTGCATTGTTATAAGGGCCAAAAGTGTAGAGCTTTTCGTACTCGACTATATGTAAGCATATAATATAGTAGATAATCCATACTTATATTAGATGTGAAGGTAACTTTGTTTTTGTTACGCTAAACCCTGATTGAACCGATTTCGATGAAATTTGGCATGGATATAGCTAAAAACCATAGAAACGACTGCGGGCTACTGCCAATATTATTATATATTTATGTTCCTCACTGGACTATAACTATAGTTAGATGGAAGAATTACGTTGCCTTATTCTACGTAATAAGTAATAATGCAAGATTTAACTTTTGCATCATCATGTACATTGTACATGTACATTGTTAAAAAAACGGTCTAAAACATTATATATAATGTGGGTGGAGATGAGTAATGGGCGATCCGGTTTCTTAGGCCCGTATTAATAAACTAATATCAACTCTTATGCTCGTCTCGTGAGTCGAGATGTGTCAAAAATGACAGTGTTCTATGGTTTGACGTTTACTTTGACGTATCTTGTGACGCGCATCTCAGCCAAGGTGAGTTTATTAATACGGGCCTTAGATGCGTCAGCAATATCAGTTCTCTATTAGTCAAAGTATCTTATCACATCTCTCAATCTCAATTTTAATACGGCCCGATCCTTTGCCCCTCACCATCTAATCTTCCCTCTCGTCCGCAGTATACACGGACCAGCCCGTGTCGTCCGCGTCCCCGCCGACCAGAGACAAGATCAACGGGGAGGAGAAGGCGCGCTCGCGCCGCCGGGACACTTGGGCCGAGCCCACCGCCGCCGCGCCTGCCGACGACCGTGAGTACTGGGTTTTTTTTTTACGCTGGGGAGATGCATTTACGCAGGTCTGGGGGTACCGGGGGGGGTGTTGGACTCACAAATCGAAAGCGGCCGGAATATCCACTAAAACCTGGCGGTAAACCATGTGCGTCCTTATGAGAGGTGATGTGCGTGGGTTTTGGTTGGTTTGTCTGTTATACACGCGGTAATATTTTATCTAATTGCTGACTTAGGTAAAAAAGAAAAAAACACTACAAGGACCTTCACTAAACTTAAATAAATACATATTACAAATAAATATCAGGGGACAATGTCACTTCAATTGACCTAGTCCCAAACTAAGCTCAAGGCTAAGTATTATGGGTACTAGACAACGATATAAATACTTATATAGAGAAATATATACTTAAATATATAGAAAACATCCATGACTCAGGAACAAATATTCGCGCTCATCACACTAATATCTGCCCTTACCGGGATTTGAACCCAGGACCGCTAGCTTCGCAGGGTCACTACCAACTAGGCCAGCGCGTCGTCAAAACTTCACTTATCGAAGTATATACTACGTCTATCTATTGCTATTACCTACACTCGCTTTTGCAGCTAACAGTGAATTTTTGTCATTCGTGTTTCTGAAACACTAAGCATGACCATGACTAATAATAGCTTTGACGTAGGTACTATACTTATAACGTGTTAATTAGCAATTATCCTTGGATATTGTGGTGAACTACTAAACTACAACCAAATTGAGTTGCTCTGAGAAGAGGAAGTTTATTTAATTACACAAACTAGGTGGTTTTAACAAAACATTTCTTAAAATTAATTAATATTTCACTAACTTACTGAAAAGAGAAACAACATTTAAAGCTATTGTTTCACCAGTTCTTTTTATATTTCAATTACAATAAGTATTTTCATTTGTTTAACCTAACATTATCCTCCATATTTAGCATGCTGTCCCAATCAGTCAATATGACAGACCGCTCCATAGATTCAACATAAGTCCACAGATAACTTCAAACTGTACAAACTAAATGAAGTGTTACGCACTTTGTTTACATAATACTTATTCGTCAACAGTGATATTTCAACCCGAATAACTCATCCCAATCAATCCCTCCTCAGCTGGCAGCGTCCGCTCGCCGCTGCTGCAGCAACAGCACCGCCAGTACGACGAGCAGCTGCGCGACATCGCGGCGTCCCTCACGCGCCCGCGCAGCCGCCGCGCGCTGCCGCCCACGCTCGAGCGACCCACGAGGCTGCCGCCGCCAGACCGGCTGCCGGTTAGTACATACGACAACCTGGTCCACGGCTATAGTTACAGGGTAAAGATCTGTCACAGAATCTATGAATGGCTTGAAAAAAAACCGATATTTAAACTATTTAGGCATTCTTTATTCAAGCATCTCTCGATCAGATTAGAACAATTGAATCGAAAATAATTATACATGAGCTAGAATAAAGGACTGTACCGTACAGTTCAAACGTTAACAAGTTGTTCCTTTACCCTATCTCACCCGTAGATTAAAATGGCAAAAGCTCTATCTAATTGTTAGGTTTAATATACTCACGTAGCTCTAGTTATAGCGTATAGGTTGTTTGTGTACGGCGAAGCAATGTAACTATGCATAAATACGCATGTATGTAGCTATAGGTTGTAAAGAGAAATAAAATCAGTTAGCAACAGACTATGCTTGTGTATTCATCTCCGGTCCATAACCTCAAACCTAACAAGTGGCGACGATGGCTAAAATTTCGGTTGGCGTGTTAAGTACTTTTAATCATGAATACCTAGTGTTCACTTGGTTACCGTTTTCGTTACAGGTACGAGGATCACCAGACGGCGCGGTCCCGCCAGAAGAAGGCAGCTCCAGCTCAGCAAGCGAGGGCAGCGAACCGACCGACGCCGTAGAAGCCACAGAGGCGAGCGAGAGCGGGCGCGTCGAGCTCCCCGCTGAAAGACTGCTCCATGCCAGAGCGGGGTGGCTGCAGCGTCGCGGGCCCGGCGGCTGGTCGCGACACTGGTTCGTCCTCCGTGGAGCTGCCCTTCTCTACTTCAGAGACCCTCACGCCGAACACAGGGGGCTGATGGACGGAGTCATAGACCTCAGCGGGATCTCGAGGGTGGTGGAGTTGCCCACGTCGGCGTCTACTAATGGTTACGCTTTTGAGACTGAGGTAAGTGCCACGATATTAAAAATTCCAAGGAGCTTTTCTGTTGTATAATTTTTAGTCAGTTTCTAACGGTTTGTTTCCTTTTTTAGACATGGGATGGTAAACATATCGTGTTGTCGGCTGTAACGGCCGGCATTCGAGCTAATTGGGTGTCAGCCATGAAAAGAACAGCCGGGCTGCCTGATGCCAAACCGCTATCCTTGATCCTCCGTGAAGACAGCGTGGACCAAGCATCAGAATCATCCACATCACCCATCACCCCGGTGACCCCTATCACGAGCAGATCAGCGCCGTTCTCGTCAGATGAAGAGTACAGAACAGCCTCCGAAGGTGGCCGAAGGGACAGCGCGGATTGGGGTGACATGGCGCCGCAACCGCCACCTTCTCCAATACTTAACCGAACACCCATCAGCAAGGTGAAAGAGAAGGTCCGCGCCCGCGGCTGCCACCAAACACCTCCTCGGGATACCACCAAAAGCGATAAAGACGAAATAGACTCCGCCAAAGAAAAGGATAGACCTAACGAAGTTGACGAAAACGAGAAACCGAATGAGCCGCGGAAACGCAGCTACATATCGACAATAGACAAGCAGTCCATCGAGATAGACGACCTGCGCAAGCAGCTGAAGCTGGCGCTGGGAGACGTGAACGCCGCCGAGTCCGAGCTCGCGCGCTTGCGCAAACTCAAGTCGGAAGCCTCTCTCAGAGAGAAGAAAATGGAAGAGCTAGTCACAACGTTACAGCAAAAAGAGGAAGAGTTATCCGTCAGAACCAAAGAGGCTGAAAACTTAGACGCGATAAAGCAGATGTATAACCAAGACAAGACCACGTGGGAAACCAAGCTGACGGAGACGCAGAACTTTTTGAAAGAGTCCACAGAGCACTGCGAGCTGTTAACGAGGCAGCTTGCGTCTGCGCAGGAGACCGTGCAGCAGCTTCAACGAGAACTCAACGAACTTAACGATAAGCTAATGAAGAGTGTCAAAGAAAATGACAGTTTGTACGTCAGGATCAGAGAGCTCGAGGGACGCGTGACGTCAGAGTCGCCGGTCAAAGAAAAGCGCAAGAGCATCGGCTCACTCAGCGACCTGAGCAACCTCAACCAGGATTTGAACCTGGAATCCATAGAGAAAAATAGACTTATCGAAGAATACGTAGAGTTGCGAGGAAGGTTCCTTAAAGCGATTCAAGAAATCAAGGCTATGAAAAAGGAACTTCGTGATTCGCACAACATGTACGATGAACTAGAAGTCACAAATTTAAAACTGAGGAATGAAATGAAATTGCGGGAGCAGTGCAGTAGATCAGAAATCGACCTCATGGCGGCGCGCATATTAGACTTAACGCAGAAGCTTACAGCCTCGGACAAACAAGTCCGAACGCTGAAACATAAAATACAGAAGTCAGAGTCTAGAGAGAAGAGACGCAGCTTGTCACTTAAAGGCAGAGAGTCGTTTACCTTAGGTAAGGAGGTCGAGGAGAAGCTGACTGAATTAGAGAACAAAATAACGCTTCTAGAAACGGGGGAACCCGCCCCCATCATAAACTCGCCGTCGAAGAGCTCGTCGCCCGCCAAAGACAAAACTTCCAAATCGGAAACCACGTCCGAAGAGAAGAGGGCGAAAAGACTGGCCGCCCGGTTACGAAGGAAGTCCCTCGACAGCGCGACCAGCTCAGAGCCGATGAAGATGCTCGTCCGACTGACGTCGCTAGAAACCAAAGTCGCCTCCGCCTTCGAGAACAGACGAGATCTCACGAACTCGTGCGAGTCGCTGAGCCAAACGACGCGCTCCACCGACAGTCCGACGCTCACCGACAGTCCCGACTGCGGCGTCGGCACGCAGGCGCAGCGACACCTGCTGGACCGGCTACAGAGCCTCGAGAGCGTCGTCATCCACTCGCGAGATAAGGTCAACGAGTGCTTGTGCCAGATGAGCGCCATGCGTGCCGCCAAATCGCGGCGGTCACCCTCCCCCAGTCTCGACAAGAAGTACAGCATCAAGTCCATGGAAAAGTGCCTCGGTGACGTAAGTCGGCGCCTGCAGGAGTGTTTTGACAAGTGCATTGTGGATGGCGAGCAGGACACCGACGCTGACGTTGACGACAGCGTGACGCGCGCCGTGGCGCAGCTGGAGGAACAACTGCGAGCTAAACTGCTCGAGCTCTCCGATAAAAAGGCGGCGCTGTACGAGGCCGGCGAGCTCACGCAGCGGAAGAGCCTAGAGATCCTCGCCGAGAAACTGGCGTACGAGGCCTTCCTGGTAACGAGGATACAGGAGGCGCTAGAATCTTCTAACGGGAGCAAATTCTTCGCT